>OZ004708.1:84651048-85359952 GCA_963924515.1 Vespertilio murinus | reverse complement strand
TCCATGCCTTTCTCAGACTGATTTGACAAGGAGTGGCTATAACCCAAGTTGGCCAGATTGTTCACATGTATACTGTAGAAATAGTTTCTAGCAATTCCAATTTGTATCCCTCCCATCTATACTAATAAAGGAGTGATATGCTAATTAGACCCGGAGACCTTCCAGAAGACCTTCTGGACAAAGCCATGGTGGTGGGGCCAAGGCAGAGGAGGTTAGGGGCGATCAGGAGAAGGAGAGGGCAGTTTGTGGTGATCAGGCTGGTTGGGGGGGGCAGTTAGGGGCAAGCAGGCCAGTAGTGGGGAAGAGTTGGGGGTGAACAGGATGGCAGGGAGAAGCAGTTGAAGGCAAGAAGGTCAGCAGTGGGGGGCAATTGGATGATCAAGCCAGCAGTGGGGGTAGTTGTGGGCAAGCAGACTGGCAGAGGGAGGAAGTTGGGAGCAATCAGGCCAGTGGGGAGCAGTTGGGGATGATCAGGTCGGCAAGAGGGGGCAGTTGGGGATGAGCAGGCCAGCAGGCAGAGTGGTTAGAGGCAATCAGACAGGCAGGCAGGTGAGTGGTTAGGAGCCAGCAGTCCTGGATTGTGAGAGGGATGTCCCAGATTGGAGAGAGTGAAGGCTGGGCTGAGGGACACCCCTCACCCCCCCCCCCTGCACAAATTTTGTGCACCAGGCCACAAGTAGACAAATAAACTTGGGTTTCATATGGGGATGGCCATTGTTCTGTGGTGTATTTAAACAAACATCTAAAATAATCTGTTTATATCCTGACTATTGTAAATAATGCTGCAACGAACACAGGGTGGCCATATCTTTTTGAATTAGTGGTCCCCCCTCCCCCCGATAAATACCAGAAGTAGCATTGCTGGGAGTCCATCGATAAAAATGGATAATGAATGTGGGGCACACACACACACACACACACACACACACACACACACATAGTGGGGCAAAAGTAGATTTAGAGTTCACATGGAAAATAATACAAAAATTAAAAAGCAATAATACAAGAATAAACTCTGTGTTCTGTGTACTCACAACTATAAACCTACTTTTGCTCTACCCGTTATATACACTATAGAATATTACCCAGCAATAAAAGAATGAAACCTTGCTATTTGCAACAACATGGGACAGGCCTAGAGAGCATTATACTAAGTCAAATAAGTCAGCAGATAGAGAAAGATAGAGAAATACCATATAATTTCACTTACATGCAGAATCTTAAACAAAACAAAATAAATGAACAATACAAACTCATAGATAAGGAATAAACAGAGGTGAGGGAATGGGTGAAAAAGGTGAAGGGGAATATGAGGAACAATCTTTCAGTTATAAAATAAATAAATCATGAATATGTAGTGTAAAGCACAAAGAGTATAGTTAATAATATCTTAATAACTGTGCACAGTAACAGATGGGTACTAGACTTATTGTGGTGACCATAACAACAATAAGTTTATAACTGTTGAATCACTATGTTGTACACCTATAGTTAATATAATATTGTATGCTAAGCATATTTTACTAAAGAATAAACCATAAAATAATAGTTGTAATTGTATAAAAATTCTGTTGAATAAACAGAGTGAGAGGAAAAGGAATGAAATGAAACGAGGAGTTAAAAATGATCTAAAAAGCTCAGGTGTGAGGCAGAAAAATCTTCCTTGGTTCTGGCAGCATTTGAACCCTCAACACATTCCCCGGATGCCCATCTAAATAATGAGAGTCAAAAAGAAACTTGTCTAAAAGACAAAAGAGGTGACATCTTTATGGTGTCACTTTACATCTTGTACACCCAGAGCAAAGGGATAAACCAGCATCTGACAGAAGAAAATATCAAGGGGGAGCATTTTAAATACCAAGCAGTGAAGACTTGTTTTTTCTGGACCTATTTCATAATGATTTGACCAGTTCATTTTTATATGGTCTGAGGGAGGATGAGCCCCTTTCTTCCTTTTCTGACATGGCATCTTTTCTATTATTTCTTGGGCTTTGGGTTTTGATCTCTTTTGTGACAAATCCAGTGGGCACACTCTGGTCCTGGTCCGATCTTTATCTAACATGCAAAAACCTCTCCAGACCATGCTTTATAAATCCTGCCACACCATGACAATTTTTACACCGAGTAGCTTTCTTCATACGATTCTTCCTGAGGACATTATTTTAAGTACACATTTAGTTTCTTGTTCTCTGCCCTCGCTGTTATACTGCATGATCAAAAGAGGAGCATAACCAATGGGCACAGACACGAGGGGGGTGAGGGCATGTGCTGGGTGGGTGGAGGAGGCCGGGGGGAGGTCAATAAGGGAAAAGGGAGACATATGCTCTACTATTTGTAAAATTTTAAACAATTAAAAAAGAGCAGGGACTTCCCCTGCTTTGTTCATTTTGAGTTTTTCACAAAGGTATGTGTATGGATACACACTTACATAGAAACAAAACATAGAAAGAGAGGATAATAAACCAAGTTACAGTGAGTAGTTTCATAACAAACATAATAAACAAAATAAATAACAAAATAATAAACAAAAACAATTGGATGAAGAACCAAATATTAACTGAAAGAAGACATAATTTAAAGATATCAACATGGGTTAATAATTAAATTGTGAATGTAGAAGAATATAATACATAATGTTCTTAGAATGTTCTGGTACAGATCAGATGCTCAGTTATTATTTATTTAATGATTCCAGAATTAGGTCTCAATGTATATGAACATATACGGCAAATGTTCATATACATTGAGACCTTTGTTTGTCTTACAATTTAATACTTAGTCTTCCTCTTTGACTTTTAATTAATTGTTCTCATGTGAATACCCAGCGTGAGAGAAGATGCTGCAATGTGCGTCTCACCAGCTGCTGTTGCAAGGTACCATCTCCCTGCACTGGCCAGGGTTTTTTCAATAAATACAAAACATGCTCCAACACACCTCACCTTGGAAATTTAACACAAACACTCTCACTTTACTGCATTGTCCTCAACACCTACTCTACTTCTTTCTCTCCAAACAGCAGAACTCAGATATGTTTTAATTTTACTGCAATCATTTTATGTATCTCACTCATTCTACAGTGACATCCAACTGGACTCCCATTCCCAGCACCTAATTGTCAACTATGGGCCCTGTATTGCAGATTCAAAGAGAAACATCCTTATTAACATATTAAGTAAATGAAGAGTAAAGTAGTTAATTAATGGGCTTGGCTGATTAGAGTCCCAGTGACTCAGGTAAAAGCTGACAGTTTCCATCCTGTCTGACCTTTTCCTGATGTACCTAATGGGCTCCCAGACTCACCTGAATGGGTCTCTGAGAGGAAGTTCTCCGTGTGGAAGTCTGAATTGCTCCCTGAATGGTTGATGATGAGACTGAGGATCTGTCCCCACCTGAGACAGCAGGAAGGAGTGAAGCATCAGTCCCTGAACCAGCTTAGGGATCAAAAGCAGCAGCCATGTGCTGTCCCCAGCATTGCATAAGCTGAGAACTGCACAGGGGAGATATTTACAGCTCTTTCTATACCTGCTCATCAGGCACATTTCCCTTGTGTTATTCCAACTGCTAAGTACATGATTTCCCTGTAGGCCTGTGGAATAAACAGAAAGGAAATTTTCCTAATGATTCTTTGATCCTAAGGGACCAGGTTAGGAGTCAAGTAAACTAAGTTTTTATTTTCCCTTGTCCTTGATCTTCTTGCTTTCCATGGAGGCTCCCAATGCTGCAGTTGTGCTTGCCAGCAGTGAGCCCGGCTTTTGGATGCTTCTGTGTTAAACATCTGCCCCTGGTGGTCAGTGAACATCATAGCGACTGGTGGACCAGTCCTAATAGCCACTAGGGCTTTTATTCTTAAAAAATTTTATTTTATTTTATTGATTGTTACAGAGAGGAAGGGAGAGGGATAGAGAGTTAGACACATTGATGAGGATCAATACCTGCATGAGAGGAATATCAATCAGCAGTCTCCTGCGCACCCCCCACTGGGAATTTGCCCACAACCAAGGCACATGCCCTTTACTGAAACCGAACCTTCAATCCACAGGCCGACACTCTATCCACTGAGCCAAACCAGTTAGGGCCACTTAGGCTTTTATATCTGTAGATGTTAATTGTGAGATTTATGGAGATATTCTTATGTCATATAACCTGCACTTAGCAGCTTTTTAAAAAAATATATATTTTATTGATTTTTTACAGAAAGGAAGGGAGAGGGATAGAGAGCTAGAAACATCAATGGGAGAGAAACATCAACCAGCTGCCTCTTGCGCACCCCTTACCGGGGATACGCCCGCAACCAATGTACACGCCCTTGATCGAACCTGGGACCCTTCAGTCCGCAGACCGACCAACGCTCTATCTCCTGAGCCAAATTGGTTTCGGCTGCACTTAGCATCTTATAAGCAAAATTTTATTTACTTTTTAAAAAAAATCCACTCTATTAGAGAGTTCTATATGAACTGTATTCCCCTTTGCAGAAATGGGGCTTGAAGGGGTTTAGTGATGAGTAACAAGATGAGTAAAGGATGGGCCTTGATTGGAATCTGTCATGTTGCTTTCAGTTTTCAAACTCTGGGCCAGTGATTCTCAATCTGAGATGATTTTGCCCTAGGGGATATTTGTTAATGTCTGGAGGGAGGCCTCTGAACACCTCTAATACCCAACACAAATGTTGTATTGAAAATTCAGGGAGCTAAACAGAAGATGCTGTAATCAGAGAGCCGAATTTGGAGTCTTTATTTCAAAAGCCAGTGGACTTGGGTGTCTCAAATTCTCATGACCCCAAAGGAACCTAGGGGTTAGCTTATAAAAGCAAAAAAACAAAAAACAAAAACAAAAACCAAAACAAAAACCAAAACCCATGTGCTGGGATAGGGGCAGTGTGCTTAATCTTGGAGAAAGCTTGTAGCCTTGAGCACAGCTCAGATAACCAGAAGACATCTGGTATGGGAGGAACTATTGGGAAGTGAACATGAGTAAACGACCACTGGAGTCCAGACCAAATTAAAATTTAGGGAGCCTTTAATAACCTGCTGGCTGACAGCTCTCTCCATGCAGTGAGCCCCGAGAGCAGCCCTGACCCTTTGTGTCTGACTGCATTTAAACCCATTCACTACCTCCTGTTTTTGCAGAGCAAACAATTTAAAACAGCTGAAACCGGTTTGGCTCAGTGGATAGAGCGTCAGCCTGCGGACTGGAAGGTCCCAGGTTCGATTCCGGTCAAGGGCATGTACCTTGGTTGCTGCACATCCCAGTAGGGGGTGTGCAAGAGGCAGCTGATCAATGTCTCTCTCTCATCGATGTTTCTAACTCTCTATCCCTCTCTCCTCCTCTCTGTAAAACAAAAATCAATAAAATATATTTAAAAAAGAAAGAAAAAACTAGACTTAAAAAATTTTAAAACAAAGCAGTTTTAAGTAATGTCAGCATGTAATTTACAGGGTCCTGGCGCCTGGTGGAGTAAGTGCATCCTGTTATCAGGAAAATTGACAGTGATCTATCTTGTAAGATTTACTGGCATCCTGTTCTCAAGAAAACTGACAATAATTTATCCTGTAAGGCTATTTTGTTAGTTGCAGCTGGGATTTATGGCCAAGTTGACTAGGAGGAAGCATGCTCAAAAATTCTCACTCTCTCACAGAACCACGGATGGACCAGATTCCCATTCCAGCAGAGTGGCTTGCAGGACCAGATAATTAAGAGGCTAACAAGAATGTGCATTAGGCCAAAACCGGTTTGGCTCAGTGGATAGAGCACTGGCCTGTGGATTGAAGGGTCCCAGGTCCGATTGCGGTCAAGGGCATGTACATTGGTTGCGGGCACATCCCCAGTAGGGGGTATGCAAGAGGCAGCTAATCGATGATTCTCTCTCATCAATGTTTCTAGCTCTCTATCCCTCTCTCTTCTTCTCTGTAAAAAATCAATGTGCATTAGGTTACTGGCACAGATTCAGATTGCTAGCCCCTCCCCCAAAATGTCTTATTTCCCCCATTATTCGAGCAAGTGTGCTTACAGAAGATAGAAATAGCAGAGTTACTTCTATAGGGAGGCTATATGGCTTAGTTACTTCCTGGAATTAACAGAACAAAAGACCATCTGTGTTTTGTGGGAAAATTTAAACAGCATTTCTTACAAAATGGAGGTTAGAGGAACAAGATGGAGTGCTTATGGTTTAGATGGAGGACGAGGGACAGGATTGAGTCAGTCCTTTCAAGACCCATTGTTCACAAACACTAGTAGTTATCCTGTCTCAGTTGTCAAGTGAAAGGAGAAAACCCAGTGAGACCAGCACTTCTAAAACTTCAATGTGCATGTGGATCACACAGGATTCTAGTTCCTTTGCAGATCTAGGTGGGCCCAGAGATTCTGAAAATCAGTGTCTCTCAAGAGGTGTTGATGCTGCTGGTCCTGGTCTGAGGACCACCAAGGTTGTGGCTCTGTGTCAGAGTCAAGTTGTAGGTCTTCCTAACCAAAACTTTATTTCTGTCTAGTTAAAAAAATGCTTTTATTGATTTTTAGAAAGAAGTGAATGGAGAAGGATAGAGAGAAACATTGATGAGAGAGAAACATCACTGATCAATTGCCTCCTGCATGAACTCACTGGGGATGCAGCCTATACGTCGAGCATGTACCTGGACCAGGAATCAAACCATGACCTCTTGGTTCCTGGGTTGACCACTGAGAAACACTGGCTGGGCTATTTCCATGTAATTTGAATGAATAGCATATTTACTTATTCCAGAAGCTCTTATACATTCTGTGTTTCATTCTTTTATATAAAAATCCTTGAACAACATCAAATAAGCTTCTGAGAAAGGCTTTGTCCATTTTAAAAATAAAGGTCTTAGAGTGACATCCAATAACATATTTCTGAAAAAGACCATGTATCAGATAAATAGGAGCCACCAAAAGATGTTTGCATCCAATCCCAGAAACTTGGAATATATTATTTTTATACTAAAGGGGGTTGAGCATTAAGGTGGTAGATGGAATATTTTGCTAACCAGCTGACTTTTCAAAAATGTTTATATCTTTAATGTCCACATTTCTTTTTTCCTTTTTTAAATAAATCTTTATTGTTCAGATTATTAAAAATTTTCCTCTTCCCCCCCCTCCATTGTTCTCCTCCACCAAGTTTCCATCCTATCCTCTGCCCTTTCCCCATTCCCTATTGTCCTCATCCATAGGTGCAGTTTATGTTCAGTCTCTTCCTGCACCCCATACTTCCCTTTTCCCCTAGAATCATCAGTCAACCACTCTTTCATACCTCTGATTCTATTATATTCACCAGTTAATATTGTTCATCAGATTTTTTATTTTTTTTACCTATCAATAATAACTTTATTTTTTTAAAATAAATCTTTATTGTTCATATTACAAATGTTCCTCATTCCCCCTAACCCCCATTGCTCCCCTACACCAAGGTTCCATTCAATTCTCTGACTTTCCCCATCCCCCATTGTCCTCATCCATAGGTGCAGTTTATGTTCAGTCTCTTTCTGCCCCACCCCACTCCCCATTTCCCCGAGAATCATCAGTCCACTCCCCTTCCATACCTCTGATTCTATGATATTCACCAGTTAATATTGTTCATCATGATTTTTACTTCCCTTGGTTTTTAGACTCACTTGTTGATAGTTACGTGTTTGTTCATATTTTTTATCTTTATTTTCTTCCTCTTCCTAAAGAACCCCTTTTAGCAATTTATATAATTCTGGCTTGGCAGTGATGAATTCCTTTAGCTTAAATTTATTTGTGAAGCTCTTTATCTGGCCTTCAATTCTGAGTGATAGCTTTGCTGGGTAGAGTATTTTTGGCTGTAGGTTCTTGTTATTCATCACCTTGAATATTTCTTGCCATTCCCGTCTGGCCTGCATGGTTTCTGTTGAGAAATCAGCTGACAGTCATATGGGTGCCCCTTTATAGGTAACTACCTGCTTTTGTCTTGCTACTTTTAATATTCTCTCTTTGTCTTTAGCTCTTGGAATTTTAATTATGATGTATCTTGGTGTGGTCCTCTTTGGATTCCTTTTGTTTGGGGTTCTGTGTGCTTCCTGTACGTGTATGTCTATTTCTTTCACCAGGTGGGGGAAGTTTTCTGTCACTATTTCTTTCAATATGATTTTGGTATCTTGCTCTCTGTCATCTTCTGGGATGCCCATAATTCTGATGTTGGTTTGCTTGAAGTTGTCCCAGAGGTTTCTCACACCATCTTCAACTTTCTGGATTCTCTTGTCTTCTTGCTTCTGCGGGGGAGTGTCTTCTGGCTCTTTGTGTTCCAAATCTTGGACTTGATTCTTGCAATCTTCCATTCTGTTTTTAGGACTCTGTATAATATTATTTATTTCAGAGATTGTATTCTTTATTTCTAGTTGACCCTTCATTATTTCTTGTTGATCCCTTATCATATCCTCATAGGTCTCATTTATTTTATCAGCCTTTTCTAAGAGATTGTTGAACAACCTTATAAGCGTGGCTTTGAACTCTATATCTAGTCGCTTTTTGTCCTCCATTTCTTTCGTTTGTGATCTGTTTCCTTGTTTCGGCATTTTTGCTGCTTCCCTGAGTTGGTAGGTTGGGAGGATCAGCTGTGTCTATGCCAGGAGACAACCTTATTCCACTAGACTTGGAAACCTGCAAAAGCCTCTCTGAGTTCAGCTTGGATGGGGCAGAGTTTCAGGGTGGAGCCTACAGCCTTGGCTTCCGGTTAGCCCCCCCCTCTGAGGTTCCTGAGTCTCAGTGTACCTCAGTGTCCTTTGGTACTCACTGCAAGCACCTCTGAGAGAAAGGCACTCTAGAGTTTCGCCCGCTACCAGACAGTGTAGTCTCTCCCCTAACAAGCCCACAACTGGGGTTAAGAACAGTCCGGAGCTTATGTCTCCTTCCCGCTAGGGCAATCTCGAGGCCCAATCAACAGTCTGTCCTCTGTGCGCACAATGTGCGCGACTCCGGGGCTCTGCACTTAGCCGCTCCGCTGAGCTTCTGCCTTACAGCCCAGATTCCCTCTGTATGAGGCTGGAGCCCGAGGGTCTTGCCCAGGACTGGGGTTCAGTGCAGTCAGAACTGGGGCTCAGCACATTCCTGAGCTTTTGATTCCTTCCCGCTGGGGCAATTCAGCAGCTCAGTGAACAGTCTGTCCTCTGCGCGCAATGTGCGCGACTCCGGGGTTCTGCCCTTCGCAGCTCCGCTGAACTTCTGCCTTACAGCCCAGATTCCCTCTGTATGAGCCTGGACCCCAGGGTCTCGCTCAGAACTGGGGTTCAGTGCAGTCGGAGTTGGGGTTCAGCACAGTCCGGAGCTTTTATCTCCTTCCCACTAGGGAACACCAGCCAGGCACTCAGCCCCCTCCTCTCCAGCTCTGTCCTCTCCCCACGTGCACACCGTGTCTCCGTACCTTAGCTTTTACAGCTCCTCTGGTTTTCCTTCAGGTTTTCTCTTTCCTTCTAGTTGTAGAATTTACAGTCAGTCAACTTTCCTGTAGTTCTGGATAGTGTCCACTCTATATTTTAGTTGTATTTTTTGAAATTGTTGAGTGAGATTGCAGTTAGGCGTTTACCTCTGCCACCATCTTGTTGCTAATTTTTCATCAGATTTTAAAAATTTCCTTGGTTTTTAGATTCATTTGTTGATAGTTATGTATTTGTTGTTCATAATTTTTATCTTTATCTTCTTCCTCTTCCTAAAGAACCCCCTTCAGCAATTCATATAATTCTGTGATGAACTCCTTTAGCTTTTAAAATTTGTGAAGCTCTTTATCTGGCCTTGGATTCTGAGTGATAGCTTTGCTGGGTATAGTAATTTTGGCTTTAGTTTCTTGTTATTCATCACCTTGAATATTTCTTGCCATTCCCTGGTTTGGTAGGTTTCCCACTGGTAGGGCTTCTGTGTCGCTTGGATGGGGTGGAATCTCGGGGTGGTGCAGACAAGCTTTGGTTTCCCATCAGCCCCTCCCTAAGAGGGTCCAGTTCCCGAGTCCTGCCGTAATGGCCGCTGGCTACATGCACCTCCGAGAGAGCTTTGCCCACTGCCTGACAGTGCAGCCTCTCCCTGACTGGGGCTGTCTATCAGAGCAATAGGGCTATTCTGTTTCCCTCCCAAACAGGAAAGCTAGCCTGAGTTAGCTGCCTGCCCTCTCTGTGCGCTGCAAGTAAGCCAGCAGCGAACTCGGCAGCTGCCTTTTCCGGGCACACAGATCTCCACACTTCCACAGTTCCTGAGGCTCAGTGTCCCTTTTCTTCCCTTCCTAGATGGTAGAGCTTCCACTCCGCCAGCCATCTGGTGTTTCAGGGCGATGTTTCCTCTGTTTTCCAGTTGTAAATTTAAAATTGTTGTGGTAGGCTGCATTTAGGTGTCTACCCTATGCTGCCATCTTGGTTTCTCCTAATGTCCACATTTCATCCCTGCAAAGAGAACAACAATAGTACAATGATCTCCCTTTTAGATGAGAAGTTGGAACATAATTATGGAGGTGAGACTAATGGAATCACTATGGTCCTAGAATGCAGAAGGAAAAGGAAAAATAGTTGGGATCAGAGGGATTTTTGGAGATGGTCTGCACTGGTGTCTGTGGAGATGGAGAAGGGGCCACAAACCAAGGAATGCTTGTGGCCTTGAGAACCTGGGAAAGGAGAGGAAATAGATTCTCTCCTGGAGCATCCAGAAGGAACTGGCCCTGCAGACAACTTGATTTTAATCCATTGAGACTAGTTTCAGACTTCTGACCTCCAAAACAGTAAGAGCATAAATGTGTTTCTTTATGCCACCGAGTGCAGTATTTTATTACAACAGCCACAGGAACGTAATATAGACATTTATCCAAACATTTTATTTAAAAAAAATATTTTTTTTTCAGTAAAGAGAGGAAGAGAGAGAAAGAAACATCAATGATAAGAGAGAAACATTGATTGGCTGCTTTATACATGCCCCAGACTGGGGATCGAGCCTGCAACCCACACATGTGCCCTGACCTGGAATTGAACCTTGACCTCCTAGTTCATAATGATATGGAATTTTTGGACTGGAACCCAGATTCTTTGTCTGCCAGAATCAAAGAATGAATCCACAGACAGAAAGTGGTATAGCAAAGGTGGAAATTTATTGAAGAACAAGTACAGACTCCCACGTAGGGAGGGGGGAAGAGTCCCACACAAGGGAGTCCCATGTAGGAACTGGCCCTGGTTTCCCCTCCCCTCGGGCTTATACAGGCTGCAGATCCTGGTGCCTTGGTATCCCCTCTGATTGGTCAATATTCCCCTTTGAGTTGGTTACTATAGTAATTCCTAGGCTCAAAGATGAAGTTCTCCCCACTCCCTCCTTATTGTTTTCCTATTCTCTTTGGGCTTTCTTCTTCTCCCTCTGAATGAAGGGCTTCCTTCTCTTTAATTTATAATTATAGACCTTTTGCTGTTCCCATCTTCCTCATTCTATGGAAATGTACCTTCTGCTGCTCTGTAGCCCTGTGCTTCCTCCATAGTTCCCTTAATTTACAAAATTTCTAATATTTTCTAAACCTGTCTTATTTTACCCACAGAATTCCTGTTTCATCTGGATCTATTTTGTACATCAGTTAATTTTGTTCTTTTTATTCCATATGAGTGAGAACATGTGATATTTGTCTTTCTCTGACTGGCTTACTTTGCTTTGCATAATACTCTCCAGGCTCCTTCATACTGTCTCAAAGGGTAAGAGATTCTTCTTTCTTACACCTGCATAACACTGCATTGCCCCGGCCTGCGGGGCAACAACGAAGGCACGCAGAAACCACCTAAGAGAATGAATCAAACAAGGAGCGCGGAAGAATGGAGGCAAGACAGGATTCTGATCAAGCCTCGTTTCTCTATTGAAGAGTTGAGGTTTTTAAAGGCTCGGAAGGGGAGGAACAGGATAAGGGATTGTCATGGGGTGATTGGTTGGGGACTGGGTATCTGTCCTTAGCTGATTGGTTATTCTTATGTGGGATTGTCCTGGGGTGATTGGTTGGGGACTGGGTATCTGTCCTTAGCTGATTGGTCTGGCCTTTGGCGCGTGCGGGCTTTCTTGGCGGGCTCAATCAGGAAGTAGGGCTGACCAGGAAGTGAGACCGAACTCTTGTTTTTATGGCTCCCGGCACTGCATAGTGTCAATGTACCACAGCTGTTTTTAGCTACTCATCTACTGATGGGCACTTGGGCTGTTTCCAGATCTTAGCTCTTGTAAATTGCACTGTTATGAACATAGGGGTAAATACATTCTTTCTGATTGGTGTTTCAGGTTTCTTAGGATATTTTGCTAGAAGTGGGATGACTGAGACAAATGGGAGTTCCATTTTTAATTTTTTGAGGAAACTCCATACTGTTTTCCATTAAGGCTGCACCAGTCTGCATTCTGATCAGTAGTGCACTAGGGTTTTCTTTTCTCCACATCCTCACCAGCACTTGTCATTTGTTGATTTGTTGATGGTAGCCATTGTGGCAGGTGTGAGGTGATAACTCATTGTTCTTTTAATTTTCATCCCTTTGATGATTAGTGATTTTGAGCATTTTTCCATATGTCTCTTGGCCATTTGTATGTCTGCTTTGGAGAAGTGTCTATTTAGGTACTTTGTCCATTTTTTAAAATGGATGGGTACGGGAGATGGGTTCTCCCATACCCAATTTATGGATGGGCTCTCCAATTCCATTTTTCAAAAATTGTCTTCCTTTTGCCGAACCGGTTTGGCTCAGTGGTAGAGCGTTGGTCTGCGGACTGAGAGGTCCCGGGTTCGATTCCGGTCAAGGGCATGTACATTGGTTGCGGGCACATCCCTGGTGGGGGGTGTGCAGGAGGCGACTGGTTGATGTTTCTCTCTCATCAACGTTTCTAACTCTCTATCTCTCTCCCTTCCTCTCTGTAAAATATCAATAAAATATATTAAAAAAATTGTCTTCCTTTTGTTAAGTTGTATGAATTCCTTATATATTTTGGATATTAACTTTTTATCAGATATATCATTAACAAATATGTTCTCCCGTACAGTGGGCTCCCTTTTCATTTTGTTGATGGTTTCTTTTGCTGTGCAGAAGCTTTTTATTTTGATGTAGTCCCATTTGTTTATTTTCTCATTATTTTCCTTTGCCTTAGGAGATGTATCTATAAACATATTGCTATGAGAGATGTCTGAGATTTTGCTGCCTATGGTTTTGTTACAGAAAACCGGAGAAGAACCAAGCAATACGTAGAGAGATGGAGTTACAGTTATTACGGCAGGTCCAGTGGAAAATGTCTCTCAAATTCTGGTCCCCAACAATGAGGAATTTTCCCTATTTATATGTTTTTACCTTCTTTGTTTCCCAAATATGGGGCGTTTCTGACTCCTTTTGCAAGTTCTTAAAGAGCCCCTATGTGTTGGGTTCTTGAGAACTCAACCAGAGGCCTGGCCTGGTGCCAACACTGATAATTTTGTCTGGGGAAGATTTAATGACCTCTCTGAAGTAGGAGTAGTCTTATTTTCCTTATTATTTAAGCAAGCAAGCAAGCATTTACAAAAGCCAAATAGCAGGGTTAAAATTTCAAACAGCAGTGTTTATATAAGATGGATACTTCAGTTTTTTCTAGGATTTTTATGGATCCATGACTTACATTTAAGTCTTTTATCTATTTTGAGTTATTCTTTTTTTCATTTTTTATTGAGGTATTAAATGTGTACAATATCTTACCATTGCCCCTCCCTCCACTCCCATACATGCCCTCACCCCCCATCGTTTTGCATCCATTGGTTATGCTTATATGCATGCATACAAGTCCTTCAGTTGATCTCTTATCTCCTCCACTTCTCCCTAACCTTCCCACTATAATTTGACTGTTTGATGCTTTACTGTCTCTGTGTCTATCTTTTTGTTAATAAGTTGATAATATTCTTTATTATGCATAAATGAGTGAGATCATGTGGTATTTATCTTTCATTGACTGTCTTATTTCACTTAGCATGATGTTCTCCAATTTCATACAGGTTGCTGCAAATGATAAGAATACCTTCTTTTTTTTAGGGCAGCATAGTATTCCATTGTGTAGATGTACCATAGTTTTCTGATCCAGTCATCTGCTGACAGGCACCTAGGGTATTTCCAAATCTTAGCTATTGTAAATTGTGCTGCTATGAACATAGAGGTGCATATATCCTTTCTGATTGTGTTTCTAGTTTCTTGGCATATATTCATAGGAATGAGATTTCAGTTTTTTGAGGAAACTCCATACTGTTCTCCACATTCTGCATTCCTACCAGCAGTGCATGAGTGTTCATTTTTCTTTGCATCCTCGCCAACACTTGTCATTTGTTGATTTGTTGATGATAGCTATTCTGACAGGTGTAAGATGGTACCACATTGTCGTTTTGATTTGCATCTCTCGGATAATTAGTGACTTTGAGCATGTTTTCATGTGTCCATGGCCTTCCTTCTGTCTTCTTTGGACATTCTTTTGCATTCTATTTAGGTTCGTTGCCCATTTTTTTTATTGGATCATTTATCTTCCTTTTATTAAGTTGTATAAGCTGCCTGTAGATGTTGGAGATTAAACCTTTATCAGTAATAACATTTGCAAATATGTTCTCCCATTCAGTGGGATTTCTTGTTATTTTCTTGATAGTTTCTTTTGCTGTAAAAAAGCTTTATATTTTGATGTAGTCCCATTTGTTTATTTTCTCTTTAGCTTCCATTGCCCTAGGGGCAGTATCTGTGAAGAAGTTCTTTCAACATGTGTCTGAGATTTTGCTGCCTGTGGATTCCTCTAGTATTTTTATGGTTTCCCATCTTATGTTTAATTCCTGTATCTATTTTGAATTTATTTTTGTGCATGATGTAAGTTGGTAATCTAGTTTTATTTTTTTGCAGGTATCTGTCCAATTTTCCTAACACCACTTATTGAAGAGACTGTCTTGACTCCATTGTATGTTTATGCCTCCTTTGTCAAATATTAATTGAGCATAGTGGTTTGGGTAAATATCTGGATTATCTATGCTATTCCATTGCTCTATATGTTTGTTCTTGTGCCAGTACCAGGCTGTTTTGAGAACAGTGGCTTTGTAATACAGCTTGAAATCTGGTATTGAGATCCCTCCTCCTTTATTCTTCTTTCTCAGGATTGCTGTGGCTATTTGGGGTATTTTTTTGTTCCAGATGAATTTTTGGAGAGTTCTTTCTAGGTCTGTGAAGTATGCTGTTGGTATTTTAATGGGGAGTGCATTGAACCTATAAATTGGGAAGTATGGACATTTTGATGATGTTGATTCTACCAATCCATGAACATGGTATGTTCTTCCACCTGTTTACATCTTCCTCTATCTATTTTTTCAAAGTCCTGTAGTTTTCTGTGCATAGATCTTTTACCTCTTTAGTTAAGTTTATTCCTAGGTATCTTAATTTTTTTGGTGAGATGGTAAATGGGATTGCTTTTTTAGTCTTTGTTTCTGTAAGTTCACTCTTGGTGTATAGAAAGGTCATAGATTTCTTGGAGTTAATTTTGTATCCTACTACATTGCTGAAGTCATTTATTAAGTCCATTAGTTTTTTGATGGAATCTTTCAGGTTTTTTTATGTGCAATATCATGTCATCTGCAAATAAGGACAGCTTTACTTCTTTTCCAATTTGGATGCCTTTTATTTCTTCTTCTTGTTTAATTGCAATGGCTAATACTTCCAGTACTATGTCAAACAGGAGTGGTGAGAGTGGGCATTCCTGTCTTGTTCCTGTTCTTAGGGGAAATGGTTTTAGGTTTTTCCTATTGAGTATGATGTTTGCTGTGGTTTTATCATATATAGCTTTTATTATGTTGAGGTATGATTCTTCTATTCCTACCTATTTGAGAGTTTTTATCAAGAAAGGGTGTTGGATTTTGTGAAATGCATTTTCTGCATCAATTGATATGACCATATGATTTTTATCTCTCAATTTGTTTATGTGATGTATCACGTTTACTGATTTGCAGATATTGTACCATCCTTGCATCCCCAGAATAAATCCTACTTGGTCATGGTGCATGATCTTTCTGATGTACTGCTGGAGCCGATTTGCTAGAATTTTGTTGAGGATTTTGGCATCTAAGTTCATGAGGGATATTGGCCTGTAATTCTCTTTCATTGTGTTGTCTTTATCAGGTTTTGGTATCAGGGTGTTGCTGGCTTCATAAAAGGAGTTTGGAAGTGTTCCTTCCTCTTGAATTTTATAACCTTTTTCTTCCCTGTATTAGGGAAGTTTTCTGCCATTATTTCTTCAAATAGATTTTCTAATCTTTGTTGCTCTTCTTGTCTGTCTGATACCCTTATTATATGTATGTTTCTTGTTTCTTATTGTTTGAAAGCTCCCTTAGGGGGTCCTCCTGGTTTTTATTTTTCCCCCCTCCAGTTGCTGTTCAGATTGCACTTATTTTTCTACCTTACCTTCTAACTCACTAATTCGGTCCTCTACTTCTTCTAGTCTACTGTTGAAACCTTCCATGGCCTTTTTAATTATAGCTATATCACTTTTAATTTCTTCCTGATTTTTACATAGGTTGTTCATTTTCTCGCCCATTGGTTTATGAACTGTACGACCATTACTCTTAATTCTTTTTCTTTCATAGTGCATGCCTTCATTTCACTTATTTCCTTTCCTGGAAATTCCTCTTTTACTTTCCTCTGGGGATGGTTTCATCGTCTCCTATTGTAACTATAACCAGAAGGTCCAATTACCAAATTGTGTCTGGGATGTGTGCTAATGGGACCTTTGCACCACCTAAGTGTCACTCAGGAGCTCCAACACCAAGATGTGTGGCTGCAGTGGGTCTGTGGGAGTCATGCTCACCGAGGATCAGAATCACCAGTGCTCAGTGAGGCCTCATGTGTGCACCTAGAATCAGGGACCTCCCTGTGCCATGCTGAAAAAGAGAATCTGCTGTTGTGTGTTGAAAATCAGAATCCCCTAGCATGCCAGGAGTCAGTGTCCCCTTGTGCCCATGCCGAGAATTGAGTAATGGGTTCTCTGTTGCTTGGTGTGGCCTTGTGTCAAGAAGCAGGATCCCTGTGTGTGCATGTGCTGAAAATTGGAGTCACTGGTTCCTAGTGTGTGTGCATTGGGAATCAGGGATCTTGAGCATGGGCAATGAGAAATAGTCAAGTGACTGATGCTCAGTACTGCTTCCTGCATGGAGAGTCAGGGTCCCAGGTCTGCTTGGAGGATCAGGTTTCACAGCTGCCCTGTGTGGATGAGGGTTCTTATGTGTGAGTGCACGCTACAGGAAGCAGATTACCTGTGTCTGTGTTCAAATTCAGGTAGTGCACCTGTCCTGTGTGGGTGTGGGGTCTGGTCGCACAAGTGCATGCTGTGGGAAGCAGATTCCCCATGTCTTTGTGCCCAGGCTCAAAATTCAAGTAGCACAGTTGCCATATGTGGGCAGGAGGCCTGCTTACACAGAGTGGGTCTAGCAGTTCCTATGCTGTTGCAGTAGGACAGTAGGGAGGGCAATTGGCTCTGTGACTCACAGAACTCCATGATCGATGCCTGGAGTCTTGGTATCCATAGATCTGCAGCTGTGGTTGTAGGTCTTTGTCCTGAGTGGCTGTAAGGTCCCAGTATATGTCTAAGACCAGACTAGGTGATGAAGCTAGGATCCTAGTCTGTCTCAAGCAATTCTATTTTTCAAGATGGCGTTATTTCTATGCTGATGGTATTGTCCCCAGAGTGTTTGTGGTGGCAGCAGGGTTTTGCTGTCTAAGACTGTCTGGTTTGGCAGCCTCCTGGAAGACCTGCAGGATCTAACTGTCTCTAGTTTTCTCTCTCGCTCTCTTACACACACACACACACACACACACACACCCCACACACACATGTCCACACACTCCTCTATCTCTCCCTCACTCGCTCACACACTCTTCCTCCCTACGTTCTTGCTGGTCACTATCTTTATCCCATTTTTATTCTTTATGCTGGTGTTTCTTCTTCCCTTCCTATTTCTTCTTTTTACAGTGGACACTTTAGCATTTCTTGCATTGTTCTTTTGGTGGTAATAAACTCCCTGAGTCCTTCTTTTGTCTGTGAAGCTCCTGATTTCACCCTCAACTTTGATTGATAGGCTTGCTGGGTACAGTATTCTTGGATTCAGACACATGCTTTGCATGACTTTGTATATTTCATTCCATTTCCTTCTGGCTTAATGTTTTTCTGTTGAGAAATCAGTTGATAGTCTTATGGGAGACCCCTGTAGGTGATTTTCTGTCTCTCACTGGCAGCCTTTAAGATACTTTGTCATTGGTGTTTGCCAATTTAATGATAATAGGTCTTGGTGTAGGTATTTTGGAGTTCAACCTGTTTGGGACTCTGTGAGCTTCTTGGACTTTTGTGAGTTTTTTTCTTCCCAATATCAGGGAAGTTTTCAGTCATTATTTCTTCAATCAGGTTTCCTATTACTTGTCAGATTTGTCTCCTTCTGGCACCCCTATTATGTAAATGTTGT
The DNA here is from genome assembly GCA_963924515.1 of Vespertilio murinus. Lineage (NCBI taxonomy): Eukaryota > Metazoa > Chordata > Mammalia > Chiroptera > Vespertilionidae > Vespertilio > Vespertilio murinus. The sequence goes on along the minus strand of OZ004708.1, from coordinate 85,341,516 downwards.
TTTGTTTTATGTTGTTCCAAAGTTCCCTTAGGCTAGCCTCCTGTTTTTTAAGGTTTTTTTTTTCCCTAGTTGCTGCTTTGCTTGGGTATTTTTTCCTACTTTGTCTTCTAGCTCACTGATGCAATCCTCCACTTCTTCTAGTCTACTGTTGATGTTTTCTATTGTGGTCTTTATTGCCACAATGTCACTATTCATTACTTCGTAGTTCTTCATTTCCTTTTGGTTCTTACACATATTTTTGAATTTGTCTTCCATCATTTTCAGCATCCTTATGACCATTGCTCTGAATTCTTTCTCTGGCATATTGCTTGCCTCCATTTCATTTACCTCCGTTTCCAGTGATGCCTCCTTTTCTTTCATATGCAGACTGTTTCTTTGTCTCCTCATGATTGCTCCTCTCAGGGTGTCTGGTTATGTAGATCTCTCTCTGCTGCATTAAATCTCTCTAGGTGATTGGTCTCTGACCTTTCCATCCACGGATTGCCTCACCAGCTGTTTTTAATTTGCCAATTCCAAGTGGATGTTATTTGATTCACTTGTTCCTTCTATCTGCTCTGTGAGAAGGTACAGGGTATATCTACATATTTGGCAATGCTTTGTCTCCCCCTGGACAAACGTTTTAGATGCCCAAGGTTGGGGAGGCTGGAGTCTTGGTGTTTGTGGGTTTGAAGCTAAGGCAGCTAATCCTTGGCCATTGTGCTAGTAGAATTCTGGAGGGTATACAAGGTCTCCCTGGTTGAAGGTAAGGCTAGGCTTCCAATCACAGCTGCTCCCCCGTCCAAGATGGTGTGGTCTCTGTGGCAGAGTCGGATGCTCCAGGAGATATTTCAGCAGTAGTAGAGGCTGCCCGACCAGGGGAACCAGGTTCACTAGTCCTCAATAGTCCTATGGAATACAGTTGTCCCTCATGAACAAATACAGACACAATCTGCATGTCCATGCAATCTCCTTTCGCTCTCTCACTCACATACTCTCTTACAGCCTGCCATCCCAACAGCAGCCACCTTAGAACTCTGGGTGATTCTTTTAGTAAAAATATTTGGTATAATATTTGACACTTGAGAAAAATTATTCTAAAAAATACATGTTTTCTTATTACATAAATGACCATGATGGAAAAAAATTTGGGAAGCGAAAAAAACAACAAAGGGAAAAAATGTGGGATATCAGAGAAAGAAGAAAGTTTAATAAAGTGAGTTACTGAAATTGAATATAGAAGTTAAGGTAAAAGAAATGGAAATTTTAGGGGGTTATGGGGGGATAAGGACACATATGTAATATCTTAATCAATAAAGAAATTTAAAAAAGAAATGGAAATTCTAGGAAATGAATAGAAAAAGAAGGCTGTTCTTCCACACTTTGAATATAAGCATAGTATCTGATTCTAAGCCTTTTTAAAAATGAATCCAAAGACACACTTTATTTCTACCTTTCATGCAATTTGTAACAAGAGTGAATAGTTCAAATTCTCTTATTTGCAAAGCTATATCTATAATCATAAATGGATTTTAACATTGCTGATAAACACATTATTTTCATGTGAAAAATATTAGTTAAAGAAGACATTTGCTGGTAATTAAGTCAAAATGCATTAAGTCACAGAATTTTTCTTAATACAAATCCTCACCCTATTTTTAAACTAATAATAACTTAATCTGTGCAATGATATCCACTATCCAGGTGTGCTCATTTTAAACATGTTTACAAATCATTGTAAATGCAAATTACTGAGCCCTTCTGGAAGGGGACTCAAAACTGCATTTTATTTCTAAAAATATCTTTATTGTTGAAAGTATTAGATATGTCTCCCTTTTTTGCCCATTGACCCGACTAGCCCACCCCTGCCTCCTGCCCCAGGCATTTACCACCTTATTGTCTGGGTCCAAGGGTTTTGCATGTATGGATATAAGTTCTTTAATTGATCTTTTCCCATCCACCCATCCACCCATCCACCCCCAACTTCCCTCTGAGATTGGACAGTCTGTTCCATGCTTCTATATCTGACTCTGAAACTTTGACCTCTGCTATCAGGGGCGCATCTTCAGTCTTAGGACAACTGGCCTGTTTGTAGTTTCCTTCACAAAGAATGTCTTCAGAGCCTGTTTGATGTCCTTGTTCCTGAGACTGTAGATGAAGGGGTTCAGCATGGGTGTGACCACGGTGTACATCACCGAGGCTGTTGCACTTGAGTGTGAGCTCTGGATAGCAGCAGAGCTGAGGTACACGCCTAGCGTTGTACAATAAAATAAGGAGACAACCGAGAGGTGAGACACACAGGTAGAAAATGCTTTGTACTTCCCCTGAGCTGATGACATGCCACGTATGCAGGACACTACTTTACAATATGAGTAAAGGATCCCAGTGAAAGGACCAACTCCCAGCAGTACAGCTGCAAAATACATCACCATGTTATTAAGAAAGGTGTCCGAACAGGCAAGTTGGATGAGCTGGTTGAGTTCACAGATAAAGTGGGGGATTTCCAAGTTTGCACAGAAGGACAGCTTCAACGCCATTAAGCATTGTAACAAGGAATTCAGGACACTCATGATCCAGCACACCAGAATCAGCAGTCCACAGAGCTGGGGGTTCATGATGACCATGTAGTGCAGGGGGTGGCAAATGGCCACAAACCGGTCATAGGCCATCACTGTTAGGAGAAAAATGTCCAACACTGAAAAGAGTATAAGAAAATAAATCTGTGTGATGCATCCTGCATAGGTGATGGCTTTGTTTTGTGTCTGGACGTTCGCAAGCATCTTTGGGATGGTCGTGGAGGTGAAACAGATGTCTACCAAGGACAGGTTGGAGAGGAAGAAGTACATGGGTGTGTGGAGGTGGGAGTCTGAGCTGACGGCCAGGATGATGAGCAGGTTTCCCAACACAGTGATCAGGTACATGGAGAGGAAAAGCCCAAATATGAGGGGCTGAAGTTCTGGGTCCTCTGAAAATCCCAGGAGAATAAATTCTGAAATTTGTGTACCATTCCTTGGTGGCATGTGGTGGAAGTGACTACTAGGAGAGAGGGAAATAATATGACCAATTCAAAAAAACTTGTATTGTATATTTGAAATGCTAACATTTTTATTTGTAGAGAAATAATTAATTTTAACATATTTGTGTGTGAATCTGGTCCCCTTTCAGGGAAGCCCCTGTGCCACCTTGGTATGAAGCTTTTTGCATCTATCATAATTTATCCTTAAAGTATTATGTATTCTACAGTTTTAATGAGACATTTTTCATGTATTTCAGGAATAGAAATTGAGTGCTGACCATGTTTTTGGCACAGTCCGGCCTATAGGATAGGGTGCTGAAGAATAAAAGTTTCTACAATTCAATGATGAAGATGATCCCTGGCTCTGGGTTAGGATGGGTGTGGAAGGCAACATGGATGTTTCTCTTCTCCTGCATCTCAAAATCAATGGAAAAATATCCTCATGTGAAAATTAACTATATATCTAACATTTGAGATGGTGACAGGTGTTATGTAGAAAAGGAAAGCATGTATAAAGAAATGAATAGGGTGTTTTATTTTTCATGGGTGTTTAGGCAAGACATACAAGCAAGATGTCATTTGTAAAGAGACCTCAAGTAAGAGAGGGAGATGCAGGGTTCTGTGGGAAAGTGTGTGCTCGGCAGAGGGAAGGGCCAGGATAAAGATCCTGAGGAAGATGTTTGTTTAATGTTCAGCCAAAAAAAGGAAACCATGTTGGAGGTGAATGAGCATGAGGAAGAGGATGAGAGAAGGTGAGAGACAAGTTGGGGCCTCTCTGTTATTGTTGAAACCTCAGGCACAGGGACTTCGTTGTTCACACTGCCTCTTGCATTTTGTTGCATCTCCCATGGATGCAAACAGATCCCTCCTTAGTACCTTCTCTTGGTCCAGCTCTGGTTCCGATATTGTTAGAGTTATATGATTCCTAGTCCCCCTGTTTTGAGGACTGCACACACACACACACACACACACACACACACACACACACACACTATCACACAGTATAACATGGTTATATTATTTCCATGCCTTTCTCAGACTGATTTAACAAGGAGTGGCTATAACCCAAGGTGGCCAGATCATTCATATGTATACTGTAGAAATGTTTTCTAGCTATTCCAATTTATATTCCTCCCCTATACAAATAAACTTGGGCTTCATATTGAGATGACCATTTTTCTGCTGTGTATTTAAACAAACATTTGAAAAATCTGTTTATATTCTGACTATTATAAATAATGATGCAATGAACACAGAGTGGCCATATCTTTTTGAATTAGTGTTTTTATTTCTTTCAGATAAATACCAGAAGTAGCATTGTTGGGAGTCTATCAATAAATGAATGTGGTGTGAGCATGCTTGCGCGTGTGCACATGCACACGCACACACACCCACACACACACCCGGTGTGGCAAAAGTAGATTTACAGTGTTCAAGTGAAAAATAATACAAGATTAAAAAGCAATAATACAAGAATAAACTCTGTGTTCTCTGTACTCACAACTATAAACCTACTTTTGCTCTACCTGTTATATACACTATAGAACATTACTCAGCAATAAAAAGAATGAAACTTGCTATTTGCAACAACATGCGACAGGCCTAGGGAAAATTATGCTAAGCAAAATAAGTCAGACAGAATGACAAATACCATATAATTTCTCTTACATGTAGAATCTTAAAAAAAGAAAACAAACAAACAACAACAACAACAACAAAAACAACAACCCCCAAACCAATAACAAACTCATACATACAGAACAAACTGATAGGGGTGAGGGAATGGGTGAAACAGGTGAAGGGGAATACGAAGTACAAACTTTCTGTTATAAAATAAATCAATCATGTATATGTAGTGTATAGCACAAAGAGGATAGTTAATAATATCTTAATAACATTGCACAGTGACATGGGTACTAGACTTCTTGTGGTGACCACACTGTAAGTATTGAATCACTATGTTGTACACCTATAGTTAATATAATATTGTATGCTAAGCATACTTTACTAAAGAATAAACCATAAAATAATAGTTGTAATTGTATAAAAATTCTGTTGAATAAACAGAGTGAGAGGAAAAGGAATGAAATGAAATGAGGAGTTAAAAATGATCTAAAAAGCTCAGGTGTGAGGCAGAAAACTCTTCCTTGGTTCTGGCAGCATTTGAACCCTCAACACATTCCCCAGATGCCCAGCTAAATAATGAGAGCACAAAAAGAAACTTGTTTAAAAGACAAAAGAGGTGACATCTTTATGGTGTCACTTTACATCTTGTACACCCAGAGCAAAGGGATAAACCAGCATCTGACAGAAGAAAATATCAAGGGGGAGCATTTTAAATACCAAGCAGTGAAGACTTGTTTTTCTCTGGATCTATTTCATAATGATTTGACCAGTTCATTTTTATATGGTCTGAGGGAGGATAAGCCCCTTTCTTCCTTTTCTGACATGGTATCTTTTCTTATTTCTTGGGCTTTGGGTTTGATGTGACAAACCCAGTGGGCACACTCTGGTCCTGGTCCGGTCTTTATCTAACATGCAAAAACCTTGCCAGACCATGCTTTATAAATCCTGCCACACCATGACAATTTTTACACTGACTAGCTTTCTTCATATGATTCTTCCTGAGGACATTATTTTAAGCACACATTTAGTTCCTTGTTCTCTGCCCTCGCTGTTATACTGCATGATCAAAAGAGGAGCATAACCAATGGGCAGACACGAGGGGGGTGAGGGCATGTGCTGGGTGGGTGGAGGAGGCCGGGGGGAGGTCAATAAGGGAAAAGGGAGACATATACTCTACTATTTGTAATACTTTAAACAATTAAAAAAGAACAGGGACTTCCCCTGCTTTGTTCATTTTGAGTTTTTCACAAAGGTATGTGTATGGATACACACTTACATAGAAACAAAACATAGAAAGAAAGGATAATAAACCAAGTTACAGTGGGTAGTTTCATAACAAACATAATAAACAAAATAAATAACAAAATAATAAACAAAAACAATTGGATGAAGAACCAAATATTAACTGAAAGAAGACATAATTTAAAGATATCAACATGGGTTAATAATTAAATTGTGAATGTAGAAGAATATAATACATAATGTTCTTAGAATGTTCTGGCACAGAGCAGATGCTCAGTTATTATTTATTTAATGATTCCAGAATTAGGTCTCAATGTATATGAACATTTGCCATATGTTCATATACATTGAGACCTTTGTTTGTCTTACAATTTAATACTTAGTCTTCCTCTTTGACTTTTAATTAATTGTTCTCATGTGAATACCCAGCGTGAGAGAAGATGCTGCAATGTGCGTCTCACCAGCTGCTGTTGCAAGGTACCATCTCCCTGCACTGGCCAGGGTCTTTTCAATAAATACAAAACATGCTCCAACACACCTCACCTTGGAAATTTAACACAAACACTCTCACTTCACTGCATTGTCCTCTACACCTACTCTACTTCTTTCTCCCCAAACAGCAGAACTCCTCAGATATGTTTTAATTTTACTGCAATCATTTTATGCATCTCACTCATTCTACAGTGACATCCAACTGGACTCCCATTCCCAGCACCTAATTGTCAACTATGGGCCCTGTATTGCAGATTCAAAGAGAAACATCCTTATTAACATATTAAGTAAATGAAGAGTAAAGTAGTTAATTAATGGGCTTGGCTGATTAGGGTCACAGTGACTCAGGTAAAAGCTGACAGTTTCCATCCTGTCTGACCCTTTCCTGATGTACCTGATGGGCTCCCAGACTCACCTGAATGGGTCTCTGAGAGGAAGTTCTCCGTGTGGAAGTCTGAATTGCTCCCTGAATGGTTGATGATGAGACTGAGGATCTGTCCCCACCCAAGACAGCAGGAAGGAGTGAAGCATCAGTCCCTGAACCAGCTTAGGAATCAAAAGCAGTAGCCATGTACAAGCTGAGGACTGCACAGGGGAGATATTTACAGCTCTCTCTATACCTGCTCATCAGGCACATTTCCCTTGTGTTATTCCAACTGCTAAGCACATGATTTCCTTGGAGGCTTGTGGAATAAACAGAAAGGAAATTTTCCTAATGATTCTCTGATCCTAAGGGACCAGGTTAGGAGTAAAGTAAACTTAGTTTTTATTTTCCCTCGTTCTTAATCTTCTTGCTTTCCATAAATCTGACCTCCTTCGCTGCGTTACCCCAATGCTGAGTAAACATTTTGCCCAGTGTCTGAGGCCAAGAAACCTGTCAGGACCAAGTCCCTTTGATCCTCCAGCACTAATTTATGGTAGAGACATTTCCCTGATTCTCCAGAGAATTACTCTCTTGCTCTCCAACAAGGCGAGACACGGTCTTTGGCTTCAGGACACATTTGTCAAAAATGATGAAGGATTTTGTACTTATTTCACAAGTTAAGAGCTGTCATTAAGTCCCTCATTATAAAATACACCGGAGGCCCAGTGTATGGGGTGATGCAAAAGCCTGGCCTGTACCCTCTGGCAATCCAGGACCCCTAGGGGGATGCCTGATTGCTGGTTTATGCTCTGTCCCTCCTGGCCTGTGGAGATGGGGCCTAAGCCAGCAGTTGGACATCCCCTGAGTGGTATAGCAGTGTGCCAAGTGGCAGGCAGCTAGGGAGGAGCCTTAGCTGGTGCCATGCCACTTTTGCTTATCCTGGCCTGCTGTGAGTGCAACTGCTGATCGGAGTTGGGAGAGGCCATAGATTTCTTGGTGTTAATTTTGTATCCTACTACATAGCCGAATTCATTTATTAAGTCTATTAGGTTTTTGATGGAGTCTTTCAGGTTTTTTATGTGCAATATCATGTCATCTGCAAATAAGAACAGCTTTACTTCTTTTCCAATTTGGATGCCTTTTATTTCTTCTTCTTGTTTAATTGCAATGGCTAATACTTCCAGTACTATGTCAAACAGGAGTGGTGAGAGTGGGCATCCCTGTCTTGTTCCTGTTCTTAGAGGAAATGGTTTTAGTTTTTGCCCATTGAGTATGATGTTAGCTGTGGGTTTATCATATATAGCTTTTATTAAGTTCAGGTATGGTCCTTCTATTCCCACCACGCTGAGAGTGTTTATCAAGAAGGGGTATTGGATTTTGTCAAATGTATTTTCTGCATCAATTGATATGACTATGTGATTTTTATCTCTCAGTTTGTTTATGCGATATATCACATTTACTGATTTGTGTATATTGTACCATCCTTACATTTCTGAGATAAATTCTACTTGGTCATGGTGTATGATCTTTCTCATGTACTGCTGGAACCGATTTGCTAGAATTTTGTTGATGATTTTGGCATTTATGTTCATGATGGAAAATGGCCTATTAATTCTCTTTCATTGTGTTGTCTTTATCAGGTTTTGGTATTAGGGTGATGCTGGCTTCATAGAAGGAGCTTGGAAGTGTTCCTTCCTCTTGAATTTTTTGGAATAGTCTGAGAAGGATAGGTTTTAGTTCTTCTTTGAATGTTTGGTAAAACTCCCCTGTGAAGCTGTCTGGCCCTGGGCTTTTGTTTGCTGAAAGCTTTTTGATGACTCCTTCAATTTTTTCCATAGTGATTGGCTTATTGAGCTATTTAGATTCTTCCTGATTGAGTTTTGAAAGGTTATATTTTCTAGGAATAAGTACATCTTCTCCAGGTTGTCCAGTTTGTTGGAATTAATTTGTTTTTAATATATATTTTTAAACAATCCTTTGTATTTCGTTGGGAACTGTTGTTATTTTGCCCCTTTCATTTTTTTTTTGAATTTTTAAAATTCTATTTTTTTAAATAAATCTTTATTACTCAGATTATTACAATTGTTTCTCCTTTTTCTCCCCCAAAACTCCCTACCACCCAGTTCCCTTCCCACCCTCTGCCTTTACCCCCTCTCCCCCGAATTGTCTTCATCCATTGATTATACGATTTCAATCCAGTCTCTCACTGCTTCTCCACCCCCTTATCCTCCTGATAATTATCAGTCCACTCCCCTTCTTTGCCCCTAATTCTACTATATTCACCACTTTATTCTGTTCCTCAGATTTTTTCCTTCTCTTTTCCTTTTTTCCGTATATGAATTTCAAGTGGGACACACTCTCTCATTTGTTTTTGTAGGGAAATACAACAGAGTGTTCTGTAGCTAATGGCTGCAGACTGTCCAAATGTCTTAGGACCACACGAATAGAATCTGCTCCTCCTCCGGTTCACACTGCCCCCTCTCCCTGGGTCCCACTGCCCCCCTTGGGCACACGGCTCCCCTGGGGAACATGGCTCTCCTGGGACACCTGGCCCCCCTGGGGCACTCGGCTCACCCAGGGCACACGGCTCACCCGGGGCACACTGCCCCCCTGGGGCACATGGTTCACCTGGGACACATGGGTCCCCCAGGACCCACTGCTCACGGAAGGTGCTGCGCCAGCTCCTCACCAGCACACGGCAGGCGGGCTGGGTCAGCTGCGGGCACGGAGGCTGGGCCAAGATAGCTGTGGGCAGGGAGACCACGCTCCAAGGCGTCTTGTTCCGGGCGGAGGTAGAAGGTGCGGCTGAGGTCTGGCATCGGTTCCCTTGCTCCCACGGGGTGCAGGCTGGGACGGTTGTGGACATGGAGGCCATGCTCCGAAGCAGCCCACTCCCTGGGCCCAGGGTGGAGCGAGCTCTGCTCTTGGTGGGCTTCCCTCACTCTCGGTGGTGGCGGGTCCAGCGGGTCCGGTTCCACTGTAGTTTTAAACTCCACATGGTGGCAGCAGCAGTTTTCTTTGTCTCTAATTGTAGCCATCCCTTTCCGCCAGCTTTCCTGTGGGTCTGATGTGGTCCCTTTCAATTTTAGCTGTTGTTTTTTTCCATATTGTTGATGAGGCAGCAGCTTAGGAGACTACCTAGGCTGCCATCTTGTTTCGGTCTTTGTAGTTAAGTCTTGATTGTTGTTGGTATCCCTGGGAGGAATTGACTTCAGGCCAATTGGATGTAAGTATCAGCTGTGTCTATTCTGGGAAGCCTTCTGTGTTGGAGACAATCTTATAGGATCAGACTTGCAAAATTGCAAAAACCTCTGTGCTCAGCTTGGATGGGGCAGAGTCTCAGGCCTGAGCTGACAGTCTTGGCTTCTCGTCAGCCCTGCACTTGTGCGCTCAACTGAGTTTCCACCTGACCTCTGCCTTCCGCGGCTCCCCTGAGTTTCTGCCTGACTGTCCAGATTCCCAAGAATCTGCAAGAACGTGGGTGCCTCAGGGACTTGCCAGGAATTGGGTTGGGTCTCTGTAGTCTGGAGCTTCTGACTCCTTCTGCTATGGAAAGGCCGTGTCAACCTCCACGGTCAGACCTCTCTGCATGCACTCACTCGCTTGCAACTGTAGACCCTGCCACCTGTGGCTCCTGGCTCCCCCAGTCTTCCAGTCTCTGAGTTTCCAGGTGCCTTTCTCTACAGTCTGGACTCCACCCGTATGAGCCTGGTTCCATGGGATTTTGGCTGGGGTTGGGGTTCAGTACAGTCAGAAAGGGTTCAGTGCAATAGGGGACTTCATTTCTCCTCCTGCCAGCCAGGCATTCGGCCACACTTCCTCTCTGCGCATCACCCTACCTCAGCTCTTTTCAGCTCCCAATCCGTGAGCCTCTCTCCTTCTTTATAGTTGTAGATTTCCCAGTATGCCAGCTTTCCTGTGTTTTTGGATGATGCCCGTTCTGATTTTAGTTGTTGTTTTGAAATTGTTGTGTGAGGCGCTTACCTAGGCCACCATCTTGGTTCTCCCAGGGTCTTGTTTTCTTATCCAATCTGTTAACCCTATATCTTTTGATTAGGGCATTTAATCCATTTACATCTAAAGTTATTATTGATAGTTACTTATTTTTCGCCATTTTTTATTCTTTTTTTAAAAATAAATCTTTATTGTTCATATTATTACAAATGTTCCTCATTCCCCCCCCATTGCTCCCCTACACCAAGTTTCCATTCAATTCTCTGCCCTTTCCCCATCCCCCATTGTCCTCATCCATAGGTGCAGTTTATGTTCAGTCTCTTCCCGCCCAGCTCCACTCCCCATTTCCCCAAGAATCATCAGTCCACTCCCCTTCCATACCTCTGATTCTATTATATTCACCTGTTAATATTGTTCATCATGATTTTTACTTCCCTTGGTTTTTAGACTCACTTGTTGATAGTTACGTGTTTGTTCATAATTTTTATCTTTATTTTCTTCCTCTTCCTAAAGGACCCCTTTTAGCAATTCATATAATTCTGGCTTGGCAGTGATGAATTCCTTTAGCTTAAATTTATTTGTGAAGCTCTTTATCTGGCCTTCGATTCTGAGTGATAGCTTTGCTGGGTAGAGTATTTTTGGCTGTAGGTTCTTGTTATTCATCACCTTGAATATTTCTTGCCATTCCCGTCTGGCCTGCATGGTTTCTGTTGAGAAATCAGCTGACAGTCGTATGGGTGCCCCTTTATAGGTAACTACCTGCTTTTGTCTTGCTGCTTTTAATATTCTCTCTTTGTCTTTAGCTCTTGGAATTTTAATTATGATGTGTCTTGGTGTGGTCCTCTTTGGATTCCTTTTGTTTGGGGTTCTGTGTGCTTCCTGGACTTGTAAGTCTATTTCTTTCACCAGGTGGGGGAAGTTTTCTGTCACTATTTCTTTCAATATGTTTTCAGTATCTTGCTCTCTGTCATCTTCTGGGATGCCCATAATTTTGATGGTGGTTCGCTTGAAGTTGTCCCAGAGGTTTCTCACACCATCTTCAACTTTCTGGATTCTCTTGTCTTCTTGCTTCTGCGGAGGAGTGTCCTCTGGCTCTTTGTGTTCCAAATATTGGACTTGATTCTTGCAATCTTCCATTCTGTTTTTAGGACTCTGTATAATATTTTTTATTTCAGAGAATGTATTCTTTATTTCTAGTTGATCCCTTTTCATATCCTCATAGGTCTCATTTATTTTATCTGCCTTTTCTAAGAGATTGTTGAACAACCTTATAAGCTTGGCTTTGAACTCTATATCCAGTCGCTTTTTGTCCTCCATTTCTTTCGTTTGTGATCTGTTTCCTCGTTCCAGCATTTTCGCTGCTTCCCTGAGTTGGTAGGTTGGGAGGATCAGCTGTGTCTATGCTAGGAGACAACCTTATTCCACTAGACTTGGAATTCCACTAGACTTTTGCAGGTTTTTGGAAACCTGCAAAAGCCTCTCTGATTTTAGCTTGGAAGGGGCAGAGTTTCAGGGTGGAGCCTACAGCCTTGGCTTCCGGTTAGCCCCGCCCTCGGAGGTTCCTGAGTCTCAGTGTTCCTCAGTGTCCTTTGGTACTCACTGCAAGCACCTCTGAGAGAAAGGCACCTTAGAGCTTCGCCTGCTACCAGACAGTGTAGTCTCTCCCCCAACAAGCCCACAACTGGGGTTCAGAGCAGTTGGAAGTGGGGTTAAGAACAGTCCGGAGCTTATGTCTCCTTCCTGCCAGGGCAATCTCGCGGCCCAAACAACAGTCTGTCCTCTGTGCGCGCAATGTGCGAGACTTAGGGGCTCTGCCGCTCCCCTAAGCTTCTGTCTTACAGCCCAGATTCCCTCTGTATGAGGCTGGAGCCTGAGGGTTTTGCCCAGGACTGGGGTTCAGTGCAGTAAGAACTGGGGCTCAGTACATTCCTGAGCTTTTGAGTCCTTCCCGCTGGGGCAATTCAGCAGCTCAGCGAACAGTCCGTCCTCTGCGCGCAATGTGCACGACTCCGGGGCTCTGCCTTTCGCCGCCACTCCACTGAGCTCCCGCCTTACAGCCCAGTTTCCCTGTGTATGAGCCTGGACCTCAGGGTCTCGCCCAGAACTGGGGTTTAGTGCAGTCGGAGTTGGGGTTCAGCAGTGTCCGGAGCTTTTATCTCCTTCCCGCTGGGGAATGCCAGCCAGACACTCAGCCGCCCCTCCTCTCCGGCTCAGTCCTCTCTGCGTGCGCGCGCACAACGTGCCTCCGTACCTTAGGCTTTTACAGTTCCTCTGGTTTTCCTTCTGGTTTTCTCTTTCCTTCTAGTTGTAGAATTTCCAGTCAGTCAACTTTCCTGTAGTTCTGGATAGTGTCCATTCTATATTTTAGTTGTATTTTTTGAAATTGTTGAGTGCGGCTGCAGTTAGGCTTTTACCTCTGCCGCCATCTTGTTGTCCTCTGGAGGTTATCCCATTTTTTATTCTTTACCACTTTGTTCCTTCTTCGCTTTGTATTTTATTTTATTTTTTTACAGCAGAACTTTCAGCATTTCTTGCATTGCTGGTTTGGTGGTAATAAATTCCCTTAGTTCTTTGTTGTCTGTGAAGCTCCTGATTTCACCTTCAATTTTGATTGATAGCCTTGCTGGTTACAGTATTCTTGGATTCAGACCTTTTCTTTGCATGACTTTGTATATTTCATTTTATTTCCTTCTGGCCTGATGAGTTTCTGTTGAGAAATCAGTTGCTAGTCTGATGGGGGTTCTTTTGTATGTAACTTTCTGTCCACTTTTAAGATTCCTACTTTGTAGTTCGTATTTGCTAATTTAATTGTAATGTGCCTTAGTGTTGGTCTTTTGGGATTCATTCTGCTTGGGACTCTGTGAGCTTCCTGGATTTGTGTGAGTTTTTTCTTCCCTGTATTGGGGAAGTTTCCTGTGATTATTTCTTCAAACAGGTTTTCTATTTCTTATATAGTTTCCTCTCCTGGCACCCCTATTATGTGGATGTTGTTTTGTTTCATGTTGTCCCAAAGTTCCCTTAGGCTCTCCTCCTGCTTTTTAATTTTTTTTTCTAGAATCTGGTCTACTTGGGTTCTTTTTCCCCCACCTTGTCTTCTATCTCACTGATGCAATGCTCTGCTTTTTATAGTCTACTCTTGATGCTTTATATTGAGTTCTTTACAGCAGCGATGTCATTTTTCATTTCTTCTTGTTTCTTCTTCATTTCCTCTTGGTTCTTACCCATATTGTGGAATTTGTCTTCCATTCTTTTCAGCCACCTTATGACCATTTCTCTGAGTCCTTTCTCTGACAGGTTCCTTGCCTCTATTTTGTTTACTTCCTTTTCTGGTAATGCCTGCTTTTCTTTCATATGCGGGCTGTTTCTTTGTCTCCCCCAAGGTCTTTCTTTTCAGGATGTCTGGTTATGTAATTCTCTTTCTCCTGCATTGATTTAAAGGCACAAAATACAACACAACCAGGTTCAACACACAAGGCACTGAACTAAAATGTATTCATGATATTAATAACCTCCAATAAAGGTGAACACCAGAGAAAGAAAAATTAGGGGATAGGAGAGAAAGAAAAAGAGGAAAAAGAAAGAAAAAAGGAGTGCCAAAATGAAATTGGGAAAAGGAAAAAAAAGTAAGAGAGAGAAGAAAGAGCCTAAGAAAAAATAGGGGAACAAACTGCCGAAACAGGTTTGGCTCAGTGGTAGAGCATCAGTCTGCGGACTGAAAGGTCCCAGGGTCAATTCCGGTCAAGGGCATGTACATTGGTTACGGGCACATCCCCGGTAGGGGGTGTGCAAGGGATGGCTGGTCGATGTTTCTCTCTCATCGACGTTTCTAGCTCACCTATCGCTCTCCCTTCCTCTCTGTAAAATATTAATAAAATATATTTTAAAAAAAGAAAAAAAAGGAAAAATAGGGGAACAAACTATATATATGGGGAGAAAACTCCAAGAGAACAGCCACTAATCTCAGCAAATGCCAGCAACAATTACCTGGAGATTAATACAAACTACAAACAACTAATATCAAGTGAGGTGAAGGAAAACAGAAGCAAAAAACAAACAAAAATAAAGCAAACAAACAAACAAAAAAAGAATAAGCAAAACAATGACACAAAAATGCATAAAAATTTGATATAGCCGAAACCGGTTTGGCTCAGTGGATAGAGCATCGGCCTGCGGACTGAAAGGTCCCAGGTTCGATTCCGGTCAAGGGCATGTACCTTGGTTGCGGGCACATCCCCAGTAGGGGGTGTGCAAGAGGCAGCTGATTGATGTTTCTAACTCTCTATCCCTCCCTCTTTCTCTCTGTAAAAAAAAAAAAATAAATAAAAATAAAAAAAAAATAAAAATTTGATATAATAAACATTCAAGCAAACAACAACAATAGGACAGAGAGAGAATTTTTTTTGTATAGTTAAGACAAAGAAGAGAGAGGTGTATATGGACTTGGAGCAGGGGATTGGAAATTAGACATATAAGTAGGGTGAAATTTTAACAGGGTGTAACAGAAAGAATATGGAAAATATAAAGCAGGAAAAGGGTAAGAGGATCAGGACACCAAAAGAGGAAAAATTAGAAAGAGAGTGATGGCATAAAGGTAGAGTTGAGATAGAGTAAAAAGATGCTAAAGGAAAGATGAAAATAGAATATAAAACACTAATCCCATAGAAAAATAAAGAGAAAATAAAATGACCTTTTTTTTTTTAAAAAAAAGGTAAAATATAGGTAGTAATAATACTGATTGGAAATAAAAATATAATAATTAAAAAGGAAAATTAAGTGAGGAAAAAAGAAAAAAATTAGTTGCTTGAGTACAAGATTAAGAAAAATAAAAATCAATAAAAAAATTAAATGTGCAGTAATAAAGAGCTAGAAACATCGATGAGAGAGTCATCGATTAGCTGCCTCTTGCACAGCCCCCACTGGGAATATACCCGCAATCAAAGTACATGCCCCCGACCAGAATCGAACCAGGAACCCTTCAGTCCACAGGCTGACGCTCTATCCACTGAGCCAAACCGGTTTCGGCAGTATTTCTTTATTTTTGATTACACAAGAATCAATTTGTGATTCAGACCTTGGGTGGCAGTGTTTCTGGATTGACTTCTGGGTCTCTAGGTCCTCTCTGGCCTGTGCTTAGATCCTGCTTTCCCTATGGCACTAAATACCAGTTTGTGGGAGCAGGCTGTCCCAGAGCTGGCTCTCCATTGGCCACTCCCTGCTTTGATCCCCAGGTTCCAGAAAAACAACTTTCCCCTGCAGTCTCCCAGGGGTCCCCAACTGGGTGATCTTATGTATTGGGCTTAGTAATCAGAAGCAAGGATTTGAAGAGGAAAAAGCTCAAGTGTGCAAACAATGGTGCTGTGCATAAGTCTACACAATCTCCCTTTCTCCCTTGGGTCTAAGCAGCCGGCACACTTTAAAAATTTTTAGGCTTTCCTTTTGCATCAGATCAAAATGGGTTGCTTTTTAGAGATCCCTTCTGTTAGCAGCTCTGAAGACCCCCTTCCACATTCATGGCTCACGCCAGGGTCAACAGCCATGGATTTTTCCAGGCGCAGACTTCCCCTGGCCCTCCAGCTCCTTTCGTGTGCGCATTTCTCTGTCCTGCTGGGACCAGAGACCTCACCTTATCCCAGGTGAAATCTGACCTTTCTGTGGTGGAGTGTAGAGCTCCTCTGAATCTGTGTTTGCGCCAATTGGGGACCGGTGCTCTGGGGCTCGCAGCTGTTCAGTGGTTGCTGCAGTTTTCAGGTTTCATATAACATCCATCTATCCCTTCAAGATGGTGCGGTCACGGGGGGTGAGGGATTGGAATAAGGGGTTGAGGACAAATACCTTAATCAATAAAGAAAATAATTTTTTAAAAAAGATGATGCTGTCTCCCCGTCCAAGCCCGTAGCTCTGGGAGGGGACAAAGCAGCAGTGGGTGCTGCCCAGTTAGGGGAAACCCCGTCCAGCAGCCCCCCACCTTCTATTGGAGTATAGCTGTCCCTTAACTTGTCAACAAATACTCCCCGTGCGACCCTCAGCCGTTCTTTCTTTCTGCTCCTGGACAAGGCTTGGGACCTGTCTGTATATTCCGCCCCCATTTTTCTTCCTACCAGAAGCCTTTTATTTTGATGTCGTCCCATTTGTTTATTTTTCTCCTTAGTTTCCTTTGTCTTAGGAGATGTATCTACATGTATATTTCTATGAGAGATGTCTGAGATTTTGCTGTCCATGGTTTCCTCTAGGATTTTTATGGATCCATGAGTTACATTTAAGTCTTTTATCCACTTTGAGTTTATTCTTGTGTATGGTGTAAGTTGGTGGTCTAGTTTCGTTTTTTTTTTTTTTGCATGTACCTGTCCAATTTTCCCAACACCATTTATTTTTTAAAAAAAATATTTCTTAATTGATATTTTACAGAGAGGAAGGGAGAGAGATAGAGAGCTAGAAACATCGATGAGAGAGAAACATCGACCAGCTGCCTCCTGCACACCCCCTACTGGGGATGTGCCTGCAACCAACGTACATGCCCTTGACCGGAATTGAACCCAGGACCTTTCAGTCCGCAGACCAACGCTCTACCGCTGAGCCAAACCGGTTTCGGCCCAACACCATTTATTGAAGAGGCTGTCTTGCCTCCTTTATTGAATATTGGGCATAATGGCTTGGGTTGATTTCTGGGTTCTCTATTTTGTTTCATTTATATTTTTCTTTTTCTTCTTCCAACAGTGCCTTTAGCAAGATTTGCAGTGCTGGTTTGGAAGTAATAGATTTTTTTTATCCTTTTTTTTTTTCTGTGAAGCTCTTTATTTCACCTTTAATTTTCAATGATAGCCTTGTTGGATAGAGTAGTCTTGAATCCAGTCTCTTATTTTTCATTACTTTGTGTACTTCATGCCACTCCCTTCTGGCCCAAGGTGTTTCTATTGAGAAATCAGCTGAGAGTGTAATGGGAGTTCCCTTGTATGTAACTTTCTATTTCTCTTTTTCAGTCTTTAAGATTCTTCTTTTTTAAATCTTTAATTCTTATGTGCCTTGTGTTGTTCTTTTGGGGCTCATCTTGATTGGGATTCCCTGTGTTTCCCGAACTTAAGTGAATTTTCCTTCAGCAGCATAGTTAAGTTTACTGAAATTATTTCTTTAAACAGGTTCTTATTCCTTGTTTGGATTCTTCTCCTTCTGCTATCATTATGATGTGAACATTGTAATGGTTCATGTTGTCTCGATGCTCCCTTCTACTTTCCTTTTGCTTTTTAATTTTTTACCCTAATTGTTGCTCTGAATAAGTGATTTTTTTCTACCCTGTCTTCTAACTCACTAATTTTGTCCTCTGCCTCTTTTAGCCAACTGTTGAATTCATTCAGGGTGTTCATTATTTTAGCTATGTCATTCTTCATTTCCACTTGAATCTTATTCATGTTGGTGTATTTCTCATTCAGCTCCTTATAATTCTCATTAAATTGCTTGTAGTTCTCACTAAGTTGTTTGAGCACCCTTATAACCATTACTTTAAAAAAAAACTACAATCTAGAAGCACAGTCAACAGTCTGTCCTCTGTGCGCAACGTGTGTGCCTCTGGGACTCTGCCTTTCGCTGCTCCCCTGAGTTTCCACCTTACAGCCCAGATTCCCTCTGATTGAGCATGGGTCCCCAGGGTCTGGCCTAGAACTGGAGTTCAGTGCAGTCAGAACTGGGGCTCAGCACAGTCTGGAGCTTTTCTCTCCTTCCCGATAGGGAATGCCAGCCAGGCACTCAGCCACCCCCTCCTCTCCAGCTCAGTCCTCTCCCCATGCACGCACCATGTCTCTGTACCTCAGGCTTTTACAGATCCTCTGATTTTCCTTCTGGTTTTCTCTTTCCTTCTAGTTGTAGAATTTCCAGTCAGTCAACTTTCCTGTAGTTCTGGATAATGTCCATTTTGTATTTTAGTTGTAATTTTTTGAAATTGTTGAGTGAGTCTGCAGTTAGGCGTTTACCTATGCCATCTTGGTTTCTCTGTCACTCCCCAACACCATTTGTTGAAGAGACTGTCTTGACTCCATTGTATATTCTTGCCTCCTTTGTCAAATATTAATTGAGCATAATGGTGTGGGTCAATTTCTGGGTTTTCTGGTTCCATTAGTCTATATGTCTGTTCTTGTGCCAGTACCAGGCAATTTTGAGAACAGTGGCTTTGTAGTATAGCTTGAAATCTGGTATTGTGATTAGTCCAACTTTGTTCTTCTTTCTCAAGGTTGCTGCGGCTATTCGGAGTCATTTTTTATTCCAGATGAATTTTTGGAGAGTTTGTTCTAGGTCTGTGATATATGCCATTTGTATTTTAATGGGGGATTGCATTGAATTTATAGATTGCTTTGGGTAGTATGGACACTTTAATGTTTGTGATTCTACCAATTCATGAACACGGTATATACTGCCATTTGTTCATGCCTTCCTCTATCTCTTTTTTCAATGACCTATAGTTTTCTGAGTATAGGTCTTTTCCCTCCTTAGTTAAATTTATTATCTTAATTTGCTTGTTGCAATGGTAAGTGGGAATTTTAAAAAATTTCTCTTTCTGTAAGTTCACTATTGGTATATAAAAAGCCATAGATTTTTATGCGATAATTTCATATCCTGATACAATGCCAAATTCATTTATTAAGTCTAGTAGTTTTTTGATGGAGTCTTTAGGGTTTTCTATGTACAATATCTTGTCATCTGTGAATAATGACAGTTTTACTTCTTTTCCAACTTGGGTGCCTTTATTTCTTCTTGTAGGAAAGGGGGAGAGAAAAATTGGATATATGAATAAAACATTGGACTCTAAAATAATAACAAATCAGTAAAGCATATAGTTAAAGAAGATAGATAATAAGTAAAAATAAATGGAAGAAAAAAATAGAAAAAAAAGCAATGAAGAAAAAAAGTAAAGTGCCTTTCATTTCAGCCAGGTTTAGTTCCTTTTGGGGGTTTCCTTTTGATGACTGTGCTGACTGTCTTGCCTGCCAGTTCTGGGCTTCCTGGAAGTACTTAGTGCTAACCACTGTCAGATATCATCCTCTTTGGCTTTCAGCAACCTCCTTGAAGCTCCAAGAAATCCACAGTTTATGTTCATCTCCAAAGGACTTGGCTTCACACGGGCGGGGCCAAGCTGCCTTCTAAAGCAGGTTAGTTAGCAGAATGGGGCCCAAGGCTGTGTAAGTAAGCTTCCCTAGGTTCCCCAGGCTCTGCTCCCACCCACCATCACTTGCCAGCCAGCTGTCAATCATAACCACTCAAAAGTCTGTTTCTGAAAGGGCTTTAGGTCTCCCATGAGGGGAAGGTGCTGTTGAGAATTCAGGGAAAGGGATGGGTATGTTTCCCTGTCCCAGAGCTGCTACTGTGTGAATGGATCAGCGTATTACTCTGCAAACTGGAAACTGAAGTTTCTATCAGACTGGGAGGCACCAGTTAGGTTCCTGGGATAATGGGGAAGACGGTCCCAGCCCCAACCCAGTCACGGATGCCCCCTGAGACTGTACAAACCTATAGGCTTGGCTTTTGTGGCTACTTCCTTTGCAAAGGTCAAGATGCAGGGTGTGGCAGGCCTGGCTTCTGAGGGTCAGGTGGGCTGTAGCACCTAGGGTGATTTTTTTTTCCACTTTTCCGCTTCTGGGGACATATGACTGAATGCAGGATTCCTGACTGATGCTTTTCCACATCTCCCCCAATGTTTCCCACACCAGCCTCTGCTTAGGTACTTCCAGTCAGCACCACCCTCCCTGCACCAAAGCCTTGGGTGAGTAGCTGCTACGAAAAACTCCTGTGCTCTGGGTTTAAAAAACAAAAATACAATAAAACCAGAAACTGTGCCTTTCTTTCCTATCGGCTCTGGTCTACTGGCTCCAGACTTCACGGCACCCAGCAGCTCTGTCACCTTTCATGACTGGATGTTACATGGGCTTGCTGGTCTTAACTCAGATGCGCTGGGCTATGGAGCCCAGCCTGGGTTCTGGGTCTCAATCTTCTGGGGACACAGACTCTTTTATAGCTGAGAGCTCCCTCCTCACTGTTGGCCTGCCACCTGTGGCAGCTGGGTCAGCCCCTCCCATGACCTTACCCTTCATACCAATCTCCAGGTGTTTTCTGTCCTTCCTTGATATGTGTCTCCTTCTCAGGTGGACCTCAGTTGGTAATTCCAGGTGTATGTTTCCCACTTTAATTTTACTTCCAGTCTGGCCAGGAGACTGCATTTCTGACAGGCTCCCAGGCGATGTTGATGCTGCAGGTCCTCCTGGTCTGTGGACCACACTTTGGGTAGGTGGGCTGTGGCTCTGTGTCAGAGTCTGGTGTAGGTAATTTTAGGTCTCCTCCACCAGGAGTCATCTGTGGATGTAATTTTGAAAGACAAGTTTTTCTCTCACTCTAAAGGAGAGAATACATTCTGTGTTTGATTCTTTATATTAGGGATCCGGGATGACATCAAATAATTTATACCTAGAAAATGCTTTGTAGTTGGCAGAATAAGGGCCTCAAAAGAGGTCAACGTCCTAATTTGGAGAACTTTGGGATATGCTATCTCACAGAGCAGGGTAACTGAAATAGAAATAAAATGATTAGCTAAGGAGTTTAGCTCATATTAGCCAGGTTGAACTAATGTCATCACAAGAGTCCTCTAAATGTGGAAGAAGAGTTGGAGTCAGAGGGACATTTGAAGATGCTATGCTGCTGGCATTGAAGGTGGAGAAAGGGCCATCGGCAAAGGAATGCAGGTGGCCTCTAGAATCTGGAATAGGAATAGAGAATAGGAAAGGAGTTGGAAATGGATTGGGAGTGGGTTGGAAAGGGATTACATTCTCCTCTGGATCACCCAGAAAAGTCCAACCCCAGCAGTCATTTTGACCTAAGGCTTTTAAGACTCATTTTAGGCATTTAACCTCTAGAATTTTAAGATAGAAAGTTGTTTTTAAGTCACTAGAATAGTAATTTGCTACAATAGCAAGGGGAAACTGACACGACATTTATCCAGTAAGATATTGTTAGAAGAAACTGAGTCTAAGCCTCTCAAATCATTCTTCTACCTTCCCTTAGGCAAACGTATTTTGTGTTAAAATTCCACATCACCTAGAACAAATTAGAGCTAATTTAGAGGTATTTGATCTGATAGATGGTACAAAGAATTTCCCATCATGTAAATGTTAACATGGTTCTGACTTTGAGGCATTAAGATAGAAAAATAATTAATTACAATAACTAATTGTTAACAATTAATTACATGTTTTCCTTTATATTTATTTATTTACTATATAAATTTCCTTTATATTTATTTTTTTAATGGATTTCAGAGAGGAAGGGAGAGAGAAATAAAAACATTAATGATGAGAATAATTAATTGGCATCCTACCGCACCCCCCCTACTGGGGGGGGATCGAGCTCACAATCTGGGCATGTGTCCTTGCTCAAATTGAACCTGGGACCCTTTAGTCCACAGGTTGACACTCTACCCACTGATTCAAACTGGCGAGGGCTACTTTAAATATTTGTGTCAAAATTTCTACATTTTTATCTATTTCATGTTAATTCACACATTTCTTTTTTTAATATTTCTATATTTTCCAAATTTATCTGAAGGTTTCTTTCATCATAATAGATGGGATTATGAATGAGTCTATATGTGCATGTGCTATATATATGTGAGTATGTTTATTTGAAAGTTGTATACAAGTGCACACACATATACACATTGCTCACTCTTGAACATTTTCTTTGGACTCAACAAAGTATATTTAACATTTTATTTAGGACTTACAACATCCAGTTGAAGTAAGTTTTATTATTCCACATTATATTCAGAAAGAAGAAAACAGAAGCCAGGTGGATTACATTTTTTTTTTAAAGCATGCCCACAGCAAAGGCACAAACATCTCTCTACACACTTTTCTTTATTTTTTAAAAAACTATATTTTTATTGATTTCAGGGTGAGGCAGAAATAAATAGAAACATCAATGATGAGAGAGAATCATTAATCAATGCCTCCTGCACGTCCCCTCCTGGGGATTGAACCTACAATTCAGCCATATGCCTTTGACTGGGAATCAAACCTAGTACCCTTCAGTCCACCAGCCGATGCTCTATCCACTGGGTCAAAGCAACTAGGGCTGGATTACATTTTTAACAATAACATAATGTAGTTAAAACTTATTGAGCATCATCTTGAGTTACATACAAATGGACCCACCCACTATAAACTCTTTTAAAATTACATTTTTATTGATTTCAGAGAGGAAGGGAGATGGGGAGAGGGATAGAAACATCAACGATGAGAGAGAGTCATCAATCAGCTGCCTCCTGCATGCCCCACACTTGGGATTGAGCCCACAACTCAGGTGTATGCCCTTACCAAAATTTAACTGTGATCTCCTGGTTCATAGGTCAGTGCTCAACCACTGACCTACACTGGTTGGTCTAAACTATTAATTTATATATAACTTCTTTGTTATAACTTCTTTTAACACATTGTACATTTAAAATATGTGCAATTTATTGTATGTAATTATTGTTATTTTAAAATTTATTTTAATTGTTGAAAGTATTATGGATGTCCACTTTGTTATTTTTCCTTTTGAACTTCTCTACTCCACTACCCCTCCCAGCCTCTTGCCTATGTCCATTGGCTTTGCATATCCTATATAATAAAAGCCTAATATGGTAAGTGTCCGGTTTTCCTGTCTTCTGGTTGGGTGTTCAACCAATCAAAGGGTAATATGCTAATGATATGCTAAGGCCATTCAACTGCTAGCTATGACATGCATTGACCGCTGGGGGGAGGGCAAGATGCTCTGACCAGTACATTAGTTTGCTGCTGGGGTTTGGCAGATTGGACTGAGTGAGATAGGCTGGACACGCCCTGGAGTTCTCCTGTGGTTCCATCCTGGCTGGCCAACCTCCCGAATTCCTCCCCGGCTCCAACTGTGCACAGGTGGCCTGGCCTGCTCCCTTTCACAATCTGGGACCCCTTATGGGATGTTGGAGAGCTGGTTTCAGTCTGATCTGCAGGCCAGGCCGAGGGACTCCACTGGTGCACCAATTCGTGCACCAGGCCTCTAGTATGCATATAAATTCCTGGGTTAATCACTCCCCAATGCACTCCATCCTCAATAATCCCTCTAAAATTCATCAGTCTTTCCATGCTTCTATGCCTCTGGATCTGTTTTGTTCACCAGTTTATTTTGTTCATTAGGTTAATCATATAAATAAGATCATGTGATTATGCTCCAATATATTAGTTAGAATTAAAAATTCTAGTGATGTATAACTCATATCAGATCAAGAGCACAGGCAGCTGAGTCACATCAGATATTGGTGGGAAATATATCTTATAACTAGGAATAAAGCAAGTTCTCCTATATAAATATAGGAACTGTGATGTTAAGGCAATTCACATTTGATAAACCATTTTTATTTTACTTTATTTATTTATTTTTTATTAAGGTATTATATGTGTACATAGCTTACCATTCCCCACCCCCCCACCTCCCATTTATGCCCTCCCTCCCCAGAGTTCTGTGTTCATTGGTTGTACTTATATTCATGCATACCAGTCCTTCGGTTGTTCTCTTATCTTCCCCCAGGTCTCCTTCCCCTCCCTGCTGTCATTTGACAATCTGCTTGTTTTATGTTGACTATCTCAGGATCACATGAATAGAGTCTGCTCCTCCTCTGGTTCTCACTGCCCCTCTCCCTGGGTTCCACTGCTTCCCCTGGGACACACGGCTCACCCGGGGCACATGGCCCCCTGGGACATATGGCTCACCCAGAGCACTCAGCCCCTCTGGGGCGCTGGGGTCGCGTATTGGAGGCACCACTCTAGCTCCTCACTAGCTCGGCGGGTAGGCTGGGACGGCTGCAGGCGGGCTGAGATGGCTGCAGGCAGGGAGACCTCCCTCAAAGGTGTCTCATTTGGTGCGGAAGCAGTGCAGCTGTGGACGCGGAGGCTAAGTTCTGAGGGCGCCCACACCCTGAACCTGGGGCGTAGTGAGCTCTGTTCTTGGTGGATTTCCTTTATTCGCGGCGGCAGTGGCAGGTGGTGGTGGCGGGTGCGGCAGCGATGGTCGCTCCTGTGATTCAATTTCCACTGTAGTTTTAAAGTTCACATGGCGGCAGTGGCGGGAGCTTCAGCTCGGCCATGCGGCGGCGGCGGAGAAAGGACTCACGGGGTGGCAAACGGAAGGCGCCACGCCATCCCCCACCAGCACGGCATGCGGAGGCTGGGCCGAGCTGGCTGCGGGGTGGGAGACTCTGCACCCTCTCCTCATCATCACTGCGTGCGCAGAGGCCCGGCCGAGCTGAGCCGGCTGCTGGCGGCGGCGGCAGATGGACTCTCGGGCCGCAAACAGAAGGCGCCGCACCATCCCCCACCAGCACAGTGGGCGCGGACCAGGCCGAGCCAGCCGCAGGCGGGGACACGCCGCGCCAGCTCCTCATCAGCACAGCGGTCAGGCTGGGACAGCTGTGTGCCAGGATGGTTGCAGGCAGGCAGGCTTCTCGTCCGCCAGGCGCCGAAGGCACGGCGGAGGTCCTGTATCGGCTCCCTGGTTCCCATGGTGGCCGGCGGGCTGGCCCAGTCTATGGGCCCCGGGGCGGAGCGAGGTCTGGTTTCCCTCATTGCCGGTGGCAGCAGCTCCGGCAGGTCCAGTTTCGCCATAGTTTTAAGCTCCATATGGCAGCAGCAGCGCCCTGCTTGGTGTCTAGTTGTAGCCTTCCCATTTCGCCAGCTTTCCTGTGGGTCTGGTGCGATCTCTTTCGATTTTAGCTGTTGTTTTTTTTCAAATTGTTGATGAGGTGGCAGCCTAGGAGGCTGCCTAGGCCGCCATCTTGTTTTGCCCCCATCTGATAAACCATTTTTACATAAACTGTAAAATCTATACACACACACACACACACACACACACACACACACCCATTAAACATCCCATATTGGTTGAAGACAGAAGTGTAATACAGATGCACAAAACATCATAAAAGAGCTTTAGAAACATAATATAGCAACACATGATGGGCTCAGAATAGGTCAGAATTACTTCCCACCATACAATCTGTTTTAATTATAAAGCCACTATATTAAAACAAGTGCTTTCCTCAAAAAATTAAAAACAGAACTCTCATTTCACCCAGGGATCACACTTCTAAGAATATATCCCAAGAATCTAGAAACATCAATCAGAAAGGATATATGCACCCATATGATAATTTACCATAGCTAAGATTTGGAAACAGCCTAATTGCCCATCAGCAGATGAATGGATTAAAAAGCTGTGGTAGTTGAAACAGGTTTGGCTCAGTGGATAGAGCGTCAGTCTGCGGACTGAAAGGTCCCGTGTTCGATTCCGGTCAAGGGCATGTACATTGGTTGTGGGCACATCCCTGGTAGGGGGTGTGCAAGAGGCAGCTGGTCAATGTTTCTCTCTCATTGACGTTTCTAGCTCTCTATCTCTCTCCCTTCCTCTCTGTAAAATATCAATAAAATATCTTACAAAAAAAGCTGTGGTATATCAACCCAATGGAATACTATGCTGTGGTAAAAAAGAAAGAATTCTTACCATTTGCAATAGCATGGATGGAACTGGATAGCAATATGCTAAGCAAAATAAGCCCATCAGAGAAAGATAAATAGCACATGATCTCAATCATTTGTGGAATATAACGAACAACATAAATTGGTGGGGGGAAAAAAAACCAGATCCAGAGACAGAGAAGCATTGATCAGACCATCAAACCTCAGAGGGGAGGTTGGGAGTAAAGGGAGAGATCAATCAAAGGACTTGTATGTATGCATATAAGCATAACCAATGAACACAGACACCAGGGGGGTGAGGGCATGAGTAGGGGGTGGAGGGCATTGGGGTGATAAAGACACATATGTAATCCTTAATCAATAAAGAAAAAAAATAAAACAAGTGCTTTTAGGATGGCTTGTTATGGAGAAATAGCTAACTGCTACACTAATAACAGAAAAGAAAACTGAGATCACTCATAATAATATTAGAGGCCCGGTACACAAAATTTGAGCACGAGGAGTGGGGGGTAGGTTGTCCCTCTGCCCAGCCTGCACCCTCTCCAATCTGGGACATCCCTCTCACAATCCAGGACTGCTGGCTCCCAACTGCTTGCCTGTCTGCCTTCCTGATTGCCCCTAACTGCTTCTGCCTGCCAGCCTGATCACCCCCTAACCACTCCCCTGCCAGCCTGATTAATGCCTAACTGCTCCCCTGCCAGCCTATTTGTCCCTAACTGCTCTCCCCCTGCAGGCCCAGTCACCCCTAACTGCCCTTCCCTTGCAGGCCTGGTCCCTCCCAACTGAACTCTCCCTCTCCACCCTATGCATGAATTTCATGCACCACATCTCTCTCTCTCTCTCTCTCTCTCTCTCTCTCTCTCTCTATATATATATATATATATATATATATATCTCCTATATAATAAAAGAGTAATATGCAAATTGACCATCACTCCAACACACAAGATGAACACCCGCATGTGGTCAAATATGGCTGCCCCCATGTGGATACAAGATGGTTGCCACAAGGTGGCCAGCAGAAGAGGGCAGTTGGAGGGAACCAGGCCTGCAGGGGAGGGCAGTTGGGGGGTACCAAGCCTGCAGGGAAGGGAAATTGAGGGGAATCTAGGCTTGCAGGGGAGGGCAGGTGCGGGGGACCAGGCCTGCAGGGGAGGGCAGTTGGGAGCAACCAGGACTGCAATGGAGGACAGTTGGGGTGACCAGTCTGGCAGGGGAGGGCAGTTAGGGGTGACCAGGCCAGCAGGGAAGGGCAATTAGGGAAAATCAGGCTGTCAGGTGGGTGATTAGGCATCGATCAGGCTGGCAAGGGAGTGGTTAGGAAGTGATCAGGTTTGCAGGCAGAAACAGTTATGGCCAATCAGGGAGGCAGGCAGGCAGGCAGGCAGGCGAGTAGTTGGGAGCTAGCAGTCTTGGATTGTGAGAGAGATGTCTGACTAAAGGGGCAGTTGGACATTCCTTGAGGGGTCCCAGATTGGAGAGGGTGCAGGCTGGGCTGAGGGACACACCCCCTGTGCATGAATTTTGTGCAAAGGGTCTCTAATTTTTTTCTATAAAGAGCAGGATAGGGAGACCAGAACCAAGATGGTAGCCTAGGTAGTCTCCTAAGCTGCCTCCTCATCAACAATTTAATTAAAAAAACAACTAAAATCAAAAAGGACTTCACCAAAACCTCAGGAAGGCTGGCGGAGTGGAATAGCTACAACTAGAAAGAAAGAGAGAGGCCACGGATTGGACTGGAAGCCGCAAAGCGCTGAGGTAGGGAGCCGCTCACACGCAGAGAAGAAGTGCGGCCGCTGAATGCCTGCCTGGTGGGAGGGGAGGAATTCCCGATCGCATGGAACCCTTTCCGACTGTACTGAACCCCAACTCCGGCTGAAATTCCCTGGTCCCAGGCTCATACGGGTGGAGTCTGGACTGTAGAGAAAGGCACCCAGAGACTCAGAGACTGCGAGACCGGGGACCTGGGAGCCGCAGCCTGCAGGGTCTACAGTCTTTCACGCTCGAGTGAGTAGCTGAGTTCTGACCGCTGCCTCTCCATAGCAGAAGGAGTCAGAAGCTCCAGGTCTGACCACGGAGGCTGCCGCCTCTCTGTACAAGGTGGCGGCCTCTCTGTAGTGGAAGGAGTCAGAAGCTCCGGACTACAGAGACCAGCCCAAGTCCAGGTGAGCCCCTGGGGCACCCACGCTCTTGCTTGGGGAACCTGGGACGGTCAGGCGGAAACTCAGGGAAGCCGTGGAAGGCAGAGGTCAGGTGGAAACTCAGGCCAGTGCATAAGGGCAGGGCAGAAGCCAAGACTGTCAGTTCAGCCCTGAGACTCCGCCCCATCCAAGCTGAGCAGAGGCTTCTGCAGTTTTTCAAGTCTGATCCTATAAGAATGTCTCCAATACAGAATTTATCCCAGAGTAGACACAGCTGATACCCACATCCAATTGGCCTGAAGGTCAATTCACAACAATAAAGACTTAGCTACAACAAGGCTGTGCACGCAGTCCACAAAGGGGAGCACCAACAGTGTTTACCTCAGGTAACTGAGGAGGCTGACCCTCTGGGCCATATAGGACACCAAACACACAAAGCCATCCTACCAACTCTGAAAAACAGTGAAAATGCCAAGACAAGGAAATAGATCTCAAACAAAAGAGATGGAGGATATAGAGTTCAGAACTACGGTTCTAAGGTTATGCAAGAATATCCTAGAAAAGCTCGATGGACTTCATGAGACCCAATTAAAAAGTATACATAAACTGACTAAATTGGAAAATATTATGCAGAGATCCAACAGCAGAATGGAAGAACACAAGAATCAGGTCAAAGAGTCAAAAGACACTCCTCTGGAGAAGGAAGAAGAAAAGAGAATCCAGAAAGTTGAAGATAGTGTAAGGAGCCTCTGGGACAACTGCAAGCACACCAACATCAGAATTATGGGGGTGCCAGAAGAAGAGGGAGTGCAAAATACTGAAAACATATTTGAAGAAATAATATCAGAAAACTTCCCTCACCTGGTGAAAGAAATAGACTTACAAGTACAGGAAGCCTACAGAACCCCAAACAAGAGGAATCCAAAGAAAAATACTTTGAGACACATCATCATCAATATGCCAAGTGTAAAAGACAAAAAGAAGATCTTACAAGCAGCAAGAGAAAAGCAGTTGGTTACCTATAAGGGAGCACCCATACGACTATCAGCTGATTTCTCAACAGAAACCATGCAGGCCAGAAGGGAGTGGCAAGAAATATTCAAAGTGATGAATAGCGAGAACCTACAACCAAGATTACTGTATCCAGCAAAGTTATCATTCAGAATTGAAGGGCAGATAAAGAACTTCACAGGTAAGAAAAAGTTAAAGGAGTTCATCACCACCAAGCCAGTATTATATGAAATGCTGAAAGGTATTACTTAAGAAGAGGAAGAAGATTAAGTGAATTAAAAATCTGAGGAATAGAATAAACTGGTGTATATAATAGAATCAGGGGCAAAGAAAGGGAGTGGATTGATAATTATCAGGGTGAAAGGGGTGCAGAAAGAGACTGGATTAAAATTGTATAACCTATGGATGAGGACAATAGTGGGGGGAGGGGGTAAGGGCAGAGGGTGGGGTGGGAATCAGGTGGAAGGGAGCTATGGAGGAGAAAAAGGAGAAACAATAGTAATAATCTGAGCAATCAAGATTTATTAAAAAACAAACAAACAAACAAACAAAAAAAAGAGCAGGATAAGAAATATTTTAAGTTTTGTTTGCCAAGAAGACAATATAAGTACCTTTACAGTGGGTATTTTCACATGAAAAGAGAAAACAATTTTTTACAAATATTTAAGTGATAAAATTCAAAACAATGTTTTCCATTATATTTCTCCTTATGTCATACCACAGTATCACATCTATAATAATAAAAGCATAATATGCTAATTAGACCAGACATCCTTCTAGACGTCTTTCCGTCCTTCCAGAAAAAACTGGGACTGGGAGGGAAACGTGGGTTCCAGGTGCCAGAGGGAAGAAGGTGCCTGCAGCTGCGGGAAGGAAGGCCTACTGTTGCATGAATTTCGTGCATTGGGCCTCCGGTATTATCATAACAAAACACCTACTTATTTCCTCACCAGGTGGTTCATGTGTTTCTCTGCTCTGAGATGTAGGGCTCACAGCAAAACTTTGAATATCAGCAAGACTATGTTCCTTTCTGAAAACTCTGAAAATCTATACATCTATAGATCACATATTCATTTATATAATGGATGATAATAATATGGTTCATTCTTTTGCCTTTAGTGGTTATGGCAACATTTAGAGTACGGAGAGGTGCTTCATTTAAAACAATAGAAGGAATCATATTTGTAGGCAGCAATAAAACTTTAAGTGCAAGAGGGCAATAGTTAATTGGAAACATAATTAAGCCAAGCAAAACTCCTCCCCAATGTGAAATTTCTTTACACATGGACACCGATCTTACATACATCAATAAGTAAACATATACCATAAGAATAGTTTGCATAGCAATAAATCCAGGACTTAAAAATTTGCTTCCTCGCCCAGTGTCCCAGGGGGCCGAGTGCCCCGGGTGAGCCGAGTGTCCCATGGGGCCGAGTGCCCTGGGTGAGCCGAGTGTCCTATGGGGCCGAGTGCCACGGGTGAGCCGAGTGTCCCAGGGGGCCGAGTGCCCCAGGGAGCCGTGTGTCCCATGGGGCCGAGTGCCTCGGGTGAGCCGAGTGTCCCATGGGGCTGAGTGCCCCGGGTGAGCCGAGTGTCCCATGGGGCTGAGTGCCCCGGGTGAGCCGAGTGTCCCATAGGGCCGAGTGCCCCGGGTGAGCCGAGTGTCCCAGAGGGCCGAGTGCCCCGGGTGAGCCGAGTGTCCCAGGGGGCCATGTGCCCTAGGTGAGCCGTATCCCCCAAAGGGGACGGGTGTCCCAGGTGAGCCGTGTGTCCCAGGGGGCTGTGTGCCCTGGGTGAGCCGAGTGTCCCAGGGTGCAGTGTGCCCCGGGCAAGCCGTGTGTCCCAGGGGAAGCAGTGGGACCCAGGGGAAGGGGTGGTGAAAACCAGAGGAGGAACGGACTCTATTCATATGGTCCTGAGATAGTCACCATAAAACAAGCAGACTGCCAAATGAGGAGCGGATTCTATTCATGGGGTCCTGAGATGGTCACCATAAAACAAGCAGATTGTCAAATGACAGCGGGGAGGGGAAGGAGAACTGGGGGGAGATAGGAGAACAACCGAGGGACTGGTGTGCATGAACATAAGTACAACCAACGAACACAGAACTTTGGGGAGGGAGGGCATAAATGGGAGGTGGTGGGGGGGCAATGGTAAGCTATGTACACAGATAATACCTTAATAAAATTAAAATAAAAAAATAAAAAAAAATAAAAAAAATTTGCTTCCTCATACTCAAGATTATCTCTGCCTCTAAGGGCTTATTATTGTCAAACAGTTTATTGAAATTTTTGTTTCCATATTATCTAGAGTTGGAGATGTGCATTTGATTGTCAGTTTGCTAGTGACATTGGTAGGAATGAGGACACTAAATAAGATACAGGATCTTAATGAGAGAACACAACCCAATGACCTCTTATAATACACACTAAATGTCTACATTCAGAAAGAGCAGGTATGGTAGTGACATATGAAGATATGATGTATCAAGAAGGTTAAACTGTGCTCTTATATTTTCCTTTCCTATGAAATTATATAAATGGCTTTGGTTACCAAGTGCAGTTTATTTCCATAGGAGTAGTACAACTCATTATTGTTCTTTTAGTAAAATGAGAGAAATATTACTCAGTATGATAGATTTCATTTTAAAAAAATGTCCTTAAGAAATCCACACAGTCTCGTGAGATAAATGAGAATTTCCAAATATTTCACCCAAGGTTGGGATCAATTTGGGAGAGGAGAAAAATGACATAGGAAAAGCTGTTAGGTATCACAAAGTCAAGAAGTTAATAAAGTGATTCAATTAAAACTGTGTAGAAATCATAGAAAAAGAAACTTCAGGAATGAACAGAGATAGTAAATTCTACATCTACAACATTGGGCTCTGAGGCTTTGAGTCCAGCTATCATCTGCATTTCTTTAGCCCTAGGACAATTGGTACATTTACAGCTACCATCCCAAGTCTTTTCAGAGCCCTCTTTATGTCATTGTTCCTGAGACTGTAGATGAAGGGGTTCAGCATGGGTGTGAGCACAGTGTACATCACTGAGGCCACTCCATTTGAGTGTGAGCGCTGGGTAGCAGCAGAGCTGAGGTAAACCCCTAGGATCGTACCATAAAACAGGGAGACAACCGCAAGGTGAGATGCACAGGTAGAAAATGCCTTATCCTTCCCCTGAGCTGATGGGATGCTCCTTATGGAGGACACTATCTTAGAGTAAGAGTAAATGATACCAGCCAGGGGGCCACCAGCCAATAGCACAGATACTAAATACATCACCAAGGTATTAGGAAAGGTGTCAGAACAGGCAAGTTGGATCACCTGTTTGATTTCACAGAAATAGTGGGGGATTTCAAAGTCTGTAAAGGACAGTTGCAACACTATTAAGGTTTGGACCAAGGAATTCAGGACACTCATGATCCAGGACATTAGAACCAGCAATCCACAGAGCCAGAAATTCATGATGACCATGTAGTGCAGGGGGTGGCAGATGGCCACATACCTGTCATAGGCCATCACGGCTAGAAGGAAGTCATCGAGTCCTGCAAAGAATATGAAAAAATACATCTGTGTCATGCATCCTCCATAGGTGATGGCTTTGCTCTTTGTCTGGATGTTCCACAGCATCTTTGGGATGGTGGTGGAGATTAAACAGATGTCTACCAAGGACAGGTTGCAGAGGAAGAAGTACATGGGCGTGTGGAGGTGGGAGTCTGAGCTGACAGCCAGGATGACGAGCAGGTTTCCAAACACGGTGATCAGGTACATGGAGAGGAAAAGCCCAAATATGAGGGGCTGCAGTTCCAGTGCCTGTGAAAGTCCCAGAAGAAGAAATTCTGAAATTTGTGTACCATTGCCTAGTTCCATGTGTTGGAGGTGATTACAAAAGAAAAAAGATAGGAAAAGTGAATAACTAATTTTCACATTAGCAAGCACTAGTAACTGAGAATAAACGACACATTTGTATGCTAGAGTCAGGAAAATAATTTCCAGTTTTGTTGTGCTATCTCTGCTTCCCATTAATATTGCTCTATTGGCATTTTTCATTAGAATTTCCTATTCTTCAAACATAATGTATACTTCTGTTTTACTGAGTATATCTTTCATGCATTTGAGAAATATATATTGACTATTGACCATGTTCTAGGCACTGTTCAGAGTATGGGATGCTTAAAAACAAAAGTCTACAAACTGATGATGTAGCAATAATATAATCAAATAAAAATGATAATATAATATATCCGATGGTGGAGATGCTATAAAGAAAAGTAAAGCACATCAGACGGAGGGAGTGGATAGAGGGTGTTCTTTTTCATAGAGTTTAGCCAATAATTGCCAACAGCTAACACTTTAATATAACACCTCAATGAAGATTGAGCGAGAGACTAAGAGGGTAAGTGTTTCCCAAGGAGAAGTAACAGCCAGTACAAAGGCCCTGAGGAAGATGGTCACTCATTAGCTGCCCTCCAGTAAGGGCATTTTTATGTTAAAAACACACATGAAGTAGAAAAGATATTTTAATTAGATTTGGAGATATTTACCACCCTCTCCCCAGCTGGTACAGTGAAGGCCTGACTGCATGAATGTAACTGACTGTGCTGCCTCTGTGGCTTTAAGAGTTAAGGTGCAATGGGCGACCTTTATATTTCCATCTACATAGCTATAGTGACTTTAAAAAAATATATATTTTATTGATATTTTACAGAGAGGAAGGGAGAGAGATAGAGAGCTAGGAACATTGATGAGAGAGAAACATCAACCAGCTGCCTCTTGCACACCCCTTACTGGGGATGTGCCTGCAACCAATGTACATGCCCTTGACCAGAATCGAACCCGGGACCTTTCAGTCCGCAGACCGACGCTCTATCCACTGAGCCAAACCGGTTTCAGGCTATAGTGATTTTTTTTTTCGGCACCCTATATCTTTGCCTAGAATTTGGTCAATTTATATTTCCCAAATGCATGCCAGAATTTCTCCTTAAAAGTAAAGAATGCACAATCACTGGGAGAAAAGGCTAAGTGTGGGGTAGGAATTCCTGCCAATTGTTCCAATAGAGAAAGTAAATGGGTAACAGACTCAGAATATATGCAGTCTCACCAATAATAAAGTAATTACTTCAAAATAAAACTATTATTCCTTTTCAGACTCATTAAATACTTTTTTTTTCCATGTGAATAGCCAGCATCAGAGAAGATACTGCAATGGATGTCTCACAAATTGCTATTGCAAGGGACCAACTCCCTGACTGGCCAGGATATTTTCAATACACACAAAACATGCTCAAATGCACACCATCTTTGACATTTAACACAAACACTCACTCCACTGCACTGTTCTTTCCACCTAATTTTATATTACCTACTTGCTGAAAAATAAATCTCAGCTATGTTTTCATTTTACTACAATCATTTTATGCATCTCACTCATTCTACAGTGTCATCCAACTGGACTCCCTTTCTTATCACTTCATTGTCAACTATGGTCCTTATAATGCAGATTTCAACAAACACCTTTCTTACTGTGTACCTAAATTAATTACAAATTAGTTTCTTCACCCAAAATGCCAACACACTGAGCTCTTATCTTTAGTCTCAACTGTTTGGGCTCTCAGGTGACTCAGCTTAAAATTCTCAGGTTAAAGTTCAATCCTCCCTGACCCTCTCCTGTTGTATCTACTGGCCTCCTAGACTCACCTGGGTGGGTCTCTGAGAGGAAGGTCTCCATGTGGAAGTCTGAATTCCTCCCTGGATGGTTAATGATGGAGACTAAAGCTCTGCCCCATACGAGAAAGCAGGAAGGAGTGAAGCGTCAGTTCCTGAGCCAGACTTAGGAATCAAAAGCAACATCCGTATCCTGTCCCGCAGCATTGTACAAACTGAGGACGGCGCAGGGGAGGTATTTACAGCTCTCTCTAAACCTGCCAATCAAGTACATTTCCCTTGTGTTATTCCAACTGCTAAGCACATAATTTCCCTGTGGGTCTCTAAAATAAGCAGAAAGGAAAAATTTCTTAATGATTCTCTCATCCCAAGAGACCTGGTTGTAAGTCAAGTGTACTCAGTTTTTGTCTTGGTCTCTCCTGCTTTCTAGAGGCTGAAAGACCTACTATCCTATTCCATCTCTGCCTTCCCTTTTTTCTTCAAAGTCTGATTGGGGTGGGACACAGCCCTGATGTCTCTAGAGAATTGCTATTCTCCTCTTCAATATGGCGGAATTGCTCTCCCTGGCACCACACTCTTTGGCTTCCTGACACATTTGTCAAAATAATTAGAGATTTTATTTTTATGTTACCAGTTGAAAGTTATTATTTAGAGCCTCACAAAATATTGATTAGTTTTCCTCTCCATTGTGCCTCAGGTGGTTGAGCATTGTCCCATGCACCTGTAGGTTGTTGGCATGCCCATTTTTCAGGCTCGATCCCCAGTAGGCGTTGTGCAGGAGGCAGTCCCATCAATGCTTCTCTCTCATGGATGTTTTTGTTTCTCTTTCTCTCTAAAAATTAAATAAAAACATATTAAAGTATTTATTAATTATAAGAGATACTTTTAGATATTTTTATGTCACATGACCTGAGCATAACTTATAGAAATTGTCTGATTGAATCTTTAGGGAAGTTCATTCTATTAGGTAATGTTTCTCTTTGAAATGACCATGCATTTTTATTCCCATTCATTATATTAATGTCATGCATTACATTGATTTCTATCTTTAAAAAATCTTTATTGTTGAAAATATTACATATGTCTCCCTTTTCCCCATTGACCTCTCCCAACACTCCCTGGATCCACCTCCCACAGGCCTTCACTATCCTATTGTCTGTGTCCATTGGTTATGGATACATGCATATGAGTTAATTGGTTGATCTCTTCCCATCTCACCCTCCCTTGCCTTTCATGTGAGGTTAGACAGTCCCTTCGATGCGTCTGTGACTCTGGGCCTATTTTTTTTTTAAATAAATCTTTATTGTTCATATTATTACAAAAGTTCCTCATCCCCCCCCCCATTGCTCCCCTACACCAAGTTTCCATTCAATTCTCTGCCCTTTCCCCATCCCCCATTGTCCTCATCCATAGGTGCAGTTTATGTTCAGTCTCTTCCCACCCCGCTCCACTCCCCATTTCCCCAAGAATCATCAGTCCACTCCCCTTCCATACCTCTGATTCTATTATATTCACCAGTTAATATTGTTCATCATGATTTTTACTTCCCTTGGTTTTTAGACTCACTTGTTGATAGTTACGTGTTTGTTCATAATTTTTATCTTTATTTTCTTCCTCTTCCTAAAGAACCCCTTTTAGCAATTCATATAATTCTGGCTTGGCAGTGATGAATTCCTTTAGCTTAAGTTTATTTGTGAAGCTCTTTATCTGGCCTTCAATTCTGAGTGATAGCTTTGCTGGGTAGAGTATTTTTGGCTGTAGGTTCTTGTTGTTCATCACCTTGAATATTTCTTGCCATTCCCGTCTGGCCTGCATGGTTTCTATTGAGAAATCAGCTGACAGTCGTATGGGTGCCCCTTTATAGGTAACTACCTGCTTTTGTCTTGCTGCTTTTAATATTCTCTCTTTGTCTTTAGCTCTTGGAATTTTAATTATGATGTGTCTTGGTGTGGTTCTTTTTGGATTCCTTTTGTTTGGGGTTCTGTGTGCTTCCTGGACTTGTAAGTCTATTTCTTTCCCCAGGTGGGGGAAGTTTTCTGTCACTATTTCTTTCAATATGTTTTCGGTATCTTGCTCTTTGTCAACTTCTGGGATGCCCATAATTCTGATGTTGGTTCGCTTGAAGTTGTCCCAGAGGTTTCTTACATTATCTTCAATTTTCTGGATTCTCTTGTCTTCTTGCTTCTGTGGAGAAGTGTCCTCTGGCTCTTTGTGTTCCAAATCTTGGACTTGATTCTTGCAATCTTCCAATCTGTTTTTAGGACTCTGTATAATATTATTTATTTCAGAGATAGTATTCTTTATTTCTAGTTGACCCTTCATTATTTCTTGTTGATCCCTTATCATATCCTCATAGGTCTCATTTATTTTATCGGCCTTTTCTAAGAGATTGTTGAACAACCTTATAAGCGTGGCTTTGAATTCTATATCCAGTCGCTTTTTGTCCTCCATTTCTTTCGTTTGTGATGTGTTTCCTCGTTTCGGCATTTTCGCTGCTTCCCTGAGTTGGTAGGTTGGGAGGATCAGCTGTGTCTATGCCAGGAGACAGCCTTATTCCACTAGACTTGGAAACCTGCAAAAGCCTCTCTGAGCTCAGCTTGGAAGGGGCAGAGTTTCAGGGTGGAGCCTACAGCCTTGGCTTCCGGTTAGCCCCGCCCTCGGAGGTTCCTGAGTCTCAGTGTACCTCAGGGTCCTTTGGTACTCGCTGCAAGCACCTCTGAGAGAAAGGCACTCTAGAGCTTCGCCCGCTACCAGACAGTGTAGTCTCTCCCCCAACAAGCCCACAACTGGGGTTCAGAGCAGTTGGAAGTGGGGTTAAGAACAGTCCGGAGCTTATGTCTCCTTCCCGCTAGGGCGATCTCGCAGCCCAAACAACAGTCTGTCTTCTGTGCGCGCAATGTGCGCGACTTAGGAAATCTGCTTTTCGCCGTTCCCCTGAGCTTCTGCCTTACAGCCCAGATTCCCTCTGTATGAGGCTGGAGCCCGAGGGTTTTGCCCAGGACTGGGGTTCAGTGCAGTCAGAACTGGGGCTCAGCACAGTCCTGAGCTTTTGAGTCCTTCCCGCTGGGGCAATTCAGCAGCTCAGCGAACAGTCCCTCCTCTGTGCGCAATGTGCGCGACTCCGGGGCTCTGCCTTTCTCGCTGCTCGTCTGAGCTTCCGCCTTACAGCCCAGATTCCCTCTGTATGAGCCTAGGACCCCCAGGGTCTAGCCCAGAACTGGGGTTCAGTGCAGTCGGAGTTGGGGTTCAGCACAGTCTGGAGCTTTTATCTCCTTCCCGCTGGGGAACGCCAGCCAGGCACTCAGCCGCCCCTCCTCTCCGGCTCCTTCCTCTCCCCGCGCGCACCGTGCCTCCGTACCTTAGGCTTTTACAGCTCCTCTGGTTTTCTTCTGGTTTTCTCTTTCCTTCTAGTTGTAGAATTTCCAGTCAGTCAACTTTCCTGTAGTTCTGGATAGTGTTCACTCTATATTTTAGTTGTATTTTTTGAAATTGTTGAGTGCGGCTGCAGTTAGGCTTTTACCTCTGCCGCCATCTTGTTGTCTCTTGGGCCTATTTTTGTTCATCAGTTTATATTGTTCATTATATTCCACAAATGAGTGAGGTCATGTGATAATTATCTTTCTCTGACTGCCTTATTTTGCTTAGCATAATGCTTTCCAAGTCCATCCATGCTGTTGTATATGGTAAGAATTCCCTGTTTTTTTCTTTTTACCACAGAGTAGTATTCCATTGTGTAGATATACCACAGTTTTTAAATCCACTCATCTGCTGATGGGCACTCTAAAAAATATTTTAATTGATTTCAGAGACCAAGTGAAGGGAGAGAAACATCACTGATGAGAGAGAATAATTGATTGGCTTCCTCCTGCTTGATCTGGCATGTGCCCTGACCAGGAATTAAACCATGACCTCCTGGTTCTGAGGTTGATGCTCAACCACTGAGCAACACTGGCTGGGCAATGTGTGGTATTCATCCACTAACATTGAGCTCATGGCCAACGTCCCTATAACTCATGTCTGAATGAAGCTTATCTAACATGTATTTTCTCCATAAGTCACATCACAGCCTTCTTGCACTTAGACATATAGTGTTTCAGTGTTACACTTGGGGGACATTTTTAACAGTGACATCATCAACAGAAAGCACAAACATGTGAAACATGTGGCACTATATAGACTATAAAAGTGACATGTATAATGTATTAGAGCTGAAACAAAGAGGCCAAAACCTGCCTTGTTGAACCTCAGATTGGAAGGGGCCAGAAGGCAAGCCCAAATTCTGGCTGGGACTGATGCTGCACACCTTCCTGCTGTCTTGCCTGTGAACAGAACTTGAATCTCTATCATCAACCCTTCAGGGAGGAATTCAGATGTCCCTACAATGCCCTTCCTCTCAGAGATCTTATCCGGGTGAGTCCAATAACTCAGCTGATCCTACATGAGAGAGAGGGTCACAGAGAATGAAAGACAAGAACATTTGCCAGTTTTCAATTAGAGCCAATTCAACTTAGCCCTGAGGCAAGAGGTTGCTGTTTGTTTGTTTGTTTGCTTGAATAATTAATGTATTTATTTCAGTGGCTACATAAGAGTTCACAGTGTGACTTCTTATTCCTTTTAAAAAATATATTTTATTGATTTTCCACAGATAGGAAGGGAGAGGGATAGGAAGCTAGAAACGTCGATGAGAGAGAAACATTTGACTAGCTGCTTCCGGCACACCCCCTGCCAGGGATGTGCCAGCAACCAAGGTACATGCGTCTGACTGGAATCGAACCTGGGATTTACAGTGTGACTTCTACTCATATCTTTCATATTCTTTATCATTATGCTGCTATCACATCAATGCTATTAAAATATGTTGAAATTATTAAATTAAAATGTGGTTCTAATTGGGGATGATTCTACCCCAGCCAAGAGACATCGAGCTATGTCCAGACAGATTTGTGATTGTCATACTAGAGAGGAATGGTTGGCAGCCGGGATGCTCTAAACAACCTTCACTTCACAGGACAGACCTCACCACAGAGAACAGTCTGTCCCAGAATGCCCACATTGCCGAGGCTGAGAAACTCTGAGTTAAATAACATCATTATTTGTAATATTTATGACTGACTACATTTGTTCCCCCAAATTGTAACACTTTCTGCTAGAAATTAGAGTACCCCCTTTTGCTACCAATTAAAAAGTACCAATCAATGTGACTGCTCTTCCATTTCCCCCCCAGGCTAATGGGTACAAAAGGCATTTCTTTAAAAAAAATGTTCTTATTGATTTCAGAGAGAAAGGGAGATGGAAAGATAGAAACATCTATGATGAGAGAGAATCATAAATCGGCTGCCGCCTGCACACCACTCAATGGGGATTGAGCCTGCAACCTGGGCATGTGCCCTTGACCAGAATTGAATCCAGAATCCTTCAATCTGCAGGCCAACACTCTATCCACCGAGCTAAACAGGTGAGGGCACAAAAGGCATTTCTTATTGTTTTCCCAAACTATTGCTCAGTTTCTAAAACTTCACTTATTTTCCCATTTTTGTATAGCATTTCAAATTGTTACTAGAAATTATTCTTTCTCAATTGACTTTTGTGGGACATATTTTGATAATAAAATTTCAATATTTTATTTAAATAAAACTATTTTCTAATTACTGAGTTTCTTGCTTTAAGACATTCTTTAAATACAGGGCAGAAAATGGGAATAGCAATATGAAGCCTCAAGCATATTTGTTCATGAGAGGCTTCTGATATGAATATCTAGGTACTATTTCTAAATTTTTTTTAAGAAAAGATACTTGATGTAGACTTAATCTGGAACATGGTCTATAGTCAGCATACAGGATGTCCCCCCCCCAAAAAAATGTATACACACTGTACAATTTAGGTGTCTACCCTATGCCGCCATCTTGGTTTCTCACAAAAGACATTTCTTATTGTTTTTTCAAACTATTACTCAGTTTCTAAAACTTCACTTATTTTCCCATTTTTGTGTAACATTTAAAATTGTTACTAGAAATTATTCTTTCTCAATTGACTTTTGTAGAACACATTTTGACCATAAAATTTCAATATTTTATTTAAATAAATTTATTTTCTAATTACTGAGTTTCTTGCTTTAAGACATTTTTGCCCACCTGTAAATTTTATATGGAGTTTCCAATGTTCGTAAAAAAAAATGTATTGTGTTGATTCTTACATGAAGTTGGCCATCACTATAACATCTAAGGGCAAGGTCCAATTCAATATTCTTTCAGATCGATAGCCATTTATGCCAGCTTTCATGCAGCAATTCAAACTATATTGAAGAATAAGCTTGCCATATGGTAAAGGTTCATATTCATTGAAATCTAATTCCAGATTCATTTGGTGAATAATAACTGAGCATTGCTACGTGCCAGAACTTTCTAGAAACATATTACATTATATGCTTTTAGGTCTAGCTCTTGATAATTTAATAGTTAACCCACAATAATATTCTTAAATGACTGTATTTTGTGTCTTGTTTTAGATAGTGTTTAATTCTCCATTCAATTCTGCATACTATTGTTATTTTGAAACTACTCATTTTAACCTGGTTTCATTATGTCTTCATTTTTTTTCATTTTATCACTATTCACATTCTTAGTTTTGTCTCAGTGTAAGTGCACAGCTATTCACATACCTTTGTAAAAAATCCAAATGTGAACAAAGCAGGCTAAGTCCCTGCTCTTTGGGTCATGCAGCATAACAGTGAGGGCAGAGAACAATGAAATAAATGTGTGTTTAAAATATTGTCCTCAGCCAAAACCGGTTTGGCTCAGTGGTAGAGCATCGGTCTGCGGACTGAAAGGTCCCAGGTTCGATTCCGGTCAAGGGCATGTACATTGGTTGCGGGCACATCCCCAATAGAGGATGTACAAGAAGCGGCTAGTTGATGTTTCTCTCTCATCGACGTTTCTAGCTCTCTATCTCTCTCCCTTCCTCTCTGTAAAATATCAATAAAATATATTTAAAAAAATAAAATATTGTCCTCAGGAAGAATCATATGAACAAAGCCATTCAGTATAAAGAGGTAGAAGTGTCATGGTGTTAGCAGGATTTACAAAGCATGGTCTAGGGAGGTTTTGCATTTTGGATAAAGACCAGCCCAGGACCAGAGTGTGCTCACAGGGTGAATCAAAAAAGATGAAAACCAAAAGTCCGGTGAGACTTGGGTCTTAACTCCACATAAGAAAAGGGAGAAAGGGGTAACCTCATCCTCTATAAGACCACATAAAAACAAATTGCTCAAGTGACTATGAATTGGTACAGAGAACAAATCCACTGCTTGATGACAAAATTACCCCTCTTTTAAAATAATTTTAAAAATATTTTTATTGATTTTTTACAGAGAGGAAGGGAGAGGGATAGACAGCCAGAAACATCAGAGAGAGAGAAACATCTATCAGCTGCCTCCTGCACCCCCCCCCCTCCCACTGGGGATGTGCTTACAACCAAGGTACATGCCCTTGACTGGAATCAAACCTGGGACCTTCCAGTCTGCAGGCCGACGCTCTATCCACTGAGCCAAACCGATTTCGTCCCTCTTTTAAAATAATGTGTGTGTGGTGTTGGTTTATTCCTCTACTCATTATAAAGGTGTACAAAATGGAAGATATTTTTGTCTTTTGGACAAGCTTATTTTTGTTTACTTATTGTTTTATTGGCATCAATGGAATGGGTTGAGGGT
Source organism: Vespertilio murinus (assembly GCA_963924515.1). Taxonomy (NCBI): domain Eukaryota; kingdom Metazoa; phylum Chordata; class Mammalia; order Chiroptera; family Vespertilionidae; genus Vespertilio; species Vespertilio murinus. The sequence continues at coordinate 85,298,806 of OZ004708.1, read as the reverse complement.
TTACAAACTGCACGAGCCAAGAATGTTTTTCTTCCTCACAGTCTTTTGGGAACCTGAGCTAATTAAATAATCTATTCTTCCTCATCCATTTCATTCCTTTCTCCCCAATCTCCTTTTCCTCTGTATTATTAAACGATTTCATTATGTTTTATTAAATACAGGGCAGAAAATGGCCATCCTGTGATGTAACTCCACAATTATTTGTCTGTGGAAGGCTTAATATCTGGAATTACTGGAACCTATTTCTACACCAGACAGCTGAAAGTTAACTGAGCTGGCCACCTTGGGTTGTATCCATTCCTAACATATTCAGTATGGCTGGAACTGAGACAGACATGGTGGTGGTGGTGGTGGTAGTGGTTTGTGTGTGATTTGTGTATGTGAGCAGTCCTCAGACCAGGGGTAGCTGCACTCATACAATCCAAGGTAGCTATTACAATCTGGGACCAGAACTTAATCAAGAGCTGGTACTAAGGAGGGGATCTGTTTCCATTCACAGGACACCTTTGCAACAAGAATAATAGAGCTTAAGCAGTAGTATGTATGAGGAAGTTCCCATGCCTGAGGTGCCTCAGAAGCAGACAGGCCACCTCACTTCTCAACGTGTCTGCCACCACTTCTCATCACTCTCCCTCATGCTCATTCACCTTCTAAACTGGCTTCACTTTTCTGACTTGGACATTTGAAACAAGTACCTTCTTCTGGGCCTTTGCACTGGCCAGTCCCTCTGCACTGCACACACTTATAGCCTCGTGTCTCCCTCCCTGTGTTGTGTTGCACAAAAAATTATCAGGGCCAAAAGATTTTCTCTTATTCAAAATATACTCTCATGGATTTCAGAGAGAGGAAGGGAGAGGGGGAAAGGGATAGAAGCATCAATAATGGGAGAGAATCATTGATTGGCTGCCTCTTGCATGCCCCTGCTGGGGATCCAGCCCACAATGCGGCCATCTGTCCTGACCAGGAATAGAACCGTAATCTGGTTCATAGGTTGGCGCTCAACACTGAGAAATACCAACCTGGCCAAAAGTTTTTCTTAAAAATAACAACAGCAACATTGTCTGTTGAGCCAAATGCCGGCCAGAAAAGTACCAAGTCCTGGGGCATGAAGTTGAAAACACCAGAAGCAGAGTGAGGTACAGAAGACATGTCCACTATCCTGGGAGAAAGTACAGTGGGGCAGTTCCAAATAGGCACCAAAGGAAGAAATATTTACTACTTTTGATTGGTTATTGGCAAGAGTCCTGAAAGCTCATGCAGGATGCAGAGCCATCTAGTGGTCACTATAGATATTGATTCAAGTTCCAACATGTGAGCAGTCTTTGGTAAGTGGACTCACAGCTTTTACCTGGCTGTCTACTCTTGTCTTTTCTCTCACTCTCTGGCCCCAGTGTTCTTTAATTCAGATATCACAGAATTTTCCCCTTTTCACTTATTTTTTGGGGGGGTCTCTGTTCAAATGTCAAAATCACCTACAAACCCATGAAAAACAGAACTCTGTAGTCTCTCCTTTAGAAGTGCTTTACTTTTCTTCATACCAGCGGCCACCATATGAAATAACTTATTGTTTCATCATTTACTTCTATATTCTTTTCTCTTTCATTGCATTGTAGAGACTTTTGTTCTTCAGCACTCTATTCTCACAGCCTGGACAGTGCCTAAAACATGGTCAGCTCTCAATTTATATTCCTGGGAAACATGAAGAAATTCTCATTAAAATTGTAGAATACACAAACCCCTCAGAGATACAGGTGATTTGAACAAATATTCCATATCAGGTGTGGCACTGGATATCCCCTACAGGGCATCATAGCCATACTCAATATTAAAATTTATGTCTAGCCTGCAAAATATGACTTGTGGCATTTCAAGTATGTGAGCAATGTAAGTTTGTGTGAAAATTAGTAATTTTATTTTCGTTTTTTTCCTGTTAATCACCTCCATCATAAATTTCATAATTTCTTCTTCTCTAATTTTCTGAGAAATCAGAATTGTAGCCCCTCATATTTGGGCTTTTCCTCTCCATGTACCTGGTCACTGTGTTTGGAAACCTGCTCATCATCCTGGCTGTCAGCTCACACTCCCACCTCCACACGCCCATGTACTTCTTCCTCTCCAATCTGTCCTTGGTAGACATCTCTTTCACCTCCAACACCGTCCCAAAGATGCTGTGGAACATCCAGATACAGAGCAAAACCACAACATATGAGGGCTGCATCACCCAGAGGCATTTTTATAAATATTTTGTTGGGTTGGATGTTTTTCTCTTGACTGTGATGACCAATGATCGGTTTGTGGCCATCTGCCACCCCCTGCACTACATGGTCATCATGAACCCTCAGCTCTGTGGACTAGGTTCTGATGTCCTAGACCACGAGTGTCCTGCATTCCTTGCTACAATGCTTAGTGGCATTATAACTGTTCTTCTACCTGAATTTGGAAATCCCTCACTTTTTCTGTGAACTCAATCAGATGATCAAAGTTGCCTGTTCTGACACAATTTTAAATAACATGGTGATGTATTTTTCAGCTTTTCTGCTTGTTGGTGGTCTTTTTGCTGGGATTCTTTACTCATATTCTAAGAGAGTATTCTGCACACATGGAATGTCATCAGCTCAGGGGAAGTATAAAGCATTTTCTGCTTGTATGTCTCACCTCTCAGTTGTCTCCTTCTTTTGTGGTACAATGTTAGGAGTGCACCTTAGCTCTGTAGCTACCCACAGCTCACACTTAGGAACCACAGCCTCGGTGATGTAATCCATGGTCCCACCCATGCTGACCCCCTTCATCTGTAGTCTCAGGAACAAGGACATTAAACAAGCTCTGAAGAGATACTCAGTGATGGGAACTGTAAACTGGCCAGTTGTCCTAAGACTGAAGACATGCCCATGATGGCAGAGGTCAAAGACTCAGAGTCAGATACTGTGATTATGTTTTCACTATGGAAGTAGAACTTGCTTTTTTTCCATTGATTTCCTGAAATTCTATTTATTTGGCCTCAACTTCTCTATTCAATTTATGTAACTCAATTAAGCTTTCTGTCCTCTCAGATAACCACCAGATTTTCTCTTTGCTGTATTCCTACTTCCTCAAATTTATTTCCTTCATGGATCAGATATTTGGAAAATCCCATTTACCTAATGGACAATGTGGATTTTTTTTTAAAGAATAATTTTTCTCAAGTGACGTATATCACACCAAATAATTTTTGTACGTAAAAAGTCATCCTGAATAGAATTACGTCTATGGGGAAAAAAAGTATAGTTAATGAGCCCCACTGGTTTGGCTCAGTTGTTGAGCCTTGACCCATGAACTAGGAGGTCACAGTTCAATTCCTGGTCAGGGATCATGCCAGAGTTGTGTGCTTGATCCCAGTAGGGGGAATGCAGTAGGCAGTGGATCAGTAATTCCCTCTCAACATTGATATTTCTATCTCTATTGTCCTTTCTTCCTCTCTAAAATAAATAAAAATATTTTAAATACTACACTTAATGACCAAGGCAATTTAAACAATTTTAAAAGAGAGGAAAATATGAGAATTGTGGCGTTCACTTTTATGACTGACATTCTTTTATATATCACTATCCTTTTTAAAATAAATCTTTATTGTTCATATTACAAATGTTACAAATGTTCCTTATCTCCCCCCCCCCCCCATTACTTCCCTCCACCAGGTTCCCACTCCACCCTCTGCCCTTTCCCCACTCCTATTGTCTATATCACTATCTTAACTGTTCTTCCTGATAATGTAAACTCTGGTATACTTGTGTTTAGTAGCTGCTCACCAGGTTTAATTCTCCTCATTAGAGTCCTGTTCTTTTTCATCCCAGTGTTTACAATCACTACCTGAGCCACTTGCAACATGATTATCAAATCCATGTCTCCAAGAGGACTCTTCACTGAAAGATAAATGTTAATAAATAGATTGGCCTAATACCACCTTAAAATCACAGGTTAAATTCAATATGAAATTAATTTCAAATTTTTAAATCATACATTGAATTACTATGTAAAATATTTATTCTTCATGCTGTACATCTATTCATTGGAGTATGGAGGGATGATGCCCATTTGTAAGGGAATTTATCTTATATAATAAAAGGGTAATATGCTAATTAGATAGAGTCAAAGTCATTCTGGATCTCCGTCCTTCCTTCCTTCTAGAACTTCCAGCTCCTCTGCGGGGAAGGGGTGTGGGGGGCTCAGCAAGATCCAGGAAGGATGGACCCAGGCCCAGGAAACTGGCTGGCCAGCCGCCTGCCCAACACTGCAAGACTAGGCAACCAAGCATCCACCCGCAATTAGGGGCAATCAGAAAGGCAGGCAGGCAGGTGAGTGATTAGGAGCCAGAGGTCCCAGATTGTGAGAGGGATGTCCGACTGGGTTTAGACCTGATCTTGCACTGTATTGAAGATTGGTTGGTGTTTTTCCATCTTTTATTGAATTATCTTTATGTTTCTGCTTAAAAGCTTTTAGTGCTTCCTATAATAGCAATCTTCTTATTACTATAAGGAATACAGAACCCCTTTTGTCAATTTTCCATAAGCATGGATGAGATGGTTAATGACCAGTTTGATTCATTATATATCTCTATTATGCTCATGATTCTATTAATCTTTAATAATTAAAGAATGACTCAATAGAGAACTTGCATTCTTGCTTTTTTCATGTAAATGATGGTCACCTGTTTTCCTACACAAAAATATGTGTTCTTTCCACCTTTCATGGTTATAGAGACATGAACTCCCAACAAGAGTATTTATTTATTTATTTATTTAATTTTTAAATTTAAATTTAAAAAAAAATTTATTAAGGTATTATATGTGTACATAGCTTACCATTGCCCCCCTCCCCTACATGCCGTCCCTCCCCAGAGTTTTGTGTCCATTGGTTGTACTTATATGCAATGCATACATACCAGTCCTTCAGTTGATCTCTTATCTCCCCAAGATCTCCCTACCCTCCCCGCTGTCATTTGACAGTCTGCTTATTGTTTTAAGGTGATTATATGTACCATCCTTCCATTCCTGGAATAAATCCTACTTGGTCAAGGTGTATGATCTTTCTGATGTTCTGCTGGAACTGATTTGCTAGAATTTTGTTGAGGATTTGGCATCTATGTTCATGAGGGATATTGGCCTGTAATTCTATTTCATTGTGTTGTTTTTATCTGGTTTTGGTATTAGGGTGATGCTGGCTTCATAGAAGGAGTTTGGAAGTGTTCCATCCTCTTGAATTTTTTGGAAAAGTCTGAGGAGGATAGGTTTTAGTTCTTCCTTGAATGTTTGGTAAAACTCTCCTGTGAAGCCATCTGGCCCTGGGCTTTTGTTTACTGGAAGCTTTTTGATGACTGATTCAATTTCTTCCAAAGTCACTGGTCTATTGAGATTTTTAGATTCTTCATGATTGAGTTTTGAAAGGTTATATTTTTCTAGGAATATGTCCATTTGCTCCAAGTTATCCAGTTTGTTGGAATAGAGTTGTTCATAGTATTTTGTAACAATCCTTTGTATTTTGGTGGGGGTCTATTGTTATTTCACCTCTTTTGTTTCTAATTTTGTTTATTTGGGTCCTCTCTCTTTGTTTCTTGGTTAGCCTGGCTAGAGGTTCATCAATCTTGTTTATCCTTTCAAAGAACCAGCTCTTGGTTTTGTTGATCTTATGTATTGTTTCTTTGGTCTATATGTCGTTTATCTCCGCTCTGATTTTTATTATTTCTTTCCTTCTGCTTACACCAGGCTTTTCTTGTTGCTGTTTTTCTAACTCTTTGAGTTTTAGAGTTAGATAATTTGTTATCATTTTTTCTTGTTTTTTTCCTCTTCTTTTTTTCTTTTTGCAATAGGCTTGTAGAGATATGAACTTCCCTCTCAAGACTGCTTTTGCTGTGTCCCATAGATTTTGGATTGTTGTTTTTTCATTGTCATTTGTTGCCAGGATGTTTTTAATTTATTCCTTGATTTCTCTGGTATCCCAGTCCTTGTTCAATAGCATGCTATTTAGTCTCCATGTGTTTGATTTCTTTGGATTATTTTTATTGTAGTTGATTTCCAATTTTATGCATCTGAGAAGATGCTTGATATGATTTCTATCTTTTTGAATTTGAAAAGACTTTGCCTATGTCCTAACATGTGGTCTATCTTTGAAAATGACCCATGTGCACTTGAGAAGAATATATATTCTGTGGCTTTGGGGTGGAATGTTCTGAAGATGTCGATTAATTCCATCTGGTCTAGTGAGTCATTTAGGATTGATATTTCTTTGCTGATTTTTTGTTTAGATGATTTGTCCAAATGTGACAGTGGGGTATTAAAATCTCCTACTATGATTGTATTACTATCAATCTCTCCCTTAATGTCCTCCAGCAGTTTTTTATGTATTTGGGTGCTCCCGCATTTGGTGCGTATATGTTTACCAGGATTATTTCTTCTTGTTGGATTGCTCCTCTTAATATTATGAAGTGGCCTTCATTATCTCTTGTTATGTCCTTCACTTTGAGATCTAATTTGTCAGATATAAGTATTGCTACCCCAGCCTTTTTTTCATTTCTGTTCACCTGGAAAACCTTTTTCCATCCCGTCACCCTCAGTCTGTGTGTGTCTTTTTTTCTGAAGTGGGTTTCTTGTAGACAGCAGATATATGGGTCTTGCTTTCTTACCCAATATCATTTGATTGGAGCATTTAAACCATTTACATTTAAAGTTATTATTGATAGGTAGGTATTTGATGCCATTTTTATTCTATACCCCTGTGTTCCTTCTTCACTTCCTATTTCTTTATTTTTACACTAAACCTTGTAGCATTTCTTGCATTGCTGGTTTGGTGGAGATAAATTCCTTTAGTCTTTTTGTCTGTGAAGCTCCTGATTTCACCTTCAATCTTGATTGATAGCCTTTCTGGGTACAGTATTCTTGGATTCAGACCCTTCCTTTGCATGACTTTGTATATTTCATCCCATTCCCTTCTGGCCTGAGGAGTTTCTATTGAGAAATCAGTTGTTAGTCTGATGAGGGTTCCTTTATATGTAACTTTCTGTCTCTCTCTGGCTGCTTTTAAGATTCTTACTTTGTCGTTGGTGTTTGGCAATTTAATTATAATGTTCCTTGGTGTTGGTCTTTTGGGATTCATTTTGTTTGGGACTCTGCGAGCTTCTTCTTCTTTTTTTAAAAAAATATATTTTATTGATTTTTTTATGGAGAGGAATAGAGAGTTAGAAACATCGATCAGCTGCCCCTGCACACTTCCTATTGGAGATGTGACTGCAACCAAGGTACATGCCCTTGACTGGAATTGAACCTGGAATCCTTCATTCCGCAGGCCAACTCTCTCTCTTTAAAAAAATTTTTTTATTAACTTATTATCTGTGTACATATATTACCATTGCTCCCCCCAAAACATTCCCTCCCTCCCCAGAGTTCTGTGTCCTTTGGTTATACTTATATGCATGTGTACAAGTCCTTTGGTTGATCTCTTTTCTCCCCCATATTTCCCTCCCCTCCCCACTGTATTTAGACAGTCCGCTTGTTGCTTTACTGTCACTATATCTATCTTATGGTTCATCAGTTTATAATGTTCTTTATTATACATAAATGAGTGAGGTCATGTGGTGTTTCTCTTTCATTGACTGGCTTATTTCACTCAGGATGATGTTCTCCAATTCCATCCAGGTTGCTGCAAATGATGAGAATTCCTTCTTTTTTATGGCAGCATAGTATTCCATTGTGTAGTGTACCATAGTTTTTTGATCCAATCATCTGCTGATGGACACCTAGGCTGTTTCCAAATCCTAGCTATTGTAAATTGTGCTGCTATGAACATAGGGGTGCATATATCCTTTCTGATTGGTGTTCCTATTTTCTTGGGAACGAACTTCTTGTATTTGTGTGGGTTTTTTCTTCTCTATCTCAGGAAAGTTTTCTGTCATTATATCTTGAAATACTTTTTCTATGCCTTCATCAGTTTCCTTTCCTTCTGGAACCTCTATTATTCTAATATTGTTTTGATTTGTATTGTCCCAAAGTTCCCATAGGCTCTCCTCCTGCTTTTAAATTTTTTTTTTCTAGAAGCTGCTCTAGTTGGGTATTTTTTTCCATCTTGTCTTCTAGCTCACTGATTTGGTCCTCTGCTTCACCTAGTCTATTTTTGATGCATTCTATTGAGTTCTTTACAGTAGCTATGTCATTTTTCATTTCTTCTTGGTTCTTCTTCATTTCCTCTTGAGTCTTACTCATATTGTCAAATTTGTCTTCCATTCTTTTTAGCCATCCTATGATCATTACTCTGAATTCTTGCTCTGGTAGGTTGCTTGCCTCTATCTAGTTTCCTTCCTTTCCTGGTGATGCCTACTTTTCCAGCAATATCCAGCAAAGTAAAAAAGAAACAAAAACAAATCAAATACAAAGATACCAAGCAACAACATCTAAAGATTAAGCAAAATAATCTCACTAAAAGCATAAAAATACAACATAATATAATCAATATTCACACAAACAGCATAAAAAAGACAGAGGAAAACAAATTTTTTTTTTGCTAGTAAATACAGCTCAGAGAGGGGTGTGTATGCACTTGGCCCAGGGGATTGTAAATTAGCTATATAAGTAGGGTAGAAATTTTAGCAGGGGGGAGACATAAAGAGTAGGAAAAATCTAAAGCAGGAATGGATTAAGATAAACAGGATAGCATAAGGGGAAACGTTAGGAAGAGAATGATGGTGTAAAGGTCTTGTGAAGATAGGATTAAAAGAGAAATGAATATAAAATGAAGAACACTAATTCCAATGTAAAATAAAGAAAAATAAATTGGCACTTAAAAAAGAAAGAAAAGAAGAAGAAAGAAAAAGGAAACAAAAAAGTTAAAATAGCAATAGTAATAATGCTGATTGAACCTAAAAATGTAATAATTAAAAAGATAAAATCAAATGAGGAAAAAAGGAAACAATTCGTTTCTTAAGTAAAAGATGCAAAAATTGAAAATAAAATAAAAAAATTAGCACACAAAAAAGTGCAGTTGTGAAGGCCATTCACTTCCTCTGTTATTCTGTTTGGTGTGCCTGTTTCAGTCCAGACAATATTGCAGTTTCCTGCATTCCTCTGCACCTCAGTGTTGTAAGCTAGTCCTTAATTTTAAGATGTTGATTTCTTAGTTTCTTGGTTTTTGATTAAATAAAACTAGTAATAAACAGTCAATTTGTACCCCAGCCCCTAGGTGGCAGTGTTTCTGGATTTATGTTTGCTTTTTGTTGTTGTTGCTATTCTAGCCTTCTTTTTCTATGGGATTCAATACCGATTTAGCCTCGGAGCTGACGCAGCTGGTCTCTCCCCGGCTCTACTTCCCAGCTTCCAGAAAAGCAGTTTCTCCCTTCTGTCTCTCAGGGCCAGCCAATCCGGGTGGCCTCTCCTTTGTAATCAGAAGCAAAGGGTTGCAGGGGGGCCAGCCTAGGTGCACAATGGGCCAGTCTGCGCACACTTACATACAGACTGTATACCTTTGCAACTATGTTCTCCCTCCGTGTCAGATCAAAATGGGTTGCTCTCTAGAGAACCCTACAATTGGCAACCCTGAGGACCCTGTCCACTCTCTTGGATCACGCCAGACCCAACAGCGGAGGGCTTTTGTGGACACAAATTCCAGTGTGCGAGCTTTTGTCTCTGCTGCTGCCACCGCTGCTGCTGCTTGGTCACAGACACTCCACATTATCCCTGGCAAAATCCAACCTTTCTGTGGAATCCGAGTGTCCGGACCGATTGAGGCCCCACAGCTGCTCAGTGATCTCCACAGTTGTGGCTTTTTCAGATCTCAGATACGATCCCCAGTTGCAGCTCTGATGTGGTTGTGAGAGGCAGCACTTACAAGTGTTTATCTATGCCGCCATTTTGGAGCTGAGTGGAGATTATTTTCCAACGAAAGTGTTTAAATACAGGTGTCTGAAATACACTAAAATAATACAGTAACCACAAATGCCATCTTGAAAAATGAGAACAAATGTCAATAATAATTAGAAGCAGATGATTACTGTCCTCATTTCTGTTCACTTTGATTATTATATCAGTAAGTTATTGCTGTATGACAAGCCATCCTACAAGTGAATTATCTATACTAATAAAAGCCTAGGTGGCCCTTGCACATGGTATCATCACAAGATGGCCATCACAAGATGGCTGCCACAAGGTGGCCACCACAAGATGGTCTCCACAAGATGGCCACCACAAATAATGGCTGCCACAAATGGCCACCACAAGATGGCCACTACCATGTGCACAGCAGAGGCAGTGCCTGGCAGATGCTCTGCGAGGTGAGGCCTGGGGGTTCTGTGGCTCCTCATGGTGTGGAGGAGGCTGATCCCAGCATCTCCACACCTTGCATGGAGGAGGCAGGTCACAGGAGGGGAGGGCAGTTGTGGGCAATTGGGCTGGCAGGGAAGGGAAGTTGGGGGTGGTCAGGCCAGCAGAGGAGCAGTTAGGGGGCAATCAGGTTGGCAGGGAGAAGCAGTTAGGGGCAATCAGGCATGCAGGCAGGAGAACCATTAGGAGTCAGGATTGTGAGAGGGATGTCCGACTTCCGGTTTAGGCCCGATCCCTGCCGGGCCTAAACCAGCAGTGGGACGTTCCTTGAGGAGTTCCAGAATGGAGAGAGTGCAGGCTGGGCTTAGGGGACCCCCCCTCCAGTGTACGAATTTTGTGCACTGGGCATCTACTATTCTTTATAATTAATGAATATTTCATAGTGAGGGACTAAATGACAGTTCTTAACTTGTAAATAAGGTTGAAATGCCAAATTGTTTTTGGCTAATGTGAAGCCCAGTGTGTAACACCCAAAGTTTATATCAAAGGAATTTAGTTCTATCCCTTGTTGAAAAGAAAAAAAAGAAAAATCCATTTTATGTAGAATCAGGGACTGTGTCCTTAACACAGCCAAGATTTGGAGATTAGAGTTTCCTAATCCAGATGAGAAACATATTAAATCATGGTTGGGATAAGGTGCTGGGAGTTTAATCCTCTGGAAGCCAACAATTTTATGAGGAAGAACTAGTAAAAACTAGATCAACTTGACTTCTAAGCTGGTCTTTTGGGAACACAGAATCTCCAGGAAAATATTCCCTTCAGTGCAGACCCACAGGAAAATTGGGTGATTAGGAGTTGGAGTAACAAGATCGAAATGGGCAGACATAGGGAGCTGCACCTAATGAGCAGACATAGGGAGCTGTAAATATCTCCTCATCTCCAGTCTCTCAGCGTGTGTGACCTTGGGCTGGATGGGATCTGGTTGTGCTTTTGGAATCCTAAGTTTGTCTAAGAGACATATGCTTGCCTCCTTCCTGCTGTCTTGTCTGGGCAGAGAGCTTCAGTCTCCACCACCCTTCCAGGAGGTTGGACTTTCCCACGAAGACCTTCTCCTCAGAGTTCCCAATCAGGTGAGTCCAGAGGTCCAGTAGGTACTACCGGAAAGGGTTAGAGAGAGTCAAAGCCAAGCACTTGTAACTGAGGTCTCTTGACAAGCATCAGCCTATTATTGAAAGTTTGCCTGATTAATTAATGATTAGTTTATGATGCTAAAAGGAGAAGTGAACATTGAACTCAGCAACACATGGGCAATTATTGGCAATTATCTGATAGAAACCTAATTAGAGGTGGTAATGAGAGGCACATAATATTTTAAGCAAAAGTAGAATGTACAAAATGATTTTTGCAACTAAAGGTAGCAGGAAAGTAGAGTACTAGGGATGCAAAGTGTCCAGTAAATTGAGGTCAGTTTTCCTTTACCTTTATCATGAGGTCTATTCAAAAGACCCAGATCCAGTATATTTCTTATAAATACTACCTTGCAACAGTAGTTTGGAAGACATACATTTCACAGAATCTTCTTTCACTCTGGTTATTCTATTCACATGAAAATATTTATTTGATAAGTAAAAGGAGGTATGCTAAATAGCTTAACTTTGCAATTATTTCATTACCTGTGACCTGAATATATTTGTGGGTTATTTACTCTTTTGCTTTCTCTCTTGTAAATTGTACTGTCTTGATATTTGAATACTGGAGTCAGAGTGTTTTTATTCCTGTTTTTCCTTGCATTATCCTGAACAAGGAATTGGAGGGTTTTCCTCATTCACTTTGTTGTCATTGAGTACCTTTATGTATGTGTATGTGCGGAATTGTTTTTATTAATAGTGTGGGCTCAAATTTATCACTCAGCCATACCGTATTCTTGTCATTGTTCTTTTATTTTTCACTTTCCTTACTGAGAAAAAGTCAGCTGATAATTTTATATTCTTCACTTTGGAATCCTTACTATAAAACAAGAATTAAAGTGACTGTTCTGAGTAGTTGGTACTAACATAACACTCTTCACACATATGGCCAAGTTGTTATTCCTTATTGTGTTTATTTTTTTGCCTTAGTCATTAGCTGTATTTCCAAAAATTTGCATCATCTTCTACCGTTATCTAGAAGGCATTCTTTTTTATATTTGTCCACAGATTACCTTTACCTTGCATTAGCATATTTGAATCCATACATCTTTATATCAGAGGGAAGATCAGCCAATAAACTTGTATGCATATATGCATAACCCATTGACACAGACCATGGGGTGGTGAGGGTCTGGTCATGGTGGAAGGGAGGATCGGAGTGCGCTGTAAGAGTTTAATGGGGGAAAAAGGAGGACCTATGCAATACTTCCAACAATAAAGATTTAAAAAAAAAGAAGACATTATAACTTAGGCTCTGCTTTGAAATCACCTTGTTTAACCAGGTTTCATTCTCCCTGTCATTCCTTTCATTTAATAACTTCACATTTACTTAAATGTGTTCCTATATAGGTGCATGTATATTCACAAACAGGTGTGAAAAGACAAAGGTGAATAAAACAGGTGAAGCTTTTTTGGATCTGGCACTGTGATGGTGAAGACAGAGTACAATGAAACAAATGTTTGCAGGACAATGTGCTCAGTCTTAAATTGTGTGCACAAAGTTACTCTGTGTAGAAGGGTGGCTCCTCATCGAGTGTGCAGCATGTACATGCTCATGTCCTGGGAGGCCTTTGCATGTTGGAAGAATACCAGAATCAGAATTAGATTGTGCCCTTTGATTTGTCAAAAATGAGATCAAAACCCAGAGACCAAGGAAAACAATGATGCCATCAACCATTTAAAAAGTAACTGGTCAAGTAAATGTAGAAGAGGCACAGGAAAAACTTGTCTTCTGCTTGATGTTAAAAATATTTAACCTGTGTTGTTTGTGTATATTTCCCTTTTGAGTATAGGTTTATTTATTTATTTTTGGTAATTTTTTACATTGCATAGTTAATCTATAATGTGTTTCATACCATATATTTATAACTACTTCTTCTTTTGGAGAAATTTATTTTTTCTCCTTTTCTGTTTTTGCTTGGCCTCATGGGGGTGTTATTAGGATTGAAAAGCTGCTAGAATACAAAGAAGATTTTGCTTCCCCATCATCTCTCAGGGACCAGCTGAGCTCATTAGATCTTTTGTTCCTAATGTGCATTTTATTTCTGTCTTTCCCACTATGTTTATTTAACCTAGTGTTCATGTTTCTTTAAATACAGGGCAGAAAATGGGAATAGCAATATGAAGCTTCAAGCATATTTGTCCATGGGAGGCTTCTGATATGGATGTCTAGGTACTATTTCTAAATTCTTTTAAGAAAAGATACTTGATATAGACTTAATCTGGAACATGGTCTATAGTCAACATACAGGATCCCTCCCCCCCAAAAAAATGTATACACGCTGTACAATCTGGTAGCTCAATATATCTACTTATAGCCTACATAGTGCATGAGGGAGAGAGAAGGACATGGACATAACAGATGAAGGGGCCCTGGTGTATAGTGTATTTGCCTTAAAAACTGAGAGCAGTCCTCTGAGCAGAAGAACCTGGATTCATATATTCCAAGTAGAGGCCCAGTGCACAAATTTGTGCACTGGTGGAGTCCCTCAGCATGGCCTGTAGGGGTCAGGCTGAAACCACCAGTAAACACTGCTTACTGCTCTTGCCTGCTGCTCCTGCTCATCTTGGCTTTGCTGTGTCTGCCACTGCCACTTGGTAGGCTAGCTGCTGCTCCGATGCAGTCTCCAGGCTGTGGTGGCTAGCAGTAAGCCCTGCATCTGGCACTTGTTGGTCAGCTGAGCAGTGCTCCCATGATGGGAACACACTGACCACCAGGGGACAGCTTCTTCATTGAGCGTCTGCTCCCTGGTGGTTGATGCACATTATAGTGACCAGTTGAATGATCAAAAGGTCACTTAGACTTTTATAAATATAGATGTGATTCTAAAATTAAGAGAAGGTATCAAGGAGGAGATCCTTTTTGATTCACTGGATGCTTTTGCAACCAGATTAATAAAATGCAACATTTACCTAGTGTGCACAAGGCACCCTCTATGACTTGAAGTTTCAACAGCAACATGCAGGCTACCTTGTTTCTTACTATTTTCTGACACCATCTCTCACCCAGCTCTGCCTTGCTCACCCCCCCCCTCCCCCAGATATACTGGGTCATTTTGAGCATTGGTTTTCTAAAACAGGCATCTTCTTCAGAGCCTTAGCACTGGCTGATCCTTTTGTCAGCAAGGACATCCCTCTTAGCCTCCTGCTTATTCTTCACTGAGGTGTCTGTTTAATTGTCATCTGTTGGCAGGTCTTGGCTAAATTCTGTAAAAATGAACACCGTCTATGCATTATCTTCATTTACTTTTCTTTATAGCATCTTCACCATTGGATATGTGATACTATCATTTTATTTGATTAATTTTTTTGTCATTAGTTTATAGAGACTTTTCTTTTTCAGCACTGCATATTGTGAACAGTGCCTGGGACATGGTCTATAGTGAAGATACAGAATGTCCTCCCCCTACCCCCCCGCAAAAAAAAATGTATACACACTGTATAATATGATAGCTGAATTTTTAAAAAATTAAATGTATTTTAATAAATACTACCTTTATTATTATTCAAAGCGTGAGTTACATTTTTTGGAACACCCTATAGATACTTCAAGTGAATGAAAGATATCCTGAATAAAACAGCAATATGCATTATGTTTGAAGAATTGATTAATGGTAAAAAAAAAAAAAGGAAATTCTAATGAGAAATGGTAATAGAGATTACTTAATGGGAACTAGATCATATACCAAATATAGAAATTATTTTTCCTGATTCTAGAATGCAAATGTGTCATTTATTCTCAGTTACTAATGCTTGCTAATGTGAAAATTAGTTATTCCATTTTTTCTTTTTTTCTTTTCTTTCTTTTCTTTGGCAGTCACCTCTAACACATGGAACCAGGCAATGGCACAGAAGTTTCAGAATTTATTCTTCTGGGACTTTCACAGGCACTGGAACTGCAGCCCCTCATCTTTGGGCTTTTCCTCTCCATGTACCTGATCACTGTGTTGGGAAACCTGCTCATCATCCTGGCCGTCACCTTAGACTCCCACCTCCATACACCCATGTACTTCTTCCTCTCCAACCTGTCCTTGGTGGACATCTGTTTCACCTCCACCACCATCCCCAAGATGCTGGTGAACACCCTGACACAGAGCAAAGTCATCACCTATGAAGGCTGTATTACCCAGATATATTTTTATATCCTCTTTGCAGTGTTGGACAACTTTATCCTGACCGTGATGGCCTATGACAGGTATGTGGCCATCTGCCACCCTCTGCACTACTTGGTCATTATGAACCCCCGGCTCTGTGTATGTCTAGTTCTGGTGTGCTGGACCATGAGTACCCTACATTCCTTATTACACAACTTAATGATGTTGGGTCTGTGCTTCTGCTCAGACTTGGAAATCCCCCACTTTTTCTGTGAACTCAATCGGGTGCTCCAACTTGCCTGTTCTGACACCTTTCTTAACAACATTATTATTTATTTTTTAACTCCGTTGCTGGGCTTTGGACCCCTTGCTGGAATCTTTTACTCCTACTCTAGGATCATTTCCTCCATACATGCAATCCCATCAGCTCAGGGGAAGTATAAGGCATTTTCTACCTGTGCGTCTCACCTCTCAGTTGTATCCTTATTTTATGGTTCAGTCCTTGGTGTTTACCTCAGCTCTGCTGCTTCCCAGAGCTCACACTCAAGTGCAGCAGCCTCGGTGATGTACACCGTGGTCATACCTATGCTGAACCCCTTCATCTACAGTCTGAGGAACAATGATATAAAGAGGGCCCTGGAAAGATTCTTAGGCAGGTAAGCTAACTGTAGCATTCTGAAGAAGTGCCCATGAAAGCAGGATTCAAAACCTTAGAGCCTGATGTTCTGACACAAATAAAGCCTATATTTGGCCCAAACATAATTCTCATTTATCTGATGAGTTAACATGAATTACGTTAGCATAATTTATTCTTTTGTGTCATATATCATTCCAAGTAATTTTCTATTGTTTTCCTCAAAGAATAGTCATGAATTATCCTATTCCTATGGACAAATGCACTTGGATACTAAGGGCATTTGAATAATTTTATTGTATGGGAAAATCTGAGACCCCAGTTTTCACTTATATGTGCATCACCATTTTCTGTAGCACTATCATTATTGTTATCCTTGATAATGTAGACTTTAACATGCTAGTATGTTTTATAGCTCATCTCTTGGCTTTATAGTCTTCATTAAGCTGTGTGGGCCTCATGCTTATCATAGCCACTGGCAAAAACTGACTACCTAACTCATGTTTCTAAGAAGTGTCTACATGGAAATGTAAATGTTAATAAATAGACTGATCTAATTTGTTTAGAGTTTTAAGTGTTCTTAAATATGATGAAGCAAAAATAAACATACAACTTTTTACTACTCAAAATTTTTCCTTGGTACACATCTACTCATTAAAGTGTGGATATGATGTCCATGGGAAGGGTCCTTATTTATTGGGGTAAAAGGTTACCTGAAGTGTTTTATGTGCTTTTTCTGAACTATTTTCCTGTTTCTGATGAAAAACATTCAATGTGATCCCTACAAATATGCCTCCTTCTAGTGCTCTAAGCTAATATCTCTCCTTTTCTAAACATTTTCAAATCCACCAAAAGGAGCAAGCAATCTCAGTATCATATAATATATGATATTTCCTTTATACTCAGGAATATCTTCAATCTTTATTATCAAAGGATGAATCACACAGGAGTTAAAATCATATCCAGTCATGTGAATAAGCATCACACATTTCCTGCACATTGGCTAAGATAGAAACAGACAAAGAATTGGGGCCATATCTGCAAATATACCACCATTTGTTTAAATTTTAATTCAGTAAAGTGTTATTTCTGCATCCACCCTCAACAGCTCAAGATCTTAGGGAAGAAAATGAGAGTAAAAATATGTTTAATGAGCAGATGTGGAAATTCTACACTAGATGATCAGGCCCTCACAAACATAAACATCATCCTTCTGTCACTTTTCTCCAGCTTACCATTTCTAGGCTCAAAAAGTAAAACTTTCTCCTTCCAGATATCTCCTGTCCAGGGACTTAATTCATTGACTAAAAGAGCTAGAGAACTGTTGCTTTCCTTATACCATCTTTTTTGACATCCTCATGTAGACATGGCTTCTCTTTTTATTGACCTGCCCTTAACATATCCGTGATGACTTCCAATCTGACACTTGTATTTATTGGGGGTGGGGTCCTGATGGAAGGAGGTGGCATTTAAAATGCATAACAACAGAGAAATAAGTATTTGAGAGAATAGAGTTGCTGACATTATGTGAAAGAAGCCAGTCACAGAAGCACAAATAGTGCATGATTTCCCTTATGTGACATATCTGAAGTAAATTCATAGAAATAGAAAATACAATGGTGGTTGTCAGGCGTGGGAGGAGTGGGCATGAGGAGCTAATGTTTAATGGGTGTAGAGTTTAGGTTTTGCAAAATGAAAAAGTTTTGGAGGTTGGTTGCACAATAATGTGAATGTACTTAACAGCACTGAACTGCACACTTCAAAATTGTTACAATGATAACTCTTATGTGTTTTTTACTGCTTAAAATTTTTCAAAAAAAAAAAAAAAGAAAAGAATTTTGACAGGTGCTACAATGGATATTATGTGGAGTGAAATAAACTAGTCAGAAAAAGACAAAAACTGTATGACTCTACTTTTTTAAGGTCCCAACAGAAATCAAACTCAGAGACCAGAGGTATCATGGTGGGTGCCTCAGGCTAGTGGAGGTGGAAGAGGAATGAATGTTTAATGGGGACCGAGTTCCATTTTGTAAAGATGAGAAAGTCTAGAGCTTGAATGGTGGTGATAGTTGCATGGGAATGTACTTAATGTCACTGAACTGTCCACTTAAATAATGGTTAAGATGGTAATTTTTATGTTACATGTATTTCATCACATTAAAAAAAATCCTGGGCAGAAGGCTAAGAGTGGCCATACATAACATTCTTGACTTTTGTGCTCAGACAGTGGTCAGGTGAGAAAAAACCCATGAGCTTTGGGGTTTGTTTGTTACTAGAGCACAACTGAGCCTGCCCTGACTCTGATTATTTAAACCCCTGAACTTTGGGGTTTGTTTGTTACTAGAGCACAACTGAGCCTGCCCTGACTCAGATGTGTCAGCTCACACCCATGTCCTCTCCTGTGTATGTTCATGCCCTCACCCATGGAACTGAGTGCTAGGACGATAGTGAGAAATGAGACACTTGCTTCAGAAGCAAAATTTAAGGGGGTATTAAAAACTCAATAGTCAAAAGATGACTATTATTTGAATGAAGTCTTAATAAAAATCAAAATTAATGCAAAGCATGCATGATGATATAAATAGTAAAATGTTAAATTATGACAGAATCTGTCAAACAATGTGCCAAGAGATTTTAGAGCAGAAGACAAGGGAATAAATAATTTTTGCTCCTCTTTAGTCTTACCTTAGTCCCTGCCCTGATGAACACTCGAGATACTCTGTCCAGGGATTTCTATGGCCCATGTGGCCCCAGGTCAGAATTGATAGGAAGTTAGCATCTCTGGGAATGACTCTCCATCACTTTTGGTGGATCAATACCCCAGCTCCCTCACTCCTCAACTGTGTGTTTGACATTCACTCAGAGGTGCCTGGAGATATTGAGCCCCAGATGCTCACTGCAGAAATTGTTTATTCAAACTCTCACTATTTGCTGCCTACACCACCCTGTCCCTTCTTCTCTACTCATGCTTTCTAGACCCACTTCTGAATACGTACCTGCAATCAATTCTCATTGCAGGCTCTGAAGTTCAGGGAAGCCAGCCCAAGGCAGACATCTATTACAATTTTATTTCAACCGGGCAAACACTAGAACTCCTGATTCACCTCTTAATCTCTCACCAAATCAGTTGTATTAGCGATTTACTACTGGGCAACAAATTGTTCCAAATATAAGGGTGTAAAATAACAGCAAATAGTTATGATCTCAGAGATTTTGTGGGTCAGGAGTGAGGTATGGCATCTCTGGATTCTTTGCTTCAGGGTCTCTAATGGGCGACAGTGTCAGCTGAGGGCTGATGAGGGAAAGGTACATTCCCAAGTCTACTCGGGTGTTGTTGGCAGGACTCAGTTCCTCCATGACTGTTTACTAGGCAGCTCTCAGCTCCTCACCACATGGGTCTTTCCACAGGGCAGCTCACATTGTGGCAGCTGGTTTCACCAGAGAAAGAGATAGAGGAAGAGAGAGAGGGAGAGGGAAAGGATGAGAAGGAAAGAAAGATAGATAAATAGATGATAGATAGATTATAGATAGAAAGAGAGAACACATGCCATGGGAGCAAGATGGAAAACTAAATGTTCCGTAAATAAATCTTAAAAGTGACACTCACCACCTTGGTCTTTAATGTTAGAAGTGAGTCATGGAGCCTTGCCTGCACTCAAGAAGAGAGCATGACACACCCTTTCCCTCACCCCAGTGCCAACTTCAACAAACTTGGAGGGCTCTGTTTTCAAAATTGATCAGGAATTACCCACTTTTTATGTCCTTCATAGCCCCACCCTGGAACAATCTCATTATTTCCCACTTGGAACAGTGCAGTTACCTCTGTCCTGGTCTTTCAGCTCCCAGTCCACACCCCCTACAGGCTGTTCCTCCAACAGTGGCCAGAGGGCAACTTCTTCTCAAGAAACCTTGGTGATTCCAACCTCACTCAATACCAAAGTCGAAGTCCTCTTTGTGTTCTACAAGGCTCTTCATGTCCTGCCTGCCCTATTCCTCCCTGACATTATCTCCTCCCACTGTCCCCTTGTTATTTTCTCCAGCCCCACTGTCTTCCTTCTGACCCTGTCTTGCTTAGTTTGAGTGGTAGATATACACAAGCATCTGAGATTGTGTGTGTGTGTGCTCGTGTGTGTGTGTGTGTGTGTGTGTGTGTGTGTGTGCGCACGCGCACGCGCCTTTTTAAAATTGTTCCTCATAATTCACAGATTCCATATATGAGAACTCACCTACTTGCTCAGTGAAGTTGGAGAAGTGTTGGTCTAGACTAGGTGCTCTCACCTTTTAATGTGCACAATTGAGGCAGAATAATTGCATGTGTAGGGTATTGTTCGGCAGCATTCTTCAGATTGCAAAATAGCCCCTGAGGCACTATCATTTCTAGTTGAGAACCACTTCCCCACAATGAAAGCTAGAAGCATCCTGATGGAATTCCAATCAAAACCCCATCTCTTATCAATTTGAGCTTTGAGCACATCAACAAACTCCTTCAAACCCCATTTCTGCAATGAGAAGATTGCTCATAATAATACTACATCATAGAATGAATGTTTCTAAAAATTAGATCAGACAATTCTTACAAAGTAATAAGCTCAGAACATGTATCATAACAATATGTAAATGTATCTCTTATAATATATATATATATATATATATATATATATATATATATATAAACTAATTTCATCTCTTAACTTGTGATATATGTATAACATCCCTAATTAAAAAAATATATTTTATTGATTTTTTTACAGAGAGGAAGTGAGAGGGATAGAGAGTTAGAAACACCAATGAGAGAGAATCATTGATCAGCTACCTCTTGCACACCCCCTACTGGGGATGTGCCCACCACCAAAGTACATGCCCTTGTCCCAGGAATCAAACCTGGGACCTTTCAGTCCACAGGCCGATGCTCTATCCACTGAGCCAAACCAGTTTCGGCACATCCCTAATTTTTGACAAATATGTCAGGAAGTCAAAGAGTATGGGTCCCAAGATTGCACTGCAAAGGAACACAGTTCTGCCTGGTTGAAGAGGAGAATAGCAATTTTCTAGAGATATCTGGTCTATGTCCCACCCCAAATCAGACTTTGTAGAAAACATGAAGTCAGGGATGGGATAAGGTTAAACCTCTGGAAAGCATGTGAGATCAAGATAAGGAGCCATACAAACTAAGTACACTTGACTTCTATCGTCTCTTGGGATCAGAGAATCATTAGGAAAATTTCCTTTCTGCTTATTCTAGGTGGCCCAGAGGAAAATCTGCTTAGTAGTTGGAATGACATGATGAAAATGTGCCTGATAATCAGATATATAGAGATATATAGAGAGCTGTAAATATCTCCCCTGTTGAGTCCCTAAGCTTGTATAACCTTGGTAGATAGGACATGGTTGTTGCTTTTGATTCCAAAGCTGGCTCAGGAACTGATGCTTCACTCCTTCCTGATGTCTCCTGTGGGGACAGAGCTTTAGTCTCCATCATCAACCATCCAGGGAGGAGACCTTCCTCTCAGACTGCCATCCTGGGGAGTCTGGGAGGCCAGTAGGTACATCGGGAAAGGGTCAGAGAGGATGGAACCTGAGAACTTTTGCCTGAGTCACTATGACCCTAATCATCCTAGCCCAGAGATGAGATATCTCTGTTTTTACTCTAGATTAAATAACTAATGTGTAATTAATTTAGTTAATACATTAAGAAATATGTGTTTGTTTGAATCTGCATTACAAAGACCTCAGTTTACAATTAAGTTATGGGAATAGATGTTCAGTTGGATGACATTATAGAATGAGTGAGATGCATAAAATGATTGCAGTAAAATGAGGACATATCTGAGTTTTGTTGTTTGGGAGAAGAAAATAGAATATTAGGTGTGGATGACAGAGCAGTGGAGTGAGAGTGTTTATATTACACTTCAAAGATGGGAGGTGTTTACACATGTTTTGTATTTACTGAAAAGACCCTGACCAGTCAGAGAGATGGCATCTTACAGAATAGTTTGCGAGACAGTCATTGCAGTAGCTCCTCTTACACAGGGTATTCACATGAGAAAATATTATTTAATAAGGCTAAAGAAGAATACTAAATAGTGATACTTTGAGTTATTTTATTCCTGGTAAGGTTGCTTATGTTTTTGGATTTGTTGCCCATTTACTTTCTCTGATAGAACAAGTGGCAGGAATTCCTATTCTACTCTCAGCTTTTACCCCAGCGGTCATGTTCTCTGTACTTTTAATGAGAAATTCTGGCATGCACTCAGGGAATATAAATTGAAGACTGACCAACTTCTAGGCAAAGATACAGGGTATTGAGGAAAAAGGTCATTACAATAATAAAGATGGAAAAACAGAGGTCACCTGTAAGGTCCCAAGACCCCCGGTGATTCCGACGGAGGGGGCGACGACCCCAAGTCAAACGCCGAGACTGAAACTTGATGCAAAAAGCATGCATGAGGTTTTAATATAAGCGCATCGCAGGGGCGTCTCAGGCAGACAGCAACAGTGCTGGCTGTCTGGAGCGCCGAGTAACTGCAGAACATGAGTTTATAAAGGCAAACACCACACGCAGGTGGGGTTACACATGGAGGGGGAAGAAGGGAACAAGGAAATTCCAAGAAGGGGAGCTGGGCTCGTTAATCTTGCAAGCCCCTTTGTCTCTCCCCTTCCCATTCTTCTGGGTAAGTCCTCAGGGTAGGGAGTTTCTGGGGACTGATTTCATTCTTGCCTAATCTTCAACCGTAAAGAACTGACCTCATCCCTGTCTAATCTTTAACCGTAAAGGTCACATCCTGGAACAGGCAGTGGGGAAGGTCAATTCCTCAATCTTGGGGCCCTACACACCCATTATTCCCTAAATCTTAAGGCCACAGATGAAGCACAGTCAGTTTACATTTTAAGCAGTGAGGACTTCACTGCAACAGCTAATGGGGAAGATGGGGGGAGGGCGATATCACCAAATATAGTTACAACTTTACTTCCACTTCATGTGTGTTTTTAGCATGAAATACCCTTACCCAAACAAAGTTAATGAGTGAAGAATCTTAAACTCTGTTCTCAAACAAGTTTTATTGAACAAATGTCTACATTAGAATCCTATAGTTGCTGTAAACTATTACCACACTAGTTGCTTAAAACAAACATATGCTCATGCAGTCTGAATGTCAGAAGCTTGAAATGAGTCTCCGTAGCTAATATCAACATGTGTGCAGGACTGGGGTCCTTCTAGAGCAGGTGTGGATAATATCCATCCTGCAGGCCTTAGGAGGCTATCGAAATTATTTGGTCTTGCTCTGCCAAGGCATTAGGGATGAGTTAATTAAATGTTTGACCAAATGTAGCAAGCTAATTGTTAAGTTGATAATTTTACATGGTCATGAAATGATGTTATAAATATTCAAATGGTCTTTGACAGAATAAAGGTTCCCCACCCCTTTTTAGAAGCTCAGGAGAAGATCTGTTTCTTTCTAAAGACTTAGTGTAGCTGGCCACCTGCATCCCTTGGCACATGCTCCTTCCTCCATCTTTAAGCCAGCTGGGTAGCATTTTCAAAATCTCTCTGAGACCAACTCTTTTGTCTCTTTATCATTTACAGAACCACTGTAGTTACCTTAGTCCTACCTGGATGAGCCAGACTCTTCCTGTATCTCAAAGTCAGCCCATTCCGAAGCCTGTTCCATCTGCTACCCTACTCATCCTCGTGCTATAAAATATATCATATTTGTGTGCTTTGTGGTGGGAGTAACAAGAGGGAAATGTGCTTGAGGACCAGAGACAGGGATTTCTAAAAACCTTCTCATGTCCAGGCTCCCATAATGTGTAACCTTAGACTGGGATGGCATGGTTATGTTTATTTGTCACTATTATTTGTTGGTTTGGAGGCCCAAATCTGGCTGGAGACTGATGCATCACACTTTCCTGCTGTCTTGCCTGTGAACAGAACTTTAGTCTCTATCATCAACCATTCAGGGAGGAATTCAGATGTCCCCATAATGACTTTCCTCTCATAGATCTTATCCGGGTGAGTACAATAACACAGCTGGACCTGCAGGAGAGAGAGGGTCACTGAGAATGAAAGTCAGGAACATTTACCTGTTGTCCCGAGAGCCCATTTGACTTAACCCAGAGGCAAGAGATTGCTGTTTGCTTGCTTGATTAATTAACGAATTTATTTCAATGCTTATGTAAGAATTCACAGTGTGACTACTACTCACATCTTTGATGGTCTTTCATCCTCTTTATCATTAAATTGCTATCACACCCAGCCAGCATGGCTCAGTGGTTGAGTGTCAAACTGTAAACCACGAGGTCACAGTTCATTTTCTGGTCAGGGCACATGCCCTGGTTGTATCTTCAATTCCCAATAGGTGGCTTGCAGGAGGAGGTAACTCATCAATGATTCTCTGTCATTATTGATGTTTCTATTTCTTCCTCCCTCTACCTTTCTAAATATATTTCCTATAATTAACAAATATTTCATAGTGAGGGACTAAATGACAGTTCATAACTTGTGATGTAAGGTTGAAATGGCCAAATTGTTTTGGCTAATGTGTCATGAAGCCCAGTGTGTAACACCCAAAGTTTATATCAAAGGAATTTAGTTCTCCTCTTTATTGAAAAGAAAAAATAGCAATTTTATGAAGACATCAGGGCCTTTGTCTTTAACACAAGTCAATATTTATAGATTTGAGTTTTCTAATCAACACTAGAAATACCTTAAATCAGGGTTGGGATAAGGTGCTGGGAGGTAGTCCTCAGAAAGCAAACAGATTTCATGAGGAAGAACTAGTAGATATTAGATTAATTTGACTTCTAAGCTTGTTTTTAGGAGCAGAATCTCCAGGAAAATATTCCCTTCAGTCTAGACCCACAGGGAAATCAGGGGTTGCAGTAACAAGAGAAAAATACACCTAATGAGCAGACATAGGGAGCTGTAAATATCTCCTCATCTCCAGTCTTCCAGCGTGTGTGACCTTGGGCTGAATGGGACCCGTTGTTGCTTTTGGAATCCTAAGTTTTTCTAAGAGACCTGTGCTTGCCTCCTTCCTGCTGTCTTGTCTGGGCAGATGGACTTCAGTCTCCATCATCAACCATCCGGGAGGTTGGACTTTCCCATGGAGACCTTCTCCTCAGAGTTCCCAAACAGGTGAGTCCAGAGGTGCAGTGTGTACTACATGGAAGTGTCAGGGTCAAAGTCAAAGACATTTACTGGAGGCCTCTTCACAGGTATAAGCCTGTGGTTTTTGTTTGCTTGATTAATAATTAATGAATGATTAGTTTATGATGCTCAAAGGAGAAGTGAGCATTGATCTCAGCAACATATGGGTAATTATTGACAATTAACTGATGGAAGTTCAATTAGAGGTGGCAGTGGGAGTAAAAGTAGAACACTTACAATGAGTTTTACAACCAAAGGAAGTAGGAAAATACAGTGCTAGGTAGGGAATCATGCTCAGTAAAATGAGGGCAGCTCTTCTTTGTTTTTATCCTGGGGTCTATTCAACTATGTTTCCATATTGATGAGAAAGATCCAGATCCAATCTATTTCTTACAAATATTACCTTGTAACAGTATTTCATAAGACATGCATTTCACAGTATATCCTTTCACTCTGGATATTCAATTCACATGAAAATATTTATTTGATAAGTAAAAGGAGGTATGCTAAGTAGCTTAACTTTGCAATTTCTTCATTACCTGTGACCTGTTTGTTATTCATCTTTACTCTCCTGTGTGAAGGAAAAGAGCCACATGCTAATCTGATAAGTTCAGGGAAGGCCTGCGTGGCAGTCTTGCAAACTCAGAGACCTAAAGTAACAACAAAGGATGGTTTGAAAATTAAATATCTTACTACCATCAGGTTATAGTGGACAGTCATTTTCTGGGCCAATGTTTTCCCAGACAAAGATCAACTTTCATCTTTCTTGAGCCCATCTGCCTTCCTGCCTCTAAGATAACCTATCTGTGAGATGTCTGAGTAACTTGTAGCTTCCTCTTTACGCTGACCCCTGAGGGCACAACAAATGGCCCTGAGACATTCCCTCATTGTTATTGTTATCAAGTTAATTGTCAACTGTTAATTGCCTTGGAGTGTCTTGTATCCATCTCTGTAAAAGAAGCTCATATCCATTATTTCAACTTTACCCTATCCCAGAGGTTTCCCTGCTCTGTCCCACCTCCTTACTCCATCACCAATGAATTTCATGTAACTCACCTATGTCTCCTTCCTTTGATTGCAAAGTATTAATAGAGAAATGTAACCCGCCATTCTCCGGAGCATTATCTCAATCCATTGAGGTTCTGCTTCTCGGCAATTGTTGACAGTTTGGCTCAAATAAACTCACAGAAATTCTTTACAGGTTTCAATGGGTTTTTTTCGTTAACACTTGTGAATTGTCTGTATAAGTCTTGACATTTGCGTACTGGGGTCAGAGAGTTTTTATTCCTGTTTTTCATTGTATTCCTTTAAACAAAGAATAGAAAGAGTTTTTTTTTAAAAATTATATATTTTATTGATTTTTTTACAGAGAGGAAGAGAGAAAGAGAGAGAGAGAGAGAGAGAGAGAGAGAGTTAGAAACATAGATGAGAGAGAAACATCATCAGCTGCCTCCTGTACACCCCCCACAGGGGATGTGCCCCCAACCAAGGTACTTGCCCCTGACCAGAATCAAAGCCAGGACCTTTCAGTCCGCAGGCTGACACTCTATCCACTGAGCTAAACCAGTTTCAGCAGGTTTCCACCCCCACTCACTTTGTTGTCATTGAGTACCTTCATGCATTTATATATGGGGAATTCTGAGTGTTCATTAATAGTGTCTGTCACTCAGTCATATTGTATTCTATCCGTCTGGCCTGTGCACTCTTCAAAAAAAGCAATGATGCCACGTAAGAAAACAGAAAGGGGCTTGTCTCATCTACCATCAACTACATAAAAACCTACTGTAACTGGACAAACAATGGGTCCATGCTGCCTGACACTACTTGAGCCAATTAAGCAGAGGTAGGGTTGAATCATAAATGAGCGTTTATTCCAGGACTGCAGGTAGTATGGGAGAGCAGCAGGTCATCCACAAATATCTGCTTTGCACCCCACTACAAAGATTACATGTGGAAGCAGCCAAAGGTTATGCCAAATAGGCAGGTAACAGGTAAATGGGCTGGAGATTTGCAAAGGCCTGCAGGTATGCAAAAGGGCTGGGCATCTTCCAAGGGCTTAGTGATATGCAAGGGCTGGGGCCTTCAAAGGGTTGGTGGCTCTGGTGTCTGCAACAAAGTTGTTGATCTTTCCATGACAACAGGCAGCTCAAAATGGGAGCATGGGCTGCATCCAGGTGAGCTCTCAGGTCCCCTGTGTGTAACTGCCAGCCAGGTTACAATGTGACTTCTTTAATCAGAACAAAACAGTCATGGTTAACAGTTCATGATTAATATTTCTTACAATTCTAGCTGGTCCCCCAACATTCAATTTCTGCCCCTAACACTTGTGGTCAAATAAATATAGAAGAGGCACAGGAAAAACTGGTCTTCTGCTTGATGTTAAAAATATTGCACTTGTGTTGTTTTTGTGCATTTCCTTTTGTGAGCTATTGGTTTATTTTTTTGGTAATTTTTTCTTTGGGGTAGAAAGTTGTTTCACACCATATGTTTATAATTACCTCTGTCTTTTGGGGAAATTTATTTTTTCTCTTTGATTATTAGGGGGTGTTATTAGGGTTGGAAAGCTGCTAGAATCCAAAGAAGTTTTGCTTCCTCATCATCTCTCAGGGACTAGCAGAGATCATTAGATCTCTTTTCTTCCTCGTGTGCATTTTATTCCTGTGTATCCCATTACATTTATGTATCCTAGTGTTTATATTTCTTTAAGTACAGGGTAGAAAATGGACATAGCCATATGGAACCTCAACCCTATTTGTCCATGGGAGGCCTGTGATAAGAATATGTAGGTACTATTTCTAAATTCTTTGTGGAAAACACACCTGTTCTGGACAACTTGACTTGTATTTACTCCTAGATGACATAGTGTAGGAAAGAGTGAGAAAGACATGGAAATAATATAGATGAAGAGGGCATTGTGTGTATGTGTGTGCGTGCGTGTGCGCACCTTATAAACTGAGATCAGTCCTCAGAACAGAGGTACCTGGACTCTATTCCAATGTGACTATAATAGCAAGGGAAGGTGCTACAGAGGAGATCCTTTTTGATTCACTGGATGCTTTTGCAACCAGTATAATAAGGTGCAACATTTACATAGTGTGCATTTAAGTGGTGTTCAGTAGCAACAGGCAGGCTACCTTGTTCTTACTATTCTCTTTAAAAAAAAATATTTTATTGATATTTTAGAGAGAGAAAGGGAGAGATAGAGAGCTAGAAATGTCGATGAGAGAGAAACATTGACCAGTTGCCTCTTGCACACCTCCTACTGGGGATGTGCCCGCAACCAATGTACATGCCCTTGACCAGAATCAAACCTGGGACCCTTCAGTCCGCAGACTGAGGCTCTACCACTGAGCCAAACCGGTTCTGGCGGTTCTTACT
Source organism: Vespertilio murinus (assembly GCA_963924515.1). Lineage (NCBI taxonomy): Eukaryota > Metazoa > Chordata > Mammalia > Chiroptera > Vespertilionidae > Vespertilio > Vespertilio murinus. The sequence continues at coordinate 85,270,088 of OZ004708.1, read as the reverse complement.
ATTCTCTGACACCATCTTTTACCCTGCTCTTTCTTGCTCATTCACCTGGACACTGTTAACAGAAAAAAATCATTGAAACCTAAAGAATTTTTGTGAGTTTATTTGAGCCAAACTGTTGACAATTGCCGGGAAGCAGAACCTCAATGGATTGAGATAATGCTCCGGAGAATGACGGGTTACAATTCTATATTTATACATTGCAATAAAAGGAAAGGGACGTAGACGAGTTACATGAAATTCATTGGTGATAGATTAGGGAGGTGGGACAGAGCGAAGGTGGGGGGGACCTCTGGGATAGGGTAAAAACTGAAATGACGGACATGAGCTTCTTTTACAGAGATGGATACAGGATACTCTAACGTAATTAACAGTTGACAATTAACTTGATAACATGATAACAGTAACAATGAGGGAATGTCTCAGGGCCATTTGTTGTGCCCTCAGGGGTCTGGGGTAAAAGGAAGTTACGAGTTACCCAGACATCTCACAGATAGGTTATCTCAGAGGCAGGAAGGCAGATGGGCTCAGTAAAGCAGATCCAAATTGATCTTTGTCAGTTGAAATACCTGGGACATGACTACCTGCTATAACCTGTTTATAGTCAGATATTAAATTTTCAAACCATCTTTGTGCTTATTTTAGGTCTCTGAACTTGCAAGACTGCCACGCAGGCCTTCCCCGAGCCTGTCAGGTTGGCATGTGGCTCTTTTCGTTCACAACACAATGGGTCATTGCAAGCATTGGTTTTTCTAAACTAGCTCTCTTCTCAGGGTCTTTGCACTGGTTGTTCCTTTTTGTTTGCCAAGAACTTCCCCCATAGTCTCCAGCTTATTCTTCTTTGAGGTGTTTATTTAACTGTTGCTGGTTGGCAAGTCTTGTTTAAACCCTGTAAAAAACACACACACACAAAAACCACAACCCTCTACTCCCTCCCTCCATTTAATGTGATTTTATCTTCTTTATAGCATCTGTACAATTGGATATGTTATATTATTTTATTTGATTAAATTTTCTTAATCATTAATTTGTAGAAACTTTTATTAAAACATTCCCATACTCTGAACAGTCCATGAACATAATCTATAGACAACATACAGGATGTCCCCCCAAAATGTATACACACTGTACAAACTGATAGGTCAATTTTGGGAAAAAAATGCATTTTGATAAACACTGCCTTTATAATTATTCAAAGTGTGGCTTACATTTTTGGGACACTCTATACGAATGAAAGATATCCTAAATAAAACAGCAATATACATTATGTTTGAAGAATTGATTGATGAAAAAAGGAAATTCTAATAAGAAATGGCAGTAGAGATGACTTAATGGGAACCAGATCATACACTAAATATGGAAATTATTTTCCTGCTTGTAAAACAAAAATGTGTTATTTATTCTCAGTTACTAATACTTGCTAATGTGAAAATTTGCTTTTCATTTTTTCTATTTTCTGATAGTCATCTCTGACACATGGCACCATGAATGACACGCACTTTTCAGAATTCCTTCTTCTGGGACTTTCAGAGGAACCAGAACTGCAGCTCCTCATATTTGGGCTTTTCCTCTCTATGTACCTGATCACTGTGCTTGGAAACCTGCTCATCATCCTGGTTGTCAGCTCAGACTCCCACCTCCACACGCCCATGTACTTCTTCCTCTCCAACCTGTCCTTGATAGACATTTGCTTCACCTCCACCACCATCCCGAAGATGCTTGTGAACATCCAGACACAGAGCAGAGTCATCACCTATGAAGGCTGCATCGCACAGATGTATTTTTATACACTTTTTGTAGTGTTGGACAACTTTCTTCTGACAGTGATGGCCTATGACCGCTTTGTGGCTATCTGCCACCCCCTGCATTACATGGTCATCATGAACCCTCGGCTTTGTAGAATGCTGGTCCTTGTGTCCTGGATTATAAGTTTCCTAAATTCCTTGCTACATAGCTTAATGGTGTTGCAACTGTCCTTCTATGCAGACTTAGAAATCCCCCACTTTTTCTGTGAACTTAATCAGGTGGTTCAACTTGCCTGTTCTGACACCTTTCTTAACAATATTATGTTGTATTTTTTAATTGTGCTCCTTGGTGGTGGCCCCTTTGCTGGGATCCTTTACTCTTACTCTAAGATAGTGTCCTGTATATGTGCAATCCCATCAGCTCAGGGGAAGTATAAAGCATTTTCTACCTGTGCCTCTCACCTCTCAGTTGTCTCTTTGTTTTATGGTACAGCCCTAGGAGTGTCTCTTACCTCTGCTGTTACCCAAAATGCACACTCAAGTGCAATCGCCTCAGTGATGTACACAGTGGTCACACCCATGCTGAATCCCTTCATTTACAGTATGAGGAACAAGGACATAAAGATGGTCCTGGTAAGATTCCTTGGCAGGTAAACTTTTCAAGGGCCAACTGTAGTAGTTTGAAGAAGTGACCACGAATGAAGGGTCACTTCAAAGCCTCAGAGCCCTATTATTTTCTGAGACAAATTAATCCAATCTTTTGATCATACATAACTCAAAATTCTGGTCTCATGAGTTAACATGAATTATTTAGGAATGATTTATTCTCTTATGGCATATATGGTTCAAAGAAATATTTCTATTGTTTCCTTAAAAGAGTAGTCATGAATTATCCTCTCTTATGGACATAAGTACATTTGGGTATTAGGAGTATTTATATAATTTTCTGTAGTAAAATCGGAGATCACAGTTTACATGGTACAAATCTAATCATTAAAGTGTGGATGGGATGTCTAAGTGTCTGTGTTCTTATTCACAGGGTGAAAAATTATCTGGAGAGTTTTATGTGCTTTTTCTTATCTATTTTTCTGCTTCTGCTTAAAACCATTCAATGTACTTCTTACAAATGTGCTTCTTTTTAGTGCTCTGTGTAAATATCTCTCCTTTTCTAAACCTTTCCAAATCCACCAAAGGGACAGTGAGAGAACAATATCCGTATCATATAATATATATCTGAATGAAGCTTATTTCACACATATTTTCTCCACAAGTCAGATTACAGCCTTCCTGCACTTAGAAACATTATACATGGAAGCCAATTTCAACAGTGAAATCACCAACAGAAAGACAAGACTGTGAAATGGGTGGCACTATAAAGACTTTGAAAACTACAGCTCTTAAGGTATCAGAGCTGAAACAAGAAGGCAGAGTCTTGCCTTGTTGAACTTCAGATTAGAAGTGGACAGTAAGCAATTCAGATTGTTCTCTTGCATGTCTGAGAATGACCACTGAATTCTCACCAGTATTGATTTTGGGTTACAAATATGTGTTGCAAGTACCAACAGGCGAGTTCTCAAATATGGAATCTGTGAATAACGAGGAATGGCAGAAGAAATGCATACACAAACATACAGAATCTCAAGTGTGTGTGTGTGTGTGTGTGTGTGTGTGTGTGTGTATGTGTGTGTGTGTGTGTGTGTGTGTGTGTGTGTGTGTGTGTGTCTACCACTCAACATAAGCAACAATGACAGGAACAGTGGGAAGCCAGTGGGGCTGGAGGAAATAGTGAGGGACAGTGGGAGGAGATGATGGCACAGAGGGACATAGCAGGACATTTAGAGCCTTGTGGGTCACAAGCAGATATTTTTTTTGTTTTGGGACCAGAGTTTGTGCTCTGGCTATTGTTGGTGGAAGAGCCTGTGTGTATGTGTGTGTGTGGAGGGGGGGAGCTAAAGGGTCAGGGAAGAAGTGACTGTTCCAAGTAGAAGATAATGGGGATGATCCAGGATAAAGCCATGGAGGAGGTTAAAAGTGGGTGGGTTCTGGATGGATTTTGAAAGTAGAAACCTCAGGGTTTGCTGATTTTGGGGTTTTGGTGGTGGTGGTGGTGTGTGTGGATGTTAAATAGCAACAGAGATAGAGATACAGATGACTCTAGAATTTTGACTAGAGTACCTGGGCCACTAGAAAAAGTACTGAAGACCACAGAGGTAGAGAGAGGTGCCCTTGTTCCACATGGGTTCACAGTGGCTTCATCCTCAGCCAAGGCCTCACCCTGATGTGAGAGCTCTCGTGGTGTGGATATCACGAGGGGCAGAGCCTGCTCAAAACCAGGCACCTTCTTTTGTTTCATCTCAAGTCCACATCCCAGTACTTCCCCTCTGTCTCTGCTCTTTTTCTTTTAGTCTTGTTTCCAGAAATACTGTTCCTTGGAGGCTCAGATGATATGCTTCTGATTCCTTTGTCCTGAAAATATATGGCATGAGCATCCATGAAATCCTATGTGGAAGAGGCTGGAATCAAGGGTGGGGAGGAGGAATTTCCTCCCTGCGGGGGTGGTGGGTCTGTGTCTAGAAGCCAAGCAGCATTGTCAGGGCATCCAGGATAGGGAAGGCATCCTCTCAGGCTAGCCCAGAATGGCTGATTCCCAGGGCAGCATTCCTCTGTGCCCTTTGGTGCCCACCCCAGCCATGGCTTTAGCTGGTTTGACTCTGATGGTAGCATTTGATTTTCCTCATTCCCTCCTTCCTACCAGCTCTGCCACTCTCTGGGACCTCCTTCCCTATAATAAATTGTAACCAGGAGAATAACAGCTTTTCTAGGTTATGAGTCTCAGTGAATCATTCATCCTAACCAAGGCTTCCCAGTGGCTCCATGAGCCTGGCTACCCAGGACTTCTCAAATAGCCCCAACAGGCCCCGTGTGGGACCAAAGCCTTTCCTGGCATTTTTCCTGTCCTCCTTTCCACCATCTGGGTATCTCTGGTTCCCTCCTGTCTCTCCATGTCAAAGGCCTCAGAGGGGTCATCTTAACTTATTAGTCTTTGAGTGAGCACTGACACCTGCTCTAGTTACTCCTTTTCTAGGTTATGAGTCTAGACAGAGACCAATATGTGGAAGATAGTGATTATAGAGTCCTTTATGGGCCTTAATAAATCAGCCCATCCATCTCCCAGTGGTCTATGAAGGAGGAACTTGTGTTCATGTTCCTGGTCCTGTTACAATATAGGGAGACTGGAGCACCGACAGGTGAGGTTGCTCATTCAGGGCCACACTTTCAGACAGTGGCAGAGTTAGGAGCTGACCCCTGACTGCTCTGGTCTTCTGCTCTCATGAAAGCTAAAGACAAGGCTCCAGCTTTCAATTCTGCCCAAAGAAGAGAGACAGGAAATAGCAAACGGACAAGAATATACCATTCAGTGACAAGGGTGATGAAAATCTCAAGAGAGCAGGACTGGGGAGAATGCCAGCCTTGGTTAGGATGAATGATTCACTGAGACTCATAACCTAGAAAAGCTGTTATTCTCCTGGTTACAATTTATTATAGGGAAAGGATACAGATTAAAATCGCAAAGAAAAAGGCACATGAGTGGGACTCATGGGATACCAGGCATGAGGTTCTGGGTGTCTTTTCCCAGTGCAGTCCCAGCTGTAAACTCTCCCAGCAATGATGTGTGACAACTTGAACTGAGTATTTTCTACCAGGGAAACTCACCTGAGCCTTGATATTTAGGGTTTTTACTGGGAGTTGTTCACATAGGCTTAGCTGACCACTCATGTGGCTGACCTCAGTCTATTCAGAGGACAAGCTAGTGGTGCATGGTGACCCAAGGCCTCCATCATGAGTCACATTGTGAGCATGACTCTCTGGTGTGGTCTAAAATCTAAGCCATAAAGACACTCTTAAGACACAAGACACTCCAGGTCCTTAAGATAACCTCCCAGGAGCAAGGCAAGGGCATTATGTAGACAGGCCTTCCTTTGGAAGGTGCAAGCCCTCTAAGTTAGTTCTTTATGGCACAGGAGTAACTAATGAAACAGGAATGCACATTGAAAGAGTTCATGTTAAAGCTAGAGCTGGAATGAAAGTGGGTGCTTCCCTGACCCAGTCTTCTGATGAGTCTTCAGACCAGGGCAATACCTGTACAACAGCCCCTAAAAGGCTGTGAAGGAGGAGCCATGCAGATAGATGTCTGTGGTGAGAGAGTTCCAGGAAGAGGGAACAGAGTGTCAAGATGGGACTGAGATCCCAAGAAGAAAAGGAAGGCCAAGAGGGGATGAAGGAAGGGGGTAATAGCAGAAGGGCCATTTGGAACAAGGTTAGAATGCCTTATGGACAGGATGACAACCCCATTTGTGGTCTGAACAACTGAGCTACTGGTGGAACCATATATAAAGGATGGAAAAAGTCAGAGGAAAGACTCCAAGATAACCCCCATGGTATCCATGTGTAATGCCCTCTTCTTGAGTGTGGGCAGGCCTCGTGACTCACTTCTAACAATAGATTAAGACAAAGGTGGTAAGATGTTACTTTAATATTCGGTAACAGAGATTGGGATTTCAATGTTGCTCCCATGGTGTGCACTCTCTTTCTGTGTCTCTCTCTGTCTCCACCTCCCCTACCCCTCTGTGGTCTGGTAAAACCAGCTGCCACATTGTGAGTTGTCTTGTAGAGAGATCCATGTCATGAGGAGCTGGGAGCTTCCTATTGAACAGCCAGAGAGGGACTGAGTCCTGCCAAGAGTGCCTAAGTGGACTTGGGAATGACCTTTCCCACATCAAGCCCTCAGCTGATACTGTCGCCCATTAGCGACCCTGAAGCAAAGAAAGCAGAGAAGCCATACCTCATTCCTGACTCACAAAAACTTTGAGATAGTAAGTATTTGCTGTTATTTTAAGCCTTTATATTTGGGGGCAATTTGTTGCACATCAGTAAATCGCTAAGACAACAGATTTGGTCTGAGATTCAGTTGTGAATCAGGAGTAATAGTGTTTGCCAGGTTGAAATAAAATTGTAATAGACATCTGCTTTGGGCTGTTTTCCCCAAATTGCAGAGCCTCAGATAAGGGTGAAGTGCAGGTTTGTCATTAGAAGTATATCTTACAAAGTAGAGGAGAAGAAAGGCAGTGAGATGTAGGCAGTACATACTGATTTTGAATGAGCACATTTCTGTGGTGGGCACCTGGGGCTCAGTCCCTCCAGGGGCCTCTGAGAGTGCAGAGGACACACTCTTGAAGAGTGAGGGAGCTGGGGTATTGATCCACCAAAAGTGATGGAGGGTCCTTCCCAGGGATGCTAGCTATTTATTAATTCTGACCTACAGCTACATGGGCCACAGAAAGCCCTAGGCAGAACATCCAAGTGTTAACCAGAGCAGGAACTACAGGAAGATGAATGAGGCACAAAGATTGATTGTTCCCCTGGCCTCTGTTCTACAATGTCTCGGCACATTGCTGTGACAGATCTCATCTTAATTTAACATTTTGCTACTTAAATCATGTGAAAGAAAAGAGCCACGTGACAAGATCAGGGAAGGCCTGTGTGGCAGTCTTGCAAGCTCAGAGACCTAAATATAACCACAAAAGATGGTTTGAAAATTAAATAGCTAACTACAAACAGGTTATAGTGGGTAGTCATGTTCTAGACCAATATTTCACCTGACAAAGATCAACTTAGATCTTACTTACTGAACCCATTTGCCTTCCTACCTCTAAGATAACATATCTGTGTGATGTCTGGGTAACTTGTAACTTCCATTTTACCCTGGACCCCTCAGGGAACAACAAATGGCTCAAGACATTCCCTCATTGTTATTGTTATCAACTTAATTGTCAACTGTTAATTACATTAAAGTATCCTGTGTCCATCTCTGTAAAGGAAACTCATGTCCATCATTTCACCTTTTACCATATCCCAGAGGTTTCCCCGCTTTGCTCTGTCCCACGTCCCTAATGTATCACCAATGAATTTCATGTAATTCACCTACATCCCTTTCCTTTGATTGCAATATATAAATATAGAAATGTAACCCGCCATTCTTTGGAGCATTATCTCAATCTGTTGAGGTTCTACTTCCTGGCATATGTGGACAGGTTGGCTCAAATAAACTCATGAAAATTCTTTATAGGTATCAATGCTCCCCCCCCCCCCATTAACAACAGTACAATGAGTGCAGTATTTTATTACAACAGCCACAGGAATGTAATACAGACATTTATCCAAACATTTTATTTTTAAAAAAATATATTTTTATTTTATTTTTTCATAAAAGAGAGGGGGAGAGAGAAAGAAACATCAATGATGAGAGAGAATCATTGATCAGCTGCCTCATACATGCACCACACTGGGGATTGAGCCTGCAATCCAGGCTTGTGCCCTGACCGGAAATTGAACCTTGACCTCCTGGTTCATAGTGATATGGAATTTTTGGACTGGAACCTGGATTCTTTGTTTGCCAGAATCAAAGAATAAATCCACAGACAGAAAGTAGTATAGCAAAGGTGGAAATTTGGGAGGGAAAATGGCGGAAGAATAAGTAGGCTGGTTCTGAACCTTATCCCGAAGACAAAAGAGAGAGGGGCTGAGGGTTGCACTGGGAGTGCTTATCAGTAAACCAAGAGACAGGCGAACACCAGGAGAAACTGGGGGTCTGCTGATCAGGGTGCCCCTGACAGGGAAGCATCCATAGCTAGGTCCCTTCCTGGAGCTACCTACAGGTTTGGACAGGGAAATCTTGCCATCTTGAAGGGAAGAGTGGTTCATGTCAGAGGCCTGAATATCCACAGCCAAAGTGACTACCAAGCAGCTGTCTGCCCCAGATTGCCGATCCCAGTCAGCGTGAAAACTTGGACTCAAAGGAGTGCTCTACCCCATGACGAAAAGGTCAGATTTCGCTGGAGAGAGAGAGAACTACATATCCAGACATCCTAAAAAGAGAGATCATGGGGAGACAAAGAAAAAGCCCGCATATGAAAGAAAATCAGGCATCATCAGAAAAAGGAAGTAAACGAGTTAGAGGCAAGCAACCTACCAGAGCAAGAATTCAGAGTAATGATCATAAGATAGCTAAAAATAATGGAAGACAAATTTGACAATATGAGTAAGAACCAAGAGGAAATGAAGAAGAACCAAGAGAATCTGAAGAAGAACCAAGAGGAAATGAAGATGAACCAAGAGGAAATGAAAAATGGCATCGCTACTATGAAGAACTCAAAAGAAAGCATCAAGAGAAGACTAGAAGAAGCAGAGGATAGCATCAGTGAGCTACAAGACAAGATGGAAAAAAATACCCAATTAGAGCAGCTGCTAGAAAAAAAATTTTTTAAAGCAGGAGGAGAGCCTACGGTAGCTTTGGGACAATACAAAACAAAACAATATTAGAATAATAGGGGTTCCAGAAGGAAAGGAAACCGAGGAAGACATGGAAAACTTATTTCAAGAAATAATGACAGAAAAGTTTTCTGAGATACAGCAGAAAAAACCTATACAAATTCAAGATGCTCACAGAGTCCCAAACAAAATGAATGCCAAAAGACAGACACCAAGGCACATTATAATTAAATTGGCAAACACCAACGACAAAACCAGAATCTTAAAAGCAGCCATAGAGAGACAGAAAGTTACTTATATAGGAACCCCTATCAGACTAGCAACTGATTTCTCAACAGAAACTCATCAGGCCAGAAAGGAATGGGATGAAATATACAAAGTCATGTATAGGAAGGGTCTGAATCCAAGAATACTGTACCCTGCAAGGCTACAGTATTCTTCAAAACTGAAGGTGAAATCAGGAGCTTCACAGACAAAAAAAAGACTAAAGGAATTTATCTCCACCAAACCAGCAATGCAAGAAATGCTAAAGGGTCTACTGTAAAGATAAAGAAATAGGAAGCGAAGAGGAACACAGGGGTATAGAATAAAAATGGCACAAAATAAGTACCTATCAATAATAACTTTAAATGTAAATGGATTAAATGCTCCAATCAAAAGACATAGGGTAACAGGTTGGGTAAGAAAACAAGACCCATATATCTGCTGTCTGCAAGAAACCCATTTCAGAAAAAAAAGACACACACAGACTGAGGATGAAAGGATGTAAAAGGGTTTTCTAGGCGAATGGAAATGAATAATAAAAAAAAAAACTGGGGTAGCAATACTTATATCAGACAAATTAGATCTCAAAGTAAAGGACATAACAAGCGATAATGAAGGCCACTTCATAATACTAAAGGGAGCAATACAACAAGAAGAAATAACCCTGGTAAACATATATGCACCCAATAGAGGGGCACCCAAATACATAAAAATTGCTGGAGGACATTAAGGGAGAGATTAATAGCAATACAATCATAGTAGGAGATTTTAATACCCCACTGTCACCATTGGACAAATTATCTAAACAAAAAATCAGCAAAGAAATATCAACCCCAAATGACACATTAGACCAGATGGAATTAATCAACATCTACAGAACATTTCACCCCAAAGACACAGAATATACATTCTTCTCAAGTGCACATGGGTCATTTTCAAAGATAGACCACATGTTGGGACATAGGCAAAGTCTCTTCAAATTCAAAAAGATAGAAATAATATAAAGCATCTTCTCAGATCATAGTGGCATAAAATTGGAAATCAACTACAATAAAAATAATCCAAAGAAATAAGACACTAAATAGGATGCTATTGAACAAGGACTGGGTTACCAGAGAAATCAAGGAAGAAATTAAAAACATCATGGCAACAAATGACAATGAAAACACAACAATCCAAAATCTATGGGACACAGCAAAAGCAGTCTTGAGAGGGAAGTTCATATCTCTACAAGCCTATTGCAAAAAGAAAAAAAGAAGAGGAAAAACAAGAAAAAATGGTAACAAATTATCTAACTCTAAAACTCAAAGAGTTAGAAAAACAGCAACAAGAAAAGCCTGGTGTAAGCAGAAGGAAAGAAATAATAAAAATCAGAGCGGGGATTAATGACATATAGACCAAAGAAACAATACATAAGAACAACAAAACCAAGAGCTGGTTCTTTGAAAGGATAAACAAGATTGATGAACCTCTAGCCAGGCTAACCAAGAAACAAATGGAGAGGACCAAAATAAACAAAATCAGATACGAAAGAGGTGAAATAACAACAGACCCCGCTGAAATACAAAGGATTGTTACAAAATACTATGAACAACTCTATTCCAACAAACTGGACAATCTGGAGGAAATGGACATATTTCTAGAAAAATACAACCTTCCAAAACTCAATCACGAAGAATCTAAAAATCTCAACTGACCAGTGACTTTGGAAGAAATTGAAGCACTCATTAAAAAGCTCCCAGTAAACAAAAGCCCAGGGCCAGATGGCTTCATAGGAGAGTTTTACCAAACATTCAAGGAAGAACTAAAACCTATTCTCCTCAGACTTTTCCAAAAAATTCAAGAGGATGGAGCACTTCCAAACTCCTTCCATGAAGCCAGCATCACCCTAATACCAAAACCAGATAAAGACAACACAATGAAAGAGAATTACAGGCCAATACCCCTCATGAACATAGATGCCAAAATCCTCAACAAAATTCTAGCAAATCCACTCCAGCAGCACATCATAAAGGTCATACACCATGACCAAGTAGGATTTATTCTGGGAATGCAGGATGGTACAATATCCGCAAATCTGTAAACGTGATACGTCACATAAACAAATTGAGAGATAAAAATCATATAGTCATATCAATCGATGCAGAAAAGGCATTTTATATAATCCAACACCCTTTCCTGTTAAAAGCTCTCAACAAGGTGGGAGTACAAGGATCAAACCTCAACATAATAAAAGCTATATACGAAAAACCCATAGCCAACATAATTCTTAATGGGAAAAAACTAAAACCATTCCCTCCAAGAATGGGAACAAGATAGGGATGCCCTCTCTCACCACTCCTGTTTGATATCATACTGAAAGTACTCTCCATTGCAATTAGACAAGAAGAAGAAATAAAAGGTATCCAAATTGGAAAAGAAGAAGTAAAGTTATCCTTATTTGCAGATGACGTGATACTGTGCATAAAATACTCAAAAGACTCCATCAAAAAACTATTAGACTTAATAAATGAATTTGGAAATTTAGCAGGATACAAAATTAATGCCAAGAAATCTATGGCATTTCTATACACCAATGGTGAACCTACAGAAACAGAGACCAAAAAAGCAATCCCATTTACCATTGCACCAAAAAAAATTAAGATACCAAGGAATGCACTTAACTAAAGAGATATAAGACCTATAAGCAGAAAGCTACACGACACTGAAAAAAGAGATAGAGGAAGATTTAAATAGATGGAAGAACATACCATGTTCATGAATTGGTAGAATCACATCATCAAAATGTCCATACTTCCCAAAGCAATTTATATGTTCAATGCACTCCCCATTACAATACCAACGACATACTTCACAGACCTAGAAAGGACTCTCCAAAAGTTCTTTTGGAACAATACAAGACCCTGAATTGCTGCTACAATCTTGAGAAAGAAGAGTAAGGTAGGAAGAATCTCAATACCAGATTTCAAGCTGTATTACAAAGCCACTGTTCTCAAAACAGCCTGGTACTGGCACAAGAACAGACATATAGATCAATGGAATAGATTAGAAAATCCAGATATCAACCCAAATCAATATGCTCAATTAGTATTTGACAAAGGAGGGACGAGCATACAATGGAGTCAAGACAGTCTCTTCAGTAAATGGTGTTGGGAAAATTGGACGGACACATGCAAAAGAATGAAACTAGATCATCAACTTACACCATACACAAAAATAAACTCAAAATGGATACATGACTTAAACATAAGACGGGAAACCATAAAAATACTAGAGTCATCCACAGGCAGCAAAATCTCAGACATATGTCTAAAGAACTTCTTCACTGATACTAACCCTAGGGCAATGGAAGCTAAAGAGAAAATGAACAAATGGGACTACATCAAAATAAAAAGCTTTTTTACAGCAAAAGAAACCATCAACAAAACAACAAGAAGTCCCACGGTATGGGAGAATATATTTGCAAATGATATCACAGATAAAGGTTTATTCTCCAACTTCTACAGACAGCTTATACAACTCAATATGAGGAAAATAAATGAGCCAATTAAAAAATGGGAAACGAGAAACCATCAACAAAACAAGAAAGCCCACTGTATGGGAGAACATATTTGCAAATGATATCACTGATAAAGTTTTAATCTCCAACATCTACAGACAGCTTATACAACTCAATAAAAGGAAAATAAATGAGCCAATTAAAAAATGGGCAATGGATCTAAATAGAATCCTCTCAAAAGAAGACAGAAGGCCAAGAGACACATGAAGACATGCTCCAAGTCACTAATTATTTGAGAGATGCAAATCAAAACAACAATGCGATACCATCTCACATCTGTCAGAATGGCCAACATCAACAAAACAACAAACGACAAATGTTGGCGAGGTTGCGGAGAAAAAGGAACCCTCCTGCACTGCTGGTGGGATTGCAGGTTGGTGCAACCACTGTGGAGAACAGTATGGAGCTTCCTCAAAAAACTGAAAATGGAACTCCCATTTGACCCAGTAATCCCACTACTAGGAATATACCCAAGAAACTAGAAACACCAATCAGAAAGGATATATGCATCCCTATGTCATAGAAGCACAATTTACAATAGCTAGGATTTGGAAACAGCCTAGGTGCCTGTCAGCAGATGAATGGATCAGAAAACTATGGTACATCTACACCATGGAATACTATGCTGCCATAAAAAGGAAGGAATTCTCATCATTTGCAGTAACCTGGATGGAATTGGAGAACATCATGCTGAGTGAAATAAGCCAGTCAATGAAAGAGAAACACCACATGACTTCACTCATTTATGGATATTAAAGAACATTATAAACTAATGAACAGAAAGATAGATATAGAGATAGTAAAACAACATGCAGACTGTCAAATGACAGCGGGGGGGGGGGAGAGATCTGGGGGAGATAAGAGGTCAACTGAAGGACTGGTATGCATGCATATAATTACAATCAATGGACACCAAAATCTGGGGAGGGAGGGCATGAATGGGAGGTGGGGAGGGGCAATGGTAAGCTATATATACATATAATACCTTAAAAAATTAAAAAAATTAAAAAAAAATGGGTAATGAACCTAAATAGTATCCTCTCAAAGGAATACAGAAGGAAGGCCAAGAGGCACATGAAAACATGCTCAAAGTCACTAATCATCCGAGAGATTCAAATCAATACAACAATGCGGTACCATCTCACACCTGTCAGAATGGCCAACATCAACAAAACAACAAACGACAAATGTTGGCGAGGTTGCGGAGAAAAAGGAACCCTCGTGCACTGCTGGTGGGATTGCAGGTTGGTGCAACCACTGTGGAGATCAGTATGGAGCTTCCTCAAAAAACTGAAAATGGAACTCCCATTTGACCCAGTAATCCCACTACTAGGAATATACCCTAAGAAACCAGAAACACCAATCAGAAAGGATATATGCATCCCTATGTTCATAGCAGCACAATTTACAATAGCTAGGATTTGGAAACAGCCTAGGTGCCTGTCAGCAGATGAATGGATCAGAAAACTATGGTACATCTACACCATGGAATACTATGCGGCCATAAAAAGGAAGGAATTCTCATCATTTGCAGTAACCTGGATGGAATTGGAGAACATCATGCTGAGTGAAATAAGCCAGTCAATGAAAGAGAAACACCACATGACTTCACTCATTTATGGATATTAAAGAACATTATAAACTAATGAATAGAAAGATAGAGAGACAATAAAACAACAAGCAGACTGTCAAATGACAGCGGGGGTGGGGGGTAGGGAGATCTGGGAGAGATAAGAGATCAACTGAAGGACTGGTATGCATGCATAAAAGTACAACCAATGGACACAAAACTCTGGGGAGGGAGGGCATATATGGGAGGGAGCGGGCAATGGTAAGCTATGTACACATATAATACCTTAATAAATTAAAAAAAAATCTGAAGGAAAAAAATAGATTTGGTATAGTACTACCAAATTAGTAGTACAAATTATAAAGTGGGGGTGGGGGGAGTAGGGGAAGACAGACCAATAATAGAGCAAATATGAACATCTAACTGGGAATTCTAAAGTCCTAAGCTGAGTTCCTAAGTGAGGTCACCCCTGGGTCCCTTACCCGAGCATGTCCTCAGACATGAGCCATGAACTCACTTCCTGACGATGGAGCACAATGGAATCCGGCAACCAGGCAGCGACATTCTATAACTGCCCCTTCCTGCCTCACTCGGATAGAGGCACTGGAGAGGACACCATGTTTTCTTGTTGTCTCCCCGTGTCCCGAGGTCAAGGCCAAGGACGAGGCCTCAAGAGAGGCAGTGATGAGAGTACATTCCGACGTGCCCGCCGCTGGATCTGGACTCAGTCCAGACGATGCCTGTGGCCCTTTGCATGGCGGAACCAGGAGGTAACACAGAGAGGCTTAGGGCAGTTTTGTTCAGGCCAGGCCACCACTCTGATCCCACCTCAGCAGCCCTATGTCCCCTCCGTGTGTGTGTGTGTGTGTGTGTGTGTGTGTGTGTGTGTGTGTGTGTGTCAGAAGCAGCAGAGACTAGAGCTGGGCTTGAGTCTTCCTGACCAGCTGCCATCACTGTCATTGCAGAGTTCAACCCAGGTCAAGGAGGAGCACCAGATGGAGGAGGAAAAGCACCGCCCTATGTTCTACATTGGGGAGGAGCTGGTGAGCCACACCACCGAGGGCCAGGAAAGGCCTGAAGTGAGTGTGGCCACCTGGGGCTCTGGGGACCCAGGGCCCGTGGATGGACAGCCAGGGACACCTCTACGGAAGTGGCCCAGGTTCCCTAGGACTGTACCCCCAAAGCAGCTCAGATTCAACCAGCAGCTCAAAGTGTTCACTAGTGATGTGGACTACACTGACAATGTTAACCAGACTGGCTCGGAGCACCCTGAGCCCAAAGAGGCAGTGTTCAAGGGTGAGAAGCTGGGGAAGTGAGGGGAATAGGGGTGGAGCTGCATGGGAGCTTATGGGGAGGGATTGTTTCCAGGCACACAGGGAGCACCCAGAGGCTGGACAGGAGCAAAGATCGGCCTCAGACCACCCATCTGTTGTACTGCAGGTGGGGAGGAAGTCCTGTGGTGGGTCCTGGGTTTTATCTGTGTTCTGTCTTAGGGGCACAGATGGACATGCAGGCACCTGGGTGATCTTTTCTCATCTCCTAACTCCAGCACCAGCCCAGGAGGCACAGGCGGCTCCTCCTGGTACATCTGAAGTCCAACTGGAGGAGCAGGATGCGGAGCTGGAGGCATCTCCACCTGCAGAGCTTTCACCACCTCCAGCTGCCTCTCCAGCTACAGCTGTGGAGCCAGGGCCAGCCCCAGAGGAAACTGAGGCCTCACCACCGCTGGATGAAGAGCCCTCTCTGGAGCCCATGCTGGCTCCTGCCTCGGAGGAGGCGCTGCCTGTGGAGGGCCCAGCTCAAGGGCCACTTGAGGAATGTGCTCAACCTGACCCAAGGGACAGCCTTGTTTCACTCTCACTCCTTGACATTTTCCTTTACTTTTCTCTTCCTCTTTTGTTTCTAAGTTCTCCAGGGCATGATCTGATTTCTTATCTTTTAATTTTTCTTATTTGGGGATTTTGGGGGATTTTTGCTTTTATTATTTTCTTTTTTCTGTTTTTAGCCTTAATTTTCCCATTGTATAATCTATTGTAAGTAATAAATAAACATATTTTAAATGGTTATTGTTATTATTTTAAATGTTATTATTCATATTTTAAATTCCCGAGTATGAAGCACATTCATGATGCTGAGTAAGCATCACCACTGTCTAGTTGTGGGATGTCCCATCACCCCAAAATGAGACCCTGCACCAACGGTGCTTACTCCCCATGCCCCTGCCCCTGATCTGGTTCCTGTCTCTTCCCTTAGCTGTTCTGGATGTTCCCTGGAAATGGAATCTCACAATATGTACTTTTTTTGTGTTGGCTCACATGTTTTTCTGTTTTTATCTGAAATAGCATTTTTGCTGTTGGAAAGGGAATTTGTAGCTGGATTAGAGATTAGATGGGGGAGAGGGAGAGGGAGGGAAAGCCCTTTCAGTAAGCATGCACATAATCTCAGGGTAGAGATCACTGAGCTAATTGTGACCCCAGCGCCAGAAGCCAGTCAGGCAATGGCTGTCTCTTCCTGTGCCTGAAACAACTAGAAAAATACAGAAATCTGGGAAGACAAACCACAAGCTGGAAAGCATTCCACATAACCTAAGGCCAAGGTGCATCATCCCTGTGGTGCAGCCAACTATCCAAAACCGGTGTTTTCTGAAGGGACAAAGGGCAAGCACATGTACTTCCAACATGAGAGGCAGTGCACAGGCCTGTACATGTCAGAGATGCCCCTCCACCCGGATCAAACTTCTGGTCTGGTGGGGACCAGCCCTGGGGACAAAGTGAGGCAGAAGGGGCCCCAGCAGATCGAGAAGGGAAAAAGCCCCTCCTCTGGGGAACAGTAGGCTGGACCTGCCCAAGTCCCACAGGTGCAAACAGGCACTCACCCAGGAGGTTCCCATACAGAGACTCGTGCACAATTGTTCAGAGATGGATTTTGAGACTGCCCATCAGAGCCCTAATGAAACAGGTGGGAATTAGAAAAAGCACTAAAGTACATAGAGAGGGGTTGGAGCCACCAATTTTTGTCCACATGGACAAGGGAAACCAATCAGGTGCTCAGTTCGGTCCAGGGGTCTCCACATGTCAATAGATGGAGACTGAAAGGGTCCTGCGACATGAGACACATGGACCAAACATCTGCAGTGAGGATCCCACCCACTAAACCACTTACATCTGATTTCACGGGAAATCATGCTATGTGAATATGAGTCTGCCTGTGACAGAGACAGACAGACAGAATGAGACAGGCAGAACTGAGAGATACCCACTAGTCACAAGTGATGGTAAAATCACCTCTGGGGTGGGACTCGAAAATCTTTCTTGAGTTAATTTTTTTGGTGTATATAATTCATGTATGACTTTGATAGAGCTGCTGGCAGTCGTCTCAGGTTGGCTGATGGGTAAAAAGGACAGAATCCAACAGATTAATAAGCCCCGCCGGTTTCTCAGAAAATGTAGGATTTTGAGCTTTCCAATTATAGAGATCACTAGTGGCGAAAGGCCAGTAGTGATGGGGCTGATTGCCCCCTCTCATCTGGGGGTCCTGTGGCCCGCAGGGGTAAAGTCTTAATAGTGGAGTCGGGGGGGAAGGCGAGTGGTTCTCTCTGGGCTCTTTGTCTGGTATACGGCGGGCTTTCCGCTCTCCTCCTGGCGTCTGCTTCCCTTAATGGAGGAGGCTCAGGTTCCTCCTCAGGCACCCTAGGGAAGTAATATGGGGGAGGAAAAATTAATTCTTCTTCAGTTCCCCCCTGCAAGACAGAGTAGGGGGGAGCCGATGGCACGGTAATTTTCTTCTTCTTCTCCACTGACCTCTCCATTCCCTGTAAGGCAAAAATAGGTTCTGGCTCCGAGGGGCGCAGAGCCACGAAGGGCTTAAGCCAAAAAGGTGGGTTCTCCACAAGGTCCTGCCACATGACAATGTATGGAAGCTGGTCAGGGTACCCCATCTGGGGTTGAGAGATGACACTCCGGACCCGGCGAATGGTATGGAGATCGAATGTTCCCCCTGGTGGCCATCCGACATTGAAAGCTGGCCACTCATTTGAACAAAAAGTCTGCCATTCATCCTTCTGGACTTCCATACCAAAATCGTCAGCCCTTTCCTCTACATCCTGAAATTGACTAATCACAATGCTCAAAGGAGTAATGTGAGTCTGTCCCATAACACCCATGAGGTGAGACCATAGGATCACACAGAGAATCACAACGGCCCCCAAGAGGAGAACTCCCCACATCAACATCCTCAGTGTTATACAAAGAACACAGGAACAGACAGGGGTGGGGCCTGAGGAACAGCTTCCGACTCCCTGGAAGCAGCACCTAACTGACTCCGCCCACCTTAAGAATTCCAACCGCCTCAATGACTCCGCCCACCTCAAGGATTCCAACTGCCTCAATGACTCCGCCCACCTCGAGGATTCCAACTGCCTCAATGACTCCGCCCACCTCGAGGATTCCAACTGCCTCAATGACTCCGCCCACCTCGAGGATTCCAACTGCCTCAATTCCAACCGCCTCAAAGACTCCAACTGCCTTAACCTCAACAAGATGGCTTCACGCCACCTGCCTTAACCTTAACGAGTTGGCTTCACGCCACCTGCCTACAGGAGGATTAAAACGTCTTTTGACCACTCTGACCCACGCCTTCAAGTGCGTCCACTAGGCCGTTTGGGCTCTTCCCACAGGGATCCCTTCAGAACCAGCTAATCAAACACACACAAACCGCAAACCGCACACCTCACACCTCTACTACAACCAGACAGGCTCTGGATTTGGTGTCCCTCATGGTCTTGGGTATCAGGGAAAAATCCCGAGCGAGCCCCCAAATGTTGTGCCCCTGTACCTGAATACCAAAGACCATCAGGGAGCCGCATCTGATGTAACTGCAGGAAGCCTGGATTTATTTCGGACCAGCCTGAGCTCAGTCCCACCAACGCCAGCAACAGCGAGGCGAGAAAGAGCCCGAAAGTCCCATTTCCATGGGTTTTATACCCAGGGGCATATCACCCTGATTGGTTGGGTTAGGGATAGGGGATAAGGGATTGGTTGGGCTAGGGATGGGGGATGATTGGTTGGATTAGGGATAGGGAATAGGGGATATGGACCCCTGATTGGTTGGGTTAGGGATAGGGGATAGGGTTGTCGGGGGCTGCCCCCCCCCCCCCCGAGGGAAGGAGCACACAGAGGTGTCCGCTGGGGCCTGGCACATGTGCACTGGTCCCGGCTGTTCACCAATAATATTAAAGTCTTATGTTCAATGTTATCCATGTAGCACTCATGTATAGAGTAAAGTATGTGATTTAGTTTTAAAAAAAATTAAAGTCTCTGATGATATGTGGAACAATAGAAAGTTCAGAGGAGGACGTTTTCAAGTATATCAGCCTTCTCACATATTTGCATATGAGCCACAGATTCAGGGAAAGTGATTTCAAGACAGGATATGGAACAGAAGCAGTATCCCAATATAAAAATTAAAAACAAACTCTTAATTATCAACAATTAGGTAATAAATAACCAAATTTTAAAATGGGCATACGATCTGGATGATCACCTTACCACAGGAGCTGCACAGATGACAGGGGATGCATGATGGTCAGGAGTAGGTGGGAGGTACACTCATCACCTCCCAGGACCAAAGGTGAATGACAACTAAATTATAGAACAAGCAACATGAAAAATCAAGTGAAGACTAGGTGAACATATGCCTTATAACAAAGGGTTAGAGACAAAGCCAAACCCAGAGTGGTGGGAAAGAGACTTGAAAAGGGCTGGCCCCACACCTGTGTGTGGCAGTTGAGAACCTTCAGGGATGTTTCAGTTGCAAAGGTAGCTCCTGAGGAATGAGGTGTCTCAACCCCTCAATGGTCTCTTCTTTCCACAGCACCAGACCTTGGAAGAGGCAGATGCATGGCAACTGGCTGTAAAAATCAGTGGGGATTCAATCCACCAGGGAGATACTGGGGGTCTAGTGAAAAATCGGGTGTCCTCTTAAAGGGCCAGCACACAAAATGCCTTCTGCATGTGACAATCAACTAAGGCTCCAGCAGAGAGATTGAGGCTAAGAGCAGACTGGTCTCATACAGAGACTGAGCTAGAGGGACAGTTGGCAAGGTTTCTGTGCTGACTATATCTCCCACTCTGCCATCTTTCCTGAGTGAAGCATCTTCTTCATAGGGCATCAGGCCAGGAAAATGCACTAGCCTCACACCAGGGACTTCTTGTGGCCCCACCTTACCAAGTTCCTGCCCTGTGGAGGAGATAGCTGGTTGTGGCCAGCTTGGGCCTGTGGTGCAGACTTCCTAAAAGGCTCCTGAATAGGTCTGGTATGACTCAGGGTGTAGCAGAGATGGACAGGGAGAAGCTGAGTTATTGGCTATGGAATGAGGACCATTTTCCCCTGAAAGACACCACCTGTTCTGCACAGAGTCCTCCCTCAACATGGCCAAATCTTTTAAAAAATATATTTTATTGATTTTTTACAGAGAAGAAGGGAGAGGGATAGATAGTTAGAAACATCGCGATGGGAGAGAATCATGGATCAGCTGCCTCCTGCAAACCCCTCCCCGCACTGGGGATGTGACCACAACCAACGTACATGCCCTTGACCAGAATCGAACCTGGGACCCTTCTGTCCGCAGACCGATGCTCTATCCACTGAGCCAAACTGGTTTTGGCTCATTCAACTTGAGTATCAACTAGAGTGCCTGCTAGAATTCTATTCATTCCCTCCCCTCTGGTTCCTCAGTGTGACAAAGGGAGTCTAATTCAAATTCATTCAGCCTATGGAAGGTACTGCAAAGGGGCTGTTGTTGTCAGCGGTGACAGTATTCCAAAGAGATTCCGTTACTATTTTTAAAGTTTAGGGTTCATTGTATATGATATTTTTCAGCTGACACACATAGTGAACCCTTCATGAAGGAGCTGCATAAAGCATAAGATTCTCTTTGAGCTCCACTGACCATTGAAGAATGCTAACTGCCAAGCTGCCAATTGTGTTCTCAAAGAATAGACCTATCAGCTACTGAATCAAAGAGATGTGACGTTCCCACCTGCCACCAGGAGGTAATCAGAACCAACTCAAAGATAGACCTTCAGAAAGCCAGATAAAGGGTGCTGGACAGCTAGAAAACGTACACGTTTTGAAGGCCTCCCCAGGCAAGCCATGGCGTACAGAAAGCGTACTCTACAAAGCTGCATCTTTCTCTAACAGAACAGCAGAAATTTGAAAACATTACAGTCACATATTGTCCAAGTTATAAGTTCCATGTTGTCCAACAAATGTAGTTTTTGTGGATCTATATATCATGGGTCATTGCTATCCTGAGGAAAGGAATGTGTTCACAGAGTATAAAAATAATTAGGGAAAGATTCATAATGACATTATGCTTTCTAAAACACTTGGACAAAAATTAGATAATGCTATAATTAGTGATATCAATAAGCAGAAAAGAATCAACGAGAAGGAATTGTAAAATAATAATGAAGGAATCAATAACTCACAGCCTTGAGGAAAGTCATCTATAAAGATAATTTCACTCATATTATTCCCAAGGTAATATAAATAAATGACATGGAATGAAGGTACCATTAAAAGACAAATACACAGTACAAAGGTAATTGATTGCTAGCAGCAACATCAGTTTTATAAACACTTTGTAGAAGAATGTGAAGATTCTCTATGAATCCAGGAGAGTAAGAGGCAGTGGATACTATTGAAGCTTTGAGATTTTTTTTAATTTTGAGATAATTTTAGCTTTATAAAAGAGTTACAAAACTAATGCAGGGAAGTTTCATATACCTTTCACTTAGCTTCCCCACATACATCATATAGAACTACATACAGCACATTTATCAAAACTAACAAAAAACAAAATAGAGGGGTGTGCGAGACCTATGACGGGAAGACCTGCGCAGGAGGTAGTCAAACTTATTTTTCTCCAACTATCATACTATTTAATTGAGAAGAAATCATTAGAGGGCTGCTCTCCAAGCACATTAAATTTGTTCTGAAGCCACATACTTAGCGTATTTGGATCCTCGTTTCTGTCTTATGTTAAAGAAGTATACATTGAAGCACAAATAGTGAGCCGAACACCTTACTCATTTAGCATCAAAAGAAATTCAGGAGAGAGGGAACTACATAAACAGGCATCCTAAAAAGAAAAATCATGGGGGAGGCTAAGAAACAACCCGCCTATGAAAGAAAATCAGCCATCACCAGAAAAGGAAGTAAAGGATTTAGAGGCAAGCAACCTACCAGAGCAAGAATTCAGAGTAATGATCATGGGATGGCTAAAAAGAATGGAACGCAAATTTGACAATATGAGTAAGACCCAAGAGGAAATGAAGAAGAACCAAGAGGATCTGAAGAAGAACCAAGAGGAAATGAAGGTGACCCAAGAAGAAATGAAAAATGACATCGATTCTATGAAGAACTCAATAGAAAGCATCAAGAGTAGACTAGAAGAAGCAGAGGACCGCATCAGTGAGCTAGAAGACAAGATGGAAAAAAATACCCAATTAGAGAAGCTGCTAGGAAAAAAACAAAACAAAACAAAACAAACAAACAAACAAACAAAAAAAAAACAGGAGGAGAGCCTACGGGAGCTTTGGGACAATACAAAACAAAACAATATTAGAATAATAGGGGTCCCAGAAGGAAAGGAAACTGAGCAAGATATGGAAAAAGTATCTCAAGAAATAATGACAGAAAACTTTCCTGAGATAGAGAAGAAAAAACCGACACAAATCCAAGATGCTCGAAGAGTACCCAACAAAATGAACCCCCAAAGATCAACACCCAGACACATTATAATTAAACTGGCAAAAAACATTGACAAAACCAGAATCTTAAAAGCAGCCAGAGAGAGACAGAAAGTTACATATAAAGGAACCCCCATCAGACTAGCAACTGATTTCTCAACAGAAACTCATCAGGCAAGAAGGGAATGGGATAACATATACAAAGTCATGCAAAGGAAGGGTCTAAACCCAGGAATACTGTACCCTGCAAGGCTGTCAATCAAAATTGAAGGTGTAATCAGGAGCTTCACTGACAAAAATAGATTTAAGGAATTTATCTCCAACAAACCAGCAATGCAAGAAATGCTAAAGGGTCTACTGTAAAAATAAAGAAATAGGAAGCGAAGAAGGAACACAGGGGGATAGAATAAAAATGGCATCAAATACCTACCTATCAATAATTACTTTAAATGTAAATGGTTTAAATGCTCCAATCAAAAGACATGGGGTAACAGATTGGATAAGAAAGCAAAACCCATACATCTGCTGTCTACAAGAAACCCACCTCAGAAAAAAAGACGCCCACAGACTGAAGGTGAAAGGATGGAAAAAGGTTTTCCAGGCAAACGGAAATGAAAAAAATGCTGGGGTAGCAATACTTATATCTGACAAATTAGATCTCAAAGTGAAGGACATAACAAGAGACAATGAAGGCCACTTCATAATATTCAGGGGAGCAATACAACAAGAAGAAATAACCCTGGTAAACATATATGCACCCAATACAGGAGCACCCAAATACATAAAAAACTGCTGGAAGACATTAAGGGAGAGATTAATAGCAATACAATCATAGTAGGAGATTTTAATACCCCACTGTCACCTTTGGACAAATCATCTAAACAAAAAATCAGCAAAGAAACATAAACGCTAAATGACACACTTGACCAGATGGAATTAATCAACATTTTCAGAACATTTCACCCCAAAGCCACAGAATACATATTCTTCTCAAGTGCACATGGGTCATTCTCAAAGATAGACCACATGTTGGGACATAGGCAAAGTCTCTTCAAATTCAAGAAGATAGAAATCATATCAAGCATCTTCTCAGATCATAGTGGCATAAAATTGGAAATCAACTACAATAAAAATAATCCAAGGAAATCAAACACATGGAAACTGAATAGCATGCTATTCAACAAGGCCTGGGTTACCAGGGAAATAAAGGAATAAATTAAAAACATCATGGCAACAAATGACAATGAAAACACAACAATCCAAAATCTATGGGACACAGCAAAAGCAATATTGAGAGGGAAGTTCATATCTCTGCAAGCCTATTGTAAAAGACTAGAAAAAATGGTAACAAATTATCTAACTCTACAACTCAAACAGTTAGAAAAAGAGCAACAAGAAAAGCCCAGTGTAAGCAGAAGGAAGGAAATAACAAAAATCAGAGCGGAGATAAATGACATAGAGTCCAAAGAAAGAATACATAAAATCAACAAAACCAAGAGCTGGTTCTTTGAGAGAATAAACAAGATTGATGAACCTCTAGCCAGGATAACCAAGAAACAAAGAGAGAGGACCCAAATAAACAAAATCAGAAATGAAAGAGGTGAAATAACAACAGACCCCGCTGAAATACAAAGGATTGTTACAAAATACTATGAACAACTCTATTCAAACAAACTGGACAACCTGGAGGAAATGGACATATTCCTAGAAAAATACAACCTGCCAAAACTCAATCAGGAAGAATCTAAAAATCTCAATAGACCAGTTACTTGGGAAGAAATTGAAACAGTCATCAAAAAGCTTTCAGCAAACAAAAGTCCAGGGCCAGATGGCTTTACAGGAGAATTTTACCAAACATTCAAGGAAGAACTAAAACCTATCCTCCTCAGACTATTCCAAAAAATTCAAGAGGGAGGAACACTTCCAAACTCCTTCTATGAAGCCAGCATCACCCTAATACCAAAATCAGATAAAGATAACACAATGAAAGAGAATTACAGGCCAATATCCCTCATGAACATAGATGCCAAAATCCTCAACAAAATTCTAGCAAATCGGCTCCAACAGAACATCAGAAAGATCATACACCATGACCAAGTAGGATTTATTCCCGGAATGCAAGGATGGTGCAATATCTGCAAATCAATAAACGTGATACATCACATAAACAAACTGAAAGTTAAAAATCATATAGTCATATCAATTGATGCAGAAAAAGCATTTGACAAAATCCAACATCCTTTCCTGATAAAAACTCTCAACAAGATGGGAGTACAAGGATCATACCTCAACATAATAAAAGCTATATATGATAAACCCACAGCAAATATCATACTCAATGGGCAAAAACTAAAACCATTCCCCCTAAGAACAGGAACAAGACAGGGATGCCCACTCTCACCACTTCTGTTTGATATAGTACTGGAAGTACTAGCCATTGCAATTAGAGAAGAAGAGGAAATAAAAGGCTTCAAGATTGGAAAAGAAGAAGTGAAGTTGTCCCTATTTGCAGATGACATGATATTGTACATAAAAAACCCAAAAGACTCCATCAAAAAACTAATAGACTTAATAAACAAATTTGGCAATGTAGCAGGATACAAAATCAGCACCAAGAAATCTATGGAATTTCTATTCACCAATAGTGAACTCATAGAAACAGAGACTAATAAAGCAATCCCATTTCCCCTCACACCAAAAAATTGAGATACCTAGGAATAAACTTAACTAAGGAGGTAAAAGACCTATATGCTGAAAACTACACGACACTGAAAAAAGAGATAGAGGAAGATGTAAACACATGGAAGTACATACCATGTTCATGGATTGGTAGAATCAACATCATCAAAATGTCCATACTTCCCAAAGCAATTTATAAATTCAATGCACTCCCTATTAAAATACCAACAACATACTTCATAGACCTAGAAAGGACTCTCCAAAAGTTCATTTGGAACAATAAAAGACCCCGAATAGCTGCAGCAATTCTGAGAAAGAAGAGTAAGTAGGAGGTATCTCAATACCAGATTTCAAGCTGTATTACAAAGCCACTGTTCTCAAAAACAGCCTGGTACTGGCACAAGAACAGACATATAGATCAATGGAGTAGATTAGAGAATGCAGATATCAATCCAAATCAATATGCTCAATTAATATTTGACAAAGGAGGCACGAGCATACAATGGAGTCAAGACAGTCTCTTCAGTAAATGGTGTTGGGAAAATTGGACAGATACATGCAAAAGAATGAAACTAGAGCACCAACTTACTCCATACACAAAAATAAATTCAAAGTGGTTACAGGACTTAAACATAAGATGGGAAACCATAAAAATACTAGAGGCATCCACAGGCAGCAAAATCTCAGATATATGCCAAAAGAACTTCTTCACTGATACTGCACCTAGAGCAATGGAAGCTAAAGTGAGAATGAACAAATGGGACTACATCAAAATAAAAAGCTTTATTTCAGCAAAAGAAACCATCAACAAAACAACAAGAAGTCCCATGGTATGGGAGAACATATTTGCAAATGATATCACTGATAAAGGTTTAATCTCCAACATCTACAGACAGCTTATACAACTCAATAAAAGGAAAATGAATGAGCCAATTAAAAAATGGGCAATGGACCTAAATAGAATCCTCTCAAAAGAAGACAGAAAGAAGGCCAAGAGGCACATGAAAACATGCTCCAAGTCACTAATTATTCGAGAGATGCAAATCAAAACAACAATGCGATACCATCTCACATCTGTCAGAATGGCCAACATCAACAAAACAACAAACGACAAATGTTGGCGAGGTTGCAGAGAAAAAGGAACCCTCCTGCACTGCTGGTGGGATTGCAGGTTGGTGCAACCACTGTGGAGAACAGTATGGAGCTTCCTCAAAAAACTGAAAATGGAACTCCCATTTGACCCAGTAATCCCACTACTAGGAATATACACCAAGAAACTAGAAACACCAATCAGAAAGGATATATGTATCCCTATGTTCATAGAAGCACAATTTAAAATAGCTAGGATTTGGAAACAGCCTAGGTGTCCGTCAGCAGATGAATGGATCAGAAAACTATGGTACATCTACACCATGGAATACTATGCTGCCTTAAAAAGGAAGGAATTCTCATCATTTGCAGTAACCTGGATGGAATTGGAGAGCATCATGCTGAGTGAAATAAGCCAGTCAATGAAAGAGAAACACTACATGACTTCACTCATTTATGGATATTAAAGAACATTATAAATTAATGAACAGAAAGATAGATATAGAGATAGTAAAACAACAAGCAGACTGTCAAATGACAGCAGAGGGGGGGGAGAGATCTGGGGGAGATAAGAGGTCAACTGAAGGACTGGTATGCATGCATATAATTACAATCAATGGACACCAAAATCTGGGGAGGGAGGGCATGAATGGGAGGTGGGGAGGGGCAATGGTAAGCTATATATACATATAATACCTTAATAAATTAAAAAAAAAGAAAATAGATCACCAACTTAAACCATACACAATAATAAACTCAAAATGGATACAGGACTTAAACATAAGACAGGAAACCATAAAAATGCTAGAGGCATCCACAGGCAGCAAAATATCAGACATATATGTCTAAAGAACTTCTTCACTGATACTGCCCCTAGGGCAATGGAAGCTAAAGAGAAAATAAACAAATGAAACTACATCGAAATAAGAAGCTTTTTTACAGCAAAAGAAACCATCAACAAAACAACAAGAAGTCCCACGGTATGGGAGAACATATTTGCAAATGTTATCACTGATAAAGGTTCAATCTTCAACATCTACAGACAGCTTATACAACTTAATAAAAGGAAGATAAATGATCCAATTAAAAAATGGGCAATGGGAGAAAAACAAAGATGTCAGCATAGGTAACCGCCTAACTTCAGCCTCACTCAACAATTTTAAGAAATACAACTAAATATAATGTGGACATTATCCAGAACCACAGGAAAGTTCACTGACTGGAAATTCTACAACTAGAAGGAAAGAGAAAACCAGAAGGAAAATCAGAGGATCTGTAAAAGTCTAAGGTACAGAGACACGATACACGCGTGTGTGGGGAGAGGATGGAGCTGCAGAGGAGGGGGTGGCTGAGTGCCTGGCTGGAATTCCCTATAGGGAAGGAGATAAAAGCTTTGGACCGTGCTGAACCCCAACTCCGACTGCACTGAACCCCAGTTCTGGGTGAGACCCTCGGGCCCCAGCCTCAAACAGAGGGAATCTGGGCTGTAAGGTGGAGGCTCAGGGAAGTGGTGAAAGCCAGAGCCCCCGAGTTGAGCACATTTCACACAGAAGACAGACTGTTGACTGGGCTGCTGGATCGCCCTAGCAGGAAGGAGACATAAGCTCCGGACTGCTCTTAACCCCACTTCCAATTGCACTGAATCCCAGTTGCAGGCTCATTGGGGAAGAGACTAGACTGTCTGGTAGTAGGTGAAACTCTAGGGCACCTTTCTCTCAGAGGTGCTTGCAGCGAATACCAAAGGACACTGAGGTACACTGAGACTCAGGAACCTCAGAGGGTGGGGCTAACTGGAATCCAAGGCTGTAGGCTTCTCCCTGAAACTCTGTCCTATCCAAGCTGAACACAGAGGCTTTTGCAGGTTTCCAAGACTAGTGGAATAAGGCTGTCTCCTGGCATAGACACAGCTGATCCTCCCAACCTACCAACTCAGGGAAGCAGCGGAAATACTGAGTCGAGGAAACAGATCACAAACAAATAAATGGAGGACAAAAAGCAATTGGATATAGAGTTCAAAACCACACTTATAAGGTTGTTCAACAATCTCCCAGAAAAGCCCGATAAAATAAATGAGACCTATGAGGATATGAATAGGGATCAACTAGAAATAATAAAGGATCAACAAGAAATAATAAAGAATCTACTGGAAATAAAGAGTACATTCTCTGAAATAAAAAATATTATACAGAGTCCTAAAAACAGAATGGAAGATTGCAAGAATCAAGTCAAAGATTTGTTGAAGATAGTTGAAGATAGTGTAAGAAACCTCTGGGACAACTTCAATTGAACCAACATCAGAATTATCAGCATCCCAGAAAAAGAGAGAGTGCAAGATATTGAAAGAAATTGTGACAGAAAACTTCCCCCACCTGGTGAAAGAAATAGACTTACAAGTCCAGGAAGCGCACAGAACCCCCAAAAAAAGGAATCAAAGAGGACCACACCAAGGCACATCATAATTAAAATTCCAAGAGCAAAAGACAAAAAGAGGATCTTACAAGCAGCAAGAGAAAAGCAGGTAGTTAGTTACCTATGAAGGAGCACCCATACGATTGTCAGCTGATTTCTCAACAGAAACCATGCAGGCCAGACAGGAATGGCAAAAATATTCAAGGTGATGAATAACAAGAACCTGCAGCCAAAAATACTGTACCCAGCAAAGCTATCACTCAGAATTGAAGGCCAGATAAAGAGCTTCACAAATAAAAAAAAGCTAAAGGACTTCATCACTGAGAAGCCAGAATTATATGAATTGCTAAAAGGGGCTCTTTAGGAAGAGGAAGAAAATAAAGATAAAAATTATGAACAACAAATACATAACTATCAACAAGTGAATCTAAAAACCAAGGGAAGTAACAATCATGATGAACAATATTAACTGGTGAATATAATAGAATGAGAGGTATGGAAGGGGAGTGGACTTATGATTTTTGGGGAAATGGAGATTGGGGGTGGGGTGGGAAAAGACTGAACATAAACTGAACCTATGGATGAGGACAATGTGGAATGGGGAAAGGGCAGAGGGTGGGATGGAAACTTGGTGGAGGGGAATAATGGGGGGGGAAATGAGGAACATTTGTAATAATATTAATAATAAAGATTTATTTAAAGAAATAAAAAAATGGGCAATGAACCTAAATAGAATGTTCTCAAAGAAGACAGAAGGAAGGCCAAGAGGCACATGAAAACATGCTCAAAGTAACTAATTATTCGAGAGATACAAATCAAAACAACAATGCAGTACCATCTCACACCTGTCAGAATGGCCAATATCAACAAAGCAACAAACAACCAGTGTTGGCGAGGTTGTGGAGAAAAAGGAACTCTCGTGCACTGCTGGTGGGAATGCAGATTGGTACAACCACTATGTAGAACAGTATGGGGCTTCCTTAAAAAACTGAAAATGGGACTCCCATGTTACCCAGTAATCCCACTCCTAGGAATATATCCCAAAAAAACCTAGAAACACCAATCAGAAAGGATATATGCACCCTTATGTTCATAGCAGCACAATTTACAATAGCTAAAATTTGGAAACATCCTAGGTACCCATGAGCAGATGATTCGATAAAAAACTATGGTACATCTACACAATGGAATATTATGCTGTCATAAAAAAGAAGGAATTCTCATCATTTGCAGCAACCTGGATGGAATTGGAGAACATCATGCTGAGTGAAATAAGACAGTCAATGAAAGAGAAACACCACATGACCTTACTCATTTATGGATAATAAAGAACATTATAAACTGATGAAAGAAAAGATAGATATAGAGATAGTAAAGCAACAAGCAGACTGTCAAATGACAGCAGGGAGTGTTGGGAGATCTGGGGGAGATAAGAGATCAACCAAAGGACATGTATGCATGCATATAAGTACAACCAATGTACACAAAACTCTAGGGAGGGAGGGCATTTACGGGAGGGGGGGCAATGGTAATATATGTGCACAGATAATAATTTAATAAAATATATTAAAAAATAAAATAAAATAAAAAAGAAATGAGAAAAGAGAAAAAATTTAAAAAGGTGGAAATATATTATAGAATAAGTACAGACTCCACATGGGGAGAGGGAAAGAGTCCCACAGAATGGACTCCTACATAGGAGGGGGAAGGGTCCCACTGAGTTCCTTTTCCCTATGCCCTAGGGTCTATGGCTTATAAAGGCTGCTAATCCTGATGCCTTGATATCCCTTCTGATTGGTCATCACTATTCCCTTAGACTGGTTACTATAGTAACTCCTGGGTTCAAAGGTTGATTCTCACATGGGACATGTGAGGTTCTCCCTCCTTTATTCCCTATTGCTTTTCTTTTCCCTTTGGACTTTCTTCTTCTCCTTGTGAATGAAGGGCTTTCTTCTCTTTATTTTGTAAATATAGACCTTTTGCTGTTCCCAGTTCCTCATTCTATGGAAATGTACCTGTTGCAGGTTTTCAGCTCCCCCATTCTATGGAAATATACCTTCTGCTGCTCTGCAGCCCTGTGCTTTCTCCATGGTCCCCCTAATTTACAAAATTTCTAATATTTCCTAAACTTGTCCTATTTTACTCCCTAAATTCCTGTTTCAATAAGTCAACGTTCAACCACTGAGCCACATTAGCCAGGCCAAACTTTTTTCCCCTGGAGGAAATGAAATATTAGTTTCTCAATTAATTCACTTAGCTTCCCTTGAATAAGAATAGTTTGTGTTACCGAAACTGGTTTGGCTCAGTGGATAGAGCGTCCGCCTGTGGACTGAAAGGTCTTGGGTTTGATTCCGGTTAAGAGGGTGTACCTTGGTTGCAGGCACATTCCTGGTTGGGTTTGTGCAGGATGCGGCTGATCTATGTTTCTAACACTCTATCCCTCTCTCTTCCTCTCCGTAATAAATAAATATAATATATTTAAAAAAAAGAAAAAAAGAATAGTTTGTGTTAAAGTCTAACCTTAAGTAGAAGTAAAATATCTAAAGTCAATTTGCAGATTTTTCCCCATTACCTGGTAACGTGAATTCTCTATAGTGTCTCTGTGCCTAAATTTCTACATTCCTTTATTTCACATTAATTCAACCATTAGTTTTTTAATTTCTATTCTACCCAAATTTCTCACAAATTTTCTTTCAACATAAAATATGGGATTATTAATGAGTCTTTATATATATGAGTATGAGTGCACTTACTTTAATCATCTACAAATACATACATGTATACAGATAGATATATTTCTTACTTGCAAGGGAGTTCATGGACGTAACAAGAATTTCCAAACATTTTATTTATTTCTAACAACATTCATCTGAATTAGGTTTATTATCCTGTTACAGAGAACCAGAATAATCAAACAATGATTATTGTTTGTTTGGCATCACACTTTATTCACCATTGAGGGCTTAGAGAAAATGAATTCAAATTTTAAGCAAAGCTATAAGCATAACTTCCCTTTTTATTAAGGCACCATCCCTATGTGTACTTAGTGGTTATCTTGCTGCTGCCTTGCTTGCTTGCCTTGAAAACAACACAGTTCTATCCAATTAAAAAATGCACATGGCATGACATTGAAATTATGGGCATACCTAGTCTCTGGTCTACATGGTCAGACAGCTAAGTTTACTTCCTCATTATTCAAACAGGCTAAAGCAGTTAGAAAGCAAAATTATTTTTTTAGAATAAGAGGCCATATAAGAAAAACAGCAGAGAATTCCAAATAGTAGTTTTACAAAACATGGGTTAGCCTTCTCAATCCCACTACCATCATAAATAAGGTAAAGAGACTCAGGGTGGTTGCATTTTTTATAGTTATATAAGAAAGCAACACACTTTGGTGGAATTATACAGACACAGACCCATGCAGTGTACATTCTTAAATTTTGCATGGCTCTTTTTGTTTTTTTAAAAAAATTTCTTTATTGATTATGGTATCACATAATTGTCCTTATCTCCCCATTCCCATCCCAAACCCCTCCCCACGTATGCCCCCAATCCCCTGTTTTCTGTGACCACTAGTTAGGCTTATATGCATTCATACATGTCCTTTGGTTGATCTCTCTCCCTTCCTCCCACCCTCCCCTATCTCCCATTTGAGGTTTGGAAGTCTGATTTCGGGTCTGTTTTTGTTCATCAGTTTATGTTGTTCATTATTTCCCCTAGATGTGTGAGATCATGTGATACAAGAAATACACTTATAAGAACCCAAAATGAGACAAGTCGAGAGGCAAATGAATTAGTCTGTAGTAATTTTTTTTTTCTGGGACAACAGTTCTTTTGAGTGTCAATTTCAATGTCAAACAGTTCCTTATGTGTACATGTCAGCAATGATATTTCAGTTCTGGATGGTGGACAAATGGTGGTGATACAGGTCTGACTGTCTCTGGTTTGGTCCTGGGCATCATTCAGCGATGCACAGATGCTATCTGCTAGTATGGCAAGGCATTGTCAGCATCTTTCAACTCTGGCCTGTTTCTCTTCTGCCTTCATGGCTGGAGCAGTCCTGTCAAGTCCGCTCTGTTGTAGGAATCCACATGGTCTTGCAGTTGTTTTCTGAAAATATACAAACATATTCTCGACCAAAAGTTAATAAAGGGATGTTTTCTATAAATTTGACTTGGGATCCCTTTTTATTTTCCCCCCAAATGATATTCCTCTGGCTTGTTTTTACACCATG
This sequence comes from Vespertilio murinus, assembly GCA_963924515.1. Classification (NCBI taxonomy): domain Eukaryota; kingdom Metazoa; phylum Chordata; class Mammalia; order Chiroptera; family Vespertilionidae; genus Vespertilio; species Vespertilio murinus. Next base: position 85,236,460 of record OZ004708.1, on the reverse strand, counting down.
TGTGTTTTTCATGGGTGTTTTGTTGCTAGTATTACAAATTAAAGTTATTTTTCTAAAGTACAAATTTTCTAGATGTAATTTACTTACAGGATATTTTTCCTTACATGATATTCTTCTACAATCACTCCCCTTTTTAATTTAAATATTAGGAGGCTTTTGGAAATTTTATAATGTAGTCTTGATAGCTTATAAATTTTAATTTTTTTGCACTCTAATATGACTGCTGTAAGTTCATTACATGTTATGCAATTTTACCATGAGATGAACTGCCAATAAATTTTTTTTTAACACTTTAGGAACAGCTTTTTGTACAGTACAATCAATTTTTCTAGAATATTCAATTATTTTAATTAGGCAATTTAAATTACTCTGAAAACTTGAGTAGCATTCTACTGTCAAACTCAATACTCTAACAAAAGAGATGGAGAACAAAAGACTGAATATAGAGTTCAAAACCATGGTTATAAGGTTTTTCATGATTTTCCTAGAAAAGGCTGATAAATTTAATGAGACCCAACTAGAAATTAAACATGAACTGACTGAAATAAAAAATATTATACAGAGATCCAACAGCAGACTGGAAGAACACAAGAATCAAGTCAAAGATTTAGAATACAAAGGGGAGAAGCAAGAAGAAAGGAAAATCCAGAAAGTTGTGAGATAGTGTAAGGAACCTCTGGGACAACTTCAAGCATATCAACATCAGATTATGGTGGTGCCAGAAGAAGAGAGAGTGCAAGATCTGAAAACCTATTTGAAGAAATAATACCAGAAAACTTCCCCCATCTGGTGAAAGAAATAGACTTACAAGTACAGGAAGCACACAGAACCCCAAACAAGAGGAATCCAAAGAGGACCACACCAAGACACATCATAATTAAAATGCCAAGGGCAAAAGACAAAAAGAGGATCTTACAAGCAGCAAGAGAAAAGCAGTTGGTTACCTATAAGGGAGCACCCATACAACTATCAGCTGATTTCCCAACAGAAACAATGCAGGCCAGAAGAGAGTGGCAAGAAATAGTCAAAGTTATGAATAGTGAGAAATTACAACCAAGATTACTGTATCCAGCAAAGTTATCATTCAGAATTGAAGGGCAGATAAAGAGCTTTACAGATAAGAAAAAGCTAAAGGAGTTCATCACTACCAAACCAGTATTATATGAAATGCTTAAAGGTATTCTTTAAGAAGAGGAGGAAGAAGAAAAAAGATAAAAATTATGATCAACAAATACATATATATCAATAAGTGAATCTAAAAATAAAGTGAATTAAAAATTTGAGGAACAGAATAAACTGGTGAATATAATAGAATCAGGGGCAAAGAAAGGGAGTGGATTGATAATTATCATTGGAAAAAGGGTATGGGCAGTGCAGGAAGAGACTGGATTAAAATCGTACACCTATGGATGAGGACAATGGGGAAGAGTAAAGGCAGAGGGTGTGGCGGTAACTGGGTGGAAGGGAGCTATGGGGGGAAAAAGGAGAAACAATTGTAATAATCTGAGCAATAAAGATTTATTAAAACAAAACAAAACAAAAAACACAACAAACAAACAAAACACACACACACACACACACAAACACACACACACACACAAAACACACAACCCCCCCCCAAAAAAAACAAAAAAAACTCACTTCCCTACACCATGGGTACAAGACATCTCAAACAAGTCTTGTTGTAGTGAGAGGGGCATGGCTCTTAATTCAGCAATTTTGTACTTTATTTTTAATATTGGTTTGTAATATGCGTTTAAAATCCTTTAAAAAATCTTTATTGTTGAAAGTATTATAGATGCTCCCATTTTTCCTCTTTGAACCCTGTCTAGCTTGTACATGCCCTCTGCCTCAGGCATTTACCACACTATTGTCTAGGTCTATGTGTTAGAAATGAGGTGAGTCCCACAAGTCTGGGGTCCTGGTAGAACATACAACATACTCAGGAGCCAGACAGCAAGGCAAGCATCTTTACTTCTACTTAGAACAGTAGGCACACATAATCTGGAAGCACGTGCATACCAAGCAGGTGGGCTGCTCGGGTTTATAATCCCTGACACATGTGACCTGTACTTTGCTCTTGATTGGAGCTCAGGCACACAGTCTTTCTCCATTGGTAATTCAAAGGGAGGGGTTGGCCTTTGCTGTTTCAAGATGGCGGCCCCAGGGTTGCAGCAAGCCATGGGGCCAACATGGCAGTTGCCAAGTAGCACAGTCCAAAATGGCATATGTCTAAACTGTTCTTTGACAGAAAGGATGATTTGTCTATTCTCACACATGGGTTTTTCATATATGCATATAAGGTCTTTGGTTAATCTCTTTCCTTTTACTCATCCACTTCTGCCTTCTCTCTGAGAATTGACAGTCTGTTCCATGCTTCTGGGTTTCTGTGATACCAAATTTTTTGGACTAGAACCCAGATTCTTTGTCTGCCAGAATCAGAGAATGAATCCATGGACAAAAAGTGGTATAGCAAAGATGGAGATTTATTGAAGAACAAGGACAGACTCCCACATAGGGAGGGTGAAGAGTCCCACAGAATGGAGTCCTATTTAGGGAGAAGGTAAAGGGTACCTTCCCTAGGGCTTACACAGGCTGCAGATCCTGGTGCCTTGATATCCCCTCTGATTGGTCAATATTCCCCTTTGAGTTGGTTACTATAGTAACTTGGAGGCTCTAAGATGAGGTTCTACCCCCTCCCTCCTTATCGTTTTTTCCTATTCCCTTTGGGCTTTCTTCATCTCCTTCTGAATGAAGGGCTTCCTTCTCTTTAATTTGTAAATATAGACCTTTTGCTGTTCCCAGCTTCCTCATTCTTTGGAAATGTACCTGTTGCAGGTTTCCAGCTCGCCCATTCTATGGAAACATATGTGAACGAAAACAGCCACTTGCTGACCTGATGAGCTCAGGGAAGGCCTGCGTGGCAGTCATGCAGACTCAAGAGACCTGAAGTAACCACAAAGGATGGTTTGAAAATTAAATATCTAACTACAAACAGGTTATAGTGGGCAGTCATTTTCTAGGCCAATGTTTCCCAGACAAAGATCAGCTTTGATCTTTACTGAGCCCATCTGCCTTGCTGCCTCTAAGATAACCTATCTGTGAGATGTCTGAGTAACTTGTAACTTCCCTTTTTTCTGGAGCCCCTGGGGTGCAACCAAAAGTGGTGGGCGCCAGGATAGATGCCTCAAATTCCTTCGTTTGCATGTTAATTATTCCTGCACTCACCTAAGTAAGCGTCCATCGTTTTACTTTTTATCCAATCCCAGGGCTTTCCCACAGACTTGCTTTCTCCCGCCTCCTTACTCCATCACCAATGAATTTCATGTAACCCACCTATGTCCCTCCTTTGACTTCTATGTATAAATACAGAAATGTAACCTGCCATTCTTCGGAGCATTATCTCAATCCGTTGAGGTTCTGCTTCCCGGCAATTGTCGACAGTTTGGCTCAAATAAACTCACAAAAATTCCTTTACGGGTTTCAATGGTTTTTTTTCGTTAACACATACCTTCTGCTGCTCTGCAGCCCTGTGCTTTCTCCATGGTCCCCTAATTTACAAAATTTCTAATATTTTCTAAACCTGTCTTATTTTACCCACAGAATTCGTTTCATCTGGATCTATTTTGTATATCAGTTAATTTTGTTCTTTAGATTCCACATGAGTGAAAACATGTGACATTTGTCTTTCTCTGACTGGCTTACTTTGCTTTGCATAATACTCTCCAGGCCCCTTCATGCTGTCTCAAAGGGTAAGAGATCCTTCTTTTTTAAACCTGCATAACACTGCATAGTGTCAATGTACCACAGCTTTTTTTAAGCTACTTATCTACTGATGGGCATGTAAGGGCCCCAAGATTGAGGAATTGGCCTCCCCCACTGCCTGTTCCAGGATGTGACATTTACGGTTAAAGATTAGACAGGAATGAGGTCAGTTCTTTACGGTTGAAGATTAGGCAAGAATGAAATCAGTCCCCAGAAACTCCCTACCCTGAGGACTTACCCAGAGGAATGGGAAGGGGAGAGGCAAAGGGGCTTGCAAGATTACCAGATGGGACTGTTGACTAAGCATAGACCCTGTCATAAAACATGTAATTAACGAGCCCAGCTCCCCTTCTTGGAATTTCTTTGTTCCCTTCCTCCCCCTCCATGTGTAAACCCACCTGCGTGTGGTTTTTGCCTTTATAAACTCATGTTCTGCAGTTGCTCGGCACTCCAGTCAGCCAGCACTTCCCTCGGGTTGCTGTCTGCCTGAAAGCCCCTGCGCTGCGCTTGTAATAAATCCTCATGCTTTTTGAATCAAGTTCCGGTCTCTGCGTTTGACTTGGGGTCGTCGCCCACTCTGTCGGACTTACGGGGGGTCTTGGGACCTTACAGGCACTTGGGCTGTTTCCAGATCTTAGTTCTTGTAAATTGCACTGCTATGAACATAGGGGTGAATACATTCTTTCTGATTGGTGTTTCAGGTTTCTTAGGATATTTTGTTAGAAGTGGGATGACTGGTGTGAACGGAAAGAGCAACATGCTAACCTGATAAGCTCCGGGAAGGCCTGCATGGCAGTCTTGGAAACTCAGAGACCTAAAGTAACCATAAAGGATGGTTTGAAAATTAAATATCTTACTACCAACAGGTTATAGTGGGCAGTCATTTTCTAGGCCAATATTTCCCAGACAAAGCCTCTAAGATAACCTATCTTTGAGATGTTTGAGTAACTTGTAGCTTCCTCTTTACACTGACCCCTGAGGGCACAACAAATGGCCCTGAGACATTCCCTCATTGTTATTGTTATCAAGTTAATTGTCAACAGTTAATTGCCTTGGAGTGTCTTGTATCCATCTCTGTAAAAGAAGCTCATGTCCATCATTTCAACTTTACCCTATCCCAGAGGTTTCCCTGCTTCGCTCTGTCCCACCTCCTTACTCCATCACCAATGAATTTCATGTAATCTACCTATGTCCCTCCTTTGATGGCAATGTATAAATGCAGAAATGTAACCCGCCATTCTCGGGAGCATTCTCTCAATCCTTTGAGGTTCTGCTTCCCAGCAATTGTGGACAGTTTGGCTCAAATAAAAATTCTTCACAAAAATTCTTTACAGGTTTCAATGTTTTTTTTTTTTTTTTTTTTTTTTTTTTTTTTTTTTTCCGTTAACACTGGGACAAATGGGAGTTCCATTTTTATTTTTTTGAGGAAACTCCATACTGTTCTCTACAGTGGCTACACCAGTTTGCATTCCTACCAGTAGTGCATGAGTGTTCTTTTTTCTCCGCATCCTTGCCAACACTAGTCATTTGTTGATTTGTTGATGATAGCCATTCTGACAGGTGTAAGATGGTACCGCATTGTCATTTTGATTTGCATCTCTTGGATAATTAGTGACTTAGAGCATGTTTCCGTGTGTCTCTTAACCTTCCTCTGTCTTCTTTGGAAAAGATTCTATTTAGGTTCATTGCCCATTTTTAAAAATATATTTTATTGATATTTCACAGAGAGGAAGGGAGAGAGATAGCTAGAAACATCGATGAGAGAGAAACATCAACCAGCTGCCTCTTGCACACCCCCTACTGGGGATGTGCCCGAAACCAATGTACATGCCCTTGACCGGAATCGAACCCGGGACCTTTCAGTCTGTAGACCGACGCTCTACCACTGAGCCAAACCGGTTTCGGCATCATTGCCCATTTTTTTTAATTGGATCATTTATCTTCCTTTTATTAAGTTGTATAAGCTGCCTGTAGACATTGGAGATTAAACCTTTATCAGTGATAACATTTGCAAATATGTTCTCCCATACAGAGGGATTTCTTTTTGTTTTGCTGATGTTTTTTTTTTTTTTTTCTTTCTGTAAAAAAGTTTTTATTTTGATGTAGTCCCATATGTTTATTTTCTCTTTAGCTGCATTGCCCTAGGGGCAGAATCAGTGAAGAAGTTCTTTCAACATATGTCTGAGATCTTGCTGCTTGTGAATTCCTCTAGTATACTTAACTAGTGCTTAGATGTTATTGTATACTTAGAGCAGTAGTTAAGTATACAATTTTACCTATATGTTCCCAAAAATTCTAGTTTAGCACTTCTTAGTTGGGATTCAGGAGTCTGTATTTTAACAACTCCACCAGGTGATTCTCATCATGAGAGAAGTTTGGAAAACACTGCTCTAGGAGATATTTCAGCAGTAGTAGAGGCTACAGCCAGGGGAATCAGGTCCGCTAGTCCCCAACAGTCCTATGGAATACAGCTGTCCCTCATGAACAAATATAGACACTCCCTACATGTCCATGCAATCTCCTTTCGCTCTCTCACTCACATACTCTCTTGCAGCCTGCCATCCCAACAGCAGCCATCTTGGAACTCTGGATGATTCTTTTAGTAAAAAAATTTGGTATAATATTTGACACTTGAGAAAAATTATTCTAAAAAATACATGTTTTCTCATTATGTAAATGGCCATGATGGAAATAAATTTGGGAAGCGAAAAAAACAACAGAGGGAAAAACTGTGGGATATAAGAGAAAGAAGAAAGTTTAATAAAGCGAGTTACTGAAATTGAATAAAGAAGTTAAGGTAAAAGAAATGGAAATTCTAGGGGGTTATGGGTGATAGATTAATTAAAGAAGGTAGCTGAGACTGGGATGCCAGGACACAGGCTTTTATTGGAGATACAGTACCTTCCACTGGCTGCTTCCAGAGAGAAAGAGAGGAAGAGATTGGAAGACGCCTGGGAGTCTGCTTTTAAGGGGAGGATAGGGGAGGGGGTTTAGGGACCTGGGGTCTTAGGAATCTGGGCTTAGGGTATTTGGCAGGTGCTGATTGGTGGTTCAGAGCTCAGGAATGTCTGGCCACAGTTGGTGTTTGCATCTGTCCATCAATTGAAGGAAGGGAGGGTCTATCATTCCAGGCTTCTGGTGATATTTAAAAAAAAATTGAGAGTCCTGGTAAGGTCAGTGGGTGAAGGTCAGTCTTCCACAGCTGCTTCCAGCTGTGAGGGGACGGCGTCTCTTAGGGGCATCTACCTGGGGTCTCAAAGATTCTGGTGTTTGGTTCTGAACTCAGTGCCAGATAGATCTTTCCCACCTTCTGGTTAGTGAACGCCTGCATTCTGTTCTGTAAAAGACTAGTGAAACAACGCATGAGACATGGGCCAAAGAGCAAGATTAAGAGTATAAATACCAGTGTGCCTAATAGTGGAAGGATCCAGGGTTACGTGAGCAAAAAGCAGGTAGCTTTTTGCTGGATTTCCGTGCTGGATTAGGGGTGCAGCAGCATGATTTTCTCCAAGAGACTGGTTAGTGAAGAGAGCGATTCTGTTGAGTCACTTGGGAGGTAAAAGCTGGCCCTGAGGCTGCCATGGCATCACTTGTCTGGTTTTGCTGCTTTTCTGGGCCTGGAGCTGAAAGACAACCTGGGGGGTAAGATTCTTGGGGAGGTAAAAAAGTGGGGCTCCTTGGTGTAGCCCGGATTCCGGGCTATCAGGACCATGGGCAGAAGGTCCAGCCAGGAGCTGCTAGTTTCTAGAGAGAGAGAGAGAGTTTAGTTAGATGGTCTTTAAGGAAGCCGTTGCTCTTCTGGATTTTACCCGATGAGTGTAGGTGGTAGGGTATGTGCAGTTTCCAGGAGATGCAGTGTGGGCGAGGTAAAGTGGGATGAAGGCCATCTCCAGGGTCCGCTCAAGTGTTGCAATCGCGTAGGAGGCTTTTCGACGTTCCTGGGGGTCTAGACACATGCTTCCATCCACAAACAGAGTTAAATCAGGATTAGAGAGAGAAATCTGAGAGTCCCACCCAAGGTTGAGTCAGGGCCTCGAGGCAGGAGTGCTTTGCTGCAGTTTGGGTGGAGACAGCAGGAAGGAGAGTGGCTGGGTTCAGGGCTGGGGACTGGGTTAGGGAGACATCAGGGCTCTCGAAGAACAGGAGATGGAGTTCCTGCATGCGAGAGGGGGCCAAAGAAAGATCAGGATTGGTGTGACAGAATATCCTGTAGTCTATGGGTGGAAAAGACCTGTGAGGGGTTGTGGAGGCAGATCTTCTGGGCCTCCTTGATGAGAACAGTGGCTGCAGCCAGAGCCCAGAGGCAGGGCTGCAGTCCCAAACTGTGGGATCAAGCTGTCAGGGCAGGTAGGCTATTAGAGATGTCTGGGGGAGAGGGAGAGGGAGAGGGAGAGGGAGAGGGAGAGGGAGAGGGAGAGGGAGAGGGAGAGGGAGAGGGAGAGGGAGAGGGAGAGGGAGAGGGAGAGGGAGAGGGAGAGGGAGAGGGAGAGAGCAGAAGGGTGTCCTGGAGTTAGAAAAAGCTTGGCAAAAGAGGGAGGGTGAGGAGACCTGGTAAGGGCTTAGCTAGGAGAGAAAAATTTGGGATCCAATGATGGAGAAATCTTACCAGTGGAGGCCAGCTGTGTGCCTCTGAGACGTGTACTGCTGGGTTCTAACAAGCATTCTTGGAGGTCTCTGGGTAAGGCCTGGCCAAATAGATGACTTTCTCTGAACTCCTGGGGCAGGATTGTCCAGGTGAGTGGGAGACAGATCTGGAGCTGAAAGATAACTGAGACCTAGATGTTATTTTTAGGGGGAAAAGAGTAAGGGTCTTAATTGCCTCATTAGTGATATGAAAGGGGAGAATAGGTTATCGTTGGAAGTAGGTTCTTGTTTTTCCAGTTTTGCCCCTTTCTGGGCATCCACATGTTTCTTGTAGTTCCTGAGACAGGGTTTCGAAGTAGGTAAAGCAGTAGTTACGGGGACAGGTAAAGACTGATTATTGAGACTGTATCTACGTTGGGTGAGAGATAGATGAGAGTACAGGTACCTGTCCAGCTGATGGGGAGACAGATGTCTGAGTTTTCCCCACAGAGGAAGAAAAATCCCTGATGATGGAGACAAGCTGACAGGTGTACGGAGAAGAGGTGGACTGAAGGGTATGAGATTCCTTTTTCTAGTTCCGCACTCCAGGCTGAGAGAGTAGATGAGTGATTGAGAGTGTGTTGCAGGGAAAGTGGGAGGGAAAAGGGGGAAGGAAAGTAGAAAAAGCCAGGGACCTGAATGGTTGGATAAGAGGTTAGAGACTGTGAATATTTTGGTTTAGCTTTAGAAGTGCCCAGCAACCTTGTCCTGCTATTCATGGAGACTGAAGCCTCACTTTCTTTCTGAGAGTACTTAATTTATTTTTTCTTTCTTAACCATGCCTTAGACCTTCCATTAAGTATTTCTAAAAGGTAGAGGTTGGGGGGAGGGTGGAAACAGGCTCCACAGCCGTTTCCAGGGTAGGCAGGCCTCTAGCCCCTTGAGTTTTTAAACTGCCTGCACTCTTCCTAGAGATAGAGGAGATAAGGAGATAAGGCGCTTACAGTCACAGGAATGGCTTGGCCTTTTTTTTTTTTAAAAAAATATATATCTTCTTGATTTTTATTTTATAGGGAGGAAGGGAGAGAGATAGAGAGTTAGAAACATCAGTAAGAGAGAAACATCGATCAGCTGCCTCCTGCACACCCCCTACTGGGGATGTGCCCGCAACCAAGGTACATGCCCTCGACCGGAATTGAACCCGGGACCCTTCAGTCTGCAGACCGATGCTCTATCCACTGAGCCAAACCAGTTAGGGTTGGCTTGGCTTTTTGGATTAAGAGAGTGAAACTGAGGTAGGTGACTGAGGTTTGGGAAGACTGGGTTTTATGAGGGGATGCACAGTAGCCTTGATGGGGTAACAAGGTAGAATGAGATAAGAGTGAATGGGGGAATTTGAGGTGGCTAATGGCTGTGAGACTGATCTGTTAACCCCATAATAGAGACTGAGGAGGGGACAAGGGTCCCAGAAAATTTAAAGAGGGCAGAATGTTTGGCCCCAGTGTCAATGAAAAAGGAGATCGGCTTACCTGCCCCCACAGTTACCCGAGGCTCTGTCCTGGTGATGTAAGTCTGTGGGGCCCTGTCAGAGCCTGGGCAGCTTCTTTGGTGGCCAGTCCCATGAGGTCTGGGAGCTCTAAACTGGATCCAGAGGGTGGCCATGCTGGACTGGTTGAGGTCAGACCCAGAGGGGCCAGAGGACAGTCTGATTTCCAGTGGCCTTCCCTCCGCACCTTGGGCAAGGCTCAGGTGGGGATCTCGGGTTTGAGCAGGACTTGGCTCAGTGTCCTTTACTGCATTTGAAGCATGGGCCCGGAGGAGGCTTAGACCCTGACTTACCCGTGGGAGGACTGGCACTTGGTTTTGGAGAGTGGTGGCTAGGAGCTGGAAGACCTCCTGATGGGCCTCAGCCTTGGCCTGATCTCGCCTGTTGTTGGATTTGGGTCTCCTTGTCTCTATTATTAAAGACCTTAAAGGTCAGGTTAATGATCTTTTTGAGGGGTTTGGGAACCTGAAGTTGCGATCTATGTAGGGGAGTAAAGGTGGTCAGTAGGTCAGGAGGAGGACGTGGTGGAGGGGGGGGGGCAGAGGTGGAAGGCCATACCAGGTGGGGCCTGTGGAGGCGAGACTTAGTGGTTTAAAAATGGCGGCCAACTATCTGAGACCACGTGGTTGGAGAGGGGTGGGGTTTGTGCGCCAAGATGAAGGTGGCCTCGTGGGAACCGGAGGAGAGGGGCGGGATAAGATGGTGGTGGCCGTGTGGGAACCGGAGAGGGGATGAAACTAGATGGGGAAGGAGGTAGGCGGAAAACAGAATGCACGGGAGAAACATGGAAGAAAGGTGGAATGCACTGAAGAAAGACAGAAAGAACGGGAGGAAAGCTGAACGCACGCACTGGGGAGGCTGAGAGCGTGAGCATGGGGAAGGGGCTCGGGGAAGGGGCTCGGGGACCCGAGTGGGAAGCACACTCGGGGAGGGGAAGTGGGCTTGGCTAGAATTTTCAGGTAGAAATGTCCCACCTACAAGGCGGGACTAGGAGGAGGTGCCTGCAAATGCCACAGCTTTCTGGCTCCAGGCCACGACTGAAGGTAAAAAAATTTTAAACTGCTCTGGGAGACCGCGCCAAGGACATCCGCACTCAGGTGCTGGCACGACCTGGGAAAAAATGCTTAGTTACAGAGGAACAGGTTTAAGGTTGTAGAGAAAGGGGTTTTAGAACAGGTTTCCAGTTGATAAGGGGAGAATCAGGAGTAAAGCGAGGTGGGAGAGCGGGGGTGAGAGGGGAAACCTGTTGTGGGAATATCTGAAGCTTCCTTGTTCGGTGGCAAAATTTTCTAGATCTTGGAGGATATCGGAATGCCATTTTACGAGGTGGTTTGGCGGAGAATATCGTAATTGAAAATGCTGTTTTAAATGAGCTTTTTGGTCCGAAGTAGCCAGAAAGAAAAGGATCGAGAGGCTGGCGAGAAGACACCTTAGGGGCTTCTGGATTGAGAGGTTCTTATGACCAGAAAGGCCACCGAGAGAGAAGTTGGGGGAGGGGGGCAAAAGGAGCACCCTCCTTCCCCCCCTAGCCAACCTGTAGAGAAAGAGACAAGAGAAGGTCTAAGGTCGTCATCCGAGACCTTTCCCGTGGAGTAGAAGAGAGTTTTCTCGGCCAGGTGCCTGGGCTTTTGTAGAACATAGAACTTAGAATGTAGAACATAGAACATGTAGCTGAGTAGACAAGAAAACTCTGAAGTCCTTCTAGGTCAAGGGAACCGGGGTAAGGAGGGGGAGGGGTTCCTGAGGCCTACTGGTAAGGAAGCAACGAGATTCCCACATTTTCTGTCACTGGTACGGCGGGGTCACAGAGATGTTCTGAATGGGCCAATCAACTCAGGACCTTACCACCAAGCAAGATCACAGAGGATCATCCTCGTTCACCCAAGTTCCAGCTCACCTTATGATAGATTAATTAAAGAAGGTAGCTGAGACTGGGATGCCAGGACACAGGCTTTTATTGGAGATACAGTACCTCCCGCTGGCTGCTTCCAGAGAGAAAGAGAGGAAGAGACTGGAAGACATTCGGGGGTCTTCTTTTAAGGGGAGGATAGGGGACGGGGCTTAGGGTACTCAGCACACGCTGATTGGTGATTAGGGACCTCGGCCTTAGGAATGGGGTCTTAGGGTATTTGGCAGGTGCTGATTGGTGGTTCAGAGCTCAGGAATGTCTGGCCACAGTTGGTGTTTGCGTCTGTCCATCAATTGAAGGAAGGGAGGGTCTATCAATGGGGGAGATAAGGACACATATGTAATATCTTAATCAATAAAGAAATTAAAAAAAATGGAAATTCTAGGAAATGAATAGAAAAAGAAGGCTCTTCTTCCACAGTCTGAAGATAATCACAGTATCTGATTCTAAGCCCCTTTTTTAAATGAATCCAAAAACAAACTTTATTCCCACCTTTCATGCAATTTGTAACAAGAGTGAATAGTTCAAATTCTCTTATTTGCAAAGCTATATCTATAATCATAAATGGATTTGAACATTGCTGATAAACACATTATTTTCATGTGAAAAATATCAGTTAAAGAAGACATTTGCTGGTAATTAAATCAAAACACATTAAATCATTACATTTTTATTAATACAAATCCTCACCTATTTTAAACCAATAACTTAATAATCTGTGCAATGATATCCACTATCTAGGCGTGCTCATTTTCAACCTGTTTACAAATCATTGTAAATGCAGATTACTGAGCCCTTCTGGAAGGGGACTCAGAAACTGCATTTTATTTTTAAAAACATCTTTATTGTTGAAAGTATTAGATATGTCTTCCTTTTTTTGCCCATTGACCCCTCTAGCCCACCTCCTCCTCTTGCCCCAGCCATTTACCACCTTATTGTCTGGGTCCATGGGTTATGCATATATGCATATAAGTTCTTTAATTGATCTCTTCCCATCCACTCATCCACCCCCGCCTTCCCTCTCAGATTGGACAGTCTGTTCCATGCTTCTATGTCTGACTCTGAAACTTTGACCTCTGCTATCAGGGGTATGTCTTCAGTCTTAGGACAATTGGCCTGTTTGTAGTTTCCTTCACAAAGAATGTCTTCAGAGCCTGTTTGATGTCCTTGTTCCTGAGACTGTAGATGAAAGGGTTCAGCATGGGTGTGACCACAATGTACATCACCGAGGCTGTTGCACTTGAGTGTGAGCTCTGGTTGGCAGCAGAGCTGAGGTACACGCCTAGCAGTGTACAATAAAATAAGGAGACAACCGAGAGGTGAGACGCACAGGTAGAAAATGCTTTGTGCTTCCCCTGAGCTGATGACATGCCACGTATGCAGGACACTACTTTACAATATGAGTAAAGGATCCCAGTGAAAGGACCACCACAAAGCAAGACAGCTGCAAAATACATCACTATGTTATTAAGAAAGGTGTCCGAACAGGCAAGTTGGATCATCTGGTTGAGTTCGCAGATAAAGTGGGGGATTTCCAAGTTTGCACAGAAGGACAGTTTCAACACCATTAAACTATGTAACAAGGAATTCAGGACACTCATGATCCAGGACAGCAGAACCAGCAGTCCACAGAGCCGGGGGTTCATGATGACCATGTAGTGCAGGGGGTGGCAGATGGCCACAAACCGGTCATAGGCCATTAATGTCAGGAGAAAAATGTCCAACACTGAGAAGAGTATAAGAAAATATATCTGTGTGATGCATCCTGTGTACGTTATGGCTTTTCTCTGTGTCTGTATGTTCACAAGCATCTTTGGGATGGTCGTGGAGGTGAAACAGATGTCTACCAAGGACAGGTTGGAGAGGAAGAAGTACATGGGCGTGTGGAGGTGGGAGTCTGAGCTGACAGCCAGGATGATGAGCAGGTTTCCCAGCACAGTGATCAGATACATGGAGAGGAAAAGCCCAAATATGAGGGACTGCAGTTCTGGGTCCTCTGAAAATCCCAGGAGAATAAATTCTGAAATTTGTGTACCATTCCTTGGTGGCATATGGTGGAGATGACTACTAGGAGAGAGGGAAATAAAATGACTAATTCACAAAATCTTGTATTACATATTTGAAATGCTAACATTTTTATTTGTAGAGAAATAATTAATTTTAACATTTTGTGTGTGAATCTGGTCTCCTTTTTGGAAAAGTTCCATGCCACCTGTCATATGAAGCTTTTGCATCAATCATAATTTATACTTATGGTATTATGTGTTCTACATTTTTTCATTTTTTTATTAAGGTAGCATATGTTAATGAGACACTATAACATGGTTATATTATTTCCATGCCTTTCTCAAACTTATTTGACAAGGAGTGGCTATAAACCAAGTTGGCCAGATCATTCACATGTATACTGTAGAAATGTTGTCCAGCAATTCCATTTTGTATTCCTCCCATATACAAATAAACTTGGGTTTCATATTGGGATGGCCATTTTTCTGCTGTGTATTTAAACAAACATTTGAAAAATCTGTTTATATTCTGACTATTATAAATAATGCTGCAATAAACAGAGTGGCCATAGATTTTTGAATTACTGTTTTTATTTCTTTCAGAGAAATATCAGAAGTAGCATTGCTGGTAGTCCATTATTAAATGAATGTGGCGCTCGTACAAACACACACACACACACACACACACACACACACTTACACACCCATGGTGCAGCAAAAGTAGATTATAGTTGTTCACATGGAAAATAATACAAGATTAAAAAGCAATAATACAAGAATAAACTCTGTGTTCTGTGTACTCACAATTATAAACCTATTTTTGCTCTACCTGTTATATACACTATAGAACATTACTCAGCAATAAAAAGAATGAAACTTGCTATTTGTGGGACAGGCCTAGGGAGCATTATGCTAAGTGAAAAAAAGTCAGAATGACAAATATCATATAATTTCTCTTACATGTGGAATCTTAAACAAAACAAAATAAACAAACAACCAAAAAAAACACACAACATCAACAACAAACTAATAACAAACTCATAGATACAGAGCAAACAGATAAAGGTGAGGGAGTGGGTGAAACAGGTGAAGTGGAATAAGACAAACAAACTTTCAGTTATAAAATAAATTAATCATGTTTATGTAGTGTATAGCACAAAGAATATTGTTAATAACATCTTAATTACTTTGCAGTGACAGATAGGCACTAGACTTATTGTGGTGACCACATTGTAAGTATATAACTGTTGAATCACTATGTTGAACACCTGAAGTTAATATAATATTGTATGCTAAACATACTTCAATAAAGAATAAACTATAAAATAATAGTTGTAATTGTATAAAAATTCTGTTGAATAAAAAAAGTGAGAGGAAAAGAAATGAAATGAAATGAGATGAAATGAGGAGTTAAAAATGATCTAATAAGCTCAGGTGTGAGGCAGAAAAATCTTCCTTGGTTCTGGCAGCATTTGAACCCTAAATACATTCCCCGGATGCCCAGCTAAATAATGAGAGTCAAAAAGAAACTTGTCTAAAGTTTATGGTGTCACTTTACATATTGTACACCCAGAGCAAAGGGATAAACCAACACTTCACAAAAAGAAAATATCAAGGGGCACATTTTAAATATCAAGCAGTGAAGGCTTGTTTTTTCTGGACCTATTTCATAATGATTTGACCAGTTAATTTTTATATGGTCTGAGGGAGGATGAACCCCTTTCTTCCTTTTCTGACATGGCATCTTTTCTATTATTTCTTGGGCTTTGGATTTTGATCATAAAGAATAAAGCATATGCAAAAAAATGAAGCTAGGTCACCAACTTACACCATACACAAAAATAAACTCAACACGGATAAAGGGCTTAAACATAAGGCCAGAAACCATGAAAATACTAGAGGAATCCACAGGCAGCAAAATATAAGACATATGCGGAAAGAACTTCTTCACTGATACTACTCCTAGGGCAATGGAAACTAAAGAGAAAATAAACAAATGGGACTACAGAAAAACAAAAACTTTTGCACAGCAAAGGAAACCATCAATAAAACAACAAGAAAGCCCACTGCATGGGAGAACATATTTGCCAATGATATCAACCATAATGCTTTAATCTCCAACATTTACAGGGAACTCATGCAGCTTAACAAAAAGAACATAAACAACCCAATCAAAAAATGGGCAACTGATCCAAATAGACACTTTCAAAAGAAGACAGAAGGAAGGCCAAGAAACACACGAAAACCTATTCAAAGTCACTTATCATCAGAGAGATGCAAATTAAAATAAGAATGCTCCTCTCAGCCTAAGTTTACACAATCTAAGAGACTGTAGTGGAGAAGTTATTTATAAATCCCTGTACTTGCCGAGACCGGTTTGGCTCAGTGGATAAAGCATCGGCCTGTGGACTGAAGGGTCCCGGGTTTGATTCCGGTCAAGGGTATGTACCTTGGTTGCAGTCACATCCCCAGTGGGGGTGGTGCAAGAGGCAGCTGATCAATGATTCTCTCTCATTGATGTTTCTAGCTCTCTATCCCTCTCCCTTCCTCTCTGTAAAAAATCAATAAAATATATATTTAAAAAAAAATCCCTGTACCTGCTCCTCAGGCACATTTCCCTCTTGTTACTCCCACCTCTAAGAACATGATTTCTCTGGGAAATGATGTTCTTGACAGAAAGGAAAATCTTTAAAGATTCACCGTTTCCAACAGAGCAGGTTACAAGTCATGTGAATTCCCCCCGCCCCTTTACTCTCTCTCCATAAACTCTCCTCTCATCCATATCTCTAATCTGCTCGCGTCCCATCTCTACTCTGAGTTGTGTTCTCTAAATCTAAGATTGAAGAACCTGTCTGCATTAAGTCTCTCTGACTTCAGCATTGACTTGTGTTGGATACACAGTCCTGATATCCCTGGAAAATTTCTGTTCTCCTTTTCAAAAAGGTGACAGCTGATTCATTGGACAATAAACCTTTGGCACTATACTTGTTGACTTTCTGACATTTTTGCCACAATAATAAGGAATTTTTGTACTTCCATCACAAGTTAAGACTGTCATGTGGTCCCTCATTATAAAAATGATTGTTAACTCTAAAAAAATTATTTAGATCTTTTTATGCACTGTAGACTGAGGCTAACACCCTATAAGGATTGTCTGGATTAATTTTCATAAGCAACTTACCCATGAGAAAGCACATTTTTGAGCTCCATTCTTGATTGCAGAAATGCAGCATGGAGATGTTTAGTGATCTTTCCCAAGGTAATATCTGAGTAAGTGACTGGCCTTCATTTTAATTATGTCAGATGTTTCTAGGGCAGTGTCCATCAACCAGAACGGACTTCTCCCTGGGGCTGATAGGCAAAGTCTGAATGGAGTACACTAAATACCTGTGGTCCACAGGAAAGCACCCACACATGGAATCATTATCCTGTCCCCAATGTTAACAGTGACAAGGTGAGAACACCTGCTCTAGGCCAGCACCTCTTCACTACTGAGCATCCAAGTCACCAAAGTTTGTAGTGCAAATGCAGATTCTGATTTGTCTCAGATAAACCCAGGAATTGCATTTCTGACAAGATCCCAGGAGATGTTGATGCTACAGGTCCTCCTGGTCTGTGGCTAGGCTGTTGCTCTGTGTCAGAGTCAGGTGTCCATGGTTTTAGGTCGTCTTAAGACAAAGATCATCTTTGCATATAACTTGGAAGGAATAGTGTATTCATTTATTGTAGAGGTTGTGGTAAATACTGTTAGTTTCCTATATATAAGGATCCTTCATTGATACAAAACAATGCATTTCGGAAAAGGACTTTGTAGCAGGCAGAGTAAGGGCCTCCTAAGATGAACACATCATACCCCAGTAACTTTGAATATGATATTTATATGACAAGTGGGAGGATTGGGGTAGCAGACGGAACAGGCTTGTTAATCGGCTGACTTTATGCCAGAGGATGAGCCAGGCTCGTTCTGGTGGCACTAAGGTAAGCATAGTGGTTCTGTTAATGTTGAAGAGAGAGACAAAAGATTTAGTCTCAGAAAGATTTTGAAAACACTACCCAGCTGGCTTGAAGATGGAGGAAGGAAAATGAGCCAAGGGATTGCAGCCGCCACACTAACAATAGTTAGAAAGAAACAGATCCTCCCCTGAGCCTGACGGAGCACAGCCCTGCATGGATCTTGGTATTAGCCACTGAGTCTCATTTCAAGCTTCTGACATCCAGCCTGTGAGAGCATATGTTTGTTTTAAGCAACTACTGTGGGAATACTTTATAGCAGTTACAGGATTCAATGTAGATATTTACTAAATAAAACTTGTTTGACAGAAGCTTTCCTTGGGTCATTTCACATTAAACACAGGCATGAAGAAGAAAAGGAATTTTAACTAGATTTGGAGATCTCTCCCCACTTCCCCCCGTCCCCCTTTGCTGGTACAGTGAAGGCCTCACTGCATATGTGTAAACAGACTGTGCTGCCTCTGTGGCTTAAAGAGTTAAGGTATAATGGGTGATCTTTATTTCTCCTTCTGTATAACTATAGTGACTTCTTTTTTTCTCACCACCCTATATCTTTGCCTAGGACGTTGGTCAGTACTCAACTTATATTCCCAGAATGTATGCCAGAATTTCTCATTACAAGTAGAGACCACTCAGGGAAAAGGCTGAGTGTGGGGTAGGAATTCTTGTCAATTGTTTCAACAGAGAAAGTCAATGGGTAACAAATCTAAGAATATGTGCAGCCCTGCCAATAATAAAGTAATTAAATCTAACTAAAACTATGTAGTATCCTCTTCAGAATTATTAAATACACTTTTTCATGTGAATACCCAGCATGAGAGAGGATGCTGCAATGAAAGTCTCACAAATTGCTATTGCAAGAGACCAACTCCTGGACTGGTCAGGATCTTGTCAATAAACACAAAACATGCTCAAATGCACACCATCTTTGACATTTCATGCAAACACTCTCATTCTACGGCACTGTTTTTCCGACATAATTTTCTATTACCTTCTTCCTGGAAAACAAGTCTCAGATATATTTTCATTTTACTTCATCTCACTCATTCCACAGTGTCATGTTCCAACAGGACTCTCATTCCCGGTACTTAATTGTCAAATATGGTCTTTGTCATACACATCTTTCTTATTATATTAACTAAATTAATTTCCAATCAGTTACTAACCAGAAATACAGACACAAAGATATCTTGTCTCTGAACTAGGCTGTTTGGGTTCCCAGGTGACTTAGGTAAAAGTTCTGAGGTTCCATCCTCACTGACCTTCTGTTGATGTACCTCCCAGCCTCCCAGACTCACCTGGATGGGTCTCTGAGACGAAGGTCTTCCTGTGGAAGTCTGAATTGCTCCCTGAATGGTTGATGATGAGATGGAAGCTCTGCCTCTCAGGAGATAGCATGAAGTAAAGCATCAGTTCCTGAGCCAGCTTAGGAATAAAAGCAACAACCATGTCATACACCCCAGAGTTGTACAAGCTGGAGACTGCACAGGGGAGATAGTTGCAGCTCTCTCTATACCTGACCATCAGGCACGTTTCCCTCGTGTTATTTCAACATCCAAACACATGATTTCCCTCTGGGCCTCTAGAATGAGCAAAAAGGAAATTTTTTCTAATGATTCTCTCATCCCAAGAGACCAGGTTGGAAGTTAAGTTTTTATGACTCTTTCTCTTGGGCTCACCTGCTTTCCAGAGGTCTAACTTTACCCATTCCTGACTTCATGTTTTCTACAAAGTCTGATTTGAGGTGGGACACAGGTCTTATATCTCTGGAAAATTGCTATTCTCCTCTTCAACCAGACAGAACTGCATTCCTTTGATCTGCAATACTGTGTATCTCCCTGTTTGGCTTCCATACACATTTGTCAAAATAACTGTGGATTTTATACTTACATCACGAGTTAAGAGCTATCATTTAATGCTTCATAGAATATTTATGAACTAGAGGCCTGGTGGTCAAAAATTCGTGCACTTGGGGGTACCTAAACCCAATCTGTGCCCTCTCCCAGTCCAGGACCCCTCAGAGGATGTCCACCTGATGGCTTAGGCTTGATCCCTGTAGGGAGCAGGCCTAAGCCTCAGTCAGACATCCTTAGCTCTGCCTCAGAGGCAGGAGTGGCTCCCACCACCTCCATTGCATTCTCAGCTGTCAGCCCAATTTGTGGCTGATT
This sequence comes from Vespertilio murinus, assembly GCA_963924515.1. Classification (NCBI taxonomy): domain Eukaryota; kingdom Metazoa; phylum Chordata; class Mammalia; order Chiroptera; family Vespertilionidae; genus Vespertilio; species Vespertilio murinus. The sequence goes on along the minus strand of OZ004708.1, from coordinate 85,216,492 downwards.
GGAGCTCCCCCTTGGGAGTGCACTGACCAATGGGGGGCAGCTCCTGTGTTGAGCATCTTCCCCCTGGTGGTCAGTGCATGTCTTAGTGACCAGTCATTCCCAGTTGTTCTGCACTTAGGGTCAATTTACATATTACCCTTTATATATAGGGTTATAACTGTTACGTTCAGATATTAGATATTTTTATACTACATGACACGAGCTTAACTTTTTATAGGGATTGTTTGGTTTAATTTTTGGAAAAGTCCATTCTATGAGGTAGTATTATTATGAACTCTCTTTCCCATTGTAGAAATGGGGCCTAAAGAAGTTTGCTGATCTGTTAAAAGCTCAAACTGATGAGATAGGGTTTTGATTGGAATTCTGTCAAGATGCCTCCAAAAGCTTCCACTGTTGGGCAGTGGTTCTCAATCAGAGATGACTGTGCCTCACGGGTTATTTGTCAATGTCTGAAAGATACTGCTGCACAATACCCAACACACATAATTATCCTACCTCAATTCCCAACATGAAAAGGTGAGAACTCCTAATCTCGACCAGCACTTTTCCAAGTTCTCCAGCACTACCTCAAACACTATGAGATATTATCTCACACCTGTTAGAATGTCTATGTGCATGTAAGTCACCTAGGAGTCTAGTTTGAATGCAAAATCTGGATTATCAGTTCCTTATGTTCTTGAGAGTCTGAGAATCAATGTTCTGTGTGATGTTGATGCTGCAGGTCCTGGTCTGAGGACCCCTCTTACCAGCAATGCTGTGGCTCTATGTTAGAGTCATAGTTGCATGTAATTTTGAATAAGAAGGTTTTTCACTCATTTTGGAGGCTATTATACATTTACTAGAGGTCTGGTGCATGAAATTCATGCACTGGAGGTGTGTCCCTCAACCAAGCCTGCACCCTCTCCAATATGGGACCCCTCTGTGGATGTCGGACTGCCAGTTTAGGACCTGGAATAAGACATCCCTCTCACAATCTGGGTCTTCTGACTCCCAACTCCTTGCCTGTCTGCCTGATAATAACCTCAGAGGAATATGGTAAGCAATAAAGTATATGGCTATATGTAATTGAGCCAAAATAAAAAAATTCCAAGGTAAAGTGTGTATGTATATACATTTTTATTTCAAACATACACACTGACTTATATGTACACAAACACAGATTCACTTATAATCACATATTTCATGTTGAAAGGAAACTTAAGAGAAATTTAAAGAGGATAGAAATGTAAAGAATGAATTTTTGAATTAACATAAAATTTAAAGATGTAGAAATTTAGACATGAAGATTTTAAGTCAACAGTAGACATGATGAACTTATTTTTTTCACTAAATCTTTATTGTTCAGATTATTACAAATGTTCCTCTTTTTTTTTATTTCTCCATTACTCCCCTCCACCAGGTTCCCATTCCACCCTCTGCCCTTTCCCCACCCCCCATTATCCTCATCCATAGGTGCACAATTTTTGTTCAGTCTCTTCCCGCACCCCCGACTCCCCTTTTCTCCAGAGAATCGTCAGTCCACTCTCCTTCCATACCTCTGATTCTATTATATTCATCAATTAATATTGTTCATCAGAATTTTTAATTCCCTTGTTTTGTAGATTCACTTGTTGATAGTTAGGTATTTGTTGTTCATAATTTTTATCTTTATCTTCTTCCTCTTCCTAAAGAACCCCCTTCAGCAATTCATATAATTCTAGTTTGGTGGTGATGAACTCCTTTAGCTTTTTTTTATATTTTTTATTTGTGAAGCTCTTTATCTGGCCTTCAATTATGAGTGATAACTTTGCTGGGTAGAGTATTTTTGGCTGTAGGTTCTTGCTGGTCATCACCTTGAATATTTCTTGCCATTCCCATCTGGCCTGCATGGTTTCTGTTGAGAAATCAGCTGATAATTGTATGGGTTCTCCTTTATAGGTAACTACCTGCTTTTGTCTTGCTGCTTTTAATATTCTCTCTTTGTCTTTAGCTCTTGGAATTTTAATTATGATGTGTCTTGGAGTTGTCCTCTTTGGATTCCTTTTGTTTGGGGTTCTGTGTGCTTCCTGGACTTGTAAGTCTATTTCTTTCCCCAGGTGGGGGAAGTTTTCTGTCACTATTTCTTTCAATATGATTTTGGTATCTTGCTCTCTGTCATCTTCTGGGACCCCCATAATTCTGATGTTGGTTTGCTTGAAGTTGTCCCAGAGGTTTCTTACATTATCTTCAATTTTCTGAATTCTCTTATCTTCTTGCTTCTGTGGAGGAGTGTCTTCTGGCTCTTTGTGTTCCAAATATTTGACTTGATTCTTGCGATCTTCCAGTGTGTTTTTAGGACTCTGTATAATATTTTTTATTTCAGAGAATGTATTCTTTATTTCTAGTCGATCCCTTTTCATATCCTCAAATGTCTCATTTATTTTATCAGCCTTTTCCAGGAAATTCTTGAAAAACCTTATAACTGTGAATTTGAACTCAATGTCCATTCTTTTACTTTCTTCAATTTCCTTCCTTTGTGTCCTGCCTCTTCTCTGAATTTTAGCTGCTTTCCTGATTTGATGGAATAGTTTTGTGTGCTAGATGTCCTGGCAGAGCCCAGTGACACAGCCTTCCCAGTTATCTGAGGTGGACAGTCTTGGTGCAGCCCTTTGTAGGCTGTGTGTTCAGTCTTGTTGTTAAGCCTTGTTTGTTGTTGGTATCACTGGGAAGCATTAATTTCCAAGCCAATTGTCTGTGAAGATTGGCAGTGTCCCAGCTAGGAGGGCTTCCATGCTCTGCTTGGATGGGGCAGAGTCTTGGGGTGGTGCAGACAAGCTTTGGTTCCCTGTCAGTCCCGCCTTATGAAAGTCCTATTCGTGGCAAGTCCCACAAGACTGGCTGCAGGCAGGCACACTACTTGGGGAAATGCTGTTCTTGAGTTTTGCCTGCTCTCTGACAGCCAGTTTTTCCCAGCTCAGAGTTGTTTCTCAGGGCAGTTGGGAATTTTTTTTTCTCCCGAATAAGAAAGCGAGCCACTGGGAGGGCTTTTTTGATCTGCTTGGATGTGCGGAGTCTCAGGGTGGTGCAGACAAGCTTTGGTTTCCCGTCAGCCCCGCCCTAAGAGGGTCCTGTTCCTGAGTCCCGAAGTAATGGCTGCTGGCTACACACACCTCCGAGAGAGCTTTGTCCACTGTCTGACAGTCCAGCCTCTCCCTGACTGGGGCTGTCTATCAGAGCAATAGGGCGGTTCTGTTGTCCTCCCAAACAAGAAATCCAGCTGTGCATTAGCTTCCTGCTCTCTCTGCGCACCGGGAGTAAGCCAGCAGCGAACTTGGCAGCCGCCTTTTCTGCAAACACAAATCTCTGCACCTCCACAGCTCCTGAGGCTCAGCATCCCTTCTCTTCCCTTCCTAGATGGTAGAGCTTCCACTCAGCCAGCTGTCTGGTGTCTCAGGGCAATGTTTCCTCTGTTTTCCAGTTGTAAATTTAAAATTGTTGTAGTAGGCTGTATTTAGGTGTCTACCCTATGCTGCCATCTTGGTTTCTCACAAAAGACATTTCTTATTGTTTTCCCAAACTATTACTCAGTTTCTAAAACTTCACTTATTTTCCCATTTTTGTGTAGCATTTCAAATTGTTACTAGAAAATTTTCTTTCTCAATTGACTTTTGCAGAACACATTTTGACCATAAAATTTAAATATTTTATTTAAATAAAACTATTTTCTAATTACCAAGTTTCTTGCTTTAAGACAGTTTTGCTCACCTGTAAATTTTATATGGAGTTTCTAATGTTCGTTAAAAAATGTATTGTGTTGATTCTAACATGAATTTGGTCATCATTAAAACATCTAAGGTCAAGGGGCGGCGAAGATGGCGGCGTAGTGGAAGGACGCGTCCAGAGCCTAGTCCCAGAGCGGGTGGAGGGAGCAGCTGAAACGAGTGGAATTCAGCCCAAATTTGGTGAGGAGACACAGCTGGTGAGATAGTTTACACCCAGGAAGGGCAGAAGTTCCGGAAGTAAGGTAAAATCAAAGATCAAAGCGGGAGAATCTGCGGAGCCTCAGCGACCAGAGGCAGGGGGGAATCCACAGGGTGCTGGGCCGCGTCCCTGAGGACAGGCTAAGCATTTCTGTGAGAAAATAAAAGGGAGGGGGAACAAGGGACTTAGGGAGGTCGGGGATTCTGATCCTAAGTGTCTGGATTTAGATCTGAGCAAACTCTGAAAGGTAAACTGGATCTCACAGTGCCGACAAGAGAGAAGCTCTTAGAAACGCAATCCCTCCTCGCGCTGGTGCCTGTGCCTCCTCCCACTAAACCTGGTTCGCAGGACCTTTGAGATACACTTACCCGTGGCTGAGGTGCGGGAGAGGGTGTGGGCTTGTGGAATTGGGGAAGAGTGGGTGATCTGGGGGAGGTGGTCACAGTCCTGGTGCTGAGTCATCTCCGTAAGCACAGTCGCCATTTTCTCCGGAGGGACAGCCCCGCCCTCCAGTCTCCAGGCAACCAACGTAGCCACACCCCGATCACACATTGAGTAAAACAAGGAATCTGAATAATCCCTGAGGATATAGCAACCAGGAAACTGATAGAACAATACAAACGGAATCAAAACCCAGCCAAAAGAAGACACTCTACTTTTTTTCCCCCACTTTTATTTTTATTTTTCCTTTTTTCTCCTTTCCTTTTTCCTTCCTTCCTTCCTTTTTTTCTATTTTTCTTTCTTTTTTCCTTTCTTTCTTTCTTTCTTTCTTTCTTTCTTTCTTTCTCCCTTTCTGCATTTTTTTCTTCTTTTCTTCTTTGTTTTCTGGTTCAGGTCTGTTACTTTTCTTTTATATTTGTCCACCTTATTTCTCATCAGTATTTTTTATTTGCTATTTTTAATTTTTTATACCATTTTTGAAGTTAATTTCTTTATGTAAATTTACCATTTTTAAAATTCTCTTTCCTTTCATCCAATTATTCCCTTTCTACTTCCTTAATACTAAATTGAGGCCTTCCCCATAGTCATCCAATTCTCAATCTTATTTTCACTATATAAGTTTAGCCTCTACAAATTCTGCTTCAATCCTCTTATTCTTCTGTCTTTTATTCCATATATCTTCCTCTCTCCTCTATAGCATTTGTGCTTTCTTTTCGCTGTCCAATATCTCTTTTCTCAGGGGGTCACTTATACTGGGGTTTTTGGTGTCGTGAGTACATCTGTGTTTAGTTCCCTCGGTGTTGAGTCTTGTTGGCCCAGGGAGCAGCAGCTGAGGGAGCATCCAGATCCATAGCAACCTCATAATCATCCCAACACCGCCCAAGGAACAGAAGCTATACGAGCAACTTCCCCCACAAACCAGAGGAGGCACCATTGCTGCGAACAGCACCCACCAGAGGAACTGCAGCTAACTGTAGCTACTGCCATAGAGAAACTGCAGATAGAGAAGCTATTGACACCCAAGGAGTAGCCCCTGCAAAGCTCAACATATAGATCAGTCAGTAAGACCAAAAATGGGTAAGCAAAGATCTCACCAAAGGAAGGAAAATGAGGAAACACCAGAAAGACAGCTAAGTGACACAGAAGCCTGCAATTTGCCAGAAAAAGAATTCAGAATAAGGATCATGGAGGTCTTAAATCGGTTGGAAGGAAAAATTAACACCATATGCAAGAAACAAGAAGAAATGGATGAAAAAATCAACAACTTATGGAAAAATCAAGAAGAAATGAAGAATGATATAGATACAATAAAAAACACCATGGGAAGCTTCAACAGTAGACTAGGAGAAGCAGAGGACCGAATTAGTGAATTAGAAGACAGGGAAGCAAAGCACAGCCAAGTTGAATTGCAATTGGAGAAAAAACTTAAAAGACAGGAGGAAAGCCTAAGGGAGCTATGGGACAACATGAAACGAAGCAACATAAGAATAATAGGGGTGCCAGAACAAAAGGAAGAACAAGGTTTAGAAGAAATATTTGAAGAAATAATGTCAGAAAACTTCCCTGAGGTAGCAAAGAAAAAAGTCATACAAGCCCAGAGAGTCCCAAACAGAATGAACCCGAATAGACCCACACCAAGACACATCATAATTACTATGGCAAATATTCAGGACAAAGAGAGAATCTTAAAGGCTTCAAGAGAGAGACAGAAAGTTACATACAAGGGAACCCCCATTAGATTATCAAATGATTTCTCAACAGAAACACATCAGGCCAGAAAAGAATGGAAAGAAATCTACAAAGTGATGCAAACCAAGGGATTAAATCCAAGAATACTCTATCCAGCAAGGTTATCATTCAAAATTGAAGGGCAAATAAGGAGCGTCACAGACAAAAAAATGCTAAGGGAGTTTATCACGACCAAGCCAGCAATGCAAGAAATGCTAAAAGGGCTGGTGTAAAATAAAATGTTAAGAAGGAATAGTCTCAAAAAAATAAAAATGGCTACAAACAATTTCATTTCAATAATAACCTTAAATGTAAACGGACTAAATGCTCCACTCAAAAGACATCGAGTGGCTGAATGGATAAAAAAACATGACCCATATATATGCTGTCTACAAGAGACCCACCTCAGAAAAAAGGACTCATATAGATTGAAAGTGAAGGGATGGAAAAACATATTTCAGGCAAATGGAAATGAAAAAAAAGCTGGGGTAGCAGTACTTATTTCTGACAAAATAGACCTCAAAGTAAAGGCCATAACAAAAGATAAAGAAGGCCACTTCATAATAATAAAGGGATCGATACAACAAGAAGATATAACCCTAATAAACATATATGCACCCAATGTAGGAGCACCCAAATACATAAAAAATCTCCTGGAAGATATCAAGGGAGAAATCGACAACAACACAATCATAATAGGAGACTTTAATACGCCACTGACATCAATGGATAAATCAACTAAACAAAAAATCAGCAAAGAAACAGCAATTCTGAATGACTCACTAGATCAGATGGACTTAATTGATATCTTCAGAACATTTCACCCCAAAGCCACAGAATATACATTCTTCTCAAGTGCACATGGGACATTTTCAAAAATAGACCACATTTTGGGTCACAAACAAAGTCTCCCTAAATTCAAAAAGATTGAAATCATTCCAAGCATTTTCTCAGACCACAATGGCATAATATTAGAAATAAACTATAAGAAAAACTCCCCCCAAAATTTAAACACTTGGAGGTTGAATAACATGCTATTAAACAATGATTGGGTAAACAATGAGATCAAAGAAGAAATTAAAACATTCCTGGAGACTAATGACAATAAAAACACAACAATATCAATACTATGGGATACAATGAAAGCAGTACTGAGAGGAAAATTTATAGCTATACAGGCATACCTCAAAAAACAACAAAAAGTGTTAATAAATAATCTAACTCAACAACTCAAAGAGTTAGAAAGACAGCAACAAGAAAAACCCACAGTGAACAGAAGGAAGGAAATAATAAAGATCAGAGCAGAAATGAATGACATAGAGACCAAAGAAACAGTACAAAAGATCAATAAAACCAAGAGCTGGTTCTTTGAAAGGATAAACAAGATTGATGAACCACTAGCCAGGCTCACCAAAAAGCAAAGAGAGGGGACCCAAATAAACAAAATCAGAAATGAAAGAGGTGAAATAACAACAGACCCAGATGAAATACAAAGGATTGTTACAAAATACTATGAGCAACTCTATTCTAATAAACTGAACAACTTGGAGGAAATGGACACATTCCTAGAAAAATACAACATTCCAAAACTTAATCAAGAAGATACTAAAAATCTCAATAGGCAGATAACTATGGATGAAATTGAAGCAGTCATCAAAAAGCTTCCAGCAAACAAAAGCCCGGGGCCAGATGGCTTCACAGGAGAGTTTTACCGAACATTCAAGGAAGAACTAAAACCTATCCTCCTCAGACTACTCCAGAAAATTCAAGAAGAAGGAACACTTCCAAGCTCCTTCTATGAAGCCAGCATCACCCTAATACCAAAACCAGATAAAGACAACACAATGAAAGAGAATTACAGGCCAATATCCCTCATGAACATAGATGCCAAAATCCTCAACAAAATTCTAGCAAATCGGATCCAGCAGTACATCAGAAAGATCATACACCATGATCAAGTAGGATTTATACCAGGGATGCAAGGATGGTACAATATCCGCAAATCAATAAATGTGATACATCACATAAACAAATTGAGAGATAAAAATCACATAGTTATATCCATTGATGCAGAAAAAGCATTTGACAAAATCCAACACCCTTTCTTGATAAAAACTCTCAGTAAGGTAGGGATAGAAGGTTCATATCTCAACATAATAAAAGCCATTTATGACAAGCCCACAGCCAACATCATACTCAATGGGCAAAAACTAAAACCATTCCCTCTAAGAACAGGAACAAGACAGGGATGCCCACTCTCACCACTCCTGTTCAACATAGTGCTGGAAGTACTAGCTATAGCGATCAGACAAGAAGAAGAAATAAAAGGCATCCAAATTGGAAAAGAAGAAGTAAAACTGTCCTTATTCGCAGATGACATGATACTATACATAGAAAACCCTAAAGAGTCCATAAAAAAATTATTAGACTTAATAAATGAATTCGGCAAGGTAGCAGGATACAAAATCAACGCCAAGAAATCTATGGCATTTCTATACACCAATAATGAACTTACAGAAAGAGAGACAAAGAAAGCAATCCCATTTACCATCGCACCAAAAAAATTAAGATACCTAGGAATAAACTTAACTAAGGAGGTAAAAGACTTATATGCAGAAAACTACACAACACTGAAAAAAGAGATAGAGGAAGATGTAAACAGATGGAAGAACATACCATGTTCATGGATTGGTAGAATCAACATCATCAAAATGTCCATATTACCCAAAGCAATCTATAGATTTAATGCACTCCCCATTAAAATATCAACAGCATATTTCACAGACCTAGAAAGAAGTCTCCAAAAATTTATCTGGAATAAAAAAAGACCCCGAATAGCCACAGCAATCCTGAGAAAGAAGAATCAAGTAGGAGGGATCTCTGTACCAGACATCAAGCTGTATTACAAAGCCACTGTTCTCAAAACAGCCTGGTACTGGCACAAGAACAGACATATAGACCAATGGAATAGAATAGAGAATCAAGATATTGACCCAAGCCACTATGCTCAATTAATATTTGACAAAGGAGGCATGAATATACAATGGAGACAAGACAGTCTCTTCAACAAATGGTGCTGGGAAAATTGGACAGATACATGCAAAAGAATGAAACTAGACCTCCAACTTACACCATACACAAAAATAAACTCAAAGTGGACACAGGACTTAAACATAAGACAGGAAACCATAAAAATATTAGAGGAATCCACAGGCAGGAAAATCTCAGACATATGCCGAAAGAACTTCTTCACTGATACTGCTCCTAAGGCAATGGAAGCTAAAAATAAAATAAACAAATGGGACTACATCAAAATAAAAAGCTTTTTCACAGCAAAGGAAACCATCAGTAAAACAACAAGAAACCCCACTGCATGGGAGAACATATTTGCCAACGATATCACTGATAAGGGTTTAATCTCCAAAATTTACAGAGAACTCATACAACTTAACAAAAAGAATATAAACAACCCAATTAAAAAATGGGCAACTGAGCTAAATAGACACTTTTCTAAAGAAGACAGAAGGAAGGCCAAGAGACATATGAAAACATGCTCAAAGTCATTAATCATCAGAGAGATGCAAATCAAAACAACAATGCGGTACCATCTTACACCAGTCAGAATGGCTATCATCAACAAAACAGCAAACGACAAGTGTTGGCGAGGATGTGGAGGAAAAGGAACTCTTTTACACTGCTGGTGGGAATGCAGACTGGTGCAGCCACTATGGAGAACAGTATGGCGTTTCCTCAAAAAACTAAAAATGGAACTCCCATTTGACCCAATGATTCCACTCCTAGGAATATATCCCAAGAAAATGGAAACACGGATCAGAAAGGATATATGCACCCCTATGTTTATAGCAGCACAATTCACCATAGCTAAGATTTGGAAACAGCCGAAATGCCCATCAGCAGATGAATGGATTAAAAAACTGTGGTACATCTACTCAATGGAATACTATGCTGCGGTAAAAAAGAAAGACTTCCTACCATTTGCAGCAACTTGGAGGGAGATGGAGTCCATTATGCTAAGTGAAATAAGCCAGGCAGAGAAAGATAAACATCACATGATATCACTCATTTATGGAATATAGTGAATGGCATAGACTGATGAATAATAACAGACCCAGAGACTGAGTAATATTGATCAGAACCCCAAACACCAGAGAAGGAGGGGATCGCTGGGAGTAAGGGGGAGAAATCAACCGAGAGACTTGTGGGCATACTTATGAGCCTCATTAATGGCCACAGATAAATGGGGGTGGAGTATAGGTGGAGGGTGGGGGATAAGGGAGGGATAAGAACACATATGTAAAACAATAATAATAATATTATTATAAGAGAGAAAGAGGAGAGAGAGAGAGAGAGAGAGAGAGAGAGAGAGAGAGAGAGAGAAGAAAGTGTGAGGTAACCAGAACCCCAAGAACACCTGAGAACGCCTTTACCGCCAGGCTAGCAGGAATCAGCTGTACGGTAAGATAACCTGGGGCTATTGGGTAAGTATTTCTGGAACTATGTTCCTAATCCTGCATGGGTGGGAGCCCTTACCTGGGTTGATCCTCCTGCCCAAAGTAGTCACTGATGATACTAAACACCTTAGTCATCCAGGAGGACTACTGGTGGGACAAGGAAGTATAACTACATAGAGCGCACCACCCAGCTCCCCTTTTGTAGGACACAAAATTAAGCTATTGCTCCTTTGTGTGTAAAATTAAATAGAAGATTCTGGCTTGTGAGGACACCAAAGGAAGGGACCATCACTACTTCCTCCTGGGAAAGGTGTAGAAAATGAAACAAAAACCTTGCCTAAGCAAAAAGAAATTGACAACCAGTTTAAAATGGAATTTCCATGACCTAGAGCAAAGAATATCCTTACATGATATTATTCTACAAGGTCATTATAATTGTTCCCAGATTTGGGTTATCCCCATTACCTATAATAGTATCTCCCATCAAGGACTATCAATAAAGAATGATTTATTTTATTAATACACACACACACACACACACACTTTGTTGGCGGTTGGAGACAAAAGCAACACAGCTATAGATATTTTAGAATTACAACAGCATATTGTACAATTATCCCCAAAAAACATACAAACCAATCCTTTGAATGTCTGACAGCAATTTAAAAACTACATGAAAGGACCTCATCCCTTCCACTAGGCAGAGGGCCTCCTGAGAAGGCACCTGAGCATTCTATATTGGCCTGTCTTGCCCTTGTGGCCAAAAATGAACCTTTTCTCATGGTCCAGATGCCCACAACTGTTACCTGACCTTTTAGTTCATGCCAAGGCTGAAGCACCAACGTGGCTGGCACCACGGATGTCCCACCCGCCCAGTGGGGGGAGCTAGGCCCTCTCTGGAGAAGAAACATGGAGTCCCAAAAATATGAGCTCAACGCCCGGACCTTGCCAGCAGGTGAGGGGTTCCCGAGGCAGGTGCTGGGTGTGGAGCCCATGGGGCATAGGTCACCAAGGAGACAGAACTAAACCTCACATCACCCTGCTTGGCCCCGGAGGATGGCTGGTTAGCCAGAGACGGGTAAGATTCCTCATGGAAGGAACAACCTAAGACAGGCACAGTCACAGAGGGGCCATCAGGAGAGAACTTGGGGAGCAACGGAGGTGGGGCACAGACCCTTACCACCCCTCCTGCAACCTGGCAGGCGCCTGAACATTCTCCCATTCTGAGGGAGGTCTCCTTCCCCCATGGCTGCTTCACTTCCCATGCACAGCTCAAATTGGGACCCATGTAACAGAGACGTGGCTGACAGCAGCTGCCATTTCACTGCAACAAGACTTGTTTGAGAGGCCTTGTACCCATGGTGGGGGCAAGTGGGTTTCTAATTTCCAAGTCCAGCCTAATAGCTGGAATGTTCAGGCCCTTCTCAAGAAGCCAAACAATCAATTCCACTAATACACACATGGTAAATAAGATAGTTGCTAGAGTGTTGAGTCTGACATATGAATAGTACCCAATTTCTCAGAGAAAATCAATGTGGCTAATAGAAGTAAATTAATATTCTAGAAAAACTGAGTGTACTGTACAAAATGCTGTTCCTATAGTATTAACAAAAATTCTTATTGGCAGAGCGCCTCATGGTAAAATTGCACAACATGTTATGAACCTAATGCAGTCATAGTGTAGCGCAAATAATTAAAATGTAAAAGATATCAAGACTAACAATAAAATCTCCAGAAGTCTCCAATTATCTAAAGTAAAAAAGGGGGTGACAGTGGAAGAATATCATGTAAGGAAAAATATACTGAGAATAATTTACATCTAAAAACTTTTTTTGTACTTAAGAAAATTAACCTTTATTTGAAACGCTAACAGCAAGATATCCATAAAAATACACACATGGAGTCAAAATAAGCAAGAGGAAAATTATTTGGGGGAGTGGGGTGGGGATGAAAAAGAATCCCAAGTCAAATTTAAAGAGAATATCTCTGTATTAACTTTTGGTCGAGAATATGTTTGTATAGTTTCAGAAAACAACTCTGAGACCACCTGGAATCCAGTAACAGAGAGGAATAGACAGAAGTGCTCCAGCCATGAAAACAGAAGAGACAATTCAGAGATGGAAGATGCTGAGGACGCCTCACCATACCAACAGACAGCGGCTGCCTATTGCTGAAGGATACCCACGATCAAACAAGAGATGGTCGGACCTGCAATACCACCATTTGTCCACCAACCAGATCTGAAATATCATGGCTGACATGTACACACAAGGAACTATTTGACATTGAAACTGGGACTCAAAAGAACTGCTGGCCCAGAAAGGAACTCACTACAGACTGATTCATTTGCCTCTCAGGATAACCATTAAGGCTTATCGCAGTTTAGGTTTTTATAAGGGTATTTCTTGGATCACATGACCTCACACATCTAGACAAAATAATGAACAACATAGACTGGTGAACAAAGATAGACCCAGAAAAAGAGAAGCAGCGATCAGACCCTCAAACCTCAGAGGGAAAGTAGGGGAGGGTGGGGGTAAAGGGAAGAGATCAACCAAAGGACTTGTATGCATGCACTATGGACAATAAGGGGGTAGGGGAATATGTAGGGAGGGGTTTGGGATGGGAATGGGGGGATAAGGACAATTATGTGATACCATAATTAATAAAAATCAATTAAAAAAAAAAACATCTAAGGTCAAGTTCCAATTCAATATTCTTTCAGATCGATAGCCATTTATGCCCGTTTTCATGTAATAATTCAAACTATATTGAAGTATAAGCTTGCCATATGGTAAAGGTTCATATTCATTGAAATCTAATTCCAGATTCATTTGGTGAATTATAACTGAGCATTGCTATGTGCCAGAACATTCTAGAAACATATTACATTATATGCTTTTAGATCTAGCTCTTTACATTTTAATAGTCAATCCACAATGATATTCTTTTAAAAAAAATATATTTTATTGATATTTTACAGAGAGGAAGGAAGAGAGATAGAGAGCCAGAAACGTCAATGAGAGAGAAACATCGACCAGCTGCCTCTTGCACATCCCCTACTGGGGATGTGCCCGCAACCAATGTACATGCCCTTGACCGGAATTTAACCCAGGACCTTTCAGTCCGCAGACCGATGCTCTACCACTGAGCCAAACTGGTTTTGGCAACACAATGATATTCTTAAATGAACTGAAATATCATTGCTGACGTGTACACATAAGGAACTGTTTGACATTGAAATTGGGTCTCAAAAGAACTAGTGGCCCAAAAAGAAGCTCACTACAGACGGATTCATATGTCTTTAAGCATAACAATTATTGCTTGTCTCATTTTTTGATTCTTTTAGTAAGAATTTTGATTCATTTTGATTCATTCTAGTAAGACATGATCTCACTCATCTAGGGGAAAGGGTGAACAACATAGACTGATGAACAAGAACAGTCCCAGAGATAAGGAGCCATGGGTCAGACTGTTGGACCTCAAAGGGAGAGTGGGGATAAAAGGGAGAGATCAACCAAAGAACTTATGAGCACACATATGAGCCTAACTAGTGGTCAAAGACAATGGGGGGGGCATGAGAGGGGATTGGAATGGGGGGTTGAGGACAAATATGTGACACCTTAATCAATAAAGAAATTAATAATAAAAATTTAAAAAATAGTCAACCCACAATGATATTCTTAAATGACTGTATTTTGTGTCTTGTTTCAGATAGTGTGTAATTCTCCATACAATTCTGTGTTCTATTGTTATTTTGAAACTACTCATTTTAACCTGGTTTCATTATGTCTTCATTTTTTTCCATTTTATCACTGTTAACATTTTTAGTTTTGTCTCAGTGTAAGTGCACATCTATTCACATACCTTTGTAAAAAATCCAAATGTGAACAAAGCAGGCAAAGTCCCTGCTCTTTGGGTCATGCAGTATAACAGTGAGGGCAGAGAACAATGAAATAAATGTGTGTTTAAAATATTGTCCTCAGGAGAATTATATGAACAAAGCTATTCAGTATAAAGGATAGAACTGTCATGGTGTTAGCAGGATTTACAAAGCATAGTCTTAGAAGGTTTTGCATGTTGGATAAAAACCAGACTAGGACCAGAGTGTGCTCACAGGGTGTGTCAAGAAATATGAAAACCAAAAGTCCAGTGAGACTTGGGTCTTAACTCCACAAAGAAAAGGGAGAAAGGGATAATCTCATCCCCTATCAGACCACATAAAAACAAATTGCTCAAGTGACTATGAATAGGTACAGAAAACAAGTCTTCTACTGCTTGATGACAAAATGACCTCTCTTTTAAAATAATTTATGTGTGTGTGGTGTTGGTTTATTCTTCTACTCATTATAAAGGTGTACAAAATGGAAGATATTTTTGTCCTTTGGACAAGCATATTTTTGTTTACTTATTGTTGTGTTGGCATCAATGGAATGTGTTGAGGGTTTAAATACTGCACAAGACAAGAATATTTTTCTTCCTCATAATCTTTTGGGGACCACCTGAGCTAATTAAATACTCTCTATTTCTCCTTATCCATTTCATTCCTTTCTCCCCAATCCCTTTCCCGTCTGCATTATTGAATGATTTAATTATGTCTTATTAAATACAGGGCAGAAAATGGCCATCCTGTGATGGGACCCCACATTTATTTGTCTATGGAAGGCTTAATATTTGGAATTACTGGAACCTATTTCTACATTAGACAGCTGAAAGTTAACTGATCTGACCACCTCAGGTTGTATCCATTCCTAGTATATTCAGTATGGCTGGAACTGAGACAGACATGGTGGTGGTGGTGATGGTGTGTGAGTGTGTGTGTGTATGCGTGTGTTTGTGTGTGATTTGTGTATGTGAGCAGTCCTCAGACCAGAGGTAGCTGCACTCATACAATCCAAGGTGGCTCTTACAATATGGGGACAGAAGTTAATCAAGAGCTGGTACTAAGGAGGGGATCTGTTTCCATTCACAGGACACCTTTGCAACAAGAATAATAGAGCTTAAGCAGTAGTATGTATGAGGAAGTTCCTGTGCCTGAGGTGCCTCAGAAGCAGACAGGCCACCTCACTTCTCAACGTGTCTGCCACCACTTCTCCTCACTCTCCCTCATGCTCATTCACCTTCTAAACTGGCTTCACTTTTCTGACTTGGACATTTGAAACAAGTACCTTCCTCTGGGCCTTTGCACTGCACACACTTCCCTCATAGCTGCGTGTCTCCCTCCCTATGTTGTGTTGCACAAAAAATTATCAGGTCCAAAAGATCTTCTCTTTTGCAAAATACACTCTCATGGATTTCAGAGAGAGGAAGGGAGAGGGGGGAAAGGGATAGAAACATCAAAAATGGGAGAGAATCATTGATTGGCTGCCTTCTGCATGCCCCTGCTGGGGATCTAGCCCACACTGCCGCCATGTGTCCTGACCAAGAATTGAACCGTGATCTTCTGGTTCATAGGTTGACGCTCAACATTGAGAAACACCAATCTGGCCAAAAGTTTTTCTTAAAAATAACAGCAACATTGCCTGTTGAGCCAAATGCCGGCCAGAAAACAACCAAGTCCTGGGACATGAAGTTGAAAACACCAGAAGCAGAGTGAGGTACAGAAGACATGTCCATTGCGCTGGGAGAAAGTACAGAGGGGAGTTCCAAGATAGGCACCAAAGGAAGATATATTTACTACTTTTGATTGGTTATTGGCAAGTCTTGAAAGCTCATGCAGGATGCAGAGCCATCTAGTGGTCACTATAGATATTGATTCAAGTTCCAACATGTGAGCTGTCTTTGGTAAGTGGACTCACAGCTTTTACCTGGCTGTTTACTCTTGTCTTTGTCTCTCACTCTTTGGCCCCAGTGTTCTTTAATTCAGGACATCACAGAATTTCCCCCTTTTCACTTATTTGGGGTCTCTGTTCAAATGTCAGACCCACCTACAAACCCATGAAAAACAGAACTCTATAGTCTCTCCTTTAGAAATGCTTACGTTTCTTCATACCAGCTGCCACCATATGAAATAACTTATTATTTTATCATTTACTTCTATATTCTTTTCTCTTTCATTGCATTGTAGAGACTTTTGTTCTTCAGTACTCTATTCTCACAGCCTGGACAGTGTCTAAAATATGGTCAAGCACTCAATTTATATCCCTGGGAAACATGAAACAATACTCATTAAAATTGTAGAATACACAAACCCCTCAGAGATATAGGTGATTTGAACAAATATTCCATATCAGGTGTGGCACTGGATATCCCCTACAGGGCACCATAGCCATACTCAATATTAAAATTTATGTCTAGCCTGCAAAATATGAATTGTGGCATTTCAAGTATGTGAGCAATGTAAGTTTGGGTGAAAATTAGTCATTTTATTTTCATTTTTTTCCTGTTAGTCACCTCCATCATAAATTTCATAATTTTTTCTTCTCTAATTTTCTGAGAAATCAGAATTGTAGCCCCTCATATTTGGGCTTTTCCTCTCCATGTACCTGGTCACTGTGTTGGGAAACCTGCTCATCATCCTGGCTGTCAGCTCACACTCCCACCTCCACACGCCCATGTACTTCTTCCTCTCCAACCTGTCCTTGGTAGACATCTGTTTCACCTCCACCACCGTCCCAAAGATGCTGGTGAACATCCAAATACAGAGCAAAACCACAACATATGAAGGCTGCATCACCCAGAGGCATTTTTATATATATTTTGTTGGGTTGGATGTTTTTCTCTTGATTGTGATGACCAATGACCGGTTTGTGGCCATCTGCCACCCCCTGCACTACATGGTCATCATGAACCCTCAGCTCTGTGTACTGTTGGTTCTGATGTCCTAGATCATGAGTGTCCTGCATTCCTTGCTACAATGCTTAGTGGCATTATAACTGTTCTTCCGCAGGAATTTGGAAATCCTTCACTTTTTCTGTGAACTCAATCAGATGATCAAACTTGCCTGTTCTGACATAATTTTAAATAACATGGTGATATATTTTTCAGCTTTTCTGCTTGTCGGTGGTCTTTTGCTGGGATTCTTTACTCATATTCTAAGAGAGTATCACACATGGAATGTCATCAGCTCAGGGGAAGTATAAAGCATTTTCTGCTTGTATGTCTCACCTCTCAGTTGTCTCCTTCTTTTGTGGTACAATGTGAGGAGTGCACCTTAGCTCTGTAGCTACCCACAGCTCACACTTAGGAACCACAGCCTCGGTGATGTAACCCATGGTCCCACCCATGCTGACCCCCTTCATCTGTAGTCTCAGGAACAAGGACATTAAACAGGCTCTGAAGAGATACTCTGTGACAGTAAATATAAACTGGCCAGTTGTCCTAAGACTGAAGAGATGCCCATGATGGCAGAGGTCAAAGACTCAGAGTCAGATACTGTGATTATTTTTTCACTATGGAAGTAGAACTTGCTTTTTTCCCATTGATTTCCTGAAATTCAATTTATTTGGCCTCAACTTCTCTATTCAATTTATGTAACTCAATTAAGCTTTCTGCCCTCTCAGATAACCACCAGATTTTCTCTTTGCTCTATTACTACTTTCCCAAATTTATTTCCTTCATGGATCAGATATTTGGAAAATCCCATTTACCTAATGGACAATGTGAATTTTTTAAAAGAATAATTTTCCTCAAATGACATGTATCATACCAAATAAATTTTGTGCATAAAAAATCATCCTGAATGGTATTACGTCTATGGAAAAAAAGTATAGTTAATGAGCTCCACTGGTTTGGCTCGCCCCCCCCACCCCCAAATCAAATAGGCATTTTATTTTATTTATTTTTACATTTTAATTAAATTATTATCTTTGTACATATCTTACCATTGCCCCCTCCCATACATGCCCTCCCTCCCCAGAGTTTTGTGTCCATTGGTTGTACTTATATGCATGCACACAAGTCTTTAGGTTGATCTCTTATCTCCCCCAGATCTCCCACCCTCCCTGCTGTAATTTGACAGTCTGCTTGTTTCTTTACTGTCTATATATCTATCTTTTTTTCATCAGTTTATAATGTTCTTTATTATCCATAAATGAGTGAGGTCATGTGGTGTTTCTCTTTCATTGACTGGCTTATATCACTCAGTATGATGTTCTCCAATTCCAACCAGGTTGCTGCAAATGATAAGAATTCTTTCTTTTTTTATGGCAGCATAGTATTCCATTGTGTAGATGTACCATAGTTTTTTGATCCAATCATCTGCTGATGGGCACCTAGGATGTTTCCAAATCCTAGCTATTGTAAATTGTGCTGCTATGAACATAGGGGTGCATATATCCTTTCTGATTGGGGTTTCTGGTTTCTTGGGATATGTTCCTAGTAGGGGGATTACTGGGTCAAATGGGAGTTCCATTTTCAGTTTTTTGAGGAAGCTCCATACTCTTCTCCACAGTGGTTGCACCAATCTGCATTCCCACCAGCAATGCACGAGGGTTCCTTTTTCTCCGCAACCTTGCCAACACTTGTTGTTTGTTGCTTTGTTGATGTTGGCCAATCTGACAGGTATGAGATGGTACCGCATTGTTGTTTTGATTTGCATCTCTCAGATAATTAGTGACTTTGAGCATATTTTCATGTGCCTCTTGGCCTTCCTTCTGTCTTCTTTTGAGAAGATTCTATTTAGGTCCATTGCCCATTTTTTAATTGGCTCATTTGTCTTCCTTTTATTAAATTGTATAAACTGTTTGTAGATGTTGAAGATTGAACCTTTATCAGTGATAACATTTGCAAATATGTTCTGTCATACAGTGGGCTTTCTTGTTGTTTTGTTGATGGTTTCTTTTGCTGTAAAAAAGCTTTTTATTTTGATGTAGTCCCATTTGTTTATTTTTTCTTTAGCTTCCATTGCCCTAGGGGCAGTATCAGTGAAGAAGTTCTTTTGGCATATGTCTGATATTTTGCTGCCTTGGATGCCTCTAGTATTTTTATGGTTTTCTATCTTATGTTTAAGTCCTGTATCCATTTTGAGTTTATTTTTGTGTATGGTGTAAGTTGGTGATCTAATTTCATTCTTTTGCATATATCTGTCCAATTTTCCCAACACCATTTATTGAAGAGACTGTCTTGACTCCATTGTATATTCGTGCCTCCTTTGTCAAATATTAATTGAACATAGCGATTTGGGGTGATATCTAGATTCTCTATTCTATTCTATTGATCTATATATCTGTTCTTGTGCCAGTACCAGGCTGTTTTGAGAACAGTGGCTTTTGTAATACAGCTTGAAATCCGGTATTGAGATCCCTCCTACTTATCTTCTTTCTCAGGATTTCTGTGGCTATTCTGGTACTTTCATTGTTCCAAATGGTTATGTAGGTCTCTCTCTCCTGCATTGATTTAAAGGCACAAAATATAACACAACCAGGTACAACACAAGGCACTGAACAGAAGTGTATTTGCGATATTAATAACCTCCAATAAAGGTGACCAGGGAAAGGCAAATTAGGGGATAGGAGAGAAAGAAGAAGAATAAAAAGAGAAGGGGGATGGAGAAAAAGAAAAAGATAGGAAAGAAAATAATAAAGAATGGAGTGTCAAAATTAAATTGGGAAACAGGGAGAGAAAAAAAGAGAGACAGAGAGACAATAAAGAGACTAAGAGAGAAAAGGGGAACAAACTATATATATGGGGAGAGAATTTCAATAGAACAACCAATAACCCCAGCAAATGCTGGCTACAGTACCTGGAGAATAATACAAACTCCATCACTCACTAATATCCAGCAAAGCAACAGAAAACAGAAATAAAAAACAAACAAAAACAAAGCAAATAAAAAATACCAAGCAACAGCAACAACAAAAGAATAAACAAAATAATCTCACTAAAAAGCATAAAAATACAATATAATCAACATTCACACAAACAGCATCAAAAGGACAGAGAGAAAAACAATTTTTTTTGTTGTTGTTGCTAGTTAATGCATCTAAGAGAGGGGTGTGTATACACATGGCACAGGGGATTGGAAATTAGATATATAGGTAGGGTAGAAATTTTAGCAATGAGAGACAGAAAGAGCAGGGAAAATCTAAAGCAGGAAAGGGTTAAGATAAACAGTACAGCAAAAGGGAAAAGGTTAGGAAGAGAGTGATGGTGTAAAGGTTGTGTTGAGATAGGGTTAAACGATGCTAAAGGAGAAATAAAAATAGAATGAAGAACACTAATTCCAATGTAAAATAAAGAGAAAATAAAATGGCACTTAAAAAAAAGGAAAAGGAAACAAAAAAGTTAAAGTAGCAGTAGTAATAATGCTGATTGAACCTAAAAATGTAATAATTAGAAAGGTAAAATCAAGTGAGGAAAAAAGGAAAAAAAAATCATTTCTTAAGTAAAGAATGTAAAAAATGAAAATAAAATAAAAAATAAAAAATTAGCAAAAAAAGTGTGCAGTAGTGAAGGCCATTCACTTCCTCCATTATTCTGTTTGGCACGCCTGTTTCTCAGTCCAGACAGTATTGCAGTTCCCTGCGTTCCACTGCACCTCAGTGTTGTAAGCTAGTCCTTAATTTTAAGATGGCGATTTCTTAGTTTCTTGGTTTTAGATTAAATAAAACTTATAATAAACGCAGTCAGTGTGTACTCCAGCCCCTAAGGGGCAGTGTTTCTGGATTGATGTCCCCATCTTTTTGGTTGCTCTAGCCTTCTTTCTCTACCGATTTTGCCTCGGAGCTGAATCCCAGATGGTCTCTCCCCCGCCCTGGTTCCCAGCTTCCAGAAAAGCAGTTTCCCCCTGCTCTCTCTCAGCTACAGCCAATCTGGGCGGTCTCTCCTTTGTAATCAGAAGCAAAGGGTTGCCAAGGAACAAGGCCAGGTGCGCGATGAGCCAGTCTTCGAGCACTTACAAACAGACTGCATATCTTTCAAACTCCTATGTTCTCCCTCCTTGTCAGATCAGAATGGGTTGCTCCCTAGAGAACCCCACTATTAACAACTTTGAGGACCACCGTCCACTCTCTCAGATCATGCCAGACCCAACAGTGGGGGGCTTTTGTGGACACAGATTCCCAAGGTCCCAGAGTGTGCGCTTTTGTCTCTGCTGCTGCGGGGGTGGCTGCAGCGGCTGCCACAGCTTCTGCTGCTACAGCTTCTGCAGCTGCCGCCTCCACTGCAGGGACCCAAACACCCCACTTTATCCCCAGCAAAATGCAACCTTTCTGTGGAATCCACATGTCTGCACTGATCAGGGCCCCACAGCTGCTCAGTGGTCTCCACAGTTGTGGTTTTTTCAGGTCTCAGATAAGATCCCCAGTTGCAGCTCTGATGTGGTTGTGAGAGGCAGCAAGTACAAGTGTTTACCTATGCCACCATCTTCCCAGAATTCCCCAGGAAAGTATTTTAAACACATTTACTTAATTGTTCTCTGCCCCTGCCATCATACTGCATGATCCAATACAGCAGGGACCTCACCTGCTTTGTTCACATTTTTATCTTTTCACAAAGGTATATGAATAGATGTGAACTTATCTAGAAACAAAACTAAAAATGTGAAAAATAATAAAATGGAAAAATGAATTGATGTTGGGTTAAAATGAGTAGTTTCAAAACAATTAATCAAGGAAAACTGAATTGAGAAACATTAACTGCAACATGACATCAAGTAGCAATAATTTAATAATATCACTATGGGTTCACAAATCATAAACAATTAGATCTAAAAGAATATAATATATAATGTTCCTAGAATGTTCTGGCACAGAACAGGGCTACTGTAATAAAGAATATCAACTACTGATTACTTCAGTGTTTTTTCTATAGACACTGGAGAACAAATATGAATGCTGTACTAATCATGCTTTATTTTCTGTATTTTTCCAGCTTTATTGATATATAATTGACTTATGACATTGTATAAGTTTAAGGTGTACTGAGTGATACACTTAAAAACTGAAATATGATTACCATCAAAGCATTAGTTAGCACCTCATTGGCACACATAATTAACAATGTTTCTGGTTGAAACATTTAAGATTTATTTTCATAGCAACTTTCAAGTGTATAGTATAACTATAGTCACCATACTGCCCATTATATCCCTAGAACTTAATAATCTTATAACTGGAAGTTTGTACCCTTTGACCAACATCTCCCCATTTACACAGCCTCCAACCCCTGGTAACCACCATCTGACTTACAGTCCATATATTAATGAGTTCATATGGTACTTGTCTTTCTCTGTGCAACTTAGTTCACTCAGTATAATGCCCTCAAGGTCTAGCCATGTTGTCATAATAGGCAAGATTTCCTTCCTTATACTCATGGCTCTTTCTTCATTACAAAAAAAAATCCTCAATCGAGAATATTTTGAAGTTTATTTTTAGAGATAGTGGAAAGGAAGGGGAGAGACAGAGAGAGAAACATCGATGTTAGGAAGACACAAGCACATCAAGCGGTTGCTTCTCACATGGGCCCTGACCAGAGCCTGGGATGAAACCTGCAACTGAGGCATGTGGCCTTGACTGGAATCGAACCCATGACCCTTCTGTCCACAGGCAGACACTTTATCAACTCAACCAAACTGTCTAGGGCCCTTTCTCCATCTTTAAAGCAAGCAGTGTAGCATTGAAAATCTTGCTCTGATACCAACTATGTAGTCTTCTCTCTTCTACATTCAGAGGACCGTGGAGATTACATTAGCCTAACCTACCTAATTATTGACAAATAATTAAGAAGAAAAGGAAGACCAAGACAGGAAGCAAGAAGGAGATGACATCAGAAAGGCCATTTGGAACAAGGTTAGAATGCCTTATGGACAGGATGACACTGCCATTTAGGGCCTGAACAACTGAGCTGGTGGTGGATCCATACTCTAAGAAGGGGAAAAATCATTGGACAAACTCCAAGACAGCCCTCATGATCCATGCCTCCTGGTATCCATGTGTAATCCCCTCCTTTTATGTGGGCACTTCTAATAGAAGAGTAAGACAATGGTGGTGTGATGTTCTTTTCAAGATTTACAAAAGATTAACATTTTCGCCATAACTGGTTTGGCTCAGTGGATAGAGCATCGGCCTGCAGACTAAGATGTCCCAGGTTTGATTATGGTCAAGGGTATGTACCTTGGTTGCAAGCATATCCCCAGTGGGGGTTGTGCAGGAGGCAGCTGATCAATGTTTCTCTCTCATTGATGTTTCCAACTCTCTATCCTTCTCCTTTCCTCTCTGTAAAAAAAATCAATAAATATATTTAAAAAGAAGATTAACATTTTCACCTTGCTTTCATCTCTCTCTCTCTCTTTCTTTCTCTCTTTCTCAAAAGAACATATAAAAACAATGTTTTAAAGCAGAAACAGTTAAATAGTTCAGAAAAATATCATAAAATACTCCAAATAATTTTCACCCCAATGAATGAGTAGCTGTACACATGGATAACATATTCCACACTTTATTGATTAGATGTGTGCCACGAAAAACATTTTGTACAGTAAACAAATGTATATTATTCATTACATTTTAGGTTATCACTAACTCTAACCACAGAAGACTAATCTATATATTAAAATATGTATTTCCTTGTAGATTCTCCTTAGAAATATCTTTGAAAGTCAATTTTTTGCTAGTGGCTATGATAGGCAAGTGGACACACAGATGAATAATACAATGAAGACTATAAAACCAGGAGACTAGCTATAAAACACACTAGCATGTTAAAGTCTACATCATCAAGAATTGCAGTAAAGTTAGTGCTATAGAAAGTGATAGCCCAGCCAGCATGGCTCATGGTTGAGCATCAACTGTACACCAAGAGGTCACAGTTAGATTATGGTGGGGGAATTTGCCGGGGTGCCAGTCTCAGCCCCTAGTGTGGAGGCAGCTGATTGGTGTTTCTCTCTCAACATCGATGTTTCTATTTTTCTCTGTCTCTCCCTTCCATTCTCTGAAAACAATTACAATATTTTATTTAAATAAAAAAGTAATGAACATATAAGTGAAAACTGTGGTCTCGGATTTTGGTCTAAAATAAAATTAAATAAATGACCTTACCATCCAAGTATAATTTTGTCCACAGGGGTAGTACATATCATGTCTATTCTTTCAGGGGAAAAAATAGGAAAATTGCTTGGAATGAAAAGTGTCATAAAATATTAAATTGTGCTAATGTAATTCATGTTAACCTATGAGATAAATGAGAATTTACAATTACATATGGTCCTAATATTGGATTATTTTCTGTAGAACTTGTGACCCTGAGGATTTGAACCCTGCATTCCTGGACAATTGTTCATCCGAGAACAATTGGCCCATGAAAGCTTACCTGCCAAGGAATCTTTGCAGGGCCCTCTTTATGTCCTTGTTCCTGAGACTGTAGATGAAGGGGTTCAGCATAGGTGTGACCACGGTGTACATCACTGAGGCTGCTGCACTTGAGTGTGAGCTTTGGGAAGCAGCAGAGCTAAGATATACTCCTAGGGCTGTACCATAAAATAAGGATACAACTGAGAGGTGAGACGCACAGGTAGAAAATGCTTTATACTTCCCCTGAGCTGATGGGATTGCACATATGGAGGAAATTATCTTGGAGTAAGAGTAAAAGATCCCAGCAAGGGGACCAACAGATAGCAGCCCAGCTGAAAAATACATGATCATGTTGTTAAGAGAGATGTCAGAACAGGCAAGTCGTAGCATCTGATTGAATTCACAGAAAAAGTGGGGTATTTCCAAGTCTGAGCAGAAGCGCAGGCGCAACACCATTAAGCCTTCTAGCAAGGAATTCAGGAAACTCAGGATCCAGGACACCAGAACCAGCAGTCCACAGAGCTGGGGGTTCATGATGACCAGGTAGTGCAGGGGGTGGCAGATGGCCACATACCTGTCATAGGCCATCACGGTCAGAAGTAAGTTGTCCAAGCCAGCAAAAAGTATGAAAAAATACATCTGGGTGATGCATCCTTCATAGGTGATGGCTTTGCTCTGTGTCTGGATGTTCCACAGCATCTTTGGGATGGTGGTGGAGGTGAAACAGATGTCTACCAAGGACAGGTTGGAGAGGAAGAAGTACATGGGTGTGTGGAGGTGGGAGTCAGAGCTGACAGCCAGGATGATGAGCAGGTTTCCCAACACAGTGATCAGGTACATGGAGAGGAAAAGCCCAAATATGAGGGGCTGTTGTTCCCATGCCTGTGAAAGTCCCAGAAGAAGAAATTCTGAAATATGTGTACCATTGTAGGGTTCCTTGTGTCCTAGGTGACTACCAGAAAATATAAAAAATGAAAAACAAAATTTCACATTAGCAAGCATTTGTAGCCAAGAATAAATGACATATTTGTGTTTCAGAATGAAGAAAATAATTTCCATTTTTGGTGTTTGGCTTGATCCCCATTATGGTATTGCTATTAGCATTTGTCATTAGAATTTCCTTTTCTACCATCAGCCTGTTCTTCAAACATAACGTATATTGTTGTTTTATTGAGGATATATATCATGCATTTGGGGAATACATATCAACTACAGACCACGTTCCAGGCACTTTTCAGAGTATGGGATGCTGAAAGCCAAAGTCCTTACAAACTAATCATGGAGAAAGAATATAATCAAATAAAAATAATATAAAGAAAAGTAAATCTATAAAGAAAAGTAAATCACATTAAATGGAGAGAGTGGAGAGAGGGTGTTCTTTTTAATAGAGTGTAGCCAAGACTTGCTAAAGATGACACTTAAACAGTTACCTCTTAGATCACTAACTGGGAAACTGATGAAAACAAGTGTTTTCCAGGCAAAAGGAAGAGGCTATGCAAAGACCCAGAGGAAGATGATTGTTTAGAAAACCAGGGCTCAAAATGAGCCAGAGTGTCAAGTGGAATGAGCACAGCAAAGCAGGATCAGAGATGGTGTCAGAGAATATTTAGAAAAATGGTTGCTTGTGTGCTGCTGTTGTAACTTCGAGTCATGGGCAGTGCTTTGTGCACACTCTGTAAACCCAGCACTTTATTAATCTGGTGGCAGAAGCATTTTGGGAATTGAAAAGGATATCCTCCTTAGTATTTACTCTTGATATTAGAGTCACATTGGAATATATCAGTCCAGGCAATGTTCTCAGTTTGTAAGATACATAAACACACACACACACACACACACACACACACACACACACACAACAGCATACTATGGCCTTTCCCCCACTGTTTTTTCCATGAGCATATCCCTCCCATACTATTGTTAATGGAAAACAAAACAAAACAAAACAAAACAAAAACAAACCATTGAAACCTGTAAAGAATTTTTGTGAGTTTATTTGAGCCAAACTCTTGACATATGCCAGGAAGCAGAACCTCAATGGATTGAGATAATGCTCTGAAGAATGGTGGGTTACATTTCTCTATTTATACATTGCAATCAAAGGAGGGACATAGGTGGATTTCATGAAATTCATTGGTGATAGAGTAAGGAGGCGGGAGAAAGCAAAGCGGTGGGAAACCCCTGGGACTGGATAAAGAGTAAAATGATGGACGCTTACTTAGGTGAGTGCAGGAACAATTAACACGATAAAGAAGGAATCTGAGGCATCTGTCCTGGCGCCCACCACATTTGGTTGTGCTCCAGGCGCTCCAGAAAAAGGGAAGTTACAAGTTACCCAGACATCTCTCAGATATGTTATCTTAGAGGCAAAAAGGCAAATGAGCTCAGTAAAGATCAAAGTTGATCTTTGTCTGGGAAAATATCGGCCTAGAAAATGACTGCCCACTATAACCTGCTTGTAGTAAGATATTTAATTTTCAAGCCATTTTTTGTGGTGACTTTAGGTCTCTGAGTTTGCAAGACTGCCACGCAGGCCTTCCCTGAGCTTGTCAGGTTAGCATGTGGCTCTTTTCTTTCACACTATAGATACAAGTCTAGGTGTCCAGATCAACTATCTTTTCCAAAAAGAATTTAGAAATAGTATTTTGATATTCTGATAGTGCACCTACCATAGACAAATAAGCTTTGGGATCTATATTGTTATGCACATTTCCCCCCTGTAGTTAGAGAAATATAAACAGTAGGTTAAATGAGCATAGAGGGAGAAAGAGCAGTAAAATGAACCTGAGGAAGGTCAGAGATTTAATTAGCTCAGGTGGTCCCTGATAGACAATGAACAAGAACAATCTTTAAATTCTGGCTGCTTTCCCACCCTATTTATATCCACATTAAAGACAAGCAAAAATAATAGAGGAGAAGAAATAAATTTGTCCAAAATACAAATGTACTTATAGATCTATGAGGTAACTACCCCAAGTGAAATATGACCAAATTACTACTAATTACAATGGTTTGGCCTAGCCATACATATTAATGTGCAGTTTTCTATCATTTCACATTAAAAGGATTGGTTACCCTTAGCAGTGAGTAGGCAATCCCTCTGATTTTTTTGTAAAGTGACTGAGGGAGGGGAACAACTGCATTGCCTTCCAGGTTGATACATTCCCAGCTTTTATTAAACAATTCAATGTTTCCAAATATATTGAAATGCAGACTTTCCATGGGTTCAGTGCACTTATATACTGAGACCTAATTCCTGATTCATTCAAGAAATAACAATGGGGCATCTAGTATGTGCCACAATTTCTAGAAACATTATATACTACCTTCTATGTCAATGCCATTGCCAAGTTGACTATTAATCCAGGTTAGTAACCATGAATTATTGCTATTTATTATACCTTATTTTGGTTAACTTTTGATGCTCTTCTCAATTTTTAAAAATATAATTGCTTGCAATTTGCTCTATTTAACCAGGTTTAATTCTCCCTGTCATTCTTTTCATTTCATAGCTTTATATTTACTAAAGGTGTTCTTATATAAGTACACACAATTTTGAAAATACATAGGTGAAAAAAAGTGAAACCCTGCTTGTGTGGATCTGGCACTCTGATGGTGAAGTCAGGGTATAATGAAAAAAATGTTTGTATGACTAGGTATTCAGGGTTTCTATCTCTCTCTCCCTCTTCCTTCCTCTCTGAAATAAAAAAAATTTTTAAAAGTCATTTTATAATATTCTATAATATTTCCAAGTTATTGAAATTAAAGCTGGAATTAGTGACCCATGTTAATATTAGTAAATTATTGATTCTCACTTAAATTTTTTTCATACTGAATTTTTGTAACCAGTATACTTAATCTTATTTCTTTCCTTTGACAATCTTTATTCCATACATTTTTAGTTTTTAAGTATATTTTGTGCTTGGAATACATACACACTCATAAGTAATTGGAGGAAAGGTTATAAGGTATTATTGAGTAATAAGGAACAGTGGACACATAGAAAAAAGATTGTACAACATATAAGGATAATTTCTGCTGGGCACAGGATATAATTTATGCATTTGTACAAATACTTATAAGTGTGTATGTAGTCAAAGCACAAAAGATACTTTTTTAAAAAAAACTAAAGATGTATGAAATAAAAATTATCAAAGGAAAGAAATAAGATTAAGTATACTGGTTACAAAAATTCTGTATGAAACAAATTTAAGTGAGAATCAAATTAATCTATATAAAGACAGATAATAATAATAATTTACTAATATTAACATGGGTTACTAATTCCAGCTTTAATTTCCAATAACTTGGAAATATTATAGAATATTATAGAATGACTTTTTAAAAATATATTTTTATTTATTTCAGAGAGGAAGGAAGAGGGAGAGAGAGAGAAACATCAATGATAATAGGGAATCAGTGATTGACTGCTCTCTGCATACCCCCTACCAGGGACCAAGCCTGCAATCCAGACTGACAATATATCTAAAGGCAACCTCTTGATTCATAAGTCAATACTCAACCACTGAGCCATGCCGGCCTGGGTATAAAGGATTTTAAATTTGGAGGAAAGCATTATCTAAACCAGGAGTGGGCAAACTTTTTGACTCGAGGGCCACAATGGGTTCTTAAACTGGACCGGAGGGCTGGAACAAAAGCAACCTGGCCATGCTGGCACTCTCATCTTGGGCTGCTGGTGAAGGAGCGGAGTAGAGAGCAAGAGAACCCTCTGCTCTTTCGGCTCCGAGGGCCGGATAGAACAGCCGAACGGGCTGTAGTTTGCCCACGGCTGATGTAAGTTATAGTTTCTTCTTCTATTAAGATATTGAGTTCAAATAGGATAATGGAAGGTAAAGGTAATCTTTAGTAAATAAAAGAGAACGCCTTCCAGAGGATCATAGAAGTTGATGCTTGTTTTGTAAGTAGAGAGCTAACAACAAAAGGCCAAAAAGAACAATAAGGATCAATGAAGATGTGAAACAATTTGGCAATATGTGTGTAGGGTGATTTATTAACACTACGTACTTAGTAGAACATTCTTTTTCATTTTTGTGATAGCAACGATTCACAAGTGAAGAATATAAAAGTAACAGCTGAATTTTTTTTCAGTAAGAAAAGTAAACATTCAAAAGCAATGGAGATGATCTCACTCATATGTGGAATCTAAGTAAAAAAATAAACAGATCAACAGAATGGATCCAGAGACTTGGAAACAGGGAACAGGGTGTGGAATCTCAGAGAGAAGGCTTGAGAGGTGCGGTGGGTGGGAAGTAATTAACAGAAAACCTTGTATGCATATATGCATAACCTATGGACACAGACAATAGGGGAGTGTGAAGGTCTGCGGCAGGGGTGGTAGTTAAGGAGGGCGGGCTGGAAGGGGTCAATTGGGGAATAAAAGGGGACACATGTAAGTCTTTCAACAATAAAGAATTTAAAAAAATAAAATTTAGAAAAAGCAATGGAGAGAATGCAATATGACTGAGTGAGAGATTTGAGCCCACACTATTAATAAACACTCACAATTGCCCACATCTACACACATGAAGGTACTCAATAACAAGTAACAAAGTGGGTGAAAGAAACCTCCAATTCCTTGTTTGGAAGAATGCAATAAAAAATGAAGTAATTACAAAGTGAAACTATTAAGCATACCTCTTGTTGTTTATCATATTATTTTTAATGTGAAGTAAATATCAGAGTGAAAAAAGATCCTGTGAAATGTATGTCTCATTACTGCTGTAATATTTCAAGAAATATATTGGACCTGGATCTTTCTCATCAATAGAAACGTAGTCAAATAGATGCCATGATAAAAATAAAGAACTGCCCTCACTTGACTGGATATCCCTCCATACCTACTGCTCTATTTTCATACTCCTTTTAGTTGCAAAACTCAGTGTACACATTTTACTTTTACTTGAATCACTTTATGCCTCAATTGCCACCTCTAATTTGTCTTCCATAAGTTAATTGTCAGCAATTAGTTCAATATTCACTTCTTTTAGCATCATTAATCAGTCACTAATTATTTAATCAGGCAAACAAGGAACTATAGGCTGGTGCCTGTCAAGAGACCTCAGGTACATGTGCTTGGCTTTGACCCTCTCTGACCCTTTCCTGTAGTACCTACTGGACCTCTGGACTCACCTGTTTGGGAACTCTGAGGCGAAGGTCTCCATGGGAAAGTCCAACCTCCTGGATGGGTGAGAATGGAGACTGAAGCTCTCTGCCCAGACAAGACAGCAGGAAGGAGGCAAGCACAGGTCTCCTAGACAAACTTAGAATTACAAAATAACAATGGGTCCCATCCAGCCCAAGGTCACACACGCTAAGAGACTGGAGATGAGGAGATATTTGCAGCTTTCTATGTCTGCTTATTATGTGCATTTCTGTCTTGTTACTGCAACTTCTAATCACCTGATTTCCCTGTGGGTTTGGACAGAAGGGAATGTTTTCCTGGAGATTCTGTGTTCCCAAAAGACCATATTAGGATTCAAGTGAGTCCAGTTTTTACTAGTGCTTCCTCATTACATTTGTTGGGTTTCAGAGGACTAACATTCCAGCACCTTATCCCAACTTCGGTTTAAAATTTCTCCAAATTTAAGACTGAGGATGTAGTATGAATTAGAAAACTTGAATCTCCGAATATTGACTTGTGGTAGGGATACAGGCCCCTAATATCTACAGAAAATTGCTATTTTTCTTTTCAACAAGGGGGAGAAATAAGTTTCTTTGATATAACCTTTGAGTTTTACACACTGGGCTTTATGACACATTAGACAAAATAATTTGGCATTTCAATTTATATCACAAGTTAAGAGTTGGCATTTAGTTCCTCTGTGAAATATTGGTTAGTTATAAGAAACATATTTATATTATTTTACACTCTAATCTAAGTCTTCCTGGACTTGTAAGCTTGGAATAGGAAAGTAAATAGACTCTTTCCTAAAGCCCCCAGGAGAATCTTAGCCCTGCAAACATCTTGATATTAGCCCACTGAAACCCATTCCTCGTTCTGACATCAGGAATTGTAAGGGCACAGATGTGTTTGTTTTAAGTCACTCAGGTGATAAATTTACATTAGCATTAAAAAATAAATACATGTTTATCAAATGAAAATTTTCTTCAAGAACCTGGTGTCTCAATTCATTCATTTATCCTTCCCTGGGTAAAGGCATTTTGAGTTGTAATCCCTGCTTAAGTAAAAGAAGTGTATAATCAGTTTGGAGTTATTCAGCCTCTTCAGCGGGTAGAGAATTTCTTATTGAACAAATGTAAATGCGTTCCCAATTTTGATGACTTAGAAAAGCAATTCATCATTTAA
The DNA here is from genome assembly GCA_963924515.1 of Vespertilio murinus. Taxonomy (NCBI): domain Eukaryota; kingdom Metazoa; phylum Chordata; class Mammalia; order Chiroptera; family Vespertilionidae; genus Vespertilio; species Vespertilio murinus. The sequence continues at coordinate 85,184,357 of OZ004708.1, read as the reverse complement.
TTTCATGTTTACCATTTACTTTAAATCTTCATGTCTATATTTTTACATCTTTTCATTTTATGTTAATTCAGAAATTCATTATCTTCATTTCTATATTCTTTATTTTTTATTATTATTTATTTTATTTTATTGGGGTGAAATTAATCAACATGAACATATAGGTTTCATGTGTGGATTACTAATTTACAAAATCTGTATATAGGACCATGTGCCCACCACCCAAAGTCAAATCTCTTCCTGCCACTTCATATTAGGACCCCTTTCTTCCCCCACCTCCTCCCTCTGGCAACTGCCATACTGCTGTTTGTGTTCATAAGTTTCAGTTTTATATTTAACATATGAGCAAATCATATAGTTCTTAGCTTTTTCTGACTGACTTATTCACCTAGCACCATGGTCGGCAAAATTCGGCTCTTTGGCCCCATGAGAATGGCTCTTTCACAAAATACCGCCACCTGGGCGAGTCTATTTTGAAGAACTGGCATTAGAAGAAGTTCCAGTTTAAAAAATTTGGCTCTCCAAAGAAATTTCAATAGTTGTACTGTTTTTTTTTTGTTTTGTTTGTTTGTTTTTGTTTTTATTTATTTTTTAAATAAATCTTTATTGTTCATATTATTACAAATGTTCCTCATTTCTCCCCTCCCCCTCCATTGCTCCCCTCCACCAAGTTTCCAACCACCCTCTGCCCTTTCCCCATCCCCCATTGTCCTCATCCATAGGTGCACTTTATGTTCAATCCCCCCCTGCCCCACTCCCCATTTCCCTGAGAATCATCAGTCCACTCCCCTTCCATACCTCTGATTCTATTATATTCACCAGTTACTATTGTTCATCATGATTTTTACTTCCCTTGGTTTTTAGATTCACTTGTTGATAGTTACGTATTTGTTTTCATAATTTTTATCTTTATTTTCTTCCTCTTCCTAAAGAACCCCTTTTAGCAATTCATATAATTCTGGCTTGGCGGTGATGAACTCCTTTAGCTCTTTTTTATTTGTGAAGCTCTTTATCTGGCCTTTGATTCTGAGGGATAGCTTTGATGGGTAGAGTATTTTTGGCTGCAGGTTCTTGCTATTCATCACCTTGGATATTTCTTACCATTCCCATCTGGCCTGCATGGTTTCTGTTGAGAAATCAGCTGATAATCAGCTGATAAAGGTGCTCCTTTATAGGTAACTACCTGCTTTTGTCTTGCTGCTTTTAATATTCTCTCTTTGTCTTTTGCTCTTGGAATTTTAATTATGATGTGTCTTGGTGTGGTCCTCTTTGGATTCCTTTTGTTTGGGGTTCTGTGTGCTTCCTGGACTTGTGAGTCTATTTCTTTCCCCAGGTGGGGGAAGTTTTCTGTCACTATTTCTTTTAATATGATTTCGGTATCTTGCTCTCTGTCATCTTCTGGGATGTCCATAATTCTGATGTTGTTTCGCTTGAAGTTGTCCCAGAGGTTTCTCACACCATCTTCAACTTTCTGGATTCTCTTGTCTTCTTGCTTCTGTGGAGGAGTATCCTCTGGCTCTCTGTGTTCCAAATCTTTGACTTGATTCTTGCAATCTTCCATTCTGTTTTTAGGACTCTGTATAACATTTTTTATTTCAGAGAATGTATTCTTTATTTCTAGTTGATCATTTATTTTTTCTAGTTGATCCCTTTTCATATCTTCATAGGTCTCATTTATTTTATCTGCCTTTTCTAGGAGATTCTTGAACAACCTTATAAGCGTGGTTGAACTCTATATCCAGTCGCTTTTTGTCCTCCATTTCTTTCATTTGTGATCTGTTTCTGCTTTCCTGAGTTGGTCGGTTGGGAGGATCAGCTGTATCTATGCCAGGAGACAGCCTTATTCCACTAGACTTGGAAACCTGCAAAAGCCTCTGTGTTCAGCTTGGATGGGGCGGAGTTTCAGAGTGGAGCCCACAGCCTAGGCTTCTGGTTAGCCCCACCCTCTGAGGTTCCTGAGTCTCAGTGTACCTCAGTGTCCTTTGGTATTTGCTGCAAGCACCTCTGAGAGAAAGGTGCCCTAGAGTTTCTCCTGCTACCAGACAGTCTAGTCTCTCCTCCAACAAGCCCGCAACTGGGGTTCAGTGCAGTTGGAAGTAGGGTTAAGAGCAGTCCGGAGCTTATGTCTCCTTCCTGCTAGGGCAATCCAGCGGCCCAATCAACTATCTGTCCTCTGTGCGAAATGTGTGAGACTCGGGGGCTCTGCCTTTTGCCTCTTCCCTGAGCTTGTGCCTTACAGCCCAGATTCCCTCTGTATGAGGCTGGGGCCCGAGGGTCTTGCCCATGACTGGGGTTCAGTGCAGTCAGAACTGGGGCTCAGCACAGTCTGGACTTTTGTCTCCTTCCCGATAGGGAATGCCAGCCAGGCACTCAGCCACCCCTCCTCTCTGGCTCCGTCCTCTCCCCAGGCGTGCATCGTGTCTCTGTACCTTAGGCTTTTACAGCTCCTCTGATTGTCCTGGTTTTCTCTTTCCTTCTAGTTGTAGAATTTCCAGTAGTCAACTTTCCTATAGTTCTGGATAATGTCCACTTTATAGTTTAGTTGTATTTTTTGAAATTGTTGAGTGAGGCTGCAGTTAGTTGTTTACCTCTGCCGCCATCTTGGTTTTTTTCCAGCCTCCAGGCCTCTAGTTCTTAATATGTGCAGATGAGCCATTGTACTGTTGATATTTGGCTGTGTTGACTAATGTGTTTGCCGACTACTGACCTAGTATAATGTTCTCAAGATCCATTCGTTTTGTTGTAAATGATGCTATTTCATCCTTTCTTATGGTCATGAAGTACTCCATTTATCCAGTCCTCTATCATAGGGCACTTAGGCTGTTTCCAACTCTTGGCTACCGTGAATAAAGCTGAAATGAACATAGGGGTGCATATATCTTTGGGTATAAATGATTTTGAGTTTTTCAGGTATATATCCAGGAGTGTTGTTGCTGGGTCATATGATAGCTCTGTTTTTAATTTTTTGAGGAATCACCAGACTGCTTTCCATAGTGGTTGTACCAGTCTACACTCCCACAAGCAGTGAATAAGGATTCCCTTCATACCACGGAGGTCTTGGTTCAATTGGTTTGATTCTGGTCAAGACACACACTCGGGCCTCCAATTTGATCTTCAGTAGGGGGCATGCAGGAGGCAGCCATCAATGATTCTCTCTCATCATTGATGTTTCTATCTCTCTGTCTCTCTCCCTTCCTCTCTGAAATCAATACAAATATATTTAGAAAAAAGATGACAATGACAGCTCCATATGTCAAAACAGTGTGTGACCAACTTGTACTCAGTTGAAAAATATCCTTAAAATGTTTTAATTAAAATATAAATTATGAAATTATGTTGAATTCATTAAAAGAATAATACAAACTTCATGAGAGCAGATTAAGTTAATAAAGGCAAAGACATGAATTAATGGATTTAAAAACAGAATTTATAAATTCAAACCATACTGGTATCTAATAAATATAATCAAGGAAAAAGTTAGGAAACACAAACAATATTAGACATTTTAAGGGGGAATAACTTTTTTCTTAAAATATGTATTTTTTTATTTTAGAGAGAGAAAGGAAGGGAGAGGGAGAGATAGAAATTTCAATCAGTTGTCTCCTACAATGAGGATAGAGCCAGAATCCCAGGCATATGCCCTGACAGAGAATCAGACCTCTCAGTGCATAGGACCATGCCCAGCAAATTGAACTACAGCAGCTAGATAGAGCATTTAACATTTTTAATTTTATTTATTTATAATCTTATTTCTTAAAAGACAGCATTCATTGTTACTGTGTTTCAGACAACTGCATTGAAAAACTCTCATTGGGGGTTCATGTTCCTGTAACCAGGAGAGGTGGAAAGAACACATATGTTTGTGTAGGAAAACTGGTGACCTTGTTTTATATAACTAAACAAAAATGCAATTTCACTCTTGAGTCATTCTTTGATCTTGAAGGATGAATACAAACCTGAGCATAATAGAGATATATAATGGATGAAACTGATAATGATCAGTTGCCATACTTTCCAACCTTATAAAAAATTTAGAGAGTGGGACTTTATATTCATTATAATAATCTTTATTCCTGAAACTGTAGATTATGAGTAGCACTGAAAATTTTCAAGGGGACACATTAAGTTAATCCAATAAAATATAGAGAAACAACAAGCAATAATAAATCCTATGTATAAACCCTTTTACAAATGGGCATCCATTCCTCCATAGTCCAATGAATAGATGCATAGCATGAAGAATAAGCATTTTATTTAGTCATACGATGCGTGATTTAAAATTTTTCTTCATCATATTCAAATTCATCTGTAACTTGAAAGTGGTATTAGGTCAACCTATTTATTAAAATTCATCTTTTGCCGAGACCGGTTTGGCTCAGTGGATAGAATGTCGGTCTGCGGACTGGGAGTCCCAGGTTTGATTCTGGTTAAGGGCATGTATATTGGTTGCAGCATATCCCCAGTGGGGGGGTGTGCAGGAGGCAGCTGGTCGATGTGTCTCTCTCATCGATGTTTCTGGCTCTCTGTCCCTCTCCCTTCCTCTCTGTGAAAAATCAATAAAATATATTAAAAAAAATAAAAAATAAAATTCATCTTTTAATGAAGAGTCCTCTTGGAGACATGGATTTGATAATCATTTTGAAAGTGGCTAAGACAGGGATATGAACACTGAGCTGAAAGAGAACAGGATTATAATAAGGAGAATAAAACACAGTGACAAGCTATTAAATACACTGGTATGGCAGAATCTACATAATCAGGATCACCAGTATAGACAGATACACAAAAGAATGTCAGTCATAAAAATGAACAGTAGAGATCTCAGATTTTCCACTCATACAAAATGGTATAAATTGCCTTGGTCATTTAGTGCAGCTTTCCCATTGGACTAGTGCAATTCAGGAGGATTCTTTGGTAAAAAAAATTTATTTGGTATGGTATATGTCATTTGAGAGAAATTATTCTGAAGATATCCATATTGTTTCATTATGTAAATTGAATTTTCCAAATATATCTGATCCATGATGGAAATACATTTAGGAAAGTAGAAAAACAACAAAGAGAAAAGCTGTTGAATATCTGAGAGAGCAGAGAACTTAATTGAGCTACATATGTTGAATAGAGAAGATGAGGTAAAAAAAACAGAAATTCCAGGAAATAAATGGGAAGAGCAAGTTCTACTTCCATGGTCTGAAGATCATCATGATGTACGACTCTGAGTCTTTGTTTGACCTCTGCCATCATGAGTAGGTCTTAAGTCTTAGGACAGCTGGCCTGTGTAGTTTCCTTCACAAAGAATGTCTTCAGAGCCTGTTTGATGTCTTTATTCCTGAAACTGTAGATGAAGGGGTTCAGCATGGGTGTGACCACAGAGTACATGGCCCAGGCTGTGGCACTTGAGTGTTTCTCAGGAATGCTAATTGAGTGCTGACCAATTAGAAAAGAAAGAAGAAGTATGGTATGAAGAAAAGGAAAGCATGTCTGAAGGAGAGACTGAGTAGGGAATCCTATTTTTCAGGGGTGTGTGGGTAGATCTTCAAACAAGATGACATTTGAACAGATACCTCAAAAGTGAACATGAAGAAATCTGAGATGTCCTAAATTAAAACCCTGAGCCAGTAAGTGAGATAAAAAGATTATGATAATCAAATGATGGTAATGCAGGTCTGACCCTCTTTAGTTTGGTTCTGGGCAACCTGCTCAGACTGTCAAACCTCAGAGGGAAGGTAGGGGAGGATGGGGGTAAGAGGGAGAGATCAAGCAAAGGACTTGTTTGCATACATATGAGCCTAACCAGTGTTCAAGGACAACAGGAGGCTGGGGACATGCGTGGGCAGGGGTTTGGGATGAAAATGGGGGGATGAGGACAAATATGTGATACCTTAATCAATAAAGAAATTTTTAAAAAGAAAAGAAAAGATTATGGTAGTCAACCGGGTAAAAGCTGGGGATTCAGTTAGGAAAGATTGCTTACATTCTTGAATGTAAATTGGAACTTTGAATCAATTTCTGTAGCGACCACTAGATGGCCCTGCATGAGCTTTCAGGACTGCTGCCAATCAAAAGTAGTAAATATTTCTTCCTTGTGGATTAGGATCCAAGATGGCGGCCTAGGCAGTCTCCTGAGCTGCCGCCTCATCAACAATTTAATTAAAAAACAACTAAAATCAAAAAGGACTTCACCAAAATGTCAGGAAAGCTGGCGGAGTGGAATAGCTACAACTAGAAAGAAAGAGAGAGGCTCACGGATTGGACTGGGAGCCGAAAAGCACTGAGGTAGGGAGACGCTTGCACACGCGGGCCGGCCGCCGAATACCTGCCTGGCGGTGGGAGGGGAGGAATTGATTGCACGGAACCCTTTCGGACTGTACTGAACCCAACCCCGTCTGAAATTCTGTGGCCCCAGGCTCATACGGGTGGAGTCTGGACTGTAGAGAAAGGCATTGAGACTCAGAGACTCAGAGACTGGGAGACCGGGGATTGGGAGCCGCAGTCGCAGTCTGCAGGGTCTACAGACTCGCGTGCGAGCAAGTATGCGTCTGACCGCCGCCTCTCCACAGCGGAAGGAGTCAGAAGCTCCAGACTACAGAGACCAGCCTAAGTCCGGGTGAGCCCCCGGGGCACCCATGCTCTTGCTTGGGGAAACTGGGCCGGTCAGGCAGAAACTCAGGCGAGTGCACAAGGGCAGGGCAGAAGCCAAGACTGTCAGTTCAGCCCTGAGACTCTGCCCCATCCAAGCTGAGCACAGAGGCTTCTGCAGTTTTTCAAGTCTGATCCTATAAGACTGTCTCCAATACAGAAGTTATCCCAGAGTAGACACAGCTGATACCCACATCCAATTGGCCTGAAGGTCAATTCACAACAATAGAGACTTAGCTACAACAAGGCTGTGCACGCAGTCCACAAAGGGGATCACCAAGATTGTCTACCTCAGGTATCTGAGGAGGCTGACCCACTGTGCTATATAGGACACCAAACACACAAAGCCATCCTACCAACTCTGAAAAATAGTGATAATGCCGAGACAAGGAAATAGATCTCAAACAAAAGAGATGGAGGATATAGAGTTCAGAACTACGGTTCTAAGGTTATGCAACAATATCCTAGAAAAGCTCGATAAATTTCAGGAGACCCAACTAAAAAGTATACATAAACTGACTAAATTGGAAAATATTATGCAGAGATCCAACAGCAGAATGGAAGAACACAAGAATCAGGTCAAAGAGCCAAAAGACACTCCTTTGGAGAAGGAAGAAGAAAAGAGGATCCAGAAAGTTGAAGATAGTGTAAGGAGCCTCTGGGACAACTGCAAGCGCACCAACATCAGAATTATGGGGGTGCCAGAAGAGGGAGTGCAAAATACTGAAAACATATTTGAAGAAATAATATCAGAAAACTTCCCTCACCTGGTGAAAGAAATAGACTTACAAGTACAGGAAGCCTACAGAACCCCAAACAAGAGGAATCCAAAGAAAAATTCTTGGAGACACATAATCATCAATATGCCAAGGGTAAAAGACAAAAAGAGGATCTTACAAGCAGCAAGAGAAAAGCAGTTGGTTACCTATAAGGGAGCACCCATACGACTATCAGCTGATTTCTCAACAGAAACCATGCAGGCCAGAAGGGAGTGGCAAGAAATATTCAAAGTGATGAATAGCAAGAACCTACAACCAAGATTACTGTATCCAGCAAAGTTATCATTCAGAATTGAAGGGCAGATAAAGAGCTTCACAGATAAGAAAAAGCTAAAAGAGTTCATCACCACCAAACCAGTATTATATGAAATGCTGAAAGGTATTACTTAAGAAGAGGAAGAAGGTCAAGTGAATTAAAAATCTGAGGAATAGAATAAACTGGTGAATATAATAGAATCAGGGGCAAAGAAAGAGAGTGGATAGATAATTATCAGGGTGAAAGGGGTGTGGGGTGCAGAAAGAGACTGGATTAAAATTGTATAACCTATGGATGAGGACAATAGTGGGGGGAGGGGGTAAGGGCAGAGGGTGGGGTGGGAATCAGGTGGAAGGGAGCTATGGGGGAGAAAAAGGAGAAACAATTGTAATCTGAGCAATAAAGATTTATTTAAAAAATATTTCTTCCTTGTGTAAATAAAATAGTAGTAAATATTTCTTCCTAGAACTGCCTTAGGCTACCTTCTCTTGTGATACTCTCCCCCTTTGGCACCCCCAACTAGCATCAGTAGCCAATGTAAATTCTTTTAAAACAACTTACCTCTTTCTTCCCCAAAACATAAAATGTAAAGAGCTGTCAACTCTGGGACAGTGGACATATCTTTTCTGAGTCACTCTGATACTGCTGGTTTAGATTTCATGTCCCAGGACCTGGTCCTTTGCTGGCTGGCATTTGGCTCAATAAACCCTTTTTTGTATTTAAGGAAATTTAAGTACAAAATTTCAGCCCTCAAAAAAATTTTTTTTAACACAAGAGAGGAAGGGAGACACTGCAGAGAGACTGGCCAGTGCAAAAGCCCTAAAGAAGGTTCTTGTTTCAAATGTTAAAAAATAAAAAAAAGTGAAGCCCTTTTGCAAAGCGGGTGAGCATGGGGTAGAGTGAGAAGTGGTGGCAGACATGTTGAGGAGTGAGGTGGCTTCTCTGCTACTGCTGACACCTCAGGCACAGGGACCTCCTCATACATATACCACTTATGCTCTTAGTGTTCTTGTGGAAAAGGTGTCTTTTGAATGGAAACAGATCTCCTCCTTGGTACCTTCTCTCTGTTTTTAAAATATATTTTTGTTGATTTCAGAGAGGAAGGGAGAGAGAGATAGAAACATCAATGATGAGAGAGAATAATTGACCTTCTGCCTCTTGCTTGCCCCCTACTGAAATTAGAGACTATCAAACCAGCAGGAAAGGGCAGTTGGGGGTGACCAGGCTGGCGGGAGAGAGCAATTAGAGGCGACCAGGCTGGCAGGGCAGGGCATTTGGGAGTGACCAGGCCTGCAGGGGAGGGCAGTTGGAGGGGAACAGGCCTGCAGAGGGAGGGAAGTTAGGGGTGATTGGGCCAGCAGTGAAAGGCAGTTAGGGGAGATTGGGCTAGCAGTAAAAGGCAGTTGGGGACAATCGGGCCAGCAGAGGAGCAGTTAGGTGTTGATCAGGCAGGTAGGGGAGTGGTTAGCAGGTGATCAGGCTGGCAGGCAGAAGCAGTTAGGGGCAATCAGGCAGGCAGGCAAGCAGTTGGGAGTCAGCAGTCCCAGATTGGGCCAGGGATGTCTGACTGCCGGTCCTAAACTGGCAGTTGGACATCCCCCTAGGGGTCCCAGATTTGAGAGGGTGCAGGCTGGGCTGAAGGACACACTCCCAGTGCATGAATTTCATGCACCAGACCTCTAGTAAATGTATAATAGCCTCTAGAATGAGTGAAAACCCTTCTTATTCAAAATTACATGCAACTATGACTCAAACACAGAGCCACAGCATTGCTGGTAAGATTGGTCCTCAGACCAGGACCTGCAGCATCAGCATCACACAGAACATTGATTCTCAGAATCTCAAGACCATCAGGACCTGATAATCCAGATTTTTGCATTCAAACTAGATTCCTAGGTGACTCACATGCACATAGACATTGTAACATGTGTGAGATGATATCTCATTGTGTTTGAGGTAGTGCTGGAGAACTTGGAAAAGTGCTGGTCGAGATTAGGAGTTCTCACCTTTCCATGTTGGGAATTGAGGTAGGATAATTACGTGTGTTGGGTATTGTTCGGCAGCATTTTTCAGACTTTGCCAAATAGCCCGTGAGGCACAGTCACCTCTGGTTGAGAACCACTGCCCCACAGTGAAAGCTTTTGGAGGCATCTTGACAGAATTCCAATCAAAACCCTGTCTCATCAGTTTGAGCTTTTAACAGATCAGCAAACTTCTTTAGGCCCCATTTCTACAATAGGGAAGAGAGTTCATAATAATACTACCTCATAGAATGGACTTTTCTAAAAATTAAACCAAACAATGCCTGTAAAAAGTTAAGCTCTTGCCACGTAGTATAAAAATATCTAATATCTAAATGTAACAGTTATAATCCTATATATAAAGGGTAATATGCAAATCAATCCTAACAGTTAAGGTGACCAGATGTCCCGCTTTTGGCGGGACAGTCCTGATTTTTAACAATTTGTCCCACATCCCACGGCAATTTAAGAAAGTCCCGATTTTTGGAAAAAGCGGGACATCTGGTCACCTTACCCTAAGTGCAGAACAACTGGGAATAACTGGTCACTAAGACATGCACTGACCACCAGGGGGAATATGCTCAACACAGGAGCTGCCCCCCGGTGGTCAGTGCACTCCCAAGGGGGAGCTCCAATCAATCAGCCACACGTTAGGCTGACAGCTGAAAATGCAATGGAGGTGGTGGGAGCCACTCCTGCCTCTGAGGCAGAGCTAAGGATGTCTGACTGAGGCTTAGGCCTGCTCCCTACAGGGATCAAGCCTAAGCCATCAGGTGAACATCCTCTGAGGGGTCCTGGACTGGGAGAGGGCACAGATTGGGTTCAGGTACCCCCAAGTGCATGAATTTTTGTCCACCAGGCCTCTAGTTCATAAATATTTTATGAAGCATTAAATGATAGCTCTTAACTTGTGATGTAAGTATAAAATCCAGTTATTTTGACAAATGTGTATGGAAGCCAAACAGGGAGATACACAGTATTGCATATCAAAGGAATGCAGTTCTGTCTGGTTGAAGAGGAGAATAGCAATTTTCCAGAGATATAAGACCTGTGTCCCACCACAAATCAGACTTTGTAGAAAACATGAAATCAGGAATGGGTAAGGTTAGACCTCTGGAATGCAGGTGAGCTCAAGAGAAAGAGTCATAAAAACTTAATTTCCAACCTGGTCTCTTGGGATGAGAGAATTACTAGGAAAAAATTCCTTTTTGCTCATTCCAGAGGCCCAGAGGGAAATCATGTGCCTAGATGATGAAATAACATGAGGGAAACGTGCCTGATGGTCAGGTATAGAGAGAGCAGCAACTTTCTCCCCTGTGCAGTCTCCAGCTTGTCTCCACAACGCTGGGGGTGGGGGGTGGTGGGCAGGACATGGTTGTTGCTTTTATTCCTAAGCTGGCTCAGGAACTGATGCTTCACTTCTTCATGCTATTTCCTGAGAGGCAGAGCTTCCATCATCAACCATTCAGGGAGCACATTCAGACTTCCACACGGAGACCTTCCTCTCAGAGACCCATCCAGGTGAGTCTGGGAGGCTAGTAGGCATATCAACAGAGGGTCAGTGAGGATGGAACTTCAGAACTTTTACCTAAGTCATCTGGGAGCCCAAACAGCTTGGTTCAGAGACAAGATATATTTGTGTCTGTATTCTTGGTTAGTAACCAATTGGTAATTAACTTAGTTAATATAATAAGAAAGATGTGGATGTTTGAATCTGCACGACATGCACAATAGTAGACAAGTGCCGGGAATGAGAGTCCTGTTGGAACATGACACTGTGGAATGAGTGAGAGGCAGTAAAATGAAAACATATCTTGAGACTTCTTTTCCAGGAAGAAGGTAATAGAAAAATATGTTGTAAGAACAGTGTCATGCAGTCAGAGTGTTTGCATGAAATGTCAAAGATGGTGTGCATTTGAGCATGTTTTGTGTTTATTGACAAGATCCTGACCAGTCCAGGAGTTGGTCTCTTGCAGTAGCAATTTGTGAGACTTTCATTGCAGCATATTCTCTCATGCTGGGTATTCACATGAAAAAGTGTTTTTAATAAGTCTGAAGAGGATACTACATAGTTTTAGTTAGAATTAATTACTTTATTATTGGCAGGGCTGCACATATTCATGGATTTGTTACCCATTGACTTTCTCTGTTGGAACAATTGACAAGAATTCCTACCCCACACTCAGCCTTTTCTCTGAGTGGTCTCTACTTGTAATGAGAAATTCTGGCATGCATTCTGGGAATATAAGTTGAGTACTGACCAATGTCCTAGGCAAAGATATAGGGTGGTGAGAAAAAAAGAAGTCACTATAGTTATACAGAAGGAGAAATAAAGGTCACCCATTGTACCTTAACTCCTTAAGCCACAGAAGCAGCACAGTCCGTTTACACATATGCAGTGAGGCCTTCACTGTACCAGCAAAGGGGGACAGGGGATATATCCAAATCTAGTTAAAATTCCTTTTCTTCTTCATGCCTGTGTTTAATGTGAAATGACCCAAGGAAAGCTTCTGTCAAACAAGTTTTATTGAGTAAATATCTACATTGAATCCTGTAACTGCTATAAAGTATTCCCACAGTAGATACTTAAAACAAACAAACATATGCCCTCATAGGCTGGATGTCAGAAGCTTAAAATGAGACTCAGTGGCTAATACCAAGATCCGTGCAGGGCTGGGCTCTGTGAGGCTCAGGGGAGGATCTGTTTCTTTCTAACTATTGTTAGTGTGGCGGCTGCCATCCCTTGGCCCATTTTCCTTCCTTCATCTTCAAGCCAGCAGGGTAGCATTTTCAAAACCTTTCTGAGACCACATCTTTTGTCTCTCTCTTCAACATTAACAGAACCACTGTGCTTACCTTAGTGCAAACCAGAACGAGCCTGGCTCATCCTCTGGCATAAAGTCAGCCGATTAACAAGCCTGTTCTGTCTGCTACCCCAATCCTCCCACTTGTCATATAAATATCATATTCAAAGTTACTGGGGTATGATGTGTTCATCTTAGGAGGCCCTTACTCTGCCTGCTACAAAGTCTTTTTCAGAAATGCATTGTTTTGTATCAATACAGGGTCCTGATATATAAGAAACTAACAGTATTTACTACAATAAGTGAATACACTATTCCTTCCAAGTTATATGCAAAGATGATCTTTGTCTTAGACTACCTAGAACCATGGATACCTGACTCTGACACAGAGCAACAGCCTAGCTACTCACACTGTGGTCCACAGACCAGGAGGACCTGCAGCATCAACACTTCCTGGGATCTTGTCAGAAAAGCAAATTCATGGGTTTATCTGAGACAAATCAGAATCTGCATTTGCACTACAAACTTTGGTGACTTGGATGCACTAAGAAGTAGAGAGGTGCTGGCCTAGAGCAGGTGTTCTCACCTTGTCACTGTTAACATTGGGGACAGGATAATGATTCCATGTGTGGGTGCTTTCCTGCGGACCATAGGTATTTAGTGTACTCCATTCAGACATTGCCTATTAGCCCCAGAGAGAAGTCCGTTCTGGTTGATGGACGCTGCCCTAGAAGCATTTGACATAATTAAAATGAAGGCCAGTCACTTACTCAGATATTAACTTGGGACAGATCACTAAATGTCTTCACATCCCATTTCTGCAATGGAGAATGGAGCTCATAAATGTGCTTTCTCATGGGTAAGTTGCTTATAAAAATTAAACCAGACAATCCTTATAGAGTATTAGCCTCAGTTTACAGTGCATAAAAAGTTGTAAATAATTTTTTTTGAATTAGCACTCATTTTTATAATGAGGGACCACATGACAGTCTTAACTTGTGATGGAAGTACAAAAATTCCTTATTATTGTGTCAAAAATGTCAGAAAGTCAACAAGTGTAGTGCCAAAGGTTTATTGTCTAAAGAATCAGCTCTCACCTTGTTGAGAAGGAGAACAGAAATTTTCCAGGGATATCAGGACTGTGTATCCAACACAAGTCAGTGCTAAAACCAAAGAGACTTAATGCAGACAGGTCCCTCAATCTTAGATTTAGAGGACAAAACTCAGAGTATAGATGGGATGCTAGGAGATTAGAGATCTGGATGAGAGGAGAATTTATGGAAAGGGAGTAAAGGGGGAAAAATTCACATGACTTGTAACCTTGTCTGTTGGAAACGGTGAATCTTTAAAGATTTTTCTTTCTGTCAAGAACATCATTTCCCAGAGGAATCATGTGCTTAGAGGTGGGAGTAAAAAGAGGGAAACGTGCCTGAGGAACAGGTACAGGGTTTTATAAATATTTTCTCCACCACAGTCTCTTAGATTGTGCAAATGTAGGCTGAGAGGAGCATTCCTATTTTAATATGCATCTCTCTGATTATAAGTGACTTTGAATAAGTTTTCATATGTTTCTTGGCCTTCCTTTGGTCTTCTTTTGAAAAGTGTCTATTTGGATCAGTTGCCCATTTTTTGATTGGTTGTTTATGTTCTTTTTGTTAAGCTGCATAAGTTCCCTGTAAATGTTGGAGATTAAACCATTATGGTTGATATCATTGGCGAATATGTTATCCCATGCAGTGGGCTTTCTTGTTGTTTTATTGATGGTATCCTTTGCTGTGCAAAAGTTTTTGTTTTTCTGTAGTCCCATTTGTTTATTTTCTCTTTAGTTTCCATTGCCCTAGGAGTGGTATCAGTGAAGATGTTCTTTCTGCATATGTCTTATATTTTGCTGCCTGTGGATTCCTCTAGTATTTTCATGGTTTCCTGTCTTATGTTTAAGTCTTTTATCCGTGTTGAGTTTATTTTTGTGTATGGTGTAAGTTGGTGATCTAGTTTCATTTTTTTGCATATGGTTTATTCTTTATGATCAAAATCCAAAGCCCAAGAAATAATAGAAAAGATGCCATGTCAGAAAAGGAAGAAAGGGGCTCATCCTCCCTCAGACCATATAAAAATTAACTGGTCAAATCATTATGAAATAGGTCCAGAAAAAACAAGTCTTCACTGCTTGATATTTAAAATGTTCCCCTTGATATTTTACTTTGTGAAGTGTTGGTTTATCCCTTTGCTCTGGTGTACCATATGTAAAGTGACACCATAAAGATGTTACCTCTTTTGTCTTTTAGACAAGTTTCTTTTTGACTCTCATTATTTATTTATTTATTTATTTATTTATTTATTTTTTACAGAGAGGAAGGGAGAGAGAGAGAGAGCTAGAAACGTCGATGAGAGAGAAACATCAACCAGCCGCCTCCTGCACACCCCTGATTGGGGATGTACCCGCAACCAGTGTACATGCCCTTGACCGGAATCGAACCCGGGACCTTTCAGTCTGCAGACCGACGCTCTACCACTGAGCCAAACCGGTTTCGGCTTGACTCTCATTTAGCTGGGCATCCGGGGAATGTATTTAGGGTTCAAATGCTGCCAGAACCAAGGAAGATTTTTCTTCCTCACACCTGAGCTTATTAGATCATTTTTAACTCCTTATTTCATCTTATCTCATTTCATTTCTTTTCCTCTCACTTTGTTTATTCAACAGAATTTTTATACAATTACAACTATTATTTTATAGTTTATTCTTTATTGAAGTATGTTTAGCATACAATATTATATTAACTTCACGTGTTCAACATAGTGATTCAACAGTTATATGCTTACAATGTGGTCACCACAATAAGTCTAGTGCCCATCTGTCACTGCAGAGTTATTAAGATATTATTAACAATATTCTTTGTGCTATACACTACATACACATGATTAATTTATTTTATAACTGAAAGTTTGTTCATCGTATTCCCCTTCACCTGTTTCACCCACTCCCTCACCTCTATATGTTTGCTATGTATCTATGAGTTTGTTATTAGTTCGTTGTTGATGTTGGGTTTTTTTTTTTTTGGTTGTTTGTTTATTTTTGTTTTGTTTAAAATTCCATTTGTAAGAGAAATTATATGATATTTTTCATTCTGACTTTTTCCACTTAGCATAATGCTCCCTAGGCCTGTCCCACAAATAGCAAGTTTTATTGTTTTTATTGCTGAGTAATGTTCTATAGTGTGTATAACAGGTAGAGCAAAAATAGGTTTATAGTTGTGAGTACACAGAACACAGAGTTTATTCTTGTATTATTGCTTTTTAATCTTGTATTATTTTCTATGTGAACAACTGTAATCTACTTTTGCTGCACCGTGAGTGTATATCTGTGTGTGTGTGTGTGTGTGTGTGTGTGTGTGTGTGTATGTTTATGTGTGTGTGAGAGCCACATTCATTTATTAATGGGCTCCCAGCAATGCTACTTCTGATATATCTCTGAAAGAAAGAAAAACACTAATTCAAAAAGATATGACCACTCTGTGTTCATTGCAGCATTATTTATAATAGTCAAAATATAAACAGATTTTCAAATGTTTGTTTAAATACACAGCAGAAAAATGGCAATCCCAATATGGAACCCACATTTATTTGTATATGGGAGGAATACAAATTGGAATTACTAGACAACATTTGTACAGTATCCATGTGAATGATCTGGCCACCTTGGGTTATAGCTACTCCTTGTCAAATCATTCTGAGAATGGCATGGAAATAATATAACCATGTTATAGTGTGTGTGTGTGTGTGTGTGTGTGTGTGTGTGTGTGTGTGTGTGTGTATGAAGTCCTCAAAACAGGAGGACTTCCTGATATATTCCGAAGTAACCCTAACAATACAGGAGCCAGAGCTCGATCAAGAGAAGGTACCAAGTAGGGATCTTTTTGCATCCATGGGGCACATTTGCAACAAAGTGCAAGAGGCAGTGTGAACATCTAAGTCCCTGTGCCTGAGGTTTCAACAATAGCAGAGAGGCCCCAACTTGTCTCATACCTTCTCTCATCCTCTTCCTCATGCTCATTCACCTCCAACATGGTTTCCTTTTTTGGCTGAACATTAAACAAACATCTTTCTCAGGATCTTTATCCTGGCCAATCCCAGCACACACTTTCCCACAGAACCTTGCATCTTCCTCCCTTACTTGAGGTCTCTTTACAAGTGACATCTTGCTTGTAGGTCTTGCCTAAACACCCATGAAATATAAAACACCCTATTCATTTCTTTATACCTGCTTTCCTTTTCTTCATAACACCTGTCACCATCTCAAATGTTAGATATATAGTTAATCCTCACATGATGATATTTTCCCATGGATTTTGAGAGGCAGGGGAAGAGAAACATCCATGTTGCCGTCCACATCCACCCTGACCCAGAGCTAGGGATCATCTCCATCATTAAATTGTAGAAACTTTTGTTCTTCAACACCCTATTTTTATAGCCCCTAGACCAGGGGTGGGCAAACTTTTTGACTCGAGGGCCAAAATGGCTTCTTAAACTGGACTGGAGGGCAGGAACAAAAGCATGGATGGAGTGTTTGTGTGAACTAATATAAATTCAAAGTAAACATCATTACATAAAAGGGTATGGTCTTTTTATTTTATTTTAATTTTAATAGTTTAGAATAGCAATCCGGCCCATGGGCCATAGTTTGCCCATGGCTGCCCTAGATAATGCCAAAAACATGGTCAGCACTCAATTTCTATTTCTGATATACATGAAAAATGTCTCATTAACATATAATACATTAATAAAAAAATGAAAAAAGTAGAATATATAGTACCTTAAGGATAAATTATGATTGATGCAAAAGCTTCATATGACAGGTGGCATGGAACTTTTCCCAAAAGGAGGCCAGATTCACACACAAAATGTTAAAATTAATTATTTCTCTACAAATAAAAATGTTAGCATTTCAAATATGCAATACAATATTTTGTGAATTAGTCATTTTATTTTCCTCTCTCTCCTAGTAGTCATCTCCACCATATGCCACCAAGGAATGGTACACAAATTTCAGAATTTATTCTCCTGGGATTTTCAGAGGACCCAGAACTGCAGCCCCTCATATTTGGGCTTTTCCTCTCGATGTATCTGATCACTGTGTTGGGAAACCTGCTCATCATCCTGGCTGTCAGCTCAGACTCCCACCTCCACACGCCCATGTACTTCTTCCTCTCCAACCTGTCCTTGGTGGACATCTGTTTCACCTCCACCACCATCCCAAAGATGCTTGTGAACGTCCAGACACAGGAGAAGGCCATAACGTACACAGGATGCATCACACAGATATATTTTCTTATACTCTTTTCAGTGTTGGACGTTTTTCTCCTGACATTAATGGCCTATGACCGTTTTGTGGCCATCTGCCACCCCCTGCACTACATGGTCATCATGAACCCCCAGCTCTGTGGACTGCTGGTTCTGCTGTCCTGGATCATGAGTGTCCTGAATTCCTTGTTACATAGTTTAATGGTGTTGAAGCTGTCCTTCTGTGCAAACTTGGAAATCCCCCACTTTATCTGTGAACTCAACCAGCTCATCCAACTTGCCTGTTCGGACACCTTTCTTAATAACATGGTGATGTATTTTGCAGCTGTACTGCTTGGTGGTGGTCCTTTCACTGGGATCCTTTACTCATATTGTAAAGTAGTGTCCTGCATACGTGGCATGTCATCAGCTCAGGGGAAGCACAAAGCATTTTCTACCTGTGCATCTCACCTCTCGGTTGTCTCCTTATTTTATTGTACACTGCTAGGCGTGTACTTCAGCTCTGCTGCTATCCAGAGCTCACACTCAAGTGCAACAGCCTCGGTGATGTACACCGTGGTCACACCCATGCTGAACCCCTTCATCTACAGTCTTAGGAACAAGGACATCAAACAGGCTCTGAAGACATTCTTTGTGAAGGAAACTACAAACAGGCCAGTTGTCCTAGCATTGAAGATGCACCCATGATACCAGAGGTCAAAGTTTCAGAGTCAGACATAGAAGCATGGAACAGACTGTTCAATCTCAGAGGGAAGGCGGGGTTGAATGAGTGTATGGGAAGAGATCAATTAAAGAACTTATATGCATAACCTCTGGACCCAGACAATAAGGTGGAGGAGGTGGGCTAGATGGAAAAATGGGCAAAACGGGTGACATACTTAATACTTTCACCAATAAAGATGTTTTTAAAAATAAAATATAGTTTCTGAGTCCCCTTCCAGAAGGGCTCTGTAATCTGCATTTACAATGATTTGTAAACGGGTTGAAAATAAGCACACCTAGATAGTGGATATAATTGCACAGATTATTAAGTTTTTATTAGTTTAAAATAGGGTGAGGATTTCTATTAATAAAATGCTATGATTTAATGAATTTTGATTTAATTACCAGCAAATATCTTTTTTTTCTAATTTATTAAGGTATTATATGTGTACATAGCTTACGCAAATATCTTCTTTAACTGATATTTTCACATGAAAATAATGTGTTTATCAGCAATGTTCAATCGATTTATGATTATAGATATAGCTTTGCAAATAAGAGAATTTGAGCTATTCACTCTTCTTAAAATTGCATGAAAGGTAGGAATAAAGTGTGTTTTTGAATTCATTAAAAAAGGCTTAGAATCAGATACTATGATTATCTTCAGACTGTGGAAGAAAATCCTTCTTTTTCTATTCATTTCCTAGAATTTCCATTATTTTAAAATTTCTTTACTGATTAGGATATTGCATATGTGTCCTTAACTCCTCCATAACCCTCTAGAATTTCCATTTCTTTTACCTTAACTTCTGTATTCAATTTCAGTAACTCACTTTTTAAAATTTTCTTCTTTCTCTTATATCCCACAGTTTTTCCCTTTGTTTTTTTTTAGCTTCTGAAATTTATTTCCATAATGGCCATTTATATAATGAGAAAACATATATTTTTTAGAATAATTTTTTTCAAGTGTCAAATATTATACCAAAATTTTTTACAGAAACTAGAAAAAAAACACCTTAAAAAACAGAAGGTTAGCCTAAGGGAACCTTGGTACAATATAAAACCAAACAACATCTGCATAATAGGTGTGCCAGAAGGAGACAAACCTGACAAGTAATAGAAAACATGTTTGAAGAAATAATGACTGAAAACTCACAAAAGTTCAAGAAGCTCACAGAGTCCCAAACAGGTTGAACCCCAAAATACCTACACCAAGAAACATTATAATTAAATTGGCAAACACCAATAACAAAGTAAAAATCTTAAAGGCTGCCAGGGAAAGACAGAAAGTTACCTACAGGGGTCTCCAATAAGATTATCAACAGAAAAACATCAGGCCAGAAGGAAATGGAATGAAATATGCAAAGTCATGCAAAGCATGGGTCTGAATCCAAGAATACTGTACCCAGCAAGGCTATCAATCAAAGTTGAGGGTGAAATCAGGAGCTTCACAGACAAAAAAAGGACTCAGGGAGTTTATTACCACCAAAAGAACAATGCAAGAAATGCTAAGTTGTCCACTGTAAAAATAAGAAATAGGAAGGGAAGAAGGGACACCAGGATAAAGAATAAAAATGGGAGAAAGGTGGTGACCAGCAAGAATGTAGGGAGGAATAGTGTGTGAGCGAGTGAGGGAGAGATAGGGGAGTGTGTGGACATGTGTAGGGTGTGTGTGTGTGTGTGTGTGTGTGTGTGTGTGTGTGTGTGTGTGTAAGAGAGTGAGAGAGAAAACTAGAGACAGTTAGATACTGCAGGTCTTCCAGGGGGCTGCCAAATCAGGCTGTCTTAGAAAGCAAAACCCTGCTGCCACCACAAACACTCTGGGGAAGATACCATTTTGAAGAACAGAACTGCTTGAGACTAGGATCCTAGCTTCACCACCTAGTCTGGTCTTAGAAATATACTGGGACCTTACAGCCACTCAGAACAAAGACCAGCAACCACAGCTGCCATGGACACCAAGACTCCAGGCATCCCAATCATGGAGTTCTGTGAGTCACAAAGCCAATTGCCCTCCCTACTGGCCTGCTGCAACATAGGAACTGCTACACCCACTCTGTGCAAGCAGGCCTCCTGCCACATAGGGCAACTGCGCTACGTGAATTTGAGCCTGGGCACACAGACATGGAGAATCTGCTTCCTGTAGCATGTACCTGTGAGACCAGACCCCACACCTACATAGGTCAGGTGCGCTACCTGAATGTAAACATGGGCACACAGACACAGGGAATCTGCTTGCTGCAGTGCACACCCACATACCAGAATCCACACCCACACAGGGAGGCTGTGCAACCTGACTTGGATTCTAGGAAAGAACACCCAGAAGTTTATTTTTCATAGCCCAGGAGTAGGCCTCTTGCCAACACAGGGCGGCTGTGCAACCTGATCCTCCAAGAAGACCAGGACCCTGACTCTCCATGCAGGAAGCAGTACTGAGCATCAGTCAGTTGACTGTTTCTCATTGCCCATGCACTGGATCCTTGATTCCCAATGCACACATACACTAAGAACCAATGGCTCCAATTCTCAGCACATGCACACACAGGGATCCTGCTTCTTGACACAAGGCCACACCAAACGACAGAGACCCCAATACTCAATTCTAGGCAAGGGCACAAGGAGACACTGATTCCTGGCAGGCTAGGGGATTTTGATTTTCAACACACAATAGCAGATTCTGTTTTTCAGCGTGGCACAAAGGGGTCCCTGATTCTAGGTGCACACATGAGGCCTCACTGAGCACTGGTGACTCTGATCCTGGGCAAGGATGACTCCCACAGACCCATGGCAGCCACACATCTTGGTGTTGGAACTCTTGGGTGACACTTAGGTGGTGCAAAGGTCCCACAACAC
This sequence comes from Vespertilio murinus, assembly GCA_963924515.1. Taxonomy (NCBI): domain Eukaryota; kingdom Metazoa; phylum Chordata; class Mammalia; order Chiroptera; family Vespertilionidae; genus Vespertilio; species Vespertilio murinus. The sequence continues at coordinate 85,163,008 of OZ004708.1, read as the reverse complement.
ACAGCCCAGACACTCAAAATTGATAATTGGACCTTCTGGTGATAGTGATAATAGGGAGACAATGAAACAATTCCCAGAGGAAAGTAAAAGAGGAATTGCCACGTGAACACTGAGCCAGGTGGGCTGCTAGGGTTATAATCCCTGACACATGTGACCTGTACTTTGCTCTTGATTGGAGCTCAGGCACACAGTCTTTCTCCATTGGCTAATTCAAAGGGAGGGGTTGGCCTTTGCTGTTTCAAGATGGCGGTCCCGGGGTTGCAGCAAGCCATGTGGCCAACATGGCAGCTGCCAAGTCACACAGTCCAAAATGGCATATGTCTAAACTGTTCTTTGTCTATTCTCACACGCGGTTTTTCATATATGCATATAAAGTCTTTGGTTAATCTCATTCCTTTTACTCATCCACTTCTGCCTTCTCTCTGAGAATTGACAGTCTGTTCCATGCTTCTGTGTTTCTGTGATACCAAATTTTTGGACTATAACCCAGATTCTTTGTCTGCCAGAATCAAAGAATGAATCCATGGATAGAAAGTGGTATAGCAAAGGTGGGCATTTATTGAAGAACAAGTACAGACTCCCACGTAGGGAGGGTGAAGAGTCCTACAGAATGAGGTCCCATGTAGGGAGAAAGAAGAGAGTACCTTCCCTATGGCTTATACACCCTGTTTCCCCCCAAATAAGACAGTGTCTTATATTAATTTTTGCTCCCAAAGATGCGCTAGGTCTTATTTTCAGGGGATATATTATATTTCCATGAAGTAGGTCTTATTTTTGCAGGATGTCTTAATTTTGGGGAAACAGGGTAGGCTGCAGATCCTGTTGCCTCGATATCTCCTCTGATTGATCAATATTCCCCTTTGAGTTGGTTACTATAATAACTCCTAGGCTCAAAGATGTGGTTCTTCCCCCTCCCTCCTTATTGTTTTTGTATTCCCTTTTGGGCTTTCTTCTTCTCCTTCTGAATGAAGGGATTCCTTCTCTTTAATTTGTAAATATAGACCTTTTGCTGTTTCCAGCTCCCATTGTATGGAAAAGTACCTATTTTTGTGTATGGTGTAAGTTGGTGATCTAGTTTCATTCTCTTGCATGTATCTGTCCAATTTTCCCAACACCATTTATTGAAAAGACTGTCTTGACTCCATTGTATGTTTGTGCCTCCTTTGTCAAATATTAATTGAGCATATTGATTTGGGTTGATATCTGGATTCTCTAATCTATTCCATTGATCAATATGTCTGTTCTTGTGTGCCAGTACCAGGCTGTTTTGAGAACAGTTGCTTTGTAATACAGCTTGAAATCTGGTATTGAGATTCCTCCTACTTTACTCTTATTTCTCAAGATTGCTGAGGCTATTTGGGGTCTTTTATTGTTCCAAATGAATTTTTGGAGAGTTCTTTCTAGGTCTGTGAAGTATGCCCATGGTATTTTCATGGGCAGTGCATTGAACTTATAAATTGCTTTGGGAAGTATGGACATTTTGATGATGTTGATTCTACCAATCCATGAACATGGTATGTTCTTCCATCTGTTTACATCTTCCTTTATTTCTTTTTTCAGTGTCGTATAGTTTTCTGCATATAGATCTTTTACCTCTTTGGTTAAGTTTATTCCTAGGTATCTTAATTTTTTTGGTGCAATGGTAAATGGGATTGCTTTTTTAGTCTCTGTTTCTGTAAGTTCACTATTGGTGTAAAGAAATGCCATTGATTTATTGGCATTGATTTTGTATCCTGCTACATTGCCAAATTTGTTTATTAAGACTATTAGCTTTTTGATGGAGTCTTTTGGGTTTTTTATGTGCAATATCATATCATCTGCAAATAGTGACAGCTTTACTTCTTCTTTTCCAATTTTGATGCCTTTTATTTCCTCTTCTTGTCTAATTGCAATGGCGAGTACTTCCAGTACTATGTCAAAGAGGAGTGGTGAGAGTGGGCATCCCTGTCTTGTTCCTGTTCTTAGAGGGAATGGTTTTAGTTTTTGCCCATTCAGCATGATGTTGGCTGTGGGTTTATCATATATAGATTTTATTATGTTGAGGTATGATCCTTGTACTCCCACCTTGTTGAGAGTTTTTATTAGGAAAGGGTGTTGGAATTTATCAAATGCCTTTTCTACGTTGATAGATATGACTATATGATTTTTATCTCTCAATTTGTTTATGTGACGTATCACGTTTATTGATTTGCGAATATTGTACCATCCTTGCATTCCTGGAATAAAACCTACTTGGTCATGGTGTATGATCTTTCTGATGTACTGCTGGAGCCGATTTGCTAGAATTTTGTTGAGGATTTTGGCATCTATGTTCATGAGGGATATTGGCCTGTAATTCTCTTTCATTGTGTTGTCTTTATCTGGTTTTGGTATTAGGGTGATGCTGGCTTCATAGAAGGAGTTTGGAAGTGTTCCTTCCTCTTGAATTTTTTGGAAAAGTCTGAGGAGGATAGGTTTTAGTTCTTCCTTGAATGTTTGGTAAAACTCTCCTGTGAAGCCATCTGGCCCTGGGCTTTTGTTTGCTGGAAGCTTTTTGATGACTGTTTCAATTTCTTCCCAAGTTACTGGTCTATTGAGATTTTTAGATTCTTCCTGCTTGAGTTTTGGAAGGTTGAATTTTTCTAGGAATATGTCCATTTCTTCCAGGTTGTCCAGTTTGTTGCAATAGAGCTGTTCATAGTATTTTGTAACAATCCTTTGTATTTCGGCGGGGTCTGTTGTTATTTCACCTCTTTCATTTCTGATTTTGTTTATTTGGGTCCTCTCTCTTTGTTTCTTGGTTAGCCTGGCTAGAGGTTCATCAATCTTGTTTATTCTTTCAAAGAACTAGCTCTTGGTTTTGTTGATCTTATGTATTGTGTCTTTGGTCTCTATGTCATTAATCTCCGCTCTGATTTTTATTATTTCCTTCCTTCTGCTTACACTGGACCTTTCTTGCTGTTCTTTTTCTAACTGTTTGAGTTGTAGGGTTAGATAATTTGTTACCATTCTTTCTTGTTTTTTGCAATAGGCTTGTAGAGATTTGAACTTCCCTCTCAAAACAGCTTTTGCTGTGTCCCATAGATTTTGGATTGTTGTGTTTTCATTGTCATTAGTTGCCATGATATTTTTAATTTATTCCTTGATTTCTCTGCTAATCCAGTCTTTGTTCAATAGCATGCTATTTAGTCTCCATGATTTTAATTTCTTTGGATTATTATTATTGTAGTTGATTTCCAATTTTATGGCACTATGATCTGAGAAAATGCTTGATAAGATTTCTATCTTCTTGAATTTGAAGAGACTTTGCCTATGTCCCAACATGTGGTCTATCTTTGAGAATGACCCATGTGCACTTGAGAAGAATGTATATTCTGTGGCTTTGGGATGAAATGTTCTGAAGATGTCGATTAATTCCATCTGGTCTAGTATGTCATTTAGGATTGATGTTTCTTTGCTGATTTTTTGTTTAGGTGATTTGTCCAAAGGTGACAGTGGGGTATTAAAATCTCCTACTATGATTGCAATGCTATTAATCTCTCCCTTAATGTCCTCCAGCAGTTTCTTTATGTATTTGGGTGCTCCCGTATTGGGTGCATATATGTTTACCAGGGTTATTTCTTCTTGTTGGATTGCTCCCTTTAGTATTATGAAGTGGCCTTCCTTATCTCTTGTTATGTCCTTCACTTTGAGATCTAATTTGTCAGATATAAGTATTGTTACCCCAGCTTATTTTTTTCATTAACGTTCACCTGGAAAACCTTTTTCCATCCCTTCACCCTCAGTCTGTGAGCATCTTTTTTTCTGAAGTGGGTTTCTTGTAGACAGCAGATGTATGGGTCTTCTTATCCAATCTGTTACCCTATGTCTTTTGATTGGAGCATTTAAACCATTTACATTTAAAGTTATTATTGATAGGTAGTTATTTGATGCCATTTTTATTCTAATCCCCTGAGTTCCTTCTTCGCTGTGTTCCTATTTCTTTATTTTTACAGTAGACCTTTTAACAGTTCTTGCATTGCTGGTTTGTTGGAGATAAATTCCTTTAGTCTTTTTTTTCTGTGAAGCTCCTGATTTCACCTTCAATTTTGATTGATAGCCTTGCTGGGTATAGACCCTTCCTTTGCATGACTTTGTATATGTCGTCCCATTCCCTTCTGGCCTAATGAGTTTCTGTTGAGAAATCAGTTGCTAGTCTGATGGGGGTTCCTTTATATGTAACTTTCTGTCTCTCTCTGGCTGCTTTTAAGATTCTGGTTTTCTCTATGGTGTTTTCCAATTTAATAATAATGTGCCTAGGTGTGGGTCTTTGGGGATTCATTTTGTTTGGGACTCTGCAAGCATCTTGGATTTGTGTGGGTTTTTTTCTCTATCTCTGGAAAGTTTTCTTTCATTATTTCTTGAAATAATTTTTCCATATCTTGCTCAGTTTCCTTTCCTTCTGGAACCCCTATTATTCTAACATTGTTTTGTTTTGTATTGTCCCAAAGCTCCCATAGGCTCTCCTCCTTTTTTAAAATTTTTTTTCTAGCTGCTGCTGTAATTGGGTATTTTTTTTCCATCTTGTCTTCTAGCTCACTGATGCGGTCTTCTGCTTCTTCTAGTCTACTCTTGATGCTTTTTATTGAGTTCTTCATAGTAGCAATGTCATTTTTCATTTCTTCTTGGGTCACCTTCATCTCCTCTTGGTTCTTCTTCATTTCCTCTTGGGTCTTATTCATATTGTCAAATTTGTCTTCCATTCTTTTTAGCCAACTTATGATCATTACTTTGAATTCTTGCTCTGGTAGGTTGCTTGCCTCTAACTTGTTTACTTTCTTTTCTGGTGATGCTTGATTTTCTTTCTTAGGTGGGTTGTTTCTTTGCCTCCCCATGATCTCTCTTTTTAGGATGCCTGGTTACGTAGTTCTCTCCCTCCTGCTTTGATTTAAAGGCACAAAATACAACACAACCAGGTACAACACACAAGGCACTGAACAGAAATGTGTTTGCAATATTAATATCCTCCAATAAAGGTGACTAGAACCCACATAACAAAAACATACAATCCAATAAAAAGAATAAGCAAACCAATCTTACAAAAAAAGCATAAAACTTCGATATAGTTAGCATTCAACATACAACAACAAAAGGGTAGAGAGAAGGATTTTTTTTTTTGGGGGGGCAGCGACAAGGTAGGTGTGAATGGGCTTGGAGCAGGGGGTTGGGAATTATATATACACAGGTCAGGTGAAAATTTTGGAGGGGTTAAACAGAAAGAGTAAGGGAAATCTAGAGCAGTAAATGGTTAAGATAAGCAGGACACCAAAGGGAAAGGGTTAGGAAGAGAGAGATGTCATAAAAGTAGGTTTGAGATAGAACAGAGCATTGGAGAAGGAAAGGTACAAATACTCTTTAGAATAGTAATCCCGAAGGGGGGGAAAAGAGAAAAAAAGAAAAAGAAAAAAAAGAAAAAAAAGGAATATAATATGACACTTAAAAAGTAGTAATAAAAATAAACAAAAGAAAAGATATAAAAGATAAAAAAGATAAAATACTAGTAGTAATAATGTTGATTTCCTATAAAAATCAATTAATTAAAAAGGTAAAATCAAGTGACGGAAGACGAAAAAAATAATTTCTTGAGTAAACTTTGCAATTAATGTAAGTAAAAAAACAAAAATTAAACAATTAAAAAATAAAAATTAAAAATTAAACAAAATTTGCAGTAATGAAGGTTATTCACTTTCTGTGTTGTTCTGTCTGGCACGCCTGTTCCCTGTCTTGGCGGTAGTTGCAGTTCCTTGTGTTTCACTGTTCTTCCGTGTTGATTACAAGTCCTGATTTTTAAGCAGATCTAGAGACCATATGTGCTTTAGCCTCTGGGTGGCAGTGTTTCTGGATGACTTTTAGGACTCTAAAGCCTTTCTATCTTTTTCCCCCTCTCTGTGTCCCTGATCTATGGAGGGCTGGGGGTGGGGCGGTCCCCAGCTGACTGCACTCCCCTGTAACTCTGCGGATATTTCTTGGATTCAGATCCAGATGTGCTGCTCCTTAGATATCCCCCCTCTTAGGAGCCCTGTCCATAGTCAGGGGTGCCTCCAGCCCCAAACCCTGGGGTTTGTTGTAAACCCAGGACCAGTCCTTCAGCCTCTGTGCACCTGGTGCGTGCAAGCTGGTGCGCGTGGGTTGCTGCGCCGAGGGGGACTCAGGGCTACCGGGCCGAGGGGGACTGACCCACTGGATCTTCTTGAAATCTGACCTTTTAGCCTTCGGATGGAGCACTCCTCTGAGTTCAAGTGTTCGCGCTGACTATGATCAGTGTTCTGGGTCTCACAGCTGCTTGGTGGTCCTTGGGGCTGTGGATATTCAGGCCTCTGACTCGAACCTCTTCCCTTCCAAGATGGCGAGATTTCCCCATCCGTGCCGGTAAGTATCTCAGGTAAGGGACCCAGCTGTGGGTGCTCAACTGTTGGGGGCACCCTGATCAGCAGACCCCAAGTTTCCTCTGGTGTTTGCCAGTCTCCTGGCTTGTTGACCAGCACTCCCAGTGCGTTCCTCAGCTGCTCTCTCTCTCTTCCTTGGGACAAGACTCAGAAACGGCCCATCTGCTCTTCCGCCATTTTTCTCTCCAGGTGTACGATTTTAATTCAGTCTCTTTCTGCACCTCCAACACCCATTTCCCCCTGATAATTATCAATCCATTCCCTTTTCTGCCCCTGATTCTATTATATTCACCAGTTTATTCTGTTCCTCATATTTTAATTCACTTTATTTTTATTTTGTTAATAAATATGTATTTGTGATCATAATGTTTATCTTTTTTCTTCTTCTTCCTCTTCTTAAAGAAAACCTTTCAGCATTTCATATAATAATGCTTTGGTGGTGATGAACTCCTTTAGCTTTTTCTTATCTGTGAAGCTCTTTATCTGCCCTTCAATTCTGAATGATAACTTTGCTGGATACAGTATTTTTGATTGTAGGTTCTCGCTATTCATCACTTTGAATATTTCTTGCCACTCCATTCTGGCCTGTATAGTTTCTGTTGAGAAATCAGCTGACAATCATTTGGGTGCTCCTTTATAGGTAACCAACTGCTTTTCTATTGCTGATTGTAAGATTCTCTCTTTGTGTTTTGTTCTTGGCATTTTAATTATGATGTGTCTTGGTGTGGTCCTCTTTGGATTCCTCTTTTTTGGGGTTCTGTGTGCTTCCTGTACTTGTAAGTCTATTTCTTTCACCAGCTGGGGAAAGTTTTCTGATATTATTTATTCAAATAGGTTTTCAGATCTTGCACTCTCTCTTCTTCTGGCACCCCCATAATTCTGATGTTGGTTCGCTTGAAGTTGTCCTAGAGGCTCCTTACACTATCTTCAACTTCCTGGATTCTCTTTTGTTCTTGCTTCTCCAGAGGAGTGTCCTTTGGCTCTTTGTATTCCAAATCTTTGACCTGATTCTTGTGTTTTCCCAGTATGCTGTTGGATCTCTGTATAATATATATATTTTTTATTTCAGTCAGTTTATGTTTAATTTCTAGTTGGGTCTCAATAAATTTATCGGCCTTTTCTAGAAAATTCTCTAAAAACCTTATAACTGTGATTTTGAACTCTATATTTAGTCTTTTGTTCTCCATCTCTTTCATTTGATAACTATTTCCTTGTCTCTGCATTTTTTTCTGCTTCCCAGAATTAGTAGGATGGATTTGTGTGTTTGGTGTCCTATATGGCCCAGTGGGTCAGCCTCCCCAGTTACCTGAGGTATACACTCTTAATGCTTCCCTTTGTGGATTGTGTGTTCAGCCTTGTTGTAGTTAAGTCTTGATTGTTGTTGGTATCCCTGGGAAGAATTGACCTTCAGGCCAATTGGATGTGAGTATCAGCTGTGTCTACTCTGGGATACCTTCTGTATTAGAGACAGTCTTATAGGATAAGACTTGCAAAATTGCAAAAGCCTCTGTGCTCAGCTTTTATGGGGCAGAGTCTCAGGACTGAGCTGACAGACAGTCTTGGCATCCCATTAGCCCTGTCCTTGTGCACTTGCCTGAGTTTCTGCCTGACCTCTGCCTTCCGTGGCTCCCCTGAGTTTCTGCCTGATCGTCCAGATTCCCCATGCAAGAGCATGGATGCCACAGAGGCTCACCCAAAATTGGATTGGGTCTCTGTAGTCTGGAGCTTCTGACTCCTTCCATTATGGAGAGGCCAAGGCAACCTCCAAGGTCAGACCTCTCTCCGTGCACTCACTCACGCATGACTGTTGACCCTACCCGCTACAGCTCCCGACTCCCCCAGTCTCCCAGTCTCTGAGACTCCAGGTGCCTTTCTCTACAGTCCAGTCTCTACCCTTATAAGCCTGGGTCCACGGGGTTTTGGCCGGGGTTGGGGTTCAGTACAGTCGGAAAGGGTTCAGTGCAATCGGGGGCTTCCTTTCTCCTCCTGCCAGCCAGGCATTGGGCCTCACTTCCTCTCTGGGCATGCACGTCTCACTAGCTCAGCACTTTGCAGCTCCCAAAATAATCTATGAGCCTCTTTCCTTCTTTCTAGTTGTAAATTTCCCACTCCTCCAGCTTTCCTGTGTTTTTGGATGATGTCCATTCTGGTTTTAGTTGTTGTTTTGAAATTGTTGTGCTAGGTGGCACCTTAGTTGCTTACCTAGGCCGCCATCTTGGTTCTCCTCTTTGGGAAGTGGGTTTTTGATGTCCAAATCCATGCTAGTGCCAGGAATGCTCAGGGCCTACTCAAGAAGGTAAATAATCCTTTTCACTAATACACACGGTAAAATAAGATTGTTGTTAGAGTGTTGAGTTTGACAGTAGAATGGTACTCAAGTTTTCAGAGTAATTAAATTGCCTAATTGAAATAATTGAATATTCAAAAAAATTGATTGTACTGTACAAAAAGCTGTTTCTAAAGTGTTAACAAAAATTTTTATTGGCAGATCATCTCATGGTAAAATTGCATAACATGTAATGAACCTAAAGCAGTCATATTTTAGTGAAAAAAATTAAAATTTAAAAGCTATCAAGACCACATTATAAAATTTCCAAAAGCCTCCTAATATTTAAAAAAGGGGGTGATAGTAGAAGAATATCATGTAAGGAAAAATATCCTGTAAGTAAATTACATCTAGAAAATTTGTACTTCAGAAAAATAACTTTCATTTGTAATGCTAGCAGCAAAACACCCATGAAAAAAACACATGGTGTCAAAACAAGCCAGAGGAAAATCATTTGGGGAAAAAATGAAAAAGGATCCCAAGTCAAATTTATAGAAAATATCCCTTTTTTAACTTTTGGTCGAGAATATGTTTGTATATTTTCAGAAAACAACTGCAAGACTATGTGGATTACTGCAACAGAGCAGATTTCACAGGACTGCTCCAGCCATGAAGATAGAAGAGAAACAGTCCAGAGATGGAAGATGCTGACAATGCCTTGCCATACTAGCAGACAGCATCTGTGCATCGCTGAAGGATGCCCAGGACAAAACCGGAGACAGTCGGACCTGTATCACCACCATTTGTCCACCATCTAGAACTGAAATATCATTGCTGACATGTACACATAAGGAACTTGTAAGGTTCTCCTCCTCCCAACTATGGGCAGAGCTAACACATGACTGGCATCTGTCACAGAGACATCTCTAAGACATTGGACCACCAATCAGCACGTGCCTAAGTGTCCTGGACCCCACCCCTTCCTGTTACGCACTGGGCCCAATCTCCTTCCGTTCTGGCCCTTCAAAGGGACCCCCAGGCAAGACACGTGCTGCTTGTTCTCCATGTCCAGGAGTCAGCCCGGCTGGGTACCCTGCCCCCTCCCCACTCCTCCAATTCTGATTCCTCTACCTCCGTAATGGGTTCAGCCAATTACCGGGGAATAAACTTTACTTTGAAATTTCCTGGTGGTCTGTTCCTGCTTCCTTTCAAATCTAACAGAACTGTTTGACATTGAAATTGAGACTCAAAAGAACTGTTGGCCCAGAAAGAAACTCATTACAGACTGATTCATTTGCCTCTCAACTTGTCTCATTTTTGGTTCTTATAAGTGTATTTCTTGTGTCACATGATCTCACACATCTAGGGGGAAATAATGAACATAAACTGATGAACAAAAACAGACTTCCTAACCTCAGATGGAAGATAGGGGAGGGTGGGGGGAAGGGAGAGAGACCTACCAAAGGACATGTATGAATGCATATAAGCCTAACCAGTGGTCACAGACAACAGGGGGTTGGGGGCATACGTGGAGAGGGATTTGGGGTAGGAATGGGGGGATAAGGACAATTATGTGATATCATAATCAATAAAGAAATTAAAAAACAACAACAAAAAAAGCCATGAAAAAATTAAGAATGCACACTGCATGGGTCTGTGTCTGTATAATTCCATCAAAGTGTGTTGCTTTCTTATATAAGTATAAAAAAATGCAACCATCCTGAGTCTCTTTACCTTATTTATGATGGTAGTGGGATTGAGAAGGCTAACCCCTGTTTTGTAAAACTACTGTTTGGAAATATCTGCTGTTTTTCTTAGATGGCCTCTTATTTAAAAAAAATAACTTTGCTTTCTAAGTGCTTTAGCCTGTTTGAATAATTAGGAAGTAAACTTAGCTGTCTGACCTTGTAGGCCAGAGACTGGATATACCCATAATTTCAATGCCATGCCAGGTGCATTTTTAAATTGTATGTAAATGTGTTGTTTTCAAGGTCAGCAGGGAGATAACCACTAAATACACATAGGGATGACTCCTTAATAAAAAGGGAAGTTATGCTTGTAGCTTTGCTTTGAATTTGATTTCATTTTCTCTAAGCCCACCTCGGTGAATAAAGAGTGACTCCAGACTCTCAGGCATTGTTTGTTTATTCCGGTTCTCTGTAACAGGATAATAAACCTAATTCAGATGAATGTTGTTAGAAATAAATAAAATGTTTGGAAATACTTGTTAAGTCCATGAACTCTCTTACAAGTAAGAAGTATATCTATCTGTATATGTGTGTGCATTTGTAAATGATTAAAGTAAGTGCACTCACACTTATATATATAAAGAATCATTAATAATCCCATATTTTATCTTGAAAGAGAATTTGTGAGAAATTTTGGTAGGATAGAAATTAAAAGACATTTATTGCTTGCAACATTCATCTGAAGCTGAGTTTACTATCCCCATTGTGAATGTTGCAAGCAATAAATGAGATATATGGCCATATTTCATTGGAAAATTAGGCTGAGGTATATTAAATATTTAACAATGACTATAAGAAGCTATTAAACTTTATTGTGTACTTTCTTGACATAAACAAATGAAAATATGAGCCCTAGCTGGTTTGGCTCTTTGGATAGAGTGTCAGCCCAAGGACTGAGTGATTCCAGTCTAAGGCACATACCTCAGTTGTAGGCTCATTGCCGGCCCTGGTCAGGGCTCAAGTGGGAGGCAATCAATTGATGTGTCTCTCATGTGGATGTTTCTCTCTATATATCTCCCTCCCTTCCACTCTCTCTAAAAATCAAAGGAAAAATATTTCATTTAAAGATATATATAATGGAAATGAGGTATGGACTGCAATTTTTGTATGCCTTTAGTCATCAAATTGTGAATTTTAATAATGTTCCATTTACATTATGCAATTACACTTCAAAAAAACTAGAAGGAAAATAGCCAGGATCTAGAGCTCAGGTAGCTGGAAGTATCTCTTCTACCTGAGGAGGGGAGGGGGGAAAATATAAGTTTCATGAATATAGGAATAGTAGAAATAAAATAAAGCAATTCACACTCAGAATACTTTCTTTTCTTTAAAATAGAAGATAAAGGTAGATACAGAAACAGGGTAAGCTGATGATATACTGCTTCTAGGAAGAATACCACTATGGTTACACACATTATGAATAAGACTTAAAAACACATGTAGAGACTCACAACTGACTATACTCATAAAGACTCTGGCAGAGTTCAGATAAGCTCTCCACCACACAATCACACTTGGTAACAATGGCATTATATTAAATAATTTGCTTGTAGGATGGCTTGTCATATGGCAATAGCTTAATGATATAATAAAGTAATTATAAGTGAGCACAGTAGTTATCTGCTATTGATTATTACACATACTAGTTCTTTTTTTCTGAATTATAAACTTCTTTAAATAACTGATAAATATTGAACTTTGTAGCCTATAAACAAATAATACATCATATATATATATATATAAATGATTTTTTAACATATTTTATTGATATATTTTTAAAAGAATATTAATTGATATTTTATTGTTGATAACTATTATAGACTGCTGTTTATCAGGCACCCTGTCCTTTTTGCAGACCCTAATTATAAAAACCTATAAGGTTTTCCCCCATTTTACAAATGAAAAAAGTGAGATACAAAGATGTTAAGTAATTTGTCAAGTAAATGCTAATTGTTAGAAATCTGTGATAACAAAACAGAGCCTTTTAAATAATTTTTAAACCAATAGTAAAGACTATGGCTATTTTATGAACTAAGTTAACATAGATTTCTAGTTAAGTTCTTATTTGTTGAACTTAAATCCTGACATTCTTTGGGGATTCTGCATTTTTTAAAAAACTAATTCTTTATTGTTCATATTATTACAAATGTTCCTCATCCTCCCCTCCCCCCAATTGCTCCCCTACACCAAGTTTCCATTCAATTCTCTGCCCTTTCCCCATCCCCCATTGTCCTCATCCATAGGTGCAGTTTATGTTCAGTCTCTTCCCGCCCCGCTCCACTCCCCATTTCTCCGAGAATCATCAGTCCACAGCCCTTCCATACCTCTGATTCTATTATATTCACCAGTTACTATTGTTCATCATGATTTTTACTTCCCTTGGTTTTTAGACTCACTTGTTGATAGTTACATGTTTGTTCATAATTTTTATCTTTATTTTCTTCCTCTTCCTAAAGGACCCCTTTTAGCAATTCATATAATTCTGGCTTGGCAGTGATGAATTCCTTTAGCTTAAATTTATTTGTGAAGCTCTTTATCTGGCCTTCGATTCTGAGTGATAGCTTTGCTGGGTACAGTATTTTTGGCTGTAGGTTCTTGTTATTCATCACCTTGAATGATTTCTTGCCATTCCCATCTGGCCTGCATGGTTTCTGTTGAGAAATCAGCTGACAATTGTATGGGTGCCCCTTTATAGGTAACTACCTGCTTTTGTCTTGCTGCCTTTAATATTCTCTCTTTGTCTTTAGCTCTTGAATTTTAATTATGATGTGTCTTGGTGTGGTCCTCTTTGGATTCCTTTTGTTTGGGGTTCTGTGTGCTTCCTGGACTTGTGAGTCTATTTCTTTTCCTAGGTGGGGGAAGTTTTCTGTCACTATTTCTTTCAATATGTTTTTGGTATCTTGCTCTCGGTCATCTTCTGGGATGCCCATAATTCTGATGTTGATTCGCTTGAAGTTGTCCCAGAGGTTTCTCACACCATCTTCAACTTTCTGGATTCTCTTGTCTTCTTGCTTCTGCGGAGGAGTGTCCTCTGGCTCTTTGTGTTCCAAATCTTGGACTTGATTCTTGCAATCTTCCAATCTGTTTTTAGGACTCTGTATAATATTTTTTATTTCAGAGAATGTATTCTTTATTTCTAGTTGATCCCTTTTCATATCCTCATAGGTCTCATTTATTTTATCCGCCTTTTCTAAGAGATTGTTGCACAACCTTATAAGCGTGGCTTTGAACTCTATATCCAGTCGCTTTTTGTCCTCCATTTCTTTCGTTTGTGATCTGTTCCTCGTTTCGGCATTTTCGTTGCTTCCCTGAGTTGGTAGGTTGGGAGGATCAGCTGTGTCTATGTCAGGAGACAACCTTATTCCACTAGACTTGGAAACCTGCAAAAGCCTCTCTGAGTTCAGCTTGGATGGGGCAGAGTTTCAGGGTGGAGCCTACAGCCTTGGCTTCTGGTTAGCCCCGCCCTCTGAGGTTCCTGAGTCTCAGTGTACCTCAGTGTCCTTTGGTATTTGCTGTAAGCACCTATGAGAGAAAGGCACCCTAGAGCTTCACCCGCTACCAGACAGTGTAGTCTCTCCCCCAACAAGCCCACAACTGGGGTTCAGAGCAGTTGGAAGTGGGGTTAAGAACAGTCCGGAGCTTATGTCTCCTTCCCGCCAGGGCAATCTTGCAGCCCAAACAACAGTCTGTCCTCTGTGTGCCCAATGTGCGTGACTCAGGGGCTCTGCTTTTCGCCGCTCCCCTGAGCTTCTGTCTTACAGCCCAGATTCCCTCTGTATGAGGCTGGAGCCCGAGGGTCTTGCCCAGGACTGGGGTTCAGTGCAGTCAGAACTGGGCCTCAGTACATTCCTGAGCTTTTGAGTCCTTCCCGCTGGGGCAATTCAGCAGCTCAGCGAACAGTCCCTCCTCTGCGTGCAATGTGCGCGACTCTGGTGCTCTGCCTTTCGCCGCTCCGCTGAGCTTCCGCCTTACAGACCAGTTTCCCTCTGTATGAGCCTGGACCTCAGGGTCTCACCCAGAACTGGGGTTCAGTGCAGTCGGAGTTGGGGTTCAGCACGGTCTGGAGCTTTTATCTCCTTCCCACTAGGGAACACCAGCCAGGCACTCAGCCGCCCCTCCTCTCTGGCTCCGTCCTCTCCCAGCGCACGCACCGTGCCTCAGTACCTTAGGCTTTTACAACTCCTCTGGTTTTCTCTTTCCTTCCAGTTGTAGAATTCCCAGTCAGTCAACTTTCCTGTAGTTCTGGATAGTGTCCACTCTATATTTTAGTTGTATTTTTTGAAATTGTTGAGTGCGGCTGCAGTTAGGCTTTTACTTCTGCCGCCATCTTGTTGTCTCTCCTATTTTATTGATATTTTATAGAGAGGAAGGGAGAGAGATAGAGAAGTAGAAATGTCGATGAGAGAGAAACATCGACCAGCTGCCTCTTGCACACCCCCCCACCGGGGATGTGCCCGCAACCAAGGTACATGCCCTTGACTGGAATCGAACCCAGGACCCTTCAGTCCGCAGACCGACGCTCTACCACTGAGCCAAACCGGTTTCAGCCTTTTATATGTTTTTATTGATTTTAGAATGGAAGGGAGAGGGAGAGAGAGATAGAAATATCAATGTTAAGAGATAATCACTGATTGACTGCCTCCTGTACGCCCTACACTGGGGACAGGGCGCACAATCCAGGCATGTGCCCCTGACTGGAATCAAACCCAGGACCCTTCAGTCCACAGGCCAATGCTCTATCCATTGAGCCAAACCAGCCAGGGCAACACATCTCATTTTTAAGCACCCATGGAACATTGACAAAAGTCAGTTAACTTCTTAGCCACACATTTCAAAACATCAGAAGAAAAAATTCAGATACATTCTCTAACTATAAGGCCATGAAACTCAACTAAAAAAAAAAAATGGGAGGGGGGAAGTTTTTAAAGCAATCTCCTCAATTACAAATTGATCAAAAAAGAATTATTCAAACTACTATTTAAATGATTACAAGGATCCCTGCCAGTGTGACTCAGTGGTTGAGAATCAACCCGTGAACCCGGAGGTCTTGGTTTAATTGGTTTGATTCTGGTCAAGACACATGCTAGGGACTCCAATTGATCTCCAGTAGGAGGTATGCAGGAGGCAGCCATCAATGATTCTCTCTCATTATTGATGTTTCTATCTCTCTGTCTCTCTCCATTCCTCTCTGAAATCAATACAAACATATTTAGAAAAAAGATTACAATGACAGGAGAAACCAAGTTGATTGCACAGGTAAACAACTGGTCTGCTGCCTCGCACAACAATTTCAAAATTAAAACTAATATAAAGGACATCTATCACCAAAAACCACGGGAAGGCTGGCTGAAAGAGAAAGGAGTGCAACTGCTGAAAAGCTGAGGAGCTGAAGTATGGAGGCACGTGGATCAGGCTGGTGTTGGGCAACTGAGCGCACAGCTTTTTTTTTTTTTTCAACCCAAAGGGAAACGCTCCTGATCACTTTCACTTTGAAATCCAGTTTCTGGGGTCATGTGGGGGACCCAGATGCCTACGGGGAGAAGCTGGTCTGTTGGCCATCAGGTCCAAAAGTGAGGGTGACTCTCTTGAAGAGGTGTGCGCAGCAATCATTGTTTACTGCCCTGATCGCAGGGACACAGGGACTTGGAAAGGGCAGGGAAGGCTGAAGGCAGCCATTGCTGTAAACCATGCCCTAGCCTAGTGAAGTTCTGAGACCCCGACCCACCCTGAGGCCCCACCCTGATGCTCCGCCTGCATATTCTAGAGACCCACCCAGACACCCACACAGCTGCTTTTGCATGTAAATGGCCTGTTAACGATATAAACTGCAGCTCCAGCAACAAAACCACCAAGTCCCAAGCAAACAGGAAAAAACTGTAGTTCTTGTGGTAGGGCCTGCAGGGTGATATCAGACAGTAGCTGAACTGTACCCCATTGAAGATCCAGAAGCCAGTGTTCCTAGTGGTTAGTTTCAACCCCTCACACCCATAAGTGACACATTCGGGAGACAGACTCAGTGAGCACCAAAGCCTCAATGAAACAAAGTGTGTCTCCAGCGCAGCAGTTCTTTCTTTATAGACACAGCGGGTCCTCACAGACAATTGGCCTGGAGATCAATTTATCCCACTGTACCAATAGCAATCAAGGCTTAATCACATCAATAGTTTGCACTCAGCCCACAAAGGGATATACCAAAAGCGACCACCTCAGGTGATTGGGGAAGCTGAGATACTGGTCCCTATAGGTTACCTACCACACAAAGCCACTCCATCAACACAGGGAGGCAGCCAAAATGAGGAGACACAGAAGCATGTCACGAATTGGAGAGATGGAGGAAAGTAAACTACTGGACAACACAGAGTTCAGAATCACATAAGATTACTCAAGAATATTCTAAAAACATTTGAGAAACTTGATGAGACCTCCAAGAAGCTTTGTGAGACCTTCAAGGACCTTAATGTGAATACAAAAAAAAAAAAAAGAGGAAAAGGACCAGTCAGAAATTAAGCATAAAATGTCTGAAACAAAGAATATACAGAAACTCAACTATAGATCAACGTACCCCAAGAATAAAACCAAAGATCTGCAATATAAAGAAGAAAAAATCACCCAACCAGAGAGGCAGAAAGAAAGAAGAATCAAAAAGTGAGAGGATAGTGTAAGGAGCCTCTGGGACGGCTTAAAGTGTACCAACATTCAGATTTTTGGTGTGCCAGAAGAAGAGAGCGAGCAGGATATTGAAGGCTTATTGGAAGAAATAATTACAGAAAACTTTCCCTACCTGGTGAAAGAAATAGACCTACAAGTTCAGGAAGCGCACAGGACCCCAAACAAGAGGAATCCAAAGAGGACCACACCAAAACACATCACAATTAAAATGCCAAGGGCAAAAGACAAAGAGAGAATCTTACAAGCAGCAAGAGAAAAACAACTAGTTACCCAACAAGGGAGTACCCATACGACTGTCAGCTGTTTTCTCAACAGAAACCATGCAGGTCAGTCAGAAGGGACTGGCAAGAAGTATTCAAAATGATGAACAACAAGAACCTATAACCAAGATTACTCTACTCAGCAAAGCTAGCATTCAGAATTGAAGGTCAGATAAAGAGCTTCACAGACAAGAAAAAGTTAAAGGAGTTCATCAATAACACACCAGGATTACATGAAATACTGAAGAGTATTCTTTAAGAAGAGGAAGAAGAAGAAGAAGGTAAAGGTAAAAATTATAAACAACAAAAAGACATCAAATACATACCTACCAACAATTGAATCTAAAAATCAAGTGAATAAAAATTCTGAAGAACAAAATGGACTGATGGATATAATAGAATCAGGGACATAGAAAGGGATTGGACTAATTATTCTCAGGGGGAAGGGAGTCTGAGGGGTGTGGGAAGAGATTGGACAAAAATCTTCCACCTATGGATGAAGACAGGGGTGGGGATAAGGGCATGGGGTGGAGCTGGGAATCAGGTGGATGGGAGCTATTGGCGAGGAAGGGGGAAAGAGGAACACCTGTAATAATCTGAACAATAAAACTTAATTATTTTTAAAGAAAAGACTACAATGACAGCTCTATATGTCAAAACAGGGTATGACCAACTTGTACTCAGTCGAAAAATATCCTTAAAATGTTTTAATTAAAATATAAAGTATGAAATTAAGATGAATTCATTAAAAGAACAATACAAACTTCATGAGAGCAGGTTAAGTTAATAACAAAGACAAAGACATGAATTAATGGACTTAAACACAGAATTTATAAATTCAAACCATACTGGTATCTAATAAAAATTAATCAAGAAAAAAGGTTAGGAAACACAGACAAAATTAGAAATTTTAAGGGGGAATAACACTTTTTCCCCCTTAAAATATGTATTTTTTATTTTAGAGAGAGAAAGGAAGGGAGAGGGAGAGATGGAAACTTCAATCAATTGCCTCCTACAATTAGGATAGATCCAGAATCTGAGGCATATTCCCTGACAGAGAATCACACCTCTCAGTGCATAGGACAATGCCCAGCAAATTGAACTATAGCAACTAGATAGAGCATTTAACATTTTTAATTTTATTCATTTATATTCTTATTTCTTAGAAGATAGCATTCATTGTTACTGTATTTCAGACAACTGCATTAAAAAAAATCTCATTGGGGGTTCATGTCCCTGTAACCAGGAGAGGTGGAAAGAACACATATGTTTGTGTAGGAAAATTGGTGACTCTGTTTTATACAACTAAACAAAAATGCAATTTCACTGTTGAGACATTCTTTGATCTTGAAGGATGAATAGAATCCTGAGCATAATAGAGATGTATAACGGATGAAACTGATAATGATCAGTTGCCATACTTTACAACCTTATAAAAAATTTAGAGGGTGGGACTTTATATTCTTTATAATAATAAAAGAGCCACTTTATAGGAAGCACTAAAAATCTTCAAGGGGACACATTAAGTTAACCCAATAAAATATAGATAAATACCAAGCAATCATCAATCCTATGTATAATCCTCTTTACAAATGGGCATCATTCCTCCATACTTCAATGAATAGATGCATAGCATGAAGAATAAACATTTTATTTAGTCATACAATGTGTGATTTAAAATTTTTCGTCACCATATTGAAATTCATCTGTGACTTGAGGTAGTATTTGGGCAACCTATTTATTAAAATTCATCTTTCAACGAAGAGTCCTCTTGGAGGCATGGATTTGATAATCATTTTGAAAGTGGCTAAGACAGGGATATGAACACTGAGCTGAAAGAGAACAGGATTATAATAAGGAAAATAAAACACAGTGACAAGCTATTAAATACACTGGTATGGCAGAACCTACATTATCAGGATCACCAGTATAGACAGATACACAAAAGAATGTCAGTCATAAAAATGAACAGCAGAGGTCTCAGATTTTCCACTCATACAAAATGGTATAAATTGTCTTGGTCATTTAGTGCAGCTTTCCCATTGGACTAGTGAAATTCAGGATGATTCTTTAGTAATTATATATATTTGTTATGGAAAATGTCATTTGAGAGGAATTATTCTGAAGATATCCATATTGTTTCATTACGTAAATTGAATTTTCCAAATATATCTGATCCATGATGGAAATACATTTAGGAAAGTAGAAAAACAACAAAGAGAAAAGCTGTTGAATATCTGAGAGAGCAGAGAACGTAATTGAGCTACATATGTTGAATAGAGAAGATGAGGTCAAAGAAACAGAAATTCCAGGAAATAAATGGGAAGAGCAACTTCTACTCCCATGGTCTGAAGATCATCATGATGTATGACTCTGAGTCTTTGTTTGACCTCTGCCATCATGAGCAGGTCTTCAGTCTTAGGACAGCTGGCTTGTTTGTAGTTTCCTTCACAAAGAATGTCTTCAGAGCCTGTTTGATGTCTTTATTCCTGAAACTGTAGATGAAGGGGTTCAGCATGGGTGTGACCACAGAATACATGGCCCAGGCTGTGGCACTTGAGTGTTTCTCAGGAATGCTAATTGAGTGCTGACCATGGTGGCAGGTGGTATGAAGAAAAGGAAAGCATGTATGAAGGAGAGACTGAGTAGGGAATTCTACTTTTCAGCTGTGTGTGGGTAGATCTTCAAACAAGGTGACATTTGAACAGAGACCTCAAAAGTGAACAGGAAGAAATCTGAGATGTCCTAAATTAAAACCCTGAGCCAGTGAGTGAGATAAAAAGATTATGGTAGTCAAATGGTGGTAATGCAGGTCTGACCCTCTTTGGTTTGGTTCTGGGCAACCTGCTCAGACTGTCAAACCTCAGAGGAAAGGTGGTGGTGGGGGGGATTTGAAAGGGGAGAGATCAACCAGAGGACTTATATGCATGCATATGAGCCTAATCAGTGGTCAAGGACAACAGCGGGGTGGGGGCATAGTGGGCAGGGGTTTGGGATGAAAATGAGGGGATAAGGACAAATATGTGATACCTTAATCAATACTTTTTTTTAAAAAAAAAAAACAAAAACAAAAGATTATGGTAGTCAACCGGGTAAAAGCTGAGGATTCAGTTAGGAAAGATTGCTTACATTCTTGACTGTAAATTGGAACTTGGAATCAATTTCTGTAGCAACCACTAGATGGCCCTGCATCCTGTATGTGCATGCTCTTTCAGGACTGTTTCTTATAACCAATCAAAAGTAGTAAATATTTCTTCCTTGTGTACCTATCCTAGAACTGCCCCCCTTTAACTTCTCCTGTGACACTGCCCCCTGCTTGAAGCACCCCTACTAGCATCAGTAGCCAATGTAAATTCTTTTAAAACAACTTACCTCTTTCTTCCCCAAAACATAAAGTGTAAAGAGCTGTCAATCCTGGGACAGTAGACATGTCTTTTCTGTGTCCCGGACTGTGAGAGGGCACAGATTGGGTTAAGATACCCCCAAGTGCATGAATTTTTGTGCACCGGGCCTCTAGTTCATACATATTTTATGAAGCACTAAATGATAGCTCTTAACTTGTGATGTAAGTATAAAATCCCCAGTGATTTTGACAAATGTGTATGGAAGCCAAACAGGGAGATACACAGTATTGCATATCAAAGGAATGCAGTTCTGTCTGGTTGAAGAAGAGAATAGCAATTTTCCAGAGATATAAGACCTGTGTCCCACCCCAAATCAGACTTTGTAGAAAACATGAAGTCAGGAATGCGTAAGGTTAGACCTCTGGAATGCAGGTGAGCTCAAGAGAAAGAGTCATAAAAACTTAACTTCCAACCTGGTCTCTTGGGATGAGAGAATTATTAGGAAAAATTTCCTTTTTGCTCATTCCAGAGGCCCAGAGGGAAATCATGTGCTTAGATGATGAAATAACATGAGGGAAACGTGCCTGATGGTCAGGTATAGAGAGAACAGCAACTATCTCCCCTGTGCAGTCTCCAGCTTGTACAACGCTGGGGGTGGGGGGTGGGGGCAGGACATGGTTGTTGCTTTTATTCATAAGCTGGCTCAGGAACTGATGCTTCACTTCTTCCTGCTATCTCCTGTGGGGCAGAGCTTCCATCATCAACCATTCAGGGAGCACATTCAGACTTCCACACGGAGACCTTCCTCTCAGAGACCCATCCAGGTGAGTCTGGGAGGCTAGTAGGCATATCAACAGAGAGTCAGAGGATGGAACCTCAGAACTTTTACCTAAGTCATCTGGGAGCCCAAACAGCCTAGTTCAGAGACAAGATATCTTGTGTCTGTATTTCTGGTTAGTAACCAGTTGGTAATTAATTTAGTTAATATAATAAGAAAGATGTGGGTGTTTGAATCTGCACGACAAGGACCATAGTTAACAATTAAGTGCTGGGAATGAGAGTCCTGTTGGATGATGACACTGTGGAATGAGTGAGAGGCAGTAAAATGAAAACATATCTGAGACTTGTTTTCTGGGAAGAAGGTAATAGAAAATTATGTCGGAAGAACAGTGCCATGGAGTGAGAGTGTTTGCATGAAATGTCAAAGATGGTGTGCATTTGAGCATGTTTTGTGTTTATTGAAAAGATCTTGACCAGTCCAGGAGTTGGTCTCTTGCAATAGCAATTTGTGAGACTTTCATTGCAGCATCTTCTCTCATGCTGGATATTCACATGAAAAAGGGTATTTAATAAGTCTGAAAAGGTACTATATAGTTTTAGTTTGAATTAATTACTTTATTATTGGCAGGGCTGAACATATTCATGGATTTGTTACCCATTGACTTTTTTCTGTTGGAACAATTGACAAGAATTCCTACCCCACACTCAGCCTTTTTCCTGAGTGGTCTCTACTTTTAATGAGAAATTCTGGCATGCATTCGGGGACTATATGTTGAGGCCAGACCAACGTCCTAGGCAAAGATATAGGGTGCTGAGAAAAAAGTCACTATAGTTATGTAGAAGGAGAAATAGAGGTCATCCATTGTACGTTAACTCTAAGCCACAGAGGCAGCACAGTCCATTTACACATATGAAGTGAGGCCTTCACTGTACCAGCAAAAAGGGGAAGAATATCTCCAAATCTAATTAAAATTCCTTTTCTTCTTCATGCCTGTGTTTAACATGAAATGACCCAAGGGAAGCTTCTGTCAAACAAGTTTTATTGAGTAAATATCTACATTGAATCCTGTACCTGCTATAAAGTATTCCTACAGTAGTTGCTTAAAACAAACATATGCTCTCACAGGCTGGATGTCAGAAGCTTGAAATGAGACTCAGTGGCTAATACCAAGATCCGTGCAGGGCTGGGCTCCGTGAGGCTCAGGGGAGGATCTGTTTCTTTCTAACTATTGTTAGTGTGGTGGCTGCCAACCCTTGGCTCATTTTCCTTCCTCCATCTTCAAGCCAGCAGGGTAGCATTTTCAAAACCTTTCTGAGACCAAATCTTTTGTCTCTCTCTTCAACATTAACAGAACCACTGTGCTTACCTTAGTGCCACCAGAACGAGCCTGGCTCATCCTCTGGCATAAAGTCAGCCGATTAACAAGCCTGTTCCGTCTGCTACCCCAATCCTCCCCCTTGTCATATAAATATCATATTCAAAGTTACTGGGGTATGATGTGTTCATCTTAGGAGGCCCTTACTCTGCCTGCTACAAAGTCTTTTTCAGAAATGCATTGTTTTGTATCAATGAAGGGTCCTAAGAAACTAACACTATTTACCACAACCTCTACAATAAGTGAATACACTATTCCTTCCAAGTTATATGCAAAGATGATCTTTGTCTTAGATGACTTAGAACCATGTACACCTGACTCTGACACAGAGCAAGAGCCTAGCTACTCACACTGTGGTCCACAGCCCAGGAGAACCTATAGTATCAACACTTCCTGGGATCTTGTTGGAAATGCAATTCCTGGGTTTATCTGAGATAAATCAGAATCTGCACTTGCACTACAAACTTTGGTGACTTGGATGCATTAAGAAGTGGAGAGGTGCTGGTCTAGAGCAGGTATTCTCATCTTGTCACTGTTAACATTGGGGACAGGATAATGATTCCATGTGTGGGTGCTTTCCTATGGACCATAGGTATTTAGTGTACTCCATTCAGACATTGCCTATCAGCCCCAGGGAGAAGTCCGTTCTGGTTGATGGACGCTGCCCTAGAAGCATCTGACATAATTAAAATAAGGCCGGTCACTTACTCAGATATTAACTTGGGACAGATCACTAAACGTCTTCACATCCCATTTCTGCAATGGAGAATGGAGCTCATAAATGTGCTTTCTCATGGGTAAGTTGCTTATAAAAATTAAACCAGACAATCCTTATAGAGTATTAGCCTCGGTTTACAGTGCATAAAAAGATCTAAATAATTTTTTTGAATTTTAACACTCATTTTTATAATGAGGGACTCCATGACAGTCTTAACGTGTGATGGAAGTACAAAAATTATTATGGCAAAATGTCAGAAAGTCAACAAGTGTAGTGCCAAAGGTTTATTGTCTAAAGAATCAGCTCTCACCTTGTTGAGAAGGAGAACAGAAATTTTCCAGGGATATCAGTACTGTGTATCCAACACAAGTCAATGCTGAAACCAAAGAGACTTAATGCAGACAGGTTCCTCAATCTTAGATTTGGAGGACACAACTCAGAGTAGAGATGGGACGCTAGAAGATTAGAGATCTGGATGAGAGGAGAGTTCATGGAGAGGGAGTAAAGGGGGGGAAAAAAACTGAATTCACATGACTTTTAACCTGGTCTGTTGGAAACGGTGAATCTTTAAAGATTTTCCTTTCTGTCAAGAACATTATTTCCCAGAGGAATCATGAACTTCGAGGTGGGAGTAACAAGAGGGAAATGTGCCTGAGGAGCAGGTACAGGGATTTATAAATATCTTCTCCATTACAGTCTATCAGTTTGTATAAACATAGGCCTAGAGGAGCATGGTTATTTATTTGTCATTGTTCTTTGTTTGGAGGCCTAATTCTGGCTGGAGATTGATACTTCACACTTTTCTGCTGTCTTGCCTGTGATCAGAACTTTAATCTCTATCATTAACCATTTGGGGAGGAATTCAGATGTACCCACAATGACCTTCCTCTAAGAGATCTAATCCATGTGAGTCCAATAAACCAGATGACCCTGCAGGAGAGGATCACAGAGAATGGAAGCAGGAACATTTACCTGTTGTCACCTGAGAGTCCATTCTACTTAGTCCTGAGGCAAGAGATTGCTGTGTTTGTTTACTTGATGAATCGATGTATTTTTTAAAAAAATATTTTATTGATATTTTACAGAGAGGAAGGGAGAGAGATAGAGAGCTAGAAATATCGATGAGAGAGAAACATTGACCAGCTGCCTCTTGCACACCCCCTACCAGGGATGTGCCCGCAACCAATGTACATGCCCTTGACCGGAATCGAACCCGGGACCTTTCAGTCCACAGACTGACGCTCTACCACTGAGCCAAACCGGTTTCGGCGAATTGATGTATTTTAATGGCTATATAAGAGTTTGTAGGGTAAGAGCTAGTCATACTTTTAATGGTCTTTCATACTCTTCCTCATTAAATTGCTGTCATATCAATACTATAAAATATTTAAATTATTAATTTCAAAATGAGGTTCTGATCAGGGGTGATTTTGTCCCCTATGAGACAGTGAGTTATATTCAGGGAGATTTGTGACTGTCACACTGGAGAGGGGAGGGTGGAGGCAGGGGTACTCTAAACCAGTGATCGCCAATCTTTCAGCCCTCATGGACCATTAGTGGCCCATGGATCACCAGTTGGTGACCGCTATAAACAACCTTCAATTCACGGGACAGATCACACCACAGAGAAGCATCTGCCTCAGGATGTCAACAGTAATTCTGAATTAAATAACATCATTATTTGTAATAACGATAGCTGGCTTCAGGTTGTTCTCTAAAATTATAACACTTTACTTTCTGCCAACAAAATTAGAGGACACCCTTTTGCTACCAGTTTGAAAGATCCAACCTCAATTAACATGACTGCTCTTCCAGTTTTCCCTATCTAATGCGTACAAAAGTCATTTCTTGTTGTTTTTCAAAATATTACACAGTTCCAGCAAACTTCATTTTTTAGATCACCATTTTCATTTACCTATCATTAATATACTTGAGGCCCAGTGCACAAAATTCGTGCACAGAGGGGAGTTGTCTCTCAGCTCAGCCTGCACCGTCTCCAATCTGGGACCCCTCGAGGGATGTTTGACTGCCCGTTTAGGCCTGATTCCAGAAGGATTGGGCCAAAACGGGCAGTCGGACATCTCTCTCACAATCCAGGACTGCTAGCTCCCAACTGCTCTCCTGCCTGCCTTCCTGATTAACCCTAACCACTTCTGCCTGCCAGCCTGATTGATGCCTAAGTGCTCACCAGACAGCATGTTAACCCCTAACTTCCATCCCCTGCAGGCCTGTTCCCCCCTAAAATTTCAGGCCTGGGTCCCCCCCCAACTACCTTTCCTTACATGCCCAGTCACCCCCAACTTCCATCCTCTGCTTGTCTGGTCACCCCTAACTGCCCTTCCCTGCAGGCTTGATTGCTCCCAACTTCCCTCCCCTTGTGGCCGCCATCTTGTGTCCACATGGGGGCAGAATCTTTGACCACATGGAGCAGCCATCTTGTGTGTTGGAGTGATGGTCAATCTGCATATTATTCTTTTATTAGATAAGATAGAGGCCTGGTGCATTGGTGGGGGCAGGCTGGTTTGCCCTGAATGGTGTCCTGGATCAGGGTGGGGGTTTCCTTCGGGTGTGGAGTGGTCTGGGCGATGGGGCTGTGGTGGTTTGCAGGTTGGCCATGCCCCCTGGCAACCCAAGCAGAGGCCCTGGTATCTGGGTTTTATTTATCTTCTACAATTGAAACTTTGTAGCCTGGAGCAGAGGCCAAGGCAGGCCAGGGCTTCAGAAGCTTGCCTTCCTCCGTTGCCAGGGCAACCCTAGCCTCCTGCTCTTTACAGCTCCATGGCTTCTGCCATTTCTGTTTGGATTTATTTATCTTTTGTCATTTAAACTTTGTATCCATGAATGGAGGCTTA
Source organism: Vespertilio murinus (assembly GCA_963924515.1). Taxonomy (NCBI): domain Eukaryota; kingdom Metazoa; phylum Chordata; class Mammalia; order Chiroptera; family Vespertilionidae; genus Vespertilio; species Vespertilio murinus. The sequence continues at coordinate 85,136,591 of OZ004708.1, read as the reverse complement.
GGCCAGCAAGGGCAGGTGGAAAGCTTGGCTTCCTCCATTGCCTGGGAAATCCAAGCCTTCCTCCTTCTCTCTGTGGTCACAGTCATCTTGGTTGGGTTTATTTGCATATTTGCTCCTGCTTGACTGGTGGGCATGGCTTGTGGGTGTAGCCAAGGTATGGTCAATTTACATATTACTCTTTTATTATATAGGATGCTCATATGTTACTTTCCCATTTTTGTATAGTATTTCAAATAGTTTCTATAGATCATTGTTACTCAATTGACTTCTGTAGGATATTTTTTACCATAATTTTTCTATTTTATTTCAATAAATCTACTTTTTTACTACTGAGGTTTTGGCTTTATTTGAGATGGTTTTGCCCACCTGTAAATGTTACGTGTAGTTTCTAATATTCATCACAAATGTATTGGTTATTCTTACTCCAAGTTTGTATTCTCTGATATTGTCAGATGTCTGAGGGTGAGGATCAATTTCATATTCCTTCAGATCGATAGCCATTTATGCCAGCTTTCATGTCACAATTCAAATTTTTTCAACTAAATTGAAGTGTAATCTTCCCACATGGTAAATGTTCATATGCATGGAGACCGAATTCCAGATTAATAAACTGAACAGTTAGCTCAGCACCTTCTCAGAACATTATGTTCTTTTAGCCCTAAGTCTTTACAATTTAATTTTTAGCACATATTGATATTACTAAGTTATTGCCATTTTGAATCATGTTTCAGCTAGTATTTAATCCTCCATTTCATTTTGCTTACTATTGCTGTTTTGAAATAACTCATTTTAACCTGGTTACATTATCCCTTCATCATTTTTCCATGTTATCACTTTTCACTTGCTCACTCTCTCCTTTAGACGTGCTTTCCTTTTCTTCATAACACTGCAACCACCTAAAGTAACCTATCATTTTATTATTTGCTTCTCCCTTCTTTTTCCCTCTTTGGATTATAAAGACTTGTTCTTCAGCACCCTATTGTCACAACCTGGACAGTGCCTAAACATGGTCAGCATTCAATTTTCATTCTTGAGAAACAGGAAGAAATTCTCAATAAAACTATAGAATGCATGGTCCCTTGAGAGGCATAGGTGATTGGGACAAACACTCCAGATCAGGGGTGGCAATGGATATCCCTTACAGGGGACCATATCCACATACAGAATATTAAAATTAATGTCTGGTCTATAATACATGAATTCTAGAATTTCAAGTGTGGGAGCAATGTAACTTTATGTGAAATGTATTCATGTTATTTTAATCTTTTTTGGCAGCCACCTCCAACACATGGAACCAGTGAATCTTACACAAATTTCAAATTTTTTTCTTCTGGGATTTTCAAAGAAACCAGAATTACAACCCCTCGAATTTGGCGTTTTCCTCTCCATGTACCTGATCACTGTGTTTGGAAATCTACTCATCATCCTGGCTGTCAGTTCAGACTCCCACCTCCACACCCCCATGTATTTCTTCCTCTTCAACCTGTCCTTAGTAGACATCTGGCTTACCTCCACCACCATTCCAAAGATGCTTATGAACATCCAGACAAAGAACAAAGTCATCACCTATGGAGGCTGCATCACGCAGATGTATTTTTTTGTACTTTTTGCTGGCTTGGACAACTTCATCCTGACTGTGATGGCTTATGACCGGTTTGTGGCCATCTGCCACCCACTGCACTACACTGTCATCATGAACCCTCGGCTCTGTAGACTGCTGGTGCTGATATGCTGGATCATGAGTGTCCTGCATTCCTTGGTACAATGCCTAATGACATTACGACTGTCCTTCTGCACGGATGTGGAAATCCCTCATTTTTTCTGTGAACTAAATCAGGTGGTCAAACTTGCCTGTTCTGACACAATTTTAAATAACATGGCTATGTATTTTGTAGCTATCCTGCTTGTCGGTGGTCCTTTTGCTGGGATCCTTTACTCATATTCTAAGATAGTGTCCTCCATATGTGCAATTCCATCAGCTCAGGGGAAGTATAAAGCATTTTCTACCTGTGCGTCTCACCTCTTGGTTGTCTTCTTATTTTATGGTACGCTCCTAGGAGTATATCTCAGCTCTGATGCAATCCAGAGCTCACACTCAGTTGCAACAGCCTCGGTGATGTACACCGTGGTCACACCCATGCTGAACCCCTTCATCTACAGTCTCAGGAACAAAGACATCAAACAGGCTCTGAAAACATTCTTTGTGAAGGAAACTACAAACTGGTTGTCCTAAGAATGAAGATGTGTCCATATTTGCAGAGTCAGTCATTGTGATGATCATCAGACTTCCAAAGCAAAACTTTCTCTTTTCTTTTATTTCCTGGAATTTCTATTCCTTTGACCTCATCTTCTCTATTCAATTTAACTCCTTCATAGGTAACAGTTTTCTTTTCTCTTGCCACCTTTAAGATTCTCTCTTGGTCTTTAATTTTTGGCATTTTAAAGACTGACTGGGGATGTGCCCACAACCAATGTACATGCCCCTGACCAAAATCAAACCTGGGATTCTTCTCTCCATAGGCCAGCGCTCTATCCACTGAGCAAAACCAGTCATGGCAGGGGGTTGTTTCTTTGTTTCCTCATTTTGTTTGTCTGTTTGGGTTTGTTGTGTCTTGTTATGGGTCTGTTTGGGTTCTTCTTATTTTGCATTCTCTGTGCCTCCTGAATTTGTGTGACTTTTTCCTTTACCAGGTTAGGAAAGTTTTCTATCATTATTTCTTCAAACACCTTCTCTACCCCTTTCTGCCTCTCCTAGCACACCTGCTAATTCTAATATTGTTACATTTTACATGGTCCCAGAACTCCCTTAAGCTGTCCTACTGTTTTTTGTTTAATTTTCTTTTTGGTTCTCTAATTGAGTGATATTTTCTTTTTTGTTTGTTTGTTTAAATTTCTTTATTGATTAAGGTATCACATATTTGTCCTCATCCCCCCATTCCCATCCCAAACCCCTCCCCACTCATGGCCCCACTTCCCTGTTGTCTTTGACCACTAGCTAGGCTCATATGGATACACACAAGTCCTTTGGTTGATCTCTCCCTTTTATCCCCACCCTCACAAACCCTCCCTCTGAGGTCCAACAGTCTAATCCATGCTTCCTTGTATCTGGATCTGTTCTTGTTCATCAGTCTATGTTGTTCATCATTTGCCCTTCAGCATAATCATTACTGCTTATCTCATTTTTGGTTCTTATAAGTGTATTTCTAGTAGCACATGATCTCACTCATCTTGAGTGATATTTTGAACTGTCTTCTAATTCACTGATTTGACCCTAAGCTTCCCCTAATCTGCTGTGTGTTCCTTCCAATGTGTTCTTTATTTGTGTTATGTTATTCTTTACCTCAGACTGTTCTTTTTTCATAGTTACCATATCTTTTTCCTTACTGTTGAGCATTTTTAACATCATTGCTCTGAACTGTGTTTCAGATAAATTTCTTTTCTCTTATCTCTTCTTCTGGATAATTCACTAGTTCTTTTATTAGGGGGTTGTTTCTTTTAAAAAATATATTTTATTGATTTTTTTACAGAGAGAAAGGGACAGGGACAGAGAGTTAGAAACATCAATGACAGAGAAACATCGATCAGCTGCATCTTTCACACCCCCTACTGGGGATGTGTCCACAACCAACATACATGCCCCTGTCCAAAACTGAACCTGAGATTTTTAAGTCCAGAGGTTGACGCTGTATCTACTGAGCCGAACCAGTCATGGCAAGAGGTAGTTTCTTTGATTCCTCAGTTTGTCTGTTTGGGTTTGTGACTATGTTTTAGGTAGATCCTCTACACCTCTCAATCTCTAGTGCAGGACAGTGTTAAAGACTGTTTCTGATTAATTGGATCAGGCAAAGACTCAAAGCCTCCAGAGACCACCTCTGTCTACAGACTAATAGATTCCAATTTGAATTGCCCACAGGCAATTGTCCTCAGGTGTGGTGAGAGTTTTTTCTTTCTTTCTTTTTTTAATATATTTTATTGATATTTTACAGAGAGGAAGGGAGAGAGAGAGAGAGCTAGAAACGTCGACGAGAGAGAAACATCGACCAGCTGCCTCTTGCACACCCCCTACTGGGGATGTGCCTGCAACCAAGGTACATGCCCTTGACCGGAATCGAACCCGGGACCTTTCAGTCTGCAGACCGATGCTCTACCACTGAGCCAAACCGGTTTCGGCTGGTGAGAGTTTTTTCAACAGGTAGGGCAGTTGCTTCTGCCTGGCAGCTAATTGTTACTTTTACTCTCTTAAGTGGCCTCAGGGAAAAAATGTTTTCCAATAAAATGTGTCAACTGTCTTCCCCTCAGGCAAGGCAGATGTCTATGTAGGAAAGGTGTCTTCTGCTGTGTGAATAAATGGCTCAGCCCACGAAACTTGGGGTACCTGCCTTCTGAGTTCTACCCCCCAAGTCACTATTCCTGGGTTCTGCTCTCACAGCTCCAGTCCACTTGACCCTCCCTCTACCAGAGCACAAGGTAGGTGGCTTCACAGGGAATTTTTTTATTTTTTTATTTTTTTTGATTACTGAAAAAAAATTTCAGCTGTTACTTTTATATTCTTCACATGTGAATTATTGCTATCAATGAAAATGAAGTGAATGTTATTCTACATACTTAGTGTTAGTAAATCATCCTATACTCATATAACTTGTTTCACATCTCCATTATTCCTTATTGTTCTTTTTGGCCTGTGTGGTTAGCTCTATTGCCTAAATTTGCAACATCTTCTTCCATCATCTGCAAGGTATTTTCTTTTGTATTTACTACAGAGTACCTTTACCTTCCATTAGCATATTTTAATTCAATATATTTATATAAGAAGAAATTATAACTTAGATGCTGCTTTCTTCCCAAATTTAAAAGCCCTTGTAGGCTCTTCTTTTATTTCCAATTTATTGGAAATTTATCCCAGAATTAATGGTCCATGTTGATATTTTTAACTTATTATTTTCTGTTTTTATATAGATTAATTTGATTCTCACTTAATTTTGTTTCACACAGTTGTTTTGTAACCCCTATACTTCACTTAATTTCATTTCTACTGATAATCTGTATTCCATAAATTCTTAACTTTAAAAAAAATTATCATTTTTTTGAATTCATACACATTCATGTACATTTGTAGAAATGCAGAAATAGCATCCTGTTCCCAGTAGAAAATTTCTTTCTTTGTTGTACAGTCTTTTTTCCATGTGCCCACTATTCCTTATTATTCAACAATGCTTTATGGTCTTCCCTCCAATCCACTAGTTGGGTAGGCAAACTTTTTGACTTGAGGGCCACAATGGGCTCTTAAACGGACCAGAGGGCCGGAACAAAAGCAACCTGACCATGCTGGCACTCTCATCTTGGGCTGCTGGTGAAGGAGTGGAAGGGAGAGCAAGAGAACCTTCTGCTCTTTTGGCTCCGAGGGCCAGATAGAACAGCCGCACGGGCCGGATCTGGCCTGTGGGCCGTAGTTTGCACAGGCCTGAACTAGTGTGATGCCAATTCATTATTACCATGTTTACATAATATTTTATGATGTGGTTGTGGTATTCACACTTGAAAGTTTTCCATATACATTCTCAGTGAATTGCTATTAAAACAATTATACAAAAATATTTTGGAATTATTACATTAAAATTCTGGTTTTCTAACAGCTGGGCAGTGTTTTTCCTCCAGAGGACATTGAGCAATATCCAGAGACATTTTGATTTGTCACATGGTAAATGTAGGTAGAGTCCAGGGATGTATAGGAGAGACCACACCACCAAAAATGATCTGGCCCAGAATGTCAACAGTGCAGAGATAAAGAAACTATGACTTAAGGAATATATGTACTAGTAATGTTCATAGCTGTCTTCAGATTGGTTTCCTAATGTTGAAACACTTTACTGTTCTTCCAGAAAAGAAACTAGAGTACCCCTTAGCTACCTATTTGCAAGTTCTAACCCTGGTCTATGTGACACCTTCTTAAGTTTTTCCCCAGGCTAACAGATGTGAAAGAATTTTTTTTATTGTTTTCTGAGTTTCATTAAAGATTCATGTATTTAATGGTCTTGTTAATTCAATTATTATTTTTATGCCTATTATCCTGTCATCCTTTTAAATTATATCTAAACATTATAATGTTGGGAGAGATAGAAGAAGGTAACGGGGAGGTAAATGGTAATGGAAGGGGTTCGACTTGAGATGCTGGACACACAATACCATATACATATGATATATTATAGAATTGTACAACTGAAACCTATATAATTTTATTAACCAATGTCAACCTAGTAAAGTCTATGAAATTTAAAATAAAAATTAGAATTATCATAAATATAAATTATTATTTCTCCATAGTCTTTGGGGGTTGTTTCAGCCATAACAATGTTTTATGTTTTATTTTGTTACACATGTCTATCTTATTACTTCTGAGTCTCCTAACCTAATTACAATGGTTTGGCCCACCGATACATGTTACTATGCAGTTTTCTATCATTTCACCTGAACTGGTTATACTTAACAGTGAGTAGGTAATTTCTCTGAGTTTTTGTAATCTGACTGAGGGAGGAAATGTTTCACTTTTTTCCCTGTCAATATTTTTCCAGCTTTTAATCAGCAATTTTGTTGTGCCAAATTTATTGAAATGAAACCTTACCATGAGTTCAGTGCAGTTATATACTGATACCTAATTCCTGATTCATTCAACAAACAATAATGGAACATCTGCTGTTTGCCACAATTTCTAGAAACAATATAGATTATGTGCTGTTCATGACATTGCCAATCCTAATTACTAATCTATATTGGTAACCCTAAATTATTGCTACTTATTACATCTTATTTTGGTTTGTTTTTGATGTTCCACTCAATTTTCTTTAATGTAGTTGCTTGGAATTCACTCTATTTAACCAGGTTTCATTCTCCCTGTCATGCCTTTCATTCCATGACTGTACATTTACTTAAAGGTTTGCCTATGTAAGTGCACATATAGTCACACACATCTGTGAAAATACAAAGGTGAACAAAACAGGGGAAGCCTTGCTTGTCTGGATCGGGCACTGTGATGGTGAAGACGGAGAACAAGGAAATGAATGCTTTCATGACAATGTGCTCAGGAATAAATCATATGAAAAAAGTTAGTGTAGAGGGTTGGCTCCTCCTGTGCAGGATTTATTGATCTTGACCTGGGAGGCCTTTGCATGTTGCATGAAGACCACAACCAGAATTAGATTGTGCCCCTTGATTTGTCAAAAATGAGGTCAAAACACAAAGTCTAAGAAAAACAGAGATGTCACATAAAATAAATGAAAAGGGGCTTCTCTCATCTGCTATTAACCATACAAAAACTGATTCATCTAGCAAGTATAGAAGAGGCAAAACCAGTCATCTCTGCTTGATGTTAACATTTTTCAACCTGTGTTGTTTTGTACATTTCCTTTTCTGAGTTGTTGTTTTATTTTTATTTTAAAAAAAATATATTTTATTGATTTTTCACAGAGAGGAAGAGAGAGGAACAGAGAGTTAGAAACATCGATGAGAGAGAATCATCGATCAGCTGCCTCTTGCACACCCCCTACTGGGCATGTGCCCGCAACCAAGGTACATGCCCTTGACCAGTATCGAACCCGGGACCTTTCAGTCCCCAGGCCGAGGCTCTATCCACTGAGCCAAACCGGTTTCGGCTATTGTTTTATTTTTTTTAATCATTTTTCACTTTGGTAGTCACACCACATATCTATATATACCTTTGCTTTTAGGGAAAATTTATTTTTTCCACTTTTTTATTAATGTTTGACCTCAAAAGGGTATAATTAAGTTTGGAAAGCAGCCAGAATCCAAAGAAGATTGTTCTTCCATTGTGTCTCAGGGACCAACTGAGCTAATCAGATCTCTTTTCTTCCTCATGTTCATTTAAAAAAAATATATTTTATTGATTTTTTTTACAGAGAGGAAGGGAGAGAGATAGAGAGCCAGAAACATCAATAAGAGAGAAACATCGACCAGCTGCCTCCTGCCCACCCTCCACTGGGGATGTGCCCGCAACCAAGGTACATGCCCTTGACGGGAATCGAACCTGGGACCCTTCAGTCCGCAGGCCGACGCTCTACCACTGAGCCAAACTGGTTTCGGCCTCATGTTCATTTTATTGCTCTCTCTCCCTCTATGTTTATATAACGTATTTAAGTATAGGACAGAAAATGGTCATAGCAGTATGAAACCCCAGGCTTGTTTGCTCATGGGAGACCTATTATAAGAACATCTAAGTAATATTTCTAAATTCTTTTTGGAAAAGATACTTAATCTGGACACTTGGACTTTTATTTTCTCATAACCTACATAGTGTAAGAGTGAGAAGGACATGGAAATGACACGTATAAAGACGCTGTGTGCTGTGTTGTGTGTGTGCGTGCACGCATGTACATGCGTTATAAACAAAGAGGAGTCCTCACAGCAGAGGTGCCTGGACTAATATATTTCAATTGTGACTAAAGTATCAGAGAAGGTAACAAGGATGAGGTTCTTTTAAACTCATGGGATGCTCTTGCAACCAGATTAATAAAGTGCAACATTTATGTATTGTGCACCAGGCACTCTTTGTGACTTGAACTTACAACACCCACACAGGCTTCTTTATTTCTCAATATTCTCTGATATCATCTCTGATCCTGCTCTCCTCTGCTCATTTCATTTGACACTCTGGCTTATTTTGATCCCTGGTTTTCTAAAGAATCTTCCTCAAGGCCTTTGCACTGGCTGTCCAATCTGTTTGGCAAACATTTGTTTAAATGCCATTTGTTGGCAAGACTTGGCTAACCGCTATTAAAAAAAAAGAGCACCTTCTATACTCTTTCCATTTAATGTGATTTACATTTTATAGGAGTTGCACCATTGAATATGTTTTGTTAACATATATTTGACTAAGTTCTCAATAATTAGTGTGTAGAGACTTTGTTTTTCAGTATCTCATCCTCTAAACGGTCCTCAAGAATGATCCATAGTCACTCTATATCCCTCAAATGCATGAAAAATATCCTCAATAAAACAGGAATATACATTATGTTCGAAGAACAGGTTGATGGTAGAAAAGTAAATTCTAATGACAAATACCAATAGAATACCATAATGGGGACAAGATAATACTAACAATGAAAATTATTTTCCTGATTCTAAAATAAATGTCATTTATTCTTAATTACAAATGTTGGCTAATGTGATAATTGGTTATTCATTTTTTTAAATTTTCTGAATTCAACTGCAAAACATGGAACCAGACAATGGTACACACATTTTAGAATTTATTCTGGGAATTTTACAGTCACTGGAAGTACACCCCTCATGTTTGGGCTTTTCCTCTCTATGTACTTGGTCACTGTGTTGGGAAACCTGCTCATCATCCTGGCTGTCAGCTCAGACTCCCACCTCCACACGCCCATGTACTTCTTCCTCTCCAACCTGTCCTTGGTGGACATCTGTTTCACCTCCACCACTGTCCCAAAGATGCTGTGGAACATCCAGACACAGAGCAAAGTCATCACCTATGAAGGCTGCATCATGTATTTTTTTGTACTTTTTGCTGGCTTGGACATCTTTATCTTGACTGTGATTGCTTATGACCGGTTTGTGGACATCTGTCACCCCCTGCATTACATGGTCATCAGGAATCCCTGGCTTTGTGGATTGTTGGTTCTGGTGTCCTGGATCACGAGTGTCATGAATTCCTTGCTACAAAGCTTAATGGTGCTGAGGCTGTCTTTCTGCTCAGATTTGGAAATCCACCACTTTTTCTGTGAACTCACTCAGGTGGTCCAACTTGCCTGTTCTGACACCTGGCTTAACAACATTATAATGTATGTTATAGCTGGGCTGATAGGTGTTGGTCCCCTTACAGGAATCCTTTACTCTTACTCTAAGATCGTGTCCTCCATACGTGCAATCCCATCAGCTCAGGGGAAGTATAAGGCATTTTCTACCTGTGCGTCTCACCTCTCAGTTGTCTCCTTATTTTATGGTACAGTCCTAGGTGTGTATCTCAGATCTGCTACTCCCCAGAGCTCACACTCAAGTGCAGCAGCCTTGGTGATGTACACCGGGGTAACACCCATGCTGAACCCCTTCATCTACATTCTGAGGAACAAGGATATAAAAAGGGCCCTGCAAAGATTCCTTGGCAGGTAAACTTTTCAAGGGCCAACTGTACTAGGCTGAAGAATTGCCCAAGGGTGCAAATCCTCAGAGCCAGAAGTCTGACACAAATAAAACCAATATTTATGCCTTATGTATTTGGAAATTCTCATTTATTTCATGGGTTATCATGAATTAGTTTGGCATAGTTTATTCTCTTATAACATATTTAGGTATTTTTCTATTGTTTTCCTAAAAGAATATTTATGAATTATACTACCCCTATGGGCAAAATTATAGTTGGTTACTAAGGTCATTTGCATAATTTTATTTTAGAGGTAACTCTGAGACCACAGTTTTCACTTCTATTCCATCATTATTTTCTATAGATGCTCTTCTTGATAATGTAGCCTTTAACATGTAATCTTTAATGCTCTTCTTGATAATGTAGACATTAACTTGCTAGCATGTTTTATAGCTGGTCTCCTGGTTTTATATTCTTCATTCTATTTTTCAGCTCTGTGCCCACATGCCTATCATAGCTGCTGGCAAAAATTGACTAGCAAACACATTTTCCCCCCCAAGAGTCAACAAGGAAATATACACTGAGTGGCCAGATTATCATGATTTCTGAATGCATAATAATCTGGCCACTGTGTGTGTGTGTGTGTGTGTGTGTGTGTGTGTGTGTACACACACATATTAGAGGTCCAGTGCACGAGTTCATGCATGGGTGAGGTCCGGCCAGCCTGGCCAGGGGGAGGGGACATGGGTGGTTGGCCAGCCCGCCTGCTGGTCAAACTCCCCTGGTTGAGGGGACAATTTGCATATTAGCCTTTGATTATATAGGATATTCACTGAGTGGCCAGATTATTAGGCGTTCAGAGATAATAATAATCTGGCCACTCAGTGTACATTTTAATAAATAGATTGATCTAATATGGTTAGAGTCAGAGATGACCGTAAATGTGATAAAGCAGTAACAGCCATACAATTTTTTACTGTACAAAAATGTTTTTCATGACCCACATCTACTCAATAAAGTGTGAAATATGCTTCCCATTTGTAAGGCTCCTTTATTCACTGGGGTGAAATATTACATAGAGTATTATGATTTTTTTTTCTGAACTATTTCACTGTTTCTGCTTGAAAACTTTCCTTTTCACTGATTTTTTTATTGTTTAAAGTATTCCATATAGTAGTACATATATGTGAGATCTCTTAACACGACCTGCTTGGTTCAGGGCCCTCTCAGGGTCCGGTTTCTGGAGAAGACCGCACACTGAAATGAAGAAGCTAGAAAATAGTTAATTTGGGAAAATGGGGCCCAAGTGGGAATTCACCTCTACTCCTTCTCCGGCCCTTTACCATTCCTTTTATTGAAATTCAGAGACAAAGACATCTCTTTGGCAGGAAATTCCAACAACAGAAAATCAACAAGAATTTACATATGATCAACAAATTCAAGTTGCCACTATCTCAACTAGATGATGAGTTAATAGCTCCGACCATTCAGAGCCATGGAGGTTGGCCAGCTCTTTTTACATTTTACTACTAGGGAACAATGTTTGGTTTCAGTTAGCCAGTTCTTTTTACATTTTACCACCAGTGACTTCAACCTAGAGTCAATGAGTAAATAGATCCAACCATTCAGAGCCAACAAGGTTGGCCAGCTTCCTTTACATTTTAATACCAGTGAGAATGTTAGATTTCGGTTCCCAGCACATGGATCTCCCATTTTCCCCCCATTGGCCTTCCTCCAGCCTCCCCTAACTCTTGTCACATGTCCTCATCCCACCCCAAACTAGTGTCTTGTGTCCATTGGTTGTGCTTATATGCATGCATACAAGTCCTTTGGTTGATCTCTTTTCCTCCACCTCCCCAACACTCCCCAGCCTTCCTGCTATAATTTGACAGTCTGTTCGATGCTTTATTGCCTCTGTATTTATCTTTTTATTCATCAAGTTATAATGTCCTTTATTTTCCATAAATGAGTGAGATCATATGGTATTTTTCTTTCATTACCTGGCTTATTTCACTTAACATAATGCTCTCCAGATCAATCCATGCTGCTATAAATGGTAAGAATTCCATTTGCAGGAAGAATTCCATTTGAGGGAGAGAGAGAGAGAAAAGAGAGGGGAAAAACATCTATATGAGAGAGAAACATTGATCAGCTGTCTGCCGTAAACATTTAAACCAGAAATTAAACCCACCCCCTGGACATGTGCCCTGACTGGGAATAGAACCAGCAACCTTTCAGTGCATGGGACAATGGTCAACCAACTGAGCCATACAGTCCGGGGTTCCTTGAAAACTTTAAATGTACTCCCTACTAATGTAACTCCTTTAATATCGCCCCTTTTCTAATTTTTTTCAAATCCATCAAAGGGAAAGTGAGTGAACAATCTCAATATCATACTATTTATATACTTGGGAATATGTTCAGTCTTTATGATCTAAGGATGAATAACACTGGAGATAAAATTCTGCTATTCATGTGAATAAGACCCACAAAATTTCCTGCAACAAACATGTATGTCCTTCCACCCTGTCCTGACTACCTGAAAGGGAACCTGGAAGGAGTTACTCTTATACAGTTGTCTAAAATATATTGGAATAACAGAATAATCGTGAATGCTGTCCTCACATATCAGTACAAATGCCAAAAGTAAGAAGTAACAAATTATTAAAATTTCCCTCAGTTCTGTACACTTTGACTATAGTTTCAATTCGCTATTTATATATATAAAAGCCCAGTGACCTGAACAGTGGAGTGACTGGAATGATCAGTTGCTATGATCACATTGCAGTAGCTAACCAGCCCAATCTGGGCCACATTCAACCCTCCCCCAATCTCCCATGGCCCTTCTCCTGGCCAGCCCCACCCTCAATCAGATTCCTGCCCTCAAAGGGGTAGGAGCCAGCCAACCAACCTCCTGGGGTTCCTCCTAGCCCCCCAGCTAGCCAGACCATGATAAGCTTAATTGCTGGCCAGGTCAAGGGACCTCACCTGCACACAAATTCATGCATTGGCCTCTAGTTGCTATAAAACAAGCCATCATAAAGGTAAATGGTTTAACACAATTCCTTTATTTTCCAATGGTTTTATGTAGTGGGGAGATGTTCTGATCTCTGCTGGTCTCATGAATTTGTAGTTAGCTATGGGTCAGTTGGAGTGTCTCCACAGACCTCGGCTGGGCTTTCTAATGTATTAGGGGCTTAGCTACTGTGACTGATTTAGGGAGGCTTGCTGGAATAAATGAGCTCTGTCTGCATGTTCTCTCCTTCTCTGGAAGGCCCACCTGGATTTGTTCACATGGTTTACGCAGGGTTTTGAAAGAGAGCAGCCAGAAATGCACCAAGGCCTGGGAAAGCACACTGTCACTTGCACCATATTCTATTGGCCAAAACAAATAAAAAATCTTAAGTCCAGCCCAGATTCAAACATGGAGAAAAAGACTACACCTCTGGAGCTCACAGTCACATCTCCTAAGACATAAAAGCAAACAAAAAACTGAAGGCATGTCTGGAAAGTGTATATTTTACTTAAGTACAATTTATTTCTACCACCGCCCTGAAAGGCTAAATGACCTTAGTGAGGAGAGTGAGAATAAATATATGTTTAATGAGCAGATGTGGAAATTCTACACTAGAAGGTCAAGCCCTCCAAATATATACATGCCCCTTCTGTCACTGCCTGCTACTTACCATTTCTAGGCTGGAAAAAAAAAATTCCTTCCAGATATCTGGAGTTCAGGGACTTAGCTAGAGACCTATTGCTTTCTTGATAATCAGTTTTTGAACCCTCATGTAGACATTGCTTTTCTTTTTATTGACTGTGATTGTGAATGATTGTGGATGCTGTCCTCAAATATCAGTACAAATGCCAAAAGTAAGAAGTAGCAGATTATTAAAATTTCCCTCAGTTCTGTCCATATTCACAATGATTTCTGATCTGATATTTGTATTTGTTGAGGTGTGGGCCCTGATGGAAGGAGGTAGCATTTGAAATGCACATACAACAGAGAAATTATTATTTTAGAGGAGAGAGAGTTGCTGACGCTATGCTCACTGAGAGCAGCCAGTCACAAAAAGACAAATACGGCACGGTTTCACTTCCATGACTTGCCATTGCAATTAGACAAGAAGAGGAAATAAAAGGCATCCAAATCGGAAAAGAAGAAGTAAAGTTATCCTTATTTGCAGATGACATGATATTGTACATAAAAAACCCAAAAGACTCCATCAAAAAACTTATAGACTTAATAAATGAATTTTGCAATGTAGCTGGATACAAAATTAACGCCAGGAAATCGATGGCATTTCTGTACACCAACAATGAATTTACAGAAACAGAGACCAAAAAAGCAATCCCATTTACCCTTGCACCAAGAAAATTAAGATACCTGGGAATAAATTTAACTAAGGAGGTAAAAGACCTATATACGGAAAACTACACAACACTGAAAAAAGAGATAGAGGAAGATGTAAACAGATGGAAGAACATACCATGTTCATGGATTGGTAGAATCAACATCATCAAAATGCCCATACTTCCCAAAGCAATTTATAGGTTCAATGCACTCCCCATCAAAATACCAATGGCATATTTTACTGACCTAGAAAGAACTCTCCAAAAATTTATTTGGAACAATAAAAGACCTCGAATAGCAACAGCAATCCTGAGAAAGAAGAGTAAAGTGGGAGGGATCTCAATACCAGATTTCAAGCTGTATTACAAAGCCACTGTCCTCAAAACAGCCTGGTACTGGCACAAGAACAGACATATAGATCAATGGAATAGAATAGAGAATCCAGATATCAACCCAAATCAATATGCTCAATTAATATTTGACAAAGGAGGCACGAGCATACAATGGTGTCAAGACAGTCTCTTCAATAAATGGTGTTGGGAAAATTGGACAGATACTTGCAAAAGAATGAAACTAGAGCACCAACTTACTCCATACACAAAAATAAATTCAAAATGGTTACAGGACTTAAACATAAGACGGGAAACCATAAAAATACTAGAGGCATCCACAGGCAGCAAAATCTCAGACATATGCCAAAAGAACTTCTTCACTGATACTGCCCCTTGGGCAAAGGAAGCTAAAGAGAAAATAAACAAATGGGACTACATCAAAATAAAAAGTTTTTTCACAGCAAAAGAAACCATCAACAAAACAACAAGAAAGCCCACTGTGTGGGAGAACATATTTGCAAATGATATTTCTGATAAAGGTTTAATCTCCAACATCTACAAACAGCTTATTCAGCTCAGTAAAAGGAAAATAAATGAGCCAATTAAAAAATGGGCAATGGAACTAAATAGAATATTCTCAAAAGAAGACAGAAGGAAAGCCAAGAGGCACATGAAAAACTGCTCAAAGTCACTACTTATCCGAGAGATGCAAATCAAAACAACAATGCGATACCATCTCACACCTGTCAGAATGGCCAACATGAACAAATCAACAAACGATAAGTGTTGGCGAGGTTGCGGAGAAAAAGGAACCCTCGTGCACTGCTGGTGGGAATGCAGACTGGTACAACCACTGTGGAGAACAGTATGGAGTTTCCTCAAAAAACTGAAAATGGAACTCCCATTTGACCCAGTAATCCCACTCCTAGGAATATATCCCCCCCAAATAGGAGCACCAATCAGAAAGCATATATGCACCTCTATGTTCATAGCAGCACAATTTACAATAGCTAGGATTTGGAAACTGCCTAGGTGTCCATCAGCAGATGATTGGATCAAAAAACTATGGTACATCTACACAATGGAATACTATGCTTCCATAAAAAAGAAGGAATTCTCATCATTTGCAGGAACCTGGATGGAATTGGAGAATATCATGCTGAGTGAAATAAGCCAGTCAATGAAAGAGAAACACCACATGACTTCACTCATTTATGAATAATAAAGAACATTATAAACTGATGAACCATAAGTTAAATATAGTGACAGTAAAGCAACAAGCAGACTGTCTAATTACAGTGGGGAGGGGAGGGAAATATGAGGGAAATAAGAGATCAACCGAAGGACTTGTACACATGCATATAAGTATAACCAATGGACACAAAACTCTGGGGAGGGAGGGAATGTTTTTTTTTTTGGGGGGGCAATGGTAATATATGTACACAGATAATAATTTAATAAAAATAAATAAATTAATAAATAAAAAAATGCAAAATGCTTTCACTCAGAGAAGGCCAAATGAATAAATTGCTATACTTAATCTCACTTTTCTTAACAAAATTTCATTGGATATATGTCTGTATTCACTTTTAAATCCTAATGTAAATTACCAACAAGGGGATTTAAAATAAACACATTTATGCTCTTACAATTCCTAAGGTCAGAAACAAGAAATAGGGGCTCAGTGATCTAAAAATAAGATATTTACAGTGGTAGGTTACTTCTGGAGGCTACAGGGAAGTATTTATTTATTTTCCTATTCCAAGCTGAGATTAGAGTGCAGATGTTTTAATTATATTTTTATAATTAATGAATATTTCATAATAAAGGACTAAATGACAGCTCTGAACTTGTGATATAAGGTTGAAATGCCAAGTTATTTGAGCTAATGTGTCATGAAGCCCAGTGTGTAACACTCAAAGTTTATATAAAAGCAACTTAGTTGGTGAAAAGAAAAATAGTAATTTTCTGGAGATATTGGAGCTATGGTCATATCACAAGTCCGTATTTGGAGACTTGAATGTTTTTTAATCCAGGCTAGACCCTCAGTCTTAAGGTTGGAAAATGTTTAAATCAGGCTAGTATAGGTACTCGGAGGTTACTCCTCTGAAAGCCACCAAATTTTATGAGCAATAAAACTAGACTCACTTGAGTTCTAAGCTGGTCTTTTGGGAACACAGAGTCTCCAGAAACAAATTCTTGTCTGTCCAGACTCACAGGGAAACTGCACCTTCTCCAATCTGGGAGCCCTCAGGGGATGTCCTACATTGTTCTTAGGCCTGCTGTCCATCGTTCTCTGCTCTCTGTGGACCTGCCTGCTTATCACCACTGCAGACCCTGGTGTTTGCTCTCTGTGGGGCCTGCTTGCCACTCGCTGTTGCAGTCAGGAGAAAGTACGACCCTGCTGTCTGCTCTCTGTGGGAGCCTGCTCACCCCTCACAGCAGCAAGAGCTAAAAGGATGACTCCAGCAGGGCTGAGGGGAATGTGAGCAGCCATCTCATGGCTATGGGTGCTGCCATGTTTGTGATGGAGTGACGGTAAATTTGCATATCCTCTATTAGATAGGATGGCATTCTTTAGAAATTAGATTTAAAATAAAACAGGAAGAAAAGGATATTTTGAGACACTTTTCTGTTTCATTTCAAAAATTTTCTATACTCATTATAGAAGACAGAAGGGAGAAAATGAGTATATAAAACAAAAAAGCAAATAGGGAATGCCATATTTTTTAAATAAGGACTTAACCTCAATGGGAAGATTTCCATTCCCCCCCTGTTATAGAGCTAGTCATCCAGAAAGGTGCTTAAAGTATGTCTGCATATTCAATATTAAAAACAAATACGAGCCAGGTTCTGATTCAGGCAATGACTTAAGAACCTAAGGAAAGAAAATGAAGAAATTTTAAGATTAAAAAAATTCAAGAGGGCTCGCTTTGGCAGCACATATACTGCAATTGGAAGGATACAGGGAGGATTGGCATGGCCCCTGTGTGAGGGGCACATGCAAACTTGCGAAGCACTCCATAGTTTTTAAAATAAACTAGTTTTTAAAAATCAATGTTTGACATTATGGCAAGAGCACAGTGCTAGCGATTTTTCCTTTGCAGACAGATGCAAGGATGAGAATGTAGCACCTTATTTAAGCCTGATGCCCCCCCCAAACCCAACTGCAGCCTCAGTGGTCCATCCTCCAGAGGAGGCCTTCTATTCATTTTTAATTGAATTCATTTGTGTGGAAATCACTTCTGTTTGACCAGGTTTCATTCTCCCTTTCATTCCTTTAATTTCATAACTTCACATTTGCATCAATGTGTCCTATATAAGTGCACATAGATCCACTTTTATGAACGTTCAAAGGTGACTCCCTGCTTGTTTTGATCTGGCACTGTGATGGTGAAGACAGAACACAATGAAATGAATGTTTGCATGACCTTGTGCTCAGGCTTAAATCATATTAAGAAAGTCACTCAGTACAGAAGGATGGATTGTTGTGGTGTGAGCAGGATTTATTGATCATGTCCTGGGAGGACTTTGCATGTTGGATGAAGATCAGAAACAGAATTAGACTGAGCCCATTGATTTGTCAAAAGGATATAAAAACTTCAGAAAAGTCAAAGAAAAAGAAAGATGCTACATAAAAAGAGTGACAAAGGGCTTATCTCATTTGCCATCCTATCTAATATAAAAGTAATGTGCAAGTTGACTGTACCTCCGCTACACCCACAAGCCACACCACCAGCCAATCAGGGGCGAGGATGCAAATTAACCTAACCAAGATGATTGCAGCCACAGAGCCAGCAGGAGTCTTGGGTTTCACTGACTTAAGATTTAAAAAAATCAAGAGGGCTCGCTTTGGCAGCACATATACTGCAATTGGAAGGATACAGGGAGGATTGGCATGGCCCCTGTGTGAGGGGCACATGCAAACTTGCGAAGCACTCCATAGTTTTTAAAATAAACTAGTTTTTAAAAATCAATGTTTGACATTATGGCAAGAGCACAGTGCTAGCGATTGCACTGTGGAATAAAGGAAGCTAAGCTTTCTTCACACCCTGGCCAGCCTAGGCCTCCACTCAAGGTTACAAAGTTTCAATATTAAAAGATAAATAAATCCCAACAAAAATGGCCAAAGAGCAAGCAGGAGGCATGGCTCCCATCAAGGCTACAAAGTTTCAATTATAGAAGATAAATAAACCCCAGATATCAGGGACTTTGATTGGGTCACTGGGGGGCGTGGCCAGCCTGCAAACCACCATAGGACCCTTGCTCAGGCTGCCACATGTCCCAAGGGAATCCCCACCCTGATCTAGTTGGCCCCCACCTGTGCACCAGGCCACTATTCTGTCTAATAAAGGAGTAATATGCAGATTGACCATCATTCCAACACATAAGATGGCTGCCCAATGTGGTCAAAGATGGCTTCCCCCATGTGGACACAAGATGGCCACCACAAAATGGCCCTTGGCTGGGGCAGTAGAGAGGAACCAGGCCTGCAAGGGAGGGCATTTGGGGGCAACCAAGCCTGCAGGGGAAGGCAGTTAGAGGTGACCAGGCTGGCAGTGGAGGGAAGTTGGGGTCGATGGAACCTTCAGAGAAGGGCACTTGCAGGGGACCCAGGCTTGTAGGGGAGAGCAGTGGGGGTGGAGGGGGGGAGATACCAGGCCTGCAAGGAAGGGCAGTTAGAGGTGATTAGGCCTGCAGAAGAGGGCAGTTAGAGGCAAACAGGCTGACAGGGGAGCAGTTAGACATCAATCAGGCTGGCAGGGGATAGGGGATGATCAGACTGGCAGACAGAAACAGATAGGGGCAATCAGGAAGGAAGGCAGGCGAGCAGTTGAGAACCAGCAGTCCTGTATTGTGAGAGGGATATCCAACTGCCCATTTAGGCCCAAACCTACTGGGATCAAGCCTAAATGGGCAGTCAGACATCCCTCAAGGGGTCCCAGATTGGAGAGTGTGCAGGTTGGAGTGAGGGACACACACACACACACACACACACACACACACACACACACCCTGTGCACAAATTTCATGCACTGGGCCTCTAGTCAACCATGTAGAAACTAACTGATCAAAAAATACAGAACAGGCACAGGGGAAAAAATGGTCCTCTACTGCTTGATGTTAAAAATATTTAGACTGTGTTGTTTTTGTATTTTTTCTTTAGTGAGTAACTTGTTTATTTTTTGGTCATTTTTCAGTTGGCATAGTCAATCTGTGTTGGAGCCAGGGTGTAAGCTGACAAGGTCCTTGCATTTGAGGGAGCTAGCAGGGCTGGCCCCCTATCCACACAGTTTTCCATGACTTGTTTGGATGGCTACTATCAGTAGAATGAGAGCAACCTTTCACGGCTTGCAAAGAAGTCTGTCATTATTTACTGAGATTTGCTGTACTAAGAATTTGTCCTTTGGCTCTATCTCTCTTAATCTTTAGAGATTAAGAGAAATAAAGAATACATTCCTCTTAACAGACCTCCTAATCAGTGTTTTGTGCATAAAAAGCATTGCACAGTTAATAAACTTGCTGCAGTCCATCAATGGCTATGGTTCCTTGATGACCTGTAGTCCTCCCGACCCCGCTTTCCTGTCTCTCTTTTTTTCTCAATTCCCACCTCCCTACCTCAGTCAGATTCAACCTGCCAGGCTGGCCCTGGCAATTGGCGCCTGAACCCAGGGACCTGAGGGCTTGGGAAGCAGATGGTGAGGAACTCCTCCGGACAAAGAGTGCACTCATTAAGGTAAGGGAGGAGCAATTTATTGATAGTGGGGACAAAGTGAAAGCGCCCTTTAGAGGCAAATGTTGAAGTCTATGTGATCACAAAATAATGTTGTTTCTTGTTAAATTAGAATCTTAGTTTGTGTATGGAATTTAATAAGTGGAACTCCACTGCTGAAACTGTCTCTAGTTCAGAGAAATTCAAAGGCAGCAGGAGAGGGCAGGGCTATCTGCCCTCCCACAATAAGATTACTTGCAATAAGATTACTTAATGCCTTGTTTAAAAATTATAAGAGAACTTACAGGGAAATGCAAATCTTGGCCAAATTGGGTGTGAGTTATTACTTCAGAAAGCCAAAAAGAAATAAAAAATTTGAGATCTGTCTATCTTTTCAGCATGAAAAGAAATTCAGCCAGATCTGTTGCTGAAACTTCTCCTGAAGTAAGCAAGATTTAGGGGAAGGGAGAGACACATGGCAATCCAATATAGAAGCCCACTCTCCTAGTATATTAAATTAAAAGTTTTTTTTCTTGCCATGAAAAAGTTTTAAAAATTTAGAAATGCGTCTGGGATATCTATCTGTACACGTGTAAAGAAAAAGTTGGTGTAAGACAAAATGTGCACACGCCCAATTTCGGATATTAGATAGGTCTTTAACTGGACTTAACTCTTTACAAGGGCTACAGAAATGAAAAAAAAAAACAGAGCTGATTCTTTTTCCTGAGAAAAACGGTGAAAAATTCTTCTTGAAAGAAATTCAAGCTAATTCCAGCAACAGGATTTGCATTTCCATAATAAAGAGTATTCTTAAAAATGCTAGTCAACTTTATTAAAAAGTTAACTCTTAAGGCCTTCAAAAAAATAAGTAAATTTGTCTCTGTCATAGAATTTATCCAAAGTAAATACTTTAAAATAATTATAATTGACTCTAGAATCCCAAAGAAATTATTAAAATATAGATAAATAAATAATGTATTAATTATAAAGATCTAAGTAGTCCAGGTAACTGGCTACATCCTTTATTGATGAAGGAAAGGGTAGATGCCCTTCCCCCAGCAGACAGGTCAGGGTCCTGCCAGGAGCCAACTTAAAGAATGTAATAATTTACATTCAAATAAACCAAACCTAATTTTCCAGAGCTGAGAAGGAAAACCCCTATTTTGTAAAACAGAAAACCTGCTGTTTAAAATTTTCTGCTGTTTGCTTAGATGGCCTCTTATTCTAAAATATTGCTTTCTAGTCTACTTTAGCCTGTTTGAATAATGATGAAGATAAACTTAACTGTCTGACCTTGTAGGTCAAGACTAGGTATGCCCATAATTTTTAGAACTGTGCTTGTTTTCAAAGACAACAGCAAGATAACCACTAAGTGCACAGAGGGCTAGCTCCTTAATAAAAAGGGAATCTCTGCTTGTAGCTTTGCTTAGAATTTGAATTCATTTTCTCTAGGCCCATCGCGCAATGAATAAAATAAGTCTCTCCAAACTCTCCTACATTGTTTGATTGTTCGGGAACTCTGTAACAGAGTCACTGGCAAATAAAAATTTAAATTTAAATTTACCTCATAAAAAACCTAGAGGACAGAATTGACTATTAATTGATTATGTCTTGTATTTTTCTTAAAAATATAAAATGTTATTACTCTAGGAAATACTAAATATATTTAACTTGCCAGCTTTAAAAGTTCTAAGTACATATTGAATTAAGAGAAATTATATAAATACAATTATTTTATACCTAAACTATAAAAATATATTTTTGAGAAAATAAAATATTGTGTTTTCTCTAATAACTAGGAATTTAAAATATATTAATTATTGGTCTGATTTTAAAAAGAGGACTAATTCTATGATCCAGTTTAAGTGTAATTGATATTCTTTAAGATAATTTAGTTATACAATCTGAGTTATACTTGAAATTACATGGAAAGCTTTATCAAATAAAAATTAATATATTTTACTTATACATATATGTTAAATGTTATAAAGGTTTTCACCTGTAAGAAGGGCAAAAACAATATATTTCTTAAAGATAGCCAAATTTTTCAACAGCAGTAGAATTTCAAAAAAGACAAAAGCTATGCTTTTGGATCAGACAAATAAAGTATCAAGCCTATAAATTTTACTTAATAAATTTACTTTATTTTAATTAAAGATACCTACTTAAATTACTTTATAAATTAGCCTTTTAAAATATAATCATGATTTCATATAAATTAAGTTACATAAGAATCTAATATTTAAATAATTAAATCCAAGTAAAATCTAAGGACAGAATAGAAGCCATCATTTACTACCTAACTTTATGTAGCCACCTTCATTAAGCTAGAGATTCGGCAACATTTACGGCTTGTGAAATCAAATGTAAGTTTGCTTTAGGTAAAGATACCTACTTTAATTACTTAAATAAATTAACTTATTAAATTATAATCAAGGTTTTCAACTAAATAAAAAGCCAATATTTTTATAAATAATTCTAATAAAGACCAAAAACAATTAATAAAAGTTTTATCTACAATATAAATTTGACTATCTTTTAAAAGAACAGATTGAGCAGCCACCCCTCTGGCCACATGGTTTGTGGCCGCCATCTTAAATAACAAAGGCCAACCTTTGAATAAGCCAATATCTTTATAAGCAATTTAAATAAATCTTCTATGAAAGTTAGCTAAGACTTCCCATCATCCCCCTGTATATGCAAATAAGCTTAAATAAGATACTTTGAAATATAACTATAATTTTAATAAAAAGAGAAATTTTAAAATCTTGAATTCTCTTTCACTAATATTTACAGTATAAACTAAGATTATTATTAAAGTAATAAATTTAAAAATAAGTTAATAATCAGCCTTATTATAAAAATACTTGTAATATAACTAGCTAATCGTCTATAGGCTTGACCTTCAAACTACAGCCCTATATATTACATGTTATAAAAAAGAAAAAAACAAAGATTCTTAAAATAAAACTCTCTGTGACATAAAAATTATTCTAGAAGGAATTAAAGAGGTTTCCTTCAAATATTATAGAGATTATAATTAAAAGTCTATATGTTTAGCCTTTTAAACTAAGGTAAATAATTTATGTTTTTCCTCTGATAAGTTTTATATAAAATTAAATATTAATAGCAGAAACTTAATGTCCATAATCTAAGACAAGTAAAGTTAATAAATAAATTAAGCTTTATTTCAAATTAATTTAAATTAACTAATTGAAATAAGTAAGTATTCATAAAAACTTAATTATACTAGACAAAAAATTGTTCCTAAAGTATTAGCAAAACTTTATTGATAGTTCATCTCATAGTAAATTACTTTACAATACAATGAATCCAAAGCATTCATATTTCTGTACAAAAATTAAAAATAAAAGATTATCAAGATTGCATTAAAAAATTTACAAAAGCTTCATAATAATACAAAAAAGGAGATTAATAGAATAATATCTTAAAAGAAGTAGCCTGTAAATAAATTACATCAAGCCCATAAAATCTTATAGTGTCAAAATAAGCCAAAGAAAATCATTTAGACAAAAATCAAAAGGATCCCAAATCTAATTTATAGAAAAGATTTATTTATTTACCTCTGGTCAAGAATATGTTTCTATATTTCCGGAAAAGTCCATATGGATTCCTGCAACTAGAGATCCCAGAGAGGACATGATAGAACTGTTCCAGCCACAGAATAGGCAGTGGTCCACAAGAACAGTGGAGAAACAGTCTAGAAATAAAGATAGTGAAGATATCTTGCCACGCTAGCAGTCAGCGGTTATACATTACTACAGGTTGCCCAGGACAAAGGGCAAGAAAGGTTGGTGTGTGTACTTCCAGATCATATGTACACACCCTTCTACATAAAGTCAAAATACTTAATATTTTATGTTCTACTGGGAACCCTGGCTTAGGGGCTTGCTTTATTTTTAACACAGGGAAGAGTATTAACTGCCACATTAAAAGAAATGTTATATCTCAGGCATTAACCATTTTTACAGATAGATCCAGTTCTGGAAAGGCTGGATCTACTACAGAAGAGCAAAGGTCCTTCAAACCCCTTATATTTCAGTAGAAATACAAACTCTTATTTATGCCTTAACAGATTTTACTACGGAGCCCTTCAACCTATAGTAATAATACTTATATGGTAAGTATAGCAAAAATTATTGAAACAGCTACTATAAGGCACACTAATTCAGAAGAATTTTCATTTAATCTTCAGTCTTTAAAATGTTATTTGAAAACGACAATTTCCATATTTTATTAGAAGCAATGTCCTCACTATATTATCCACCTTCCTGTGCCAGCTTTAGAGATAAATCCCCGAGGACTTAAACCTAATCAAATCTGGTCAAATGGATATCACTCAATAGGAGAAAGAGCCAATCATACTCCTAAAATCATTTACTAAAAAACAAAAAAGGGGGAGACAGATGTTATATGTCACCTCAAGAGAAGCTCAGTCAAACTTTTTATACTTAAATTTTTTTTTTAAATTGTGATACAGAGGGTTGTACAGCAGGTGAAAAAAGGCATCAGGCCTCCTATACAATAGCCTCCACCGAGTCAGCCAGGTGGAAGGAAACATAAACCAGACAAGAGTTTTATCAGATTCAGTAATAATGTGGGGAAGAGGTTGTGTTTTATATCTTTCCAGAAGGAGCAATGCAGACAATTTGGGTGCCAGAGCGTTTATGTTATGTCACCACAATGGACTCAGATAAGCTCCTATATCCCTTCACTCAAAAGGACTAAGTACTACCCTAATAACAGCAAAGCTGAGGAAGAAGAAAACTGAAAGCTACATAAGAGACTGAGGTACCAACATAGAGTCATCTGAAGAAATCAATGACTGAAGTGCAGCAGATTGTAAAAAAGCAAGAAGTTGAAGCTACTTTTTAAACCATGTTCCTTCTCATGCTAGCATCTGTTAGCTGCCAGTGTTCTGCAAAGTCTTGCACGGGCAAGTCCAAGAACTCTGAGTAAATATACATCAGCAGCACAAGAGACTTTCTTTCATTTAGTAGCTAAAAATGTTAACATGTCCATAGTTTTGATTTCTCTCTTATTGTTTTGTTATTATTTAATAGTGAAAATTTTGCTCTTGACATTCAAAATTTGAAAATGAAAACATGTATGGAGTTTGATTTTGCATTGGCATTGTTTACAATTATTTTAATATTAGAGCTTTATATTGTTTAAATTTTACTTTTATTATTAGTAGCCTAAAAAAGGGGGATCTGTTGGAGCCAGGGTGTAGGCTGACAAGGTCCTTGCATCTGAGGGAGCTAGCAGGGCTGCCCCCCTACCCACACAGTTTTCCATGACTTGTTTGGATGGCTACTATCAGTAGAATGAGAGCAAACTTTCATGGCTTGCCAAAAAGTCTGTCATTATTTACTAAGATTTGCTGTACTAAGAATTTGTCCTTTGGCTCTATCTCTCTTAATCTTTAGAGATTAAGAGGAACAAAGAATACACTCCTCTTAACAGACCTCCTAATTAGTGTTTTGTGCATAAAAAGCATTGCACAGTTAATAAACTTGCTACAGTCCATCAATGGCTATGGTTCCTTGATGACCTGTAGTCCTCCGGACCCCGCTTTCCTGTCTCTCTTTCTTTTCTCAATTCCCACCTCCCTACCTCAGCCAGGTTCAACCTGCCAGGCTGGCCCTGGCAAATCTGTAAGGTGTTTCACAGCATATATTTTTAACTACCTTAGTTTCATGGACAATTTTATTTATTCTTCTTTGTTAAGTTTCCTTAGCCTCAAGGGACCATCATTGGAAAGCATCCAGAATCCAAAGATTTTTCTTCCTCATTTTCTCTTAGGGACCAATTAAGCTAATTGGATCTCTTTTCTTCCTCATGTACATTTTATTGCTCTCTCACTGCTGGTGTTTCTTTAAGCTATTTTTATGTTTTTAAATACATGGAAGAAAAAATGGACATAGCAATATGAAACTCCAAGGTTATGTGTCCATAGCAGACTTATGATATGATTATCTGGGTACTTTTCTAAGTTCTTTTTGAAAAAGGTCCTTGATCTGAACAGCTTGATTTATGTCTACTCATAGTCTACATAGTGTCAGAGGGAGTGAGAAGTACATGAAAATAACACACATGAGGAGGCCATGAGGTGTGTGTGAGTGTGTCTGTGTGAGAGAGAAGGGAGGAAAAGAGAGCAGTCTACAGAGCTGAAGTTACTGGACTGATCTATTCGAAGTTGACTTATAATATCAAGAGAAGATACTAAGTAGGAGATCTTTTGCAATTAACAGAATGCTTTTGCAACCAGATCACTTAGTGTAATATTTACATAATGTGCACAAGGCATTCTCTGTGATTTGAAGTTTCAACAGCAACAAATGACCACCTTGTTTCTTAATACACTGTGACACCATCTTTCCTCCTGCTCTGACTTGGTCATTCCCCTTGACACACTGGCTTATGTTGAATCTTGATTTTCTGAAACAATCATATTCCTCAGGGCCCTTACACTGGCTCATCCTTCTGCCTAGCAAACACTTCCCCTTCAGTCTCTAGGCTAGTCTTCTTGGAAGTGTCTGTTAAAGACTCAACACCATCCTATATATAATAAAAGCCTAATATGCAAGTCAACTGAACAACAAAGCAACCAGTCGCTGTGACACACACTGACCACCAGGAGCTGCCCCCTGGTGGTCAGTGCACTCCCACAGGGGGAGCACTGCTCAGCCAGAAGCCTGGCTCACAACTGGCAAGTGCAGTGGCAGTGGTGGGAGCCTCTCTGGCTTCCATTGTAGGCAGGTGGTAAGAGGCAAGGAGTCCTGGACTGTGAGAATCCTGGACTTCGAGAGGGATGTCTGTCTGCCACCTTAGACCTGAGATCGAGCCTAAGTTGGCAGGCAAACATACCCTGAGGGGTCCTGGACTGAGGTCTGGCAGAGGGACTGCCCACTAGTGCACAAATCTCATGCATTGGGCCTCTAGTAAAAAAACAATAACAAACTAACACTCTATCTACTCTTTCCATTTACTGTGATTTCCTTCTCTTTATATAAGCTGCACCATTGCATATGTTATATTTTTTTAAAATTTGATTATATTATGGCTACATCATTAATTTGTAGACATTTGTTTTTAAGGATCCCATACTTAATTAATATTTATGCCTCATTCATCTCCCTGTAGTCCCTGCTCTGGCCCATGTAGCTGCAGGTCAGAATTAATAAGGAGTTTGTATCCCTGGGAATGACCTCCATCACTTTTGGTGGATCAGTACCCCAGATCCCTCATTCTTTGAGTGTGTCCTTTGCACTCTCAGAGACTCCTGGAGGGACTGAGCCCCAGGTGCCCACCACAGAAATGTGCTCATTCAAAATCAGTATGTACTGCCTACATCTCACTTCCTTTCTCCTCCTCTACTCATGCTTTGTAAGATACACTTCTAACGATGAACCTGCACTTCACTCTTATCTGAGGCTCTGCAATTTGGGGAAGACAGCCCAAAGCAGTTGTCTATTCCAATTTTATTTCAACCTGGCAAACACTGTTACACCTGATTCACAACTGAATCTTTTGTCTTAGCGATTTACTGATGAGCAGTAAAATAAAGGCTTAAGATAACAGCAAATACTTATGATCTCAAAGTTTTTTGTGAATCAGGAATGAGGTATGGCTTCTCTGCTTTCTTTGCTTCAGGGTCACTAATGGGCCACAGTATCAGCTGAGGGCTTGATGCGGGAAAGGTCATTCCCAAGTCCATTTAGGCATTGTTGGCAGGACTCAGTCCCTCGCTGGTCTGTTCAGTAGGCAGCTCCCAGGTCCTCATGACCTGGGTCTCTCCACAGGACAACTCACAATGTGGCAGCTTGTTTTACCAGAGCAAGGGGGCGTGGGGGAGGTGGAGACAGAGAGAGACTCAAAGAGAGAGTACACACCATGGGAGCAAGATTGAAATCCCAATCTTTGTAACCAAATCTTGAAAGTGACATCTTACCACCACCTTTGTCTTAATCTATTGTTAGAAGTGAGTCATGATGCCTGCCCACACTCAAGAAGAGGGCATTACACATGGATACCATGGGGCTGTCTTGGAGTCTTTCCTCTGACTTTTTCCATCCTTTGTATATGGTTCCACCAGTAGCTCAGTTGTTCAGGTCCCAAATGGGGTTGTCATCCAGTCCATAAGGCATTCTAACCTTGTTCCAAATGGCCTTTCTGCTACCACCTCCTTCCTTCACCCCCTCCTGGCCTTCCTTTTCTTCTTGGGATCTCAGTCCCATCTTGACAGTCTCTGTTCCCTCTGCCTGGAACTCTCTCACCACAGACATCTGCTCCTCCTTCACAGTCTTTTAGGGGCTGCTGTACAGGTATTGCCCTGGTCTGAAGACTCATCAGAAGACTGGGTCAGGGAAGCACCCACTTCATTCCAGCTCTAGCTTTAACATGAACTTTTTCAATGTGCATTCCTGTTCCACTATTTACTCCTGTGCCATAAAGAACTAACTTAGAGGGCTTGCACCTTCCAAAGGAAGGCCTGTCTACATAATGCCCTTGCTTTGCTCCTGGGAGGTCATTTAAGGACCTGGAGTGTCTTGTGTGTTAAGAGCGTCTGTATGCCTTAGACTTTAGACCACACCAGAGAGTCATGCTCACAAAGTGACTCATGGTGGACTACTAGCTTGTCCTCTGAATAGGCTGAGGTCAGCCACATGAGTGGTCAGCTAAACCTATGTGAACAACTCCCAGTAAAAACCCTAAATATCAAGGCTCAGGTGAGTTTCCCTGGTAGAAAATACTCAGTGCAAGTCACACATCATTGCTGGGAGAGTTTACATCTGGAACTGCGCTGGGAAAAGACACCCAGAAGCTCATGGCTGGTATCTCATGAATCCCACCCATGTGCCTTTTTCTTTGTGATTTTAATCTGCATACTTTCCCTGTAAAAAAAATTGTGACCAAGTGTATAACAGCTTTTCTAGGTTATGAGTCTGAGTGAATCATTCATCCTAACCAAGGCTGGCATTTCCCTAGTCTCCTCTTTTGAGATCTTCATCGCCCTTGTCACTGAATGGTATATTCTTGTCCATTTGCTATTTCCTGTCTCTCTCCTCTGGACAGAATTAAAAGCTGGAGCCTTGTCTACAGCTTTCACGAGAGAAGAAGACCAGAGTAGTCAGGGGTCAGCTCCTAACTCTGCCACTGTCTGAAAGTGTGGCCTTGAATGAGCAACCTCACCTGTCGGTGCTCCAGTCTCCCTATATTATAACAGGAACAGGAACACGAACACAAGTTCCTCTTTCATAGACCATCGGGAGATAGATGGGATTATTTATTAAGGCCCAGAAAAGCCTCTATAATCACTATCTTCCAAGTATTGGTCTCTGTCTAGACTCATAACCTAGAAAAGCAGATACTAGAGCAGGTGTCAGTGCTCACTCAAAGACAAATAAGTTAAGACGACCCCTCTGAGGCCTTTGACATGGAGAGACAGGAGGGAATCAGAGATACCCAGATGGTGGAAAGGAGGACAGGAAAAGTGCCAGGAAGGGCTTTGGTCCCACACAGGGCCTGCTGGGGCTATTTGAGAAGCCCTGGGTAGCCAGGCTCATGGAGGCACTGGGAAGGAGGTCCCAGGGAGTGGCCGAGCTGGTAGGAAGGAGGGAATGAGGAAAATCAAATGCTACAATTATGAGGAAGTGTGTGGGAAGAACTGGGAGGAGAGTCAGAGCAGGGATAGCCATGGCTGTGGGTGGGCACCAGAGGGCCCAGAGGAAGGATGCCCTGGGAATCAGCCATTCTGGGCTAGCCTGGGAGGATACCTTCCCTGTCCTGGATGCCCTGGCAAAGTTGCTTGGCTTCTAGACACAGCCCTACCCACCCACCAGGGAGGAAAGTCCTCCTCCCCACCCTTGCTTCCAGCCTCTTCCACATAGGATTTCTTGGGTGCTCATGCCATATATTTTCAGGACAAAGGAATTGGAAGCACATTATCTGAGTCTCCAGGGAGCAATATTTCTAGAAACAAGCCTGAAAGGAAGAGAGCAGAGCCAGAGGGGGAGTACTGGGATGTGGACTTGAGAGGAAACAAAAGAAGTTGCCTGGTTTTGAGCAGGCTCTGCCCCTCGTGATATCCACACCACTAGAGCTCTCACATCAGGGCCAGCCCTTGGCTGGGGATGAAGCCACTGTGAACCCATGTGGAACCTGGGCACCTCTCTCTGCCTCTGTGGTCTTCAGTGCTTTTCCTAGTGGCCCAGGTACTCAAGTCAAAATTCTAAAGTCATTTGTATCTAACTCTGTTGCTATTTAACTCCCACCACCATCACCAAAACCCCAGAATCAGCAAACCCTGAGGATTCTACTTTCAAAACCTATCCAGAATCCACCCACTTTTAACCTCCTCCATGGCCTTACCCTGGATCATCCCCATTATCTTCTACTTGAAACAGTTCAGTCACTTCTTCCCTGACTTTTAGTTCTACTCCACTAACCTTGCTCTAGTTACTGCTTTTCTAGGTTATGAGACTAGACAGAGACCAATACTTGGAAGACAGTGATTATAGAGCCCCCCTTCCCCAACCCCTGTCACCCCTACATACACACAGGCTCTTTCCCCCAACACTAGCCAGAGCACAAACTCTGGTCCCAAAACAAAAATCAAAGACCAGCTTGTGACCCAAAAGGCTCTACATGTCCTGCTATGTTCCTCCCTGCCATCATCTCCTCCTACTGTCCCCTCACTATTTCCTCCAGCCTTACTGGCTTCCTACTATTCCTGTCATTGTTGCTTATGTTGAGTGGTGGACACACACACACACACACACACACACACACACACACACACACACGAGATTCTGTATGTTTGTGTGTGCATTTCTTCTGTCATTCCTCGTTATGCACAGATTCCATATTTGAGAACTCACCTATTGGTACTTGCAAATACGAATTTTTAACCCAAAATCAATACTGGTGAGAATTCAGGGGTCATTCTCAGACATGCAAGAGAAGAGAACAATCTGAATTGCTTACTGGCTGCTTCTAATCTGAGGTCCAACAAGGCAAGACTCTGCCTTCTTGTTTCAGCTCGGATACCGTAAGAGCTGTAGTTTTCAAAGTCTTTATAGTGCCACCCATTTCACAGTCTTGTCTTTCTGTTGGTGATTTCACTGTTGCATTTGGGCAACATGTATAATGTTTCTAAGTGCAGGAAGGCTGTGATGTGGCTTGTGGAGAAAATATGTGTGAGATAATCTTCATTCAGATATATATTGTATGACATGGAGATTGTTCACTCACTGTCCCTTTGTTGCATTTGGAAAGGTTTAGAAAAGGAGAGATATTTACTCAGAGCACTAGAAAGAAGCACATTTGTAAGAAGTACATTGAATGGTTTTAAGCAGAAGCAGAAAAATAGATAAGAAAAAGCACATAAAACTCTCCAGGTAATTTTTCACCCTGTGAATAAGAACACAGACACATAGACATCCCATCCACACTTTAATGATTAGATTTTACCATGAAAACTGTGATCTCCGATTTTCCTGCAGAAAATTATATAAATACTCTTAATAACCAAATGTACTTATGTCCATAGGAGAGGATAATTCATGACTACTCTTTCAAGGAAACAATAGAAATATTTCTTTGAACCATATATGCCATAAGAGAATAAATCATTCCTAAATAATTCATGTTAACTCATGAGACCAGAATTTTGAGTTATGTATGATCAAAAGATTGGATTATTTTGTCTCAGAAAATAATAGGGCTCTGAGGCTTTGAAGTGACCCTTCATTCGTGGTCACTTCTTCAAACTACTACAGTTGGCCCTTGAAAAGTTTACCTGCCAAGGAATCTTACCAGGACCATCTTTATGTCCTTGTTCCTCATACTGTAAATGAAGGGATTCAGCATGGGTGTGACCACTGTGTACATCACTGAGGCGATTGCACTTGAGTGTGCATTTTGGGTAACAGCAGAGGTAAGAGACACTCCTAGGGCTGTACCATAAAACAAAGAGACAACTGAGAGGTGAGAGGCACAGGTAGAAAATGCTTTATACTTCCCCTGAGCTGATGGGATTGCACATATACAGGACACTATCTTAGAGTAAGAGTAAAGGATCCCAGCAAAGGGGCCACCACCAAGGAGCACAATTAAAAAATACAACATAATATTGTTAAGAAAGGTGTCAGAACAGGCAAGTTGAACCACCTGATTAAGTTCACAGAAAAAGTGGGGGATTTCTAAGTCTGCATAGAAGGACAGTTGCAACACCATTAAGCTATGTAGCAAGGAATTTAGGAAACTCATAATCCAGGACACAAGGACCAGCATTCTATAAAGCCGAGGGTTCATGATGACCATGTAATGCAGGGGGTGGCAGATAGCCACAAAGCGGTCATAGGCCATCACTGTCAGAAGAAAGTTGTCCAACACTACAAAAAGTGTATAAAAATACATCTGTGCGATGCAGCCTTCATAGGTGATGACTCTGCTCTGTGTCTGGATGTTCACAAGCATCTTCGGGATGGTGGTGGAGGTGAAGCAAATGTCAATCAAGGACAGGTTGGAGAGGAAGAAGTACATGGGCGTGTGGAGGTGGGAGTCTGAGCTGACAGCCAGGATGATGAGCAGGTTTCCAAGCACAGTGATCAGGTACATGGAGAGGAAAAGCCCAAATATTAGGGGCTGCAGTTCTGGTTCCTCTGAAAGTCCCAGAAGAAGGAATTCTGAAATGTGCGTATTATTGCCTAGTTCCATGCGTCAGAAATGACTATCAGAAAATAGAAAAAAATGAAAAGCAAATTTTCACATTAGCAAGCATTAGTAATTGAGAATAAAGAACACATTTTTGTTTTACAAACAGGAAAATAATTTCCATATTTAGTGTATGATCTGGTTCCCATTAAGTCATTTCTACTGCCATTTCTTATTAGAATTTCCTTTTTTCATCACTCAATTCTTCAAACATAATGTATATTGCTGTTTTATTTAGGATATCTTTCATACATATAGGGTGTCCCAAAAAATGTAACCCACACTTTGAATAATTATAAAGGCAGTGTTTATCAAAATGCATTTTATTTTCAAAATTGACCTATCAGTTTGTACAGTGTGTATACATTTTGGGGGACACCCTGAATGTTGTCTATAAATTATGTTCATGGCATTGTTCAGAGTATGGGAATGATTTAAATAAAAGGCTCTACAAATTAATGATTAAGAAAATTTAATAAAATAAAATAATATAACATATCCAATGGTACAGATGCTATAAAGAAGATAAAATCACATTAAATGGAGGGAGGGAGTAGAGGGTTGTGGTTTTTGTGTGTGTGTGTTTTTTACAGAGTTTAACCAAGACTTGCCAATCAGAAACAGTTAAATAAACACCTTAAAGAAGAATAAGCTGGAGACTAAGGGGGAAGTTCTTGGCAGACAAAAAGGAACAACCAGTGCAAAGACCCTGAGAAGAGAGCTATTTTAGAAAAACCAATGCTTGCAATGACCCATTGTGTCCAGGTGAATGAGCAAGAAAGAGCAGGGTAAGAGATGGTGTCAGGGGATGGTAAGAACAAGGGAGCCTGCACGTTACTGTTGAACACTACTTAAATGCACACTATGTAAATGTTGCACTTTATTATTCTGGTTCCAAAGCATCCAGTGAATCAAAAAGGATCTCCTCCCTAGCACCTTCCCTTGCTATTATAGTCACATTGGAATAGAATCCAGGTACCTCTGTTCTGAGGACTCCTCTCAGTTTATAAGGTGTGCACGCATACACACACACACACACACTGGCCTCTTCATTTGTGTTATTTCCATGTCTTTCTCACTCTATCCCACACTATGTCATCTAGGAGTAAATATAAGTCAAGCTGTCCAGGTCAAGTATATTTTCCAAAAAGAATTTAGAAATAGTATCTACATATTCTTATCATAAGCCTCCCATGAACAAATACAGTTGAGGTTCCATATGGCTATGTCCATTTTCTTCCCTGTACTTAACGAAATATAAACACTAGGATACATAAATGTAGTGGGAGGGACAGGAATAAAATGCACATGAGGAAGCAAAGAGATCTAGTGATCTCTGCTAGTCTCTGAGAGATGATGAGGAAGCAATATCTTCTTTGGATTCTAACAGCTTTCCAACCCTAATAACACCCACTTGAAGCCAAGCAAAAATAATCAAAGAGAAAAAATAAATTTCTCCAAAAGACAGAGGTAGTTATAAACATATGGTATGAAACAACTTACAGATCGACTACCAAAAGAAAAAATTACCAAAAAAATAAACCAATAGCTCACAAAAGGAAATGTACAAAAACAACACAGGTGGAATATGTTTAACATGAAGCAGAAAACCAGTTTTTACTGTGCCTCTTCTGTATTTATTTGACCAGAAGTGTTAGGGGCAGAAATTGTTTGTTGGGGGACCAGCTAGAATTGTATGAAATATTAATCATGAACTGTTAACCATGACTGTTTTGTTCTGATTAAAGAAGGCACATTGTAACCTGGCTGGCAGTTACACACAGGGGACCTGAGAGCTCACCTGGAGATGCAGCCCATGCTCCCATTTTGAGCTGCCTGTTGTCATGGAAAGATCAACAACTTTGTTGCAGACACCAGAGCCACCAACCCTTTGAAGGCCCCAGCCCTTGCATATCACTAAGCCCTTGGAAGATGCCCAGCCCTTTTGCATACCTGCAGGCCTTTGCAAATCTCCAGCCTACTTACCTGTTACCTGCCTATTTGGCATAACCTTTGGCTGCTTCCACATGTAATCTTTGTAGTGGGGTGCAAAGCAGATATTTGTGGGTGACCTACTGCTCTCCCATACTACTTGCAGTCCTGGAATAAATGCTCATTTATGATTCAACCCTATCTCTGCTTATTGGGTCAAGTAGTGTCAGGCAGCATGGACCCATTGTTTGTCCAGTTACAGTAGGTTTTTATGTAGTTGATAGTAGATGAGACAAGCCCCTTTCTCAGTTTTCTTATGTGGCATCATTGTTTATTTTGGAGTTCAGGTTTTGAACTCATTTTTGACAAACCAATTGGCACAATCTAATTCTGGTTCCAGCCTTCATCTAACATGCAAATGCTTCTCAAGACATGATCAATAAATCCTGCACACACCCTGAGGAGCCCTCCTTCTATAGTGAGTAACTTTCTCCATATAATTAAGCCTGAGCACATTGTCATGCAAACATTTATTTCATTGTACTCTGACTTCACTTTGCCAGATCCAAACAAACAGGAATTCATCTTTGTTCACCTGTGTGTGTGTGTGTGTGTGTGTGTGTGTGTGTGTGTTTTCATAAAAGTCTGTGAATATATATGCCCTTAAATAGGAACACATTTAAGTAAAAGTGAAGTTATGAAATGAAAGGAATGACAGGGAAAATGAAACTTGGTTAAACAGAGTGATTTCAAAGCAACTGAAATCAATGAAAGAAAATTGGGCTGAGCATAAAAAGGTAACAGAAACAAGATGTAAAATAGCAATAATTTAGTGACACCAATATATATTAGTAATTAATTGGCAAAGGCTTAGACATCTATATATATAAAAGCCTGAATGGACTGTTCAACCATTCAACCATTTGATCGTTCAACTGGTAGTTATGATGTGCACTGACAACCAGGGGGCAGACACTCAATGCACAGGCATGAAAACATGGAACAGACAGATGAATCTCAGAGGGAAAGCGGGTGGGGGTGGGAGTAAGCAGGCAGAGATTATCCAAAGACTAGAAGCCTGATGCACAGATTTGTGCATCCCTGGGGTTCCTCTGTCTGGCTTTCAGGGATCAAGCCAAAATTGGCAGTCCAACATCCTCCAAGGGGTCCTGGATTGTGAGAGGGCACAGGCCAGACTAAGAGACCCACTGGTGCACAAATCCATGCACCAAGCCTCTTGTAGAGTATAATCTATAATGTTCTTAGAAATAGAGGCAAATAGCAGATGCTCAGTCATTGTTTGTTGAATAAATCAGGAATTAGGGCTCAGTATATATTAACACAAAGTAAGGTTGCAAATCAATATTTTTTTAAAATATTAAATTGTTGAATAAACCTGGAAGAATAACTATTTACCTAGAAGAAAATGAAGTTGATCCACTATACCAGTCATGTTACAAAAAATCAAACAGATATTCACTGTAAGAGTATCCAATCCTTTTTAGGTGAACATAGAGAAAATTGCATAGAAATGTTTACGGATGGGTCAAACCATTGTAATTAAGTCAGGAGACTCAAAATTATTAAGACTGACATATTTAACGAAATAAAATATAAAACATTTATGTGGCCAAAACAAGTCAGTTGAAAAATAATACTTTTTCATTTTTAAAATTTTATTGAATTTGTTGGGGTGACAAGCAATACAAGTGCATAGCTTTGAGGTGTAGAATTCTATAATATATCATCTGTATTTTGTATTGTGTGCTCAGGACCTCCTTCCATCACTATTTATCTCCCCTTTACCCTCTGTTACCTACCCCACCATTATAATTTTAAAAATATTTTTAAATGCTACTAATGGAACAATAAAAGCATATAACAATAATATTCACATTTAAAAGACCAACAAATATATGACTAATCAAACTCAGAAAAAGTTCAGGAAACCACCAAGAATTTTTTTCAGACCTGCAAGCCTGGGCAAAAACTTAAAATGGTATCACACTGACTGAGGTAGAAACCTTCATACAGGTAACAAAATGATATTCTTTTTTTCCTTTTTTGGCAGAACTGTAATGTGTTACAATATTGGGAAACCAAACTAAAGGTAGCTATAAATATTACATATATTCTATAAGTCATGGTTTCTCAATCTCTGCACATTGACTTTCTGAGCCAGATCATTGCCTGTGGTGTGGTTTCTCCGGTGCATCCCTGGATTCTATCTACACCTTCCATGTGACAGACAGAAATGTCTCTGGACATTGCTCAATGGAAAAACAATACTACCTCTGTGGAGAACCATAGTTTTAATGTAACAATCTCAGAATATTTTTTGTATAATTGTTCTAATAGCAATGTATTGAGAAAGTATATGGAATACGTTTAAATGTGAATAGCACAGCCACTTCTTAAAATATCATGTGCACACTAGGAGCCCACCCTCAAGTCATCAGTCTGGCTCTGCCTCACTCTCTGGCCCTTGAAGCAGCTGTGGCTGCTGCTGATCAGGTCCTCCCCCAGTGCAGGCACAGAAAGGCCCCTGATGCCCTGCCCCCAACGCTATGTGCACAACCTCCTCCTATCTGGTCAACCCATTACAGAGTCCCGGATAATTAGCATATTTATCTGATATATATATATATATATATATATATATATATATATATATATCAGATATATATATATCAGATATATCATATATATATATATATATCTGATATATATATATCAGATATATATATATATAATGATTTGACATTACACTAGTTGATTGGAGGGAAGACCATGAGGTATTGTTGAGTAATAAGAAAGAGTGGGCACATGGATAAAAATGCTGTACAATAAATAAAGAGAATTTCTGATGGACACAGGATGTTATTTATGCATTTGTATAAAATCATATGACTGTGTATGTGTGCATAACATAGGAAGACACATTTTTTTAAAAACTAAGGATGTATGGAATAAAGATTATCAGTAGTAATGATATTAGGTTAAGTGTAGTGCTTACAAGACAATTGTATGAAACAAAATGAAGTGAGAATCAAATTTATCTATGTAAAGTCAGAAAATAATAATAAGTTAATATATCAACATGGTCCACTAAATCCAGATTAAAATTCCACAGACTTGCAAATAAAATAATATTATAGAAGGGCTTTTAAAATCAGGGAGAAAGCAGTGTCTAAGTTTTAATTTCTTCTTCTTTTTAATATATTTTATTGAGTTTTTACAGAGAGGAAGAGAGAGGGACAGAAAGCTAGAAACATGGATGAGAAGAAACATCCATCAGCTGCCTCTTGCACACCCCCTACTGGGGACGTGCCCACAACCAAGGTATATGCCCTTGACCGGAATCAAACCTGGGATCTTTCAGTCCGCAGGCCGACGCCCTACCCACTGAGCCAACTGGTTTTGGTTATAATTTCTTCTTATATAAAAATAAATGAATTCAAGTATGCTAATGGAAGGTAAAGGTAGGCTGTAGTCAAATATGAGAAAATAATGCCTTCCAGAGATCAGTAGAAGATGATGCAAATTTTGGAAATAGAGCTAATGACAAAGGCCAAAAGGAACGATAAGGAATAATGGAGACATGAAACAAGTTGGCAATGTGTGTGTAGGGTGATATATTAGTACCAACTACTCAAAACATTCATTTTTCATTTTTGTTTTATAGCAAGGATTCCCAAGTGAGGAATATAAATTTAGCAGCTGAACATTTTTTTCCCAGTAAGAAAAGTGAAAACTAAAATCGCAACGCAGAGAATACAACATGACTGAGTGACAGACAGTATTAATGAACACTCACAATTCCCTGCATATACATACAACATGAAGGTACTCAATGACAACAAAGTGAGTTGTAAAACAAAAACAAAAACCCTGCCGAAACCGGTTTAGCTCAGTGGATAGACTGAAAGGTCCCAGGTTCCATCCCAGTCAGGGGCAAGTACCTTGGTTGTGGGCACATTCTCTAGGTGGTGTGTGTGTGTGTGTGTGTGTGTGTGTGTGTGTGTGCAGGAGGCAGCTGATCAATATTTCCCTCTCATTGATGTTTCTAACTATCTCTCTCCCTTCCTCTCTGTAAAAAATCAACAAAATATATAATTTGAAAAAACCCTTCCTATTCCTTGTTTAAAGGAATGCAATGAAAAACAGCAATAAAAACACTCTGACCCCACTACACAAATGTCAAGACTTGTATAGACAATTCACAAGAGAGTAAACGTGAATAACAAACAGGTCACAGGTAATGAAGAAATTGCAAAGTTAAGCTATTTAGCATACCTCCTTTTACTTATCAAATAAATTCTTTTTCATGTGAATTGAATATCCAGAGTGAAAGGATATACTGTGAAATGCATGCCTTATGAAATACTGTTACAAGGTAATATTTACAAGAAATAGATTGGATCTGGATCTTTCTCACCAATATGGAAACATAGTTGAATAGACCCCAGGATAAAAACAAAGAAGAGCTGCCCTCATTTTACTGAGCATGATTCCCTACCTAGCACTGTATTTTCCTACTTCCTTTGGTTGTAAAACTCATTGTTAAGTGTTCTACTTTTACTCCCACTGCCACCTCTAATTGGGCTTCCACCAGTTAATTGTCAATAATTAGCAATATGATGCTGAGACAATGCTCACTTCTCCTTTTAGCTTCATAAACTAATCATTCTTTAATTATTAATCAAGCAAACAAAAACCACAGGCTTATACCTGTGAAGAGACCTCCAGTAAATGTCTTTGACTTAGACCCTGACACTTCCATGTAGTACACACTGCACCTCTGGACTCACCTGTTTGGGAACTCTGAGGAGAAGGTCTCCATGGGAAAGTCCAACCTCCCGGATGGTTGATGATGCAAACTAAAGCTCTTTTCCCAGACAAGACAGCAGGAAGGAGGCAAGCACAGGTCTCTTAGACAAACTTAGGATTCCAAAAGCAACAACAGGTCCCATCCAGCCCAAGGTCACACACGCTGGAAGACTGGAGACGAGGAGATATTTACAGCTCCCTATGTCTGCTCATTAGGTGCATTTTTGTCTTGTTACTGCAACTCCTAATCACCTGATTTTTCTGTGGGTCTATACTGAAGGGAATATTTTCCAGGAAATTCTGCTCCCCAAAAGAAGCTTAGATGTCAAATTAATCCAATATCTACTAGTTCTTCCTCATGAAATCTGTTTGCTTTCAGAGGACTACCTCCCAGCACCTTATCCCAACACTGATTTAAGGTATTTCTAGTGTTGATTAGAAAACTCAAATCTATAAATATTGACTTGTGTTAAGGACACAGGCCCTGGTGTCTTCATAAAATTGCTATTTTTCTTTTTAATAAGGGAGAGAACTAAATTCCTTTGGTATAAACTTTGGGTGTTACACACTGGGATTCATGACACATTATCCAAAACAACTTGGCCATTTCAACCTTACATCACAAGTTATGAACTGTCATTTAGTCCCTCTCTATGAAATATTTGTTAATTATAGGAAATATATTTAGAAAGGGAGAGGGAGAAAGAAATAGAAACGTCAATGATGACAGAGAATCATTGATGTGCTTCCTTCTCCTGTAAGCCAACTACTGGGAATTGGAGATACAACTAGGCATGTACCCTGACCAGGAAATGAACTGTGACCTCCTGGTTTACAGTTCGACACTCAACCACTGAGCCATGCTGTCTGGGTGTGATGGTAATTTAACGATAAAGAGTATGAAAGACCAACAAAGATGTGGGTAGCAGTCACACTGTGAATTCTTATTAAGCATTGAAATAAATATGTTAATTAATCAAGCAAACAAACAACAATCTCTTGCCTCTGGGTTAAGTCTAATGTGATCTCAGGTGACAACAGGTAAATATTCCTGCTTTCATTCTCTGTGATCCTCTCTCTCCTTCAGGGTCAGCTGGGTTATTGGACTCACCCGGATAAGATCTATGAGAGAAAGGCCATTGTGGGGACATCTGAATTCCTCCCTGAATGGTTGATGATAGAGACTAAAGTTCTGTTCACAGGCAAGACAACAGTAAAGTGTGTGGCATCAGTCCCCAGCCAGAGTTGGGCCTCCAAACCAACAAATAATAGTGACAAATAAACATAGCCATGCTCTCCCAGCCTAAGGTTACACATTATGGGAGCCTGGACATGAGAAGGTTTTTAGAAATCCCTGTACCTGGTCCTCCAGCACATTTCCCTCTTGTTACTCCCACCACCAAGCACACAAATATGATATATTTTATAGCACAAGGATGAGTAAGTAGAATAGCAGATGGAACAGCCTTCAGAATGGACTGACGCTAAGACAGAGGAAGTGTCTGGCTCATCCAGGTAGGACTAAGGTAACTACAGTGGTTCTGTAAATGACAAAGAGACAAAAGAGTTGGTCTCAGAGAGATTTTGAAAATGCTACCCAGCTGGCTTAACTATGGAGAAAGGAACATGTGCCAAGGGATGCAGGTGGCCAGCTACACTAAGTCATTAGAAAGAAACAGCTCTTCTCCTGAGCTTTTAAAAAGGGGTGGGGAACCTTTATTCTGTCAAGGACCATTTGATTATTTATAACATCATTTTATGGACATATAAAATTATCAACTTAATAATTAGCTTGCTATATTTGGTCAAACATTTAATTAACTCATCACTAATGCCTTGACAGAGCAAGACCAAATAATTTTGATAGCCTCCTAAGGCCTGCAGGATGGACATAATCCACATCTGCTCTAGAAGGACCCCAGTCCTGCACACATGTTGATAATAGCTACGGAGACTCATTTCAAGCTTCTGACATTCAGCCTGTATGAGCATATGTTTGTTTTAAGCAACTAGTGTGGGAATACTTTACAGCAACTATAGGACTCTAATGTAGATGTTCATTCAATAATACTTGTTTGACAGAACAGAGTTTAAGATTCTTCACTCATTAACTTTGTTTGGGTAAGGGTACTTCATGCTAAAAACACACATGAAGTGGAAGTAAAGTTGTAACTATATTTGTTGATATCGCCCTCCCCCATCTTCCCCATTAGCTGTTAGAGTGAAGTCCTCACTGCTTAAAATGTAAACTGACTGTCCTTCATCTGTGGCCTTAAGATTTAGGGAATAATAGGTGACCTCTGTTTTTCCATCTTTATCATTGTAATGACCTTTTTCCTCAATACCCTGTATCTTTGCCTAGAAGTTGGTCAGTCTTCAATTTGTATTCCCTGAGTGCATGCCACAATTTGTCATTAAAAGTAGAGAGAATATGACCGCTGGGATAAAAGCTGAGAGTAGGGTAGGAATTCCTGCCACTTGTTCTATCAGAGAAAATAAATGGGAAACAAATCCAAAAATATATGCAACCTTGCCAGGAATAAAATAACTCAAAGTATCAATATTTAGTATTCTTCTTTAGTCTTATTAAATAATATTTTCTCATGTGAATACCCCGTGTGAGAGGAGCTACTGCAATGACTGTCTCGCGAACTACTCTGTAAGATGCCATCTCTCTGACTGGTCAGGGTCTTTTCAGTAAATACAAAACATGTGCAAACACCCCCCATCTTTGAAGTGTAATATAAAACACTCTTACTCCACTGCTCTGTCATACATACCTAATATTCTATTTTCTTCTCCCAAACAACAAAACTTTTCAGATATGTTCTCATTTTACTCATCTCACGCATTCTATAATGTCATCCAATTGAACCATTATTCCCATAACTTAATTGTAAACTGAGATCTTTGTAGTGCTGATTCAAACAAGCATATTTATTAATGTAATAACTAAATTAATTATATATTAATTACTTAATCTAGAGTACAAACAGAGATATTTCATCTCTGGGCTAGGATGATTAGGGTCACAGTGACCCAGGCAAAATTTCCAGGTTCCATCCTCTCTGATCCTTTCCCGATGTACCTACTGGCCACCCAGACTCACCTGGATGGCAGTCTGAGAGGAAGATCTCCATGTGGAACTCCTCCCTGGATGGTTGATGATGGAGACTAAAGCTCTGTCCCCACAGGAGACATCAGGAAGGAGTCAAGCATCAGTTCCTGAGCCAACTTTGGAATCAAAAGCAATAACCATGTCCTGTCTACTAAGGTTATACAAGCTTAGGGATTCGACAGGGGAGATGTTTACAGCTCTCTATATATCTGATCATCAGGCACATTTTCATCATGTCATTCCAACTACTAAGCAGGTGATCTCCCTCTGGGCCACTTGGAGTAAGCACAAAGGAAATTTTCCTAATGATTCTCTGATCCCAAGAGACGGATAGAAGTCAAGTGTACTTAGTTTGTATGGCTCCTTGTCTTGATCTCACCTGCTTTCCAGAGGTATAACCTTTTCCCATCCCTGACTTCATGTTTTCTACAAAGTCTGATTTGGGGTGGGACATAGACCAGATATCTCTAGAATATTGCTATTCTCCTCTTCAACCAAGCAGAACTGTGTTCCTTTGCGGTGCAATCCTGGGAACCATACTCTTTGGCTTCCTGACATATTTGTCAAAAATTAGGAATGTTAGGTGACTTCCTTCCTCTCCTGATAAGATGGTAGGGGGTGAGGCTGGCGTGACTCTCAGCCGGCCACATCTTTCTCATCAACATCTCCCCACATTGGACGTTACCAAACCGACGCTACTTTCACACGAAATAATCAGCAGACAAGCCACAATTAATATAGGTACAATTAGCCACGTAGCTCATGGGAAATCCACAGTTGTAAAAGCTATTTCTAGAGTTCACACTGTCAGGTTCAAAAATGAGCTAGAAAGAAATATTACAATCATGCTTGGATATTAGCTAATGCTAAGATTTATAAACTTGATGACCCAAGTTGTCCTCGGCCAGAATGTTACATATCCTGTGGAAGTAGCACACTTCATGAGTTTCCTACAGACATTCCAGGGGCCAAAGGAAACTTCAAATTAGTCAGACATGTTTCCTTTGTTGACTGTCCTGGCCACGATATTTTGATGGCTACTATGCTGAACGGTGCAGCAGTGATGGATGCAGCTCTTCTGTTGATAGCTGGTAATGAGTCTTGTCCTCCTCCTCAAACTTCTGAACACCTGGCTGCTATAGAAATCATGAAACTGAAGCATATTTTGATTTTACAAAAAAAATTGATTTGGTGAAAGAAAGCCAGGCAAAAGAACAATACAGACAGATCTTTGCATTTGTACAAAGTGCAGTAGCAGAAGGTGCTCCTATTATTTCAATTTCTGCTCAGCTGAAATACAATATTGAAGTTGTCTGTGAGTACATAGTAAAGAAAATCCCACTACCGCTGCGAGATT
Source organism: Vespertilio murinus (assembly GCA_963924515.1). Lineage (NCBI taxonomy): Eukaryota > Metazoa > Chordata > Mammalia > Chiroptera > Vespertilionidae > Vespertilio > Vespertilio murinus. The sequence goes on along the minus strand of OZ004708.1, from coordinate 85,092,106 downwards.
TTGCTTCAGAACCCCAACTTATTGTTATTAGGTCCTTTGATGTCAACAAACCTGGCTGTGAAGTTGATGTCCTTAAAGGGGGTGTAGCTGGTGGTAGTATTTTAAAAGGAATGTTCAAGGTGGGCCTGGAGAAAGAAGTCAGACCTGGTATTGTTTCCAAAGATAGTGAAGGAAAACTTATGTATAAACCAATCTTTTCCAAAATTGTAATACTGTTTGTGGAACATAATGATCTTCAGTATGCTGTTCCTGGGGGTCTCATTGGAATTAGAACGAAAATTGACCCCACTTTGTGCAGGGGTGACAGAATGGTGGGGCAGGTACTTGGTGCAGTTGGAGCTTTACCTGAGATCTTCACAGAATTGGAAATCTCCTATTTCCTGCTTAGATGCCTCCTAGGTGTGCGCACAGAAGGAGACAGAAAAAGCTGCAAAAGTACAAAAATTATCTAAGAATGAAGTGCTCATGGTGAACACAGGATCCCTGTCGACTGGAGGAAGAGTTAGTGCAGTCAAGGGCGATTTGGGCAAAATTGTTTTGACTAATCCTGTGTGCACAGAAGTAGGAGAAAAAATTGCCCTTAGCCGAAGGGCTGATAAACACTGGCATTTAATTGGTTGGGGGCAAATAAGAAGAGGAGTGACAATAAAGCCAACAGTAGATGATGACTGAAGAATTTGGATCAAATCAGATTTTCTATTACCAAATTAGCGATATATTTTCAAAATAGTGAATTTCACCTTAGTATCAATTATTCTCGTTTTTTGGTGATACAAATGTAACCTCTCTATTACTGAAATTAGGGTCTACAATAAATGCAAAAATTATTGGATTGATTCAGAAACTACTCATTTCCAAATAATGTGTAAATTACATATCACTGCTGGTTTGAAAGGAAACTGCTACAATTAGCTTTTGCTGTAGCACATGCGCCATCAAACCTATTTGAAATAAATTTTTTCTTCTTAAAAAAATTAGGGATGTTATACTTATATCACAAGTTAAGAGATGAAATTTGTGTATATATATATATATATATATATATATATATATATATTATATAAGAGGTACATTTAGATATTGTTATGACACATGTCCTGAGCTTATTATTTTGTAAGAATTGTCTGATCTAATTTTTAGAAACTTTCATTCTGTGAGGTATTATGATGATGAACTCTCTTCCCATTGCAGAAACGGGGCTTGAAGGAGTTTGCTGATCTGCTCAAAGCTCAAACTGATAAGAGATGAGGTTTTGATTAGAATTCTGTCAGGATGCTTCTAGCTTTCAATGTGGGACAGTGGGTCTCAACCAGAGATGATAGTGCCTCAGGGGCTATTTGGCAATGTCTGAAGGATGCTGCTGAACAATACCCAACACATGTAATTATCCTGCCTCATTTGTGCACATTAAAAGGTGAGAGCATCTAGTCTAGACCAGCACTTCTTCAACTTCATTGTGCAAGTAGGTGAGTTCTCAAATATGGAATCTGTGAATGATGAGGAACAATTAAACAAAGGCGCGCGCACACACACACACACACACACACACACAATCTCAGATGCTTGTGTATATCCACCACCCAACATAAGAAAGAAAGACAGGGTCAGTAGAAAGATAGTGGGGCTGGAGGAAATAGCAAGGGGACAGTGGGAGGAGATAATGTCAGGGAAGAACAAGGCAGGGCATGTAGAGACTTGTGGGTCACGAGGAGGTCTTCAACTTTGGTATTGAGAAGAGGTTCCCTCTGGCCACTGTTGGGGGAACATCCTGTAGGGGTGGAGCCTAGGAGATGAAAGACCAGGACAGAGGTGACTGTACTGTTCCAAGTGAGAAATAATGAGACTGATCCAAGGTGGGGCTATGGATGAGGTGAAAAGTAGGTAGATTCTGGATGGATTTTGAAAGCAGGACCCTCAGAGTTTGCTGAAGTTGGCACTGGGGTGAGGGAAGGGCGAGTGGCTAGAGAGAGACAGAGTTCTAGTATTTGCCCAGCAGAAATAAGATTGTAATAGATGTCTGCCTTGGGCTGGCTTCCCTGAACTGCAGAGCTTGTGATAAGGATTGGTTGCAGGTATGTTTTTAGAATTGGATCTAGAAAGCATGAATAGAGAAGAAGGGATGTGAGATAGGGTGGTGTAGGCAGCTAAGAGTGAGAGTTTGAATGAACAATTTCTGCAGTGAGCACCTGGGGCTCAATCTCTCCAGGGACCTCTGAGAGAGTGTCAAACACACCGTTGAGAAATGAGGGAGCTGAGGTATTGATCCACCAAAAGTGATGGAGGGTCATTCCCACGGACACTAACTTCCTATCAATTCTGACCTGGGGTCACCTGGGCCATAGAAATCCCCAGAGTATCTTGAGTGTTCACCAGGGTAGGGACTACCTTGAGACTAAAGAAGAGCAAAAATTAATTATTCCCTTGTCTTCTGTTCTAAAATCTCTTAGCATGTTGCTTGACAGATTGTCTTAATTTAACATTTTGCTATTTATATCATCATTCATGTTTTGCATTAGTTTTGAATTTTGTTAAAAATGCATTCAAATAAGAGTCATCTTTTGACTATTGAGTTTTTGGTACCCCTTAAATTTTGCTTCTGAGGCAAGTACTAGCCATCGTACTAGCACTGAGTTCCATGGCTGAGAGCATGAGCATACATGTGAGAGGACATGGGTGTGAGCTGACACATCTGAGTCAGGGCAGGCTCAGTTGTGCTCTAGTAAAAAACAAACCCCAAAGCTCAGGGGTTTAAATAATCAGAGGTGTTTTTGTTTCTCACCTGGCCACTGTATAAGCACAAAAGCAAAGAATGTTATGTGTGGTCACTCTTAGCCTTCTGCCCAGGATTTTTTTTTAATGTGATGAAATACATGTAACATAAAATTACCATCTTAACCATTATTTAAGTGGACAGTTCAGTGACATTAAGTACATTCCCATGCAACTATCACCACCATTCAGCTCTAGACTTTCTCAACTTTACAAACTGGAACTCTGTCCCCATTAAACATTCATTCTTCTTCCACCTCCGTTAGCCTGAGGCACCCACCATGATACCTCTGATCTCTGAGTTTGATTTCTGTTGAGACCTTAAAAAAGTGGAGTCATACAGTTTTTGTCTTTTTCTGACTAGTTTATTTCACTCCACATAATATCCATTGTAGCACATGTCAGAATTATTTTCTTTTATGGAAAAATTTTAAGCAGTAAAAAACACCTAAGATTTACCATTGTAACAATTTTGAAGTGTGCAGTTCAGTGCTGTTAAGTACATTCACATTATTGTGCAACCAACCTCCAAAACTTTTACGTTTTGCAAAACCTAAACTCTACACCCATTAAACATTAGCTCCTCATGGCCCCTCCTCCCATGCCTGACAACCACCATTGTATTTTCTATTTCTATGAATTTACTTCAGATATGTCACATAAGGGAAATCATGCACTATTTGTGCTTCTGTGACTGGCTTCTTTCACTCACCATCATGTCAGCAACTCTATTCTCTCAAATATTTATTTCTCTGCTGTTATAAATTTCAAATGCCACCTCCTTCCATCAGGACCCCACCCCCAACAAATACAAGTGTCAGATTGGAAGGCATCACGTATATGTTAAGGGCAGGTCAATAAAAAGAGAAGCCATGTCTTCATGAGGATGTCAAAAAAGATGGTATCAGGAAAGCAATAGCTCTCTAGCTCTGTTAGTCAATGAGTTAAGTCCCTGGACAGGAGATATCTGGAAGGAGAAAGTTTTACTTTTTGAGCCTAGAAATGGTAAGCTGGAGACAGATGACAGAAGGATGATGTTTATGTTTGTGAGGGCCTGATCATCTAGTGTAGAATTTCCACATTTTCTCATTAAACATATTTTTACTCTCACTTTCTTCCTTAAGATCTTGAGCTGTTGAGGGTGGATGCAGAAATAACACTTTACTGAATTAAAATTTAAACAAATGGTGGTATATTTGCAGATATGGCCCCAATTCTTTGTCTGTTTCCATATCTTAGCCAATGTGACCATGAGCTCATCCCTTCCAGAGCTGTAGCCTTTTTCTCCACCTTTCAATCTTGGTTGGACTTGGGATATTTTAGCTGTTTGGCCAATAAAATAGGGTAGAAGTGACAGTGCATTTTACCAGGTCTTGGTGCATTTCCACAGCTCTCACTCAGAACCCTGGCTGAGCCCTGTGAACAAATCCTAGGTGCCTTCCAGAGAAGGAGAGAACATGCGGACAGAGCTTGTTTATTCCAGCCAAGTCACCATAGCTAAGTCCCTAATACATTAGAAAGTCCGGCCTACTTCAGCAGAGGCACCCCAACTGACTACAGACTCATGAAGAGACCAGTAGAGAACAGAACATTCACCCCACTATACAAACCCATTAGACAATAAAGGAACTATGTTAAATCATTTGTCTTTATAATGGCTTGTATGTAGCAATAATGAATTGATCCCATAATCAAAGAGAACAGAACTGAGGGAAATTATAGTAATTTGCTACATCTTACTTAGGGCATTTGTACTGATAGTTGAGGTCAGCATTCACAATCATTCTGTTATTTAAATGCATTTCAGGTAACTGTGTATAAGTGCCCCCATGGAGGCTCCCTTCTGGGTAGTCAGGACAGAGTGGAAGGACATGCATGTTTGTGCAGGAAATGTGGGATGCTGATTCACATGACTGGGAATGATTTTAACTCCTGTGTGATTCATCCTTTGATAATGAAGATTAAAGATATTCACGAGTATAAAGGAGATGTATATATATTGTATGATACTGAGATGTTCGCTCCTTTTGGTGGATTTGAAAATGTTTAGAAAAGGAGAGATATTAGCTTAGAGCACTAGAAGGAGGCACATTTTTAGGGAGCACATTGAATGTTTTTCATCAGAAACAGGAAAGTAGTTCAGAAAAAGCACATAAAACACTTCAGGTAACTTTTTACCCCAATAAATAAGGACCCTTTCCATGGACATCATATTCACACTTTAATGAGTAGATGTATGCCAAGGAAAAATTTTGAGTAGTAATAAGGTGTATGTGTATTTTTGCTTCATCATATTTAAGAGCACTTAAAACTCTAAACAAATTAGATCAGTCTATTTAATAACATTTCCATTTCCATGTAGACACTTTTCAGAAATATGAGTTAGGTAGTCAATTTTTGCCATTGGCTATAAGCATGGGGACACACAGCTTAATGAAGACTATAAAGTCCGGAGATGAGCTATAAAACATACTAGCATGTTAAAGTCTACATTATCAAGGATAACAATAATGATAGTGCTACAGAAAATGGTGATGCACATATAAGTGAAAACTGGGGTCTCAGATTTTCCCGTACAATAAAATTATTCAAATGCTCTTAGTATCCAAGTGCATTTTGTCCATAGGAATAGGATAATTCATGACTATTCTTTGAGGAAAACAATAGAAAATTACTTGGAATGATATATCTCATAAAAGAAAAAATTATGCTAAAGTAATTCATGGTAACTCATCAGATAAAAGAGAATTAAGTTTAGGCCAAAGATTGGCTTTATTTGTGTCAGAACATCAGGCTCTAAGGTTTTGAACCCTCCTTTCATGGGCACTTCTTCAGAATGCTACAGTTAGCTTACCTGCCTAAGAATCTTTCCAGGGCCCTCTTTATATCATTGTTCCTCAGACTGTAGATGAAGGGGTTCAGCATGGGTGTGACCACAGTGTACATCACCGAGGCTGCTGCACTTGAGTGTGAGCTCTGGGAAGCAGCAGAGCTGAGATAAACGCCTAGGGATGAACCATAATATAAGGAGACAATTGAGAGGTGAGATGTACAGGTAGAAAATGCCTTGTACTTCCCCTGAGCTGATGGGATTGCACGTATGGCAGAAATGATCCTAGAGTAGGAGTAAAAGATTCCAGCAAGGGGTACACAGCCCAGCAACAGACTTAAAAAATAAATCATAATGTTGTTAAGAAAAGTGTCAGAACAGGCAAGTTGGAGCACCCGATTGAGTTCACAGAAAAAGTGGGGGATTTCCAAGTCTGAGCAGAAGCACAGACCCAACATCATTAAGTTGTGTAATAAGGAATGTAGGGCACTCATGGTCCAGCACACCAGAACTAGACGTACACAGAGCTGGGGGTTCATGATGACCAAGTAGTGCAGGGGGTGGCAGATGGCCACATACCTGTCATAGGCCATCACGGTCAGGATAAAGTTGTCCAACACTGCAAAGAGGATATAAAAATATATCTGGGTGATACAGCCTTCATAGGTTATGGCTTTGCTCTGTGTCTGGATGTTCCATAGCATCTTTGGGATGGTGGTGGAGGTGAAACAGATGTCCACCAAGGACAGGTTGCAGAGGAAGAAGTACATGGGTGTGTGGAGGTGGGAGTCTGAGCTGACGGCCAGGATGATGAGCAGGTTTCCCAACACAGTGATCAGGTACATGGAGAGGAAAAGCCCAAAGATGAGGGGCTGCAGTTCCAGTGCCCGTGAAAGTCCCAGAAGAATAAATTCTGAAACTTCTGTGCCATTGCCTGGTTCCATGTATTAGAGGTGACTGCCAAAAAAAAAAGGAAGAAAAGAAAAAATGGAATAACTAATTTTCACATTAGCAAGCATTAGTAACAGAATAAATGACACATTTGTATTTTAGAATTAGGAAAAATAATTTCTATATTTGGTATATGATCTAGTTCCCATTAAGTAATCTCTATTGCCTTTTCTCATTAGAATTTCCTTTTTTACCATTAATCAATTCTTCAAACATAGTGCATATTGCTGTTTTATTCAGGATATATTTAATTTACTTGAAGTATCTATAGGGTGTTCCAAAAAATGTAACTCACACTTTGAATAATAATAAAGGTAGTATTTATTAAAATGCATTTAATTTATAAAATTAAGCTATCATATTGTACAATGTGTATACATTTTTTTGGGAGGGGGGAACATCCTGTATCTTCACTACATACCATGTTCCAGGCACTGTTCACAATATGCAATGCTGAAAAAGAAAAGTCTTTATAAACTAATGACAAAAAATAATCAAATAAAAATGATAATATCACATATCCAATGGTGAAGATGCTATGAAGAAAAGTAAATCACATTAAATGAAGATAATGCATAGATGGTGTTCATTTTTACAGAATTTAGCCAAGACCTGGCAACAGATGACAATTAAACAGACACCTCAGTGAAGAATAAGCAGGAGACTAAGAGGGATGTTCTTGGCTGACAAAAGGATCAGCCAGTACAAAGGCCCTGAGGAAGATGCCTGTTTTAGAAAATCAATGCTCAAAATGTCCAGTATATCTGGGGGGGGGGGGGTGAGCAAGGCTAAGCGAGATGGTGACAGAAAATAGTAAGATACAAGATGGCCTGCATGTTGCTGTTGAAACTTCAAGTCATAGAGGGTGCCGTGTGCACACTAGGTAAATGTTGCACTTTATTACATCTGGTTGCAAAAACATCCAGTGAATCAAAAAGGATCTCCTCCTTGTTACCCTCTCTCAATTTTAGAGTCACATCTATATTTATAAAAGTCTAAGTGACCTTTTGATCATTGAACTGTCGCTATAATGTGCACTGATCACCAGGGAGCAGACGCTCAATGCAGAAGCTGTCCTCTGGTGGTCAGTGCATTCCCACAGTGGGAGCACTGCTCAGCTGACCAACAAATGCCAGATGCAGGGCTTATGGCTGGCCACCACAGCCCGGAGATTGCAGCAGAGCAGCAGCTAGCCTACCAAGTGGCAGTGGCAGACACAGCAAAGCCAAGATGAGCAGGAGCAACAGGCAAGTGCAGAAAGCAGTGTTAGACTGCTGGTTTAAGCCCGATCCCCAGAGGCCACGCTGAGGGTCTCCACCAGTGCACAAATTCATGCACTGGTCCTCTAGTTGGAATATATGAGTCCAGGTACTTCTGCTCAGAGGACTGCTCTCAGTTTTTAAGGCAAATACACTATACACCAGGCCCCCTTCATCTGTTGTGTCCATGTCCTTCTCCCTCCCTCCTGCACTATGTAGGCTATGAGTAGATACATTGAGCTACCCGATTGTACAGTGTGTATACATTTAGGCGGGGGAGGGCATCCTGTATGTTGACTATCAACCATGTTCCAGATTAAGTCTACATCAAGTATTTTTTCTTAAATGAATTTAGAAATAGTACCTTTGTATTCATATCAGAAGCCTCCCATGGACAAACATACTTGAGGCTTCATATTGCTATTTCCATTTTCTCCTTGTATTTAAAGAAACATGAACAATAGGTTAAATAAACATACTGGGAAAGACAGAAATAAAATGCACATGAGGAACAAAATAGATCTAATGAGCTCAGCTGGTCCCTGAGAGATTAAGAGGAAGCAAAATCTTCTTTGGATTCTGGAAGCTTTTCAATCCTAATAACACCCCCTTGAGGCCAAGCAAAAACAGAAAAGGATGATAACTTTGCTGGAAAGAGCTTCACAGATAAGAAAAAGTTAAAGGAGTTCATCACCACCAAACCAGTATTATATGAAATGGTGAAAGGTATTACTTAAGAAGAAGAAGATCAAGTGAATTAAAAATCTGAGGAATAGAATAAACTGGTGAATATAATAGAATAAGGGGCAAAGAAAGGGAGTGGATTGATAATTACCAGGTGAGAGGGGGGTGAGGGTGCAGAAAGAGACTGGATTAAAATCATATAACCTATGGATGAGGACAGTGGTGGGGGGAGGGGTAAGGGCAGAAGGTCGGGTGTGAATCCGGTGGAGGGGAGCTATGGGGGAGAAAAAGGAGAAACAATTGTAATCTGAGCAATGAAGATTTATTAAAAAAAAAAAAAAAAACAGAAAAGGAGAAAACTAAATTTTTCCAAAAGACAGAAGTAGTTATAAATATATGGTATGAAATACCTTACAGATTGACTATGCAAAGTAAAAAATTACCAAGAAAATAAACCAATACTCACAAAGGGAAATATACAAAAAAAATACAGGTTAAATATTTTTAACATCAAGCAGAAGACACATTTTTCCTGTGCCTCTTCTATATTTACTTGACCAGTTAGTTTTTAAATGGTTGATGGCATCATTGTTTTCCTTGGACTTTGTGTTTTGATCTCATTTTTGACAAATCAAGGGGCACAATCTAATTCTGATTCTGGTGTTCTTCCAACATGCAAAGGCCTCCCAGGACATGAGCAATACATGCTGCACACGTGGTGAGGAGCCATCCTTCTACACTGAGTAACTTTGTGCACACAATGCAAGCCTGAGCACTTTGTCCTGCAAACATTTGTTTCATTGTACTCTGTCTTCACCATCACAGTGCCAGATCCAAAAAAGCTTCACCTGTTTTATTCACCTTTGTCTTTTCACACCTGTTTGTGAATATACATGCACCTATATAGGAACACATTTAAGTAAATGTGAAGTTATTAAATGAAAGAAATGACAGGGAGAATGAAACCTGGTTAAACAAGGTGATTTCAAAGCAGAGCCCAAGTTATAATGTTTTTGTTTCTTTTAATCTTTTTGTTGAAAGTATTGCATAGGTCCTCCTTTTCCTCCCATTAAACTCTTACAGCGCACTCCGATCCTCCCTCCCTCCATGACCAGGTCCTCACCACTTCATGGTATATGTCCATGGGTTATTCATATATACATACAAGTTTATTGGTTGATCTTCCCTCTGATATAAAGATGTATGAATTCAAATATGCTAATGGAAGGTAAAAGTAATCTATGGACAAATATAAAAAGAATGCTTTCCAGAGAATGGTAGAAGATGATGCAAATTTTTGGAAATACAGCTAAGGACAAAGGCAAAAAAACAAAAACACCCCAAAACAATAAGGAATAACAACTTGGCCATATGTGTGAAGAGTGTTATGTTAGTTCCAACTACACAGAACATTCACTTTCATTCTTGTTTTATAGTAAGGATTCCAAAGTGAAAAATATAAAATTATCAGCTCAGCTGACTTTTTCTCAGTAAGAAAAGTGAAAAATTAAAAAAAAACAATGAAGAGAATACACTATGGCTGAGTGATAGATTTGAGCCCACACTATTAATAAACACTCACAATTCCCCACATACACACACATAAAGGTACTCAATGACGACAAAGTGAATGAGGAAAACCCTCCAATTCCTTGTTCAGGATAATGCAATGAAAAACAGGAGTAAAAACACTCTGACTCCACTATACAAATGTCAAGACAGTACAATTTATGAGAAAGCAAAAGAGTAAATAACCCACAAATATATTCAGGTCACAGGTAATGAAATAATTGCAAAGTTAAGCTATTTAGCATACTTCCGTTTACTTAACAAATAAATATTTTCATGTGAATTGAATAACCAGAGTGAAAGAAGATTCTGTGAAATGTATGTCTTCCGAACTACTGTTGTAAGGTAGTATTTATAAGAAATATACTGGATCTGGTCTTTTGAATAGACCTCATGATAAAAATAAACGAAAAATTACGTCAATTTACTGGACATTTTCCATCCCTAGTACTCTACTTTCCTGCTACCTTTGGAAAAGTAGTTGCAAAAATCATTTTGTACATTCTACTTTTGCATAAAATAATATGTGCCTCCCATTACCACCTCTAATTGTGTTTCCATCAGATAATTGGCAACAGTTACCCTTGTGTTGCTGAGTTCAATGTTCACTTCTTTTAGCATCATAAACTAATAACAAACTAATCAGGCAAACTTTCAATCATAGGCTGATGCCTGTCAAGAGACCTCAGGTACATGTGCTTGGCTTTGACTCTCTCTGTCCCTTTCCTATAGCATCTACTGGGCTTCTGGACTCACCTGGTTGGGAACTCTGAGGAGAAGGTCTTCATGGGAAAGTCCAACCTCCTGGATGGGTGATGGAGACTGAAGCTCTCTGCACAGACAAGACAGCAGGAAGGAGGCAAGCATAGGTCTCTTAGACAAAACAGGATTCCAAAAGCACAACCAGGTCCCATCCAGCCCAAGGTCACACACACTGAGAGACTGGAGATGAGGAGATATTTACAGCTCCCTATGTCTGCTCATTAGGTGCATTTCAGTCTTGTTACTCCATCTCCTAATCACCTGATTTTCCCTTGGGTCTGGACTGATGGGAATATTTTCCTGGAGATTCTGTGTTGCCTGCCTTTCTGATTGCCTCTAATTGCAGGTGGATGCTTGTTTCCCTAGTCTTGCAGCCTGGGCCCATCCATCGCAGTGGCGGCTTCCTGGATCCTGCTGCGCCCCCCCTTCATCTCCCTCCCCCAAGAGCTGGAAGTTCTAGAAGGAAGGACGGATGGAGATCCAGAATGACTTCCACTCTATCTAATTAGTATATTACCCTTTTATTATATAAGATAAATTCCCTTACAAATGGGCATCATCCCTCCATACTCCAATGAATAGATGTACAGCATGAAGAATAAACATTTTACATAGTAACTCAATGTATGATTTAAAAATTTGCTTTATCATATTGAAATTAATTTGTGATTTTAAGGTGGTATTAGGCCAACCTATTTATTAACATTTATCTTTCAGTGAAGAGTCCTCTTGGAGACATGGATTTGATAATCATGTTGCAAGTGGCTCAGGTAGTGATTGTAAACACTGGTATGAAAAAAAACAAACAACAGGATTCTAATGAGGAGAATTAAACCTGGCGAGCAGCTATTAAACACAAGTATACCAGAGTTTACATTATCAGGAGAATAGTTAAGATAGTGATATATAAAAGAATGTCAGTCATAAAAGTGAATGCCACAATTCTCATATTTTCCTCTCTTTTAAAATTGTGTAAATTGCCTTGGTCAGTAAGTGTAGTATTTAAAATATTTTTTATTTATTTTAGAGAGGAAAAAAGGGGGCAAGAGATGAAATATTGTAGCAACCATACTTTGGTAAAACTGCTGTTTGAATTTTAACCCTTCTAGTCTGGCTCCTGCAACTGATTTAACATAGTATAGTTACCTCAGCTTCCAGGTGGAGACCTGGAGGCTCAGGCAATTTTCCTGTGCCTGGGACTAGAACTACAGGAGATTGATTCCCACTGACTTAGTAGTTTCAGGTGTAGAAACTGTAGATGACATTTAGAGACTAACCGCTGAGCTCTGCTTTTGTATTATTAGCTATCACAAGGTAGGGCCACATTCCAATATCCAGCAGGATGTGACTGGGAATGACCCTGTGGGCTGTTCCTAGCCTTTAGAAATTTAGAATTTAGAATTTAGAATTTAGAATTTAGAATTTAGAATTTAGAATTTAGAGCAAAGGAAAATTCTTGTGGTTTAGGCCTTTAAAAGGACTGCTTACACCTGAAATGGTGCGGTCATGTGGAGTCTATGTATGGTGCTCTTGCTGCCATCCTGGCCAGTTTTTCAATAAATCCTTGCCTGCTTTTTTAAATCAATCATCAGCCTCCGGTGGTCTTATTTTGAACCCAAGGTTTGACCCTACAACAGAGAGATAGAAATATCAATGATGAGAGAGAATTACTGATCCACTGCCTACTGCATTCCCCCTACTTGGATCAAGCACACAACCCTGGCATGAGCCCTGACTAGGAATTGAAATGTGACCTTCTGGTTCATGGGTCAAGGCTCAACAACTGATTCTGGGAAGATGGCAGCATAGGTAAACACCTGTACTTGCTGCCTGTCACAACCACATCAGAGCTGCAACTGGGGATCTTATTTGAGACCTGAAAAAAATCACAACTGTGGAGACCACTGAGCAGCTGTGGGGCCCTGGTTGGTGTGGACACGCGGATTCCACAGAAAGTTTGGATTTTGCCGGGGATAAAGTAGGTGTCTGGGTTCCTGCAGTGGAGGTGGAAGCTGTAGAAGCTGTAGCAGCAGAAGCTGTAGCAGCCACTGCAGCTGCTGCTGTGGTGGCAGAGACAAAAGCTCATGCGCTAGGACCTCGGAAATCTGTGTCCATAAAAGCACCCCGCTGTTGGGTGATCCCAGAGAGTGGACGGTGGTTCTCAAAGTTGCTAATAGTGGGGTTCTCTAGGGAGCAACCATTCTGATTTGACACGGAGGGAGAACATAAAAGTTTGAAAGATATGCAGTCTGTCTATAAGTGCGGGAAGACTGGTCCATCACGCTTCTGGCCCTGTTCCCTGGCAACCCTTTGCTTCTGATTACAAAGGAGAGACCACCCAGATTGGCTGTAGCTGAGAGACAGCAGGGGGAAACTGCTTTTCTGGAAGCTGGGAAACAGAGCAGGGGGAGAGACCATCTGGGATTCAGCTCTGAGGCAAAATCAGTAGTGAAAGAAGGCTAGAGCAGCCAAAAAGATGGGGACATCAATCCAGAAACACTGCTACCTAGGGGCTGGAGTACAAACTGACTGTGTTTGTTATCAGTTTTATTTAATAAAAAACCAAGAAACTAAGAAATCGCCATCTTAAAATTAAGGACTAGCTTACAACACTGAGGTGCAGCGGAATGCAGGGAACTGCAATACTGTCTTGACTGAGTAACAAGTGTGCCAAACAGAATAATGGAGGAAGTGAATGGCCTTCACAACTGTAAACTTTTTTCCCCTAATTTTTATATTTTTTATTTTATTTTCATTTTTTGCATCTTTTACTTAAGAAACAATTTTTTTTCTTTTTTCCTCACTTGATTTTACCTTTCTAATTATTAAATTTTTAGGTTCAATCAGCATTATTACTACTGCTATTTTAACTTTTAATTTCCTTTTTCTCTTTTTTAAAGTGCCATTTTTTCTCTTTATTTTACATTGGAATTAGTGTTCTTCATTCTATTTTCATTTCTCCTTTAGCATCATTTAACCCTATCTCAATACGACCTTTACCCCATCACTCTCTTCTTAACCTTTCCCCTTTTGCTATCCTGTTTATCTTAACCCTATCCTGCTTTCTATTTCCCCTACTTTTTTTGTCTCTACCCCCCTGCTAAAATTTCTATCGACTTATATATGTAATGTCCAATCCCCTGTGCCAAGTGCATACACACACCTCTCTGAGCTGTATTAACTAGCAAAAAAATTGTTTTCCTCTTTGTTCTTTTGATGAGGTTCATGAGAATGTTGATTATATTGTATTTTTATGCTTTTTAGTGAGATTATTTTGCTTATTCTTTTGTTGTTGCTGTTGCTTGGTATTTTTTATTTGCTTTTTTTTTCTTCTGTTTTCCCTTGCTTTGCTGGATATTAGTGGGTGTTGTAGTTTGTATTATTCTCCAGGTTCTGTTGCCAGCATTTGCTGGGGTTATTGGTTGTTCTATTGAAATTCTCTCCCCATATATATAGTTTGTTCCCCATTTCTTTCTTAGTCTCTTTATTGTCTTTCTCTCTCTCTTTTTTAATTCCTGTTTATCAATTTCATTTTGACACTCCTTTCTTCTTTTTTTGGTATCTTTTTCTTTTTCTCCATCCCTCTTCTCTTTTTATTCTTGTTCTTTCTCTCCTATCCCCTAATTTGCCTTTCCATAGTTGTCACCTTTATTGGAGGTTATTGATATTGCAAATACATTTCTGTTCAGTGCCTTCTGTGTTGTACCAGGTTGTGCTGTATTTTGTGCCTTTAAATCAACACAGGTCAGAGAGATCTACTTAACCAGACATCCTGAAAAGAGAGACCATGGGGGGAGACAAAGAAACAGCCCACATATGAAAGAAAAGCAGGCATCACCAGAAGAGGAAGTAAATTAGTTAGAGTCAAGCAAGCTACCAGAGCACGAATTTAGAGTAATGATCATATGATGGCTAAAAAGAATGGAAGACAAATTTGACAACATGAGTATGAACCAAGAAAAAATGAAGAAGAACCAAGAAGAAATGAAAAATGACATAGCTACTGTAAAGAATTCAATAGAAAGCATCAAGAGGAGACTAGAAGAAGCAGAAGATCGAATCAGTGAGCTAGAAGACAAGATGGAAAAAAATACCCAATTAGAGAAGCTTCTAGAAAAAAACAAAACAGGAGGAGAGCCTACGGGCACTTTGGGAAAATATAAAACAAAACAATATTAGAATAATAGGGGTTCCAGAAGGAAAGGAAACTGACTGTTTCAAGAAATAATGACAGAAAACTTTCCTGAGGTAGAGAAGAAAAAACCCTCACAAATACAAGAAGCTCACAGAGTCCCAAGCAAAATGAATCCCAAAAGACTGACACCAAGGCACATTATAATTAAATTGGCAAACACCACCAACAAAGCCAGAATCTTAAAAGCAGCCAGAGAGAAACAGAAAGTTACATATAAAGGAACCCCCATCAGACTAGCAACTGATTTCTCAATAGAAACTCATCAGGCCAGAAGGGAATGGGATGAAATATACAAAATCATGAAAAGGAAGGGTCTAAATCCAAGAATACTGTACCCACCAAGGCTATCAATCAAAATTGAAGGTGAATCAGGAGCTTCACAGACAAAAAAGACTAAAGGAATTTATCACCACCAAACAAACAATGCAAGAAATGCTAGAGGTTCTACTGTAAAAATAAAGAAATAGGAAGCAAAGAAGGAATACAGGAGTATAGAATAAAAATTGTGTCAAATAATTCCTATCAATAATAACTTTAAATGTAAATGGTTTAGATGCTCCAATAAAAAGACATAGGGTAACAGATTGGATAAGAAAACAAGACCCATATATCTGTTGTCTACAAGAGACCCACTTCAGAAAAAAAAGACGTACACAGACTGAGGGTGAAGGGATGGAAAAAGGTTTTCCAGGTGAATGGAAATGAAAAAAAACACACAAAAAACTGGGGAAGCAATACTTATATCTGACAAATTAGATCTCAAAGTGAAGGACATAACAAGAGATAATGAAGGCCACTTCATAATACTAAAGGGAGCAATCTAACAAGAAGAAGTAACCCTGGTAATCATGTAACTGGTGCATATATTTGCACCCAAATACATAAAAAACTTCTGGAGGACATCAAGGGAGAGATTAATAGCAATACAATCATAGTAGGAGATTTTTAATACCCCACTGTCACCTTTGGACAAATCATCTAAACAAAAAATCAGCAAAGAAATATCAATCCTAAATGACACACTAGGCCAAATGGAATTAATTGACATCTTCAGAACATTCCATCACAAAGCCACAGAATATACATTCTTCTCAAGTGCACATGGGTCATTTTCAAAGATAGACTACATGTTGAGACATAGGCAAAGTCTCTTCAAATTCAAGAAGATAGAAATAATATCAAGCATTTCTCAGATCATAGTGGCATAAAACTGGAAATTAACTACAATAAAAATAATCCAAGGAAATCAAACACATGGAGACTAAACAACATGCTATTAAATAAGGACTGGGTTATCAGATAAATCAAGGAAAAAATTAAAAACATCCTGCAACAAATGACAATGAAACCACAACAATCCAAAATCTATGGGACACAGCAAAAGCAGTCTCGAGAGGGAAGTTCATATCTCTACAAGCCTATTTCAAAAAACAAGAAAAAATGGTAACAAATTATCTAACTCTAAAACTGAAAGAGTTAGAAAAAGAGAAACAAGAAAAGCCCAGTGTAAGCAGAAGGAAGGAAATAACAAAAATCAGAGCAGAGATTAATGACATAGAGACCAAAGAAACAATACATCATATCAACAAAACCAAGAGCTGGTTCTTTGAAAGAATAAACAAGATTGATGAACCTCTTGTCAGGCTAACAAAGAAACAAAGAGAGAGGACCCAAACAAACAAAATCAGAAATGAAAGAAGTGAAATAACAACAGACCTTGCCAAAATACAAAGGATTGTTGCAAAATACTTCAAACAACTCTATTCCAACAAACTGGACAACCTGGAGGAAATGGACATATTCCTAGAAAAATACAACCTTCCAAAACTCAATCAGGAAGAGTCTAAAAATCTCAATAGACCAGTACCTTGGGAAGAAATTGAAACAGTCATCAAAAAGCTTCCAGCAAACAAAAGCCTATGGCCAGATGGCTTCACAGGAGAGTTTTACCAAACATTCAAGGAAGAACTAAAACCTATTCTTCTCAGACTATTCAAAAAATTCAAGAGGAAGGAACACTTCCAAACTCCTTCTATGAAGCCAGCATCACCCTAATACCAAAACCAGATAAAGACAACACAATGAAAGAGAATTACAGGCCAATATCCCTCACGTACATAGATGCCAAAATCCTCAACAAAATTCTAGCAAATACGCTCCAGCAGCACATCAGAAAGATGATACACCATGACCAAGTAGGATTTATTCCAGGAATGCAAGGATGGTACAATATCTGCAAATCAGCATATGTGATATATCACATAAACAAATTGAAAGATAATAATCATATAGTCATATCAATTGATGCAGAAAAAGCATTTGATAAAATCCAACACCTTTTTCTGATAAAAATGTTCAACAAGGTGGCAGTACAAGGATTATACCTCAACAAAATAAAAGCTATATATAATAAACCCACAGCCAACATCATACTCAATGGGCAAAAACTAAAACCATTCCCTCTAAGAACAGGAACAAGACAGGGATGCCCACTCTCACCACTCCTGTTTGACATATTACAGGAAGTACTAGCCATTGCAATTAGACAAGAAGAGGAAATAAAAGGCATCAAAATTGGAAAAGAAGTAAAGTTATCCTTATTTGCAGATGACATGATATTGTACATAAAAAACCCAAAAGACTCCATCAAAAAACTCATAGACTTAATAAATGAATTTGGCAATGTGGCAGGATACAAAATTAATTCCAGGAAATCTATGGCATTTCTATACACCAATAGTGAACTCATAGAAACAGCGACTTAAAAAGCAATCCCATTTACCATGGCACCAAAAAAAAAATATAAGGATACCTAGGAATAAACTTAACTAAGTAGATAAAAGACCTATACTCAGAAAACTACATGACACTGAAAGAAAGAGATAGAGGAAGATGTAAACAGATGGAAGAACAAACCATGTTCATGGATTGGTAGAATCAACATCATCAAAATGCCCATACTTCCTAAAGCAATTTATATGTTCAATACACTTCCCAATAAAATACCAATGCCATATTTCACTGACCTAGAAAGAACTCTCCAAAAATTCATTTGGAACAATAAAAAACCTGAATAGCCACAGCAATCCTGAGAAAGAAGAGTAAAGTAGGAGGGATCTCAATACCAGATTTCAAGCTGTATTACAAAGCCACTGTTCTCAAAACAGCCTGGTACTGGCACAAGAACAGACATATAGATCAATGGAATAGAAAATAGAATCCAGATATCAACCCAAATCACTATGCTCAATTAATATTTGACAAAGGAGGCATGAGCATACAATGCAGTCAAGACAGTCTCTTCAATAAATGGTATTAGGAAAATTGGACAGATACACGCAAAAGAATGAAACTAGATCACCAACTTACACCATACACAAAAATAAACTCAAAATGAATACAGGACTTAAACATAAGATGGGAAACCATAAAAATACTAGAGGCATCCACAGGCAGCAAAATCTCAGACATATGACAAAAGAATTTCTTCACTGATACTGCCCCTAGGGCAATGGAATCTAAAGAGAAAATAAACAAATGGGACTACATCAAAATAAAAAGCTTTTTTACAGCAAAAGAAACCATCAACAAAACAAGAAAGCCACTGTATGGGAGAACATATTTACAAATGTTATCACTGATAAAGTTTTAATCTCCAAAATCTACAGACAATTTATACAACTTAATAAAAGGAAGATAAATGCGCCAGGTAAAAAATGGGCAATGGACCTAAATAGAAACTTTTCAAAAGAAGACAGAAGGAAAGCCAAGAGGCACATGAAAACATGGTCAAAGCCACTAATTATCTGAGAGATGCAAATCAAAACCACAATGCGGTACCATCTCACACCTGTCAGAATGGTTATCATCAAATGACAAGTGCTGGCGAGGATGCGGAGGAAAAGGAACCCTCGTGCACTTCTGGTGAGAATGCAGGCTGGTGCAACCACTGTGGAGAATAGTATGGAGCTTCCTCAAAAAAACTTAAAATGGAACTTCCATTTGACCCAGTAATCCCACTCCTAGGAATATATCCCAAAAACCTAGAAACACTAATCAGAAAGGATTTATGCACCCCTCTGTTCGTAGCAGCACAATTTACAAAAGCTAGGATTTGGAAACAGGCTAGGTGCCCATCAGCAGATGATTGGATCAAAAAACCATGGTACATCTACACAATGGAATGCTATGCTTCCATAAAAAAGAAGGAATTCTCATCATTTGCAGCAACCTGGATGGAATTGGAGAAAATCATGCTGAGTGAAATAAGCCAGTTAATGAAAGAGAAACACCACATGACCTCACTCATTTATGGATAATAAAGAACATTATAAACTGATGAACCAAAAAGATAGATATAGAGACAGTAAAGCAACAAGCAGACTGTCAAATTACAGCAGGGAGGGAATGGAGATAAGAGATCAACGGAAGGACTTGTATGCATGCATATAAGCATAACCAATGGATGCAAAACTCTGGGGAAGGAGGGCATCTATGGGAGTGGGGGGGCAATGGACAGATATGTATACATATAATACCTTAATTAAAAAAAGATGTTTGAAGGGTTAGGTTTCTTCTGGAGGCTACTTGGAAGAGCCTATTTGCTTTCCTATTCCAAACTTACATTAGAGTGCACAAAGTATTTGTTTCTGATTTCATAGTGAGGGACTAAAGACAGCTCTTAACTTGTGATATAAATTGAAATGCCCTATTGTTTTTGGCTAATGTGTCATGAAGTCCATTGTTTAACATTCAAAGTTTATACAAAGAAAGTTAGTTCTCCCCCTTGTTGAAAAGATAAATATAATTTTATGTAGATATCAGGGCCTGTGTTCCAACAACAAGTCAGTTTGCTGACATTTAAGTTTTCTAATCAAGGCTAGGTTCTCAGTCTGAAATTTGGGAAAAAAATTAAACCATGGTTGCGGTAAGATGCTAAGATGTTAGTCCCCTAAAAAACCAACAGATTTTGTAAGGAAGAATTAGTAAAAATCTGGGAGTCCCTTGACTTTTAAACTTGTCTTTTGGGAACACAGAATCTCTAGGAAAACATTTCATTCTGTCTCAATCCACAGGGAAACCATGTAATTAGAGGTTGAAATAACAAGACAGAAATGCACCTAATGAGCAGACATAGAGAGCTGTAAATATCTCATCATCTCCAGTCTCTCAGTGTGTGCAACCTTGGGCTGCATGGGATCTGGTTGTTGCTTTTTAAATTTGTCTAGGAGACTGTTTGCCTCCTTCCTGCTGTCTTGTTTGGGCAGAGAGCTTCAGTCTCCATCATCAACCATCCAGGAGACTGGAATTTCACACAAAGGCTGTCCCCTAAGATTT
This sequence comes from Vespertilio murinus, assembly GCA_963924515.1. Classification (NCBI taxonomy): domain Eukaryota; kingdom Metazoa; phylum Chordata; class Mammalia; order Chiroptera; family Vespertilionidae; genus Vespertilio; species Vespertilio murinus. The sequence continues at coordinate 85,071,750 of OZ004708.1, read as the reverse complement.
CTCCATCAGGTGAGTCCAAGGATCTAGCAGGTACTACAAGAAAGAGTCAGAAAGAATCAAACCTAAGAAAATTTACTTGAGGTCTCTTGATAGCCATCAGCCTATGGTTGTTTGTGTGATTAACTAATTAATGATTAATTTATGATGCTGAAGGGAGAAGTGAACATTAAATTGTTGACAACAGATGGATGCCCAATTAGAGGTGGCAATGGTAGATAAGTATTTTAAGTAAAAGTGGAACCTATACAATGAGTTTTTTGTAACTAAAGGTAGTAGAAAAACAGAGTCCTTGCTAAAAAGTGATGTCCAGTAAAGTGAAGGTGATTCTTTATTTTTATCATGGGGTTGATTCCATAATATTTCTGTATTGAAGAGAAAAATCCAGATTCAATATATTTATTGTAAATATTACCTTGCAATAGTAGTTCATGAGACATACATTTCATACTGTCTTTCAGTCTGGCTATTAAATTCACATGAAACAGAATTTATTGGATAAGTAAAAAGAGGTATACTAATTAGCTTAACTTTGCAATTACTTCATTACCTGTGACCTGGAATACATTTGTGTGTCAATTATTTATTTGTTTTGTCTATTGTAAATTGTCTGTACAAGACCTGGCATTTGTGTAGTGCAGCCAGTGTGTTTTCATTCCTGTTTTTTTTTATTGCAATCTTCTAAACAAGAAATTGTAATCTTCTCTACCAAATTTGTTGTCATTGAGTACTTTCATGTGTGTGTATGTGGGGACTGTGAGTGTTTATTGTGTGAGCTCAAATCTACCACTTAGCCATATTGTATTCTCTCAGATTCTTCTTAGTTTTCACTTTTCTTACTGAAAATAAATTTAGCTATTACTTGTGTACTTTTCACTTGTGAATCTTTGCTCTCAACAAAAATGAAAGTGAATGTTCTTATGTGTACTTTGTGCCAATAAATCACCCTACCCCCAACAAGCCAACTTGTTTTACATCTCCATTATCCCTCATTGTTCCTTTTGGCCTTTTGCCAGAACCTCTATTTCCAAAATGTGCATCATATTCTACTGCCCTCTAGAAGGCCTTCTTTGTCTTTGACTAAAGATTAGCATTACTATTAGCATATTTAAATCTAATAACTTTATGTAAGAAAAAATATAACTTAGACACCGCTTTCCCCAAATTTAAATGCCATTCTATAATATTCCAATATTTTCAAGTTTTTAGAAATTTAATCTGGAATTAGTGGCTTATTTGGATGATGTTATTATTGTTTTCTATATTTATATAAATTAATATGATTTTCACTTAATGTTTTATGCAATTGTTTCATAGCCACCATGCACAACCTAATTTCATTCCTGCTGGTAACCTATATTCCATAAAGTCTTAGTTTTTAAAAAAATGTCTCTTCCTATGTTATTCACATATACATACTCATATGCTTTATGTAAATTCATAAATAGAGTTAGATACTCTCTTTATGTGTTGTACACTCTTTTATCCATGTCCATTCTTTCTTTTTTTTTAAATAAATCTTTATTGCTCAGATTATTACAATTTTTTCTCCTTTTCTTCTCCATAGCTCCCTTCCACCTGATTCCCACCCCACCCTCTGTCTTTACCCCCTCCCCCACTATTGTCCTCAACCATAGGTTATACAATTTTAATCCAGTCTCTTTCTGAACCCCACACCCCTTTCACCCTGATAATTATCCACTCCCTTTCTTTGCCCCTAATTCTATTATATTCACCAGTTTATTCTATTCCTCACACTTTTAATTCACTTGATCTTCTTCTGCTTCTTAAGTAATACTCTTCAGCATTTCATATAATACTGGTTTGGTGGTGATGAATGCCTTCAGCTTTTTTCTTATCTGTGAAGCTCTTTATCTGCCCTTCAATTCTGAATGATAACTTTGCTGGATACAGTAATCTTGGTTGTAGGTTCTCGCTATTCATCACTTTGAATATTTCTTGCCACTCCCTTCTGGCCTGCATGGTTTCTGTTGAGAAATCAGCTGATAGTTGTATGGGTGCTCCCTTATAGGTAACCAACTGCTTTTCTCTTGCTGCTTGTAAGATCTTCTTTTTGTCTTTTACCCTTGGCATATTGATGATGATGTGCCTCGGAGTATTTCTTTTTGGATTCCTCTTGTTTGGGGTTCTGTAGGCTTCCTGTACTTGTAAGTCTATTTCTTTCACCAGGTGAGGGAAATTTTCTGATATTATTTCTTCAAATATGTTTTCAGTATTTTGCACTCCCTCTTCTTCTGGCACCCCCATAATTCTGATGTTGGTGCGCTTAAAGTTGTCCCAGAGGCTCCTTACACTATCTTCAACTTTCTGGATCCTCTTTTCTTCTTCCTTCTCCAAAGGAGTGTCTTTTGGCTCTTTGACCTGATTCTTGTGTTCCTCCGTTCTGCTGTTGGATCTCTGCATAATATTTTCCATTTTAGTCAGTTTATGTATACTTTTTAGTTGGGTCTCATGAAGTTTATCAAGCTTTTCTAGAATATTCTTGCATAACCTTAGAACCGTAGTTCTGAACTCTATATCCTCCATCTCTTTCGTTTGAGATCTATTTCTTTGTCTAGGCATTATCACTATTTTTCAGAGTTGGTAGGATGGCTTTGTGTGTTTGGTGTCCTATATGGCACAGTGGGTCAGCCTCCTCAGTTACCTGAGGTAGACACTGTTGGTGCTCCCCTTTGTGGACTGCGTGCAAAGCCTTGTTGTAGTTAAGTCTTTATTGTTGTGAATTGACCTTCAGGCCAATTGGATGTGGGTATCAGCTGTGTCTACTCTGGGATAACTTCTGTATTGGAGACAGTCTTATAGGATCAGACTTGAAAAACTGCAGAAGCCTCTGCTCAGCTTGGATGGGGCGGAGTCTCAGGGCTGAATTGACAGTCTTGGCTTCGGTCCTGCCCTTGTGCACTCGCCTGAGTTTCCGCCTGACCTCTGCCTTCCGCGGCTTCCCTGAGTTTCCGCCTGACCATCCCAGGTTCCCCGTGCAAGAGCGTGGGTGCCCCCGGGGCTCGCCCGGACTTGGGCTGGTCTCTGTAGTCTGGAGCTTCTGACTCCTTCCGCTACAGAGAGGCCGCCACCTTGTACAGAGAGGCGGCAGCAGCCTCCATGGTCAGACCTGGAGCTTCTGACTCCTTCCGCTATGGAGAGGCGGCAGTCAGACCTCAGCGCGTTCTCATTCGCGTGTGCGTGACTGTAGACTGTAGACCCTGCCGGCTGTGGCTCCCGGTCCCGGTCTCCCAGTCTCTGAGTCTCTGGGTGCCTTTCTCTACAGTCCAGACTCCACCCATGTGAGCCTGGGACCATGGGGTTTTGGCTGGAGTTGAGGTTCAGTACAGTCGGAAAGGGTTCCATGCAATCGGGAATTCCTCCCCTCCCGCCAGGCAGGCATTCAGCGGCTGCACTTCCTCTCCGCACGCGTGAGCATCTCCCTACCTCAGCGCTTTTCGGCTCCCAGTCTGATCCATGAGCCTCTCTCTTTCTTTCTAGTTGTAGCTATTCCACTCTGCCAGCTTTCCTGAGGTTTTGGTGAAGTCCTTTTTGATTTTAGTTGTTTTTAAAATTAAATTGTTGATGAGGCGGCAGCTTAGGAGACTGCCTAGGCCGCCATCTTGGTTCCGGAGCCCATTCTTTCTTATTACTAACAACATCTTATGGTCTTCTCTCCACTCAGCTAGTGTAATAACAATTCATTATTACTATGTGCACACAATATTTTATGATGTGGTTATGCTATTTCAAATACTTTCTCAATACATTGTATTATAACAATTATACAGGAATATTCTGAGATTGTTACATTAGAACTCTGGTTCTCCACCAGCAGCAGTATTGTTCCCCCAAGGGACATTCAGCAATATTCAGAGACATTTTTCGCTGTCACATGGAGGTGTAGGTAGAGTTCAGGGGTGCTCTAAACATCCTACAATGCATAGGATTCTTTAGAGCACCACAGGCAATGATCTGGCCCAGAATGTCAATGGTGCAGAGACTGAGAAAGCATGACTAAAGAATATATGTACTTGTAATAACTGTGTTCAGATAGATTTCCCAATGATGTAACACTTTAAAGTTCTACCAAAAAAGAAAAAGAGTACCCCTTTGCTACTGCTTGAAAGTTCCAACTCTGGTTAATGTGACATTTTAGTTTTTTCCCCAACCTTATAGGTATTAAATTTTTTTATTGTTTTCTGGATTTTCCTGAATTTTATCAAACATTCACATGTTTCATGGTTTTGTTAATTTTAATATTATTTTTATATGATGATTAGTCTTTCATTATCAGCCTTTTAAATGATTTTTAAAAAAATATTGTGGTGGGGGAGGTTGAGGAGGATGAAAGGGGCATAAATCATGATAGAAGCAGACTTGACTTGGGGTGCTGAACACACAATATGATATACATATGATATATTATAGAATCGTACACCTGAAACCTATATAATTTTATTAACTGATGTCCACATAACAAATTCAATGAAAAAATTTAAAAAAGGAGTATATTAAGTAAAATTAATATTTGACAATTGATTTTTTGGGGGCTGTTTGGCCAAAGAGAAGTTTTACATCTTTTAAAAATTAAACATGTCTGTCTTATTACTTCTGAGTCTCTTGACATAACTACGATGGTTTGGCCCACCCATGAACATTGACATGCAGTTTTCTATTTGTTAGCCTAAGAGTGATTGGTTACTCCTATAGTGAGTAGACAATACATCCATTCTTTGTAACATGAATAATGGGCTCAAATTCATTTTCCTTTAGGATGATATTTATTTTCCAACTTTCACAGCAATTCATTCTTTCCAAATATATTGAAATGCAATCTTACATTGGTTAACATACTTATATAGAGTCCTAAATCCTTATTCACTCAACTAATAATAACTGAGCACCTATCATTTGTCACAATTTCTAGAAACTTTATAGGTTACCTTCTATATCTATGCCATTGCAAATTTAATTACTAATCCATGTTGGTATCACTAAATTATTGTTCCTTTTCCATATTGTTTTCATTAGTTTTTAATGCTTCACTCAATTTTCTTTAATTGATATCAGTTGGTTTAAAACCACTCTGTTTAACCAGGTTTCATTCTCCCTATCATGCCTTTCATTTCATAACTTCACATTTACTTAAAGGTTTGCCTATGTAAGTGCACATATATTCACAAACAGCTGTGAGAATACAAACGTGAACAAAAAAGATGATGTCCTCCTTGTCTGGATCTGGTACTGTGATGGTGAAGACAGAGAACAATGAAATGAATGTTTGTATGACAATGTGGTGAGGCATAAATCATATGAAAAAAGTTAGTGTAGAAATATGGCTTCTCATGGTGAGTGCAGGATTTAGAGATCTTGTCCTGGGAGGCCTTTGCATGTTGGATGAGACAGAATTAGATTGCGCCCATTATTTATCAAAAATGAATTCAAAACCCAACGTCCAAGAAAAACAATGATGCCACATAGGAAAAGTGAGAAAGGGGGTTTGTCTCATTTTCCATAAACCATATAAAAACCAACTGGTTAAATATATATAGAAGGGGCACAGGAAAAACTTGTCTTCTACTGCTTGATGTTATAAATATTCAACCTGTGTTGTTTTGTATATTTCCTTTTGTGAGCTATTGGTTTATTTTTTGGTAATTTTTCACTTGGAGTAGTCAATCTATAAGGTGTTTCATACCATCCTACCTAATAAAAGAGTAATATGCAAATTAACAATCACTCTGCTCTACACACCATGCCCACCAGCCACGCCTACCAGCCAATCAGAGAGAATATGCAAATAAACTCAACCAAGACCAAAATGGCTACAGCCACAGAAAGAAAGAGGGAGGCATTTCCCTGGCAATGGAGGAAGCCAAGCTTTTTGCTTGCCCTAGCTGGCCTAAGCCTCTGCTCAAGGCTACAAAGTTTCAATTATAGAAGGTAAACAAATCCAAACAGAAATGGCTGCCACCACTGAACCAGCAGGAGGCTTGGCTCAGCTCCAGGCTACAAATATAGAAAGTAAACATATCCTAGATACCAGGTCCTCCACCTGGGTCACCAGAGGGCATGGCTGGCCTGCAAACCACCACAAGCCCCTTGCTCAGGCTGTCCCACGCCCCAGGGGAACCCCCACCCTGATCTGGGACACCCTTCAGGGCAAATCAGCTGGCCCTCACCTGTGCACCAGGCCTCTATCCTATCTGATAGAAGAGTAATATGTAGATTGACCATCCTCTAATACACAATATGGCTGCCTCCATGTGGACAAAGATTCTGCCCATATGTGGACACAAGATCACCAGCAGGAGAGGGCAGTTGGGAGGCACTAGGCCTGCAAGGGAGGGCAGTTGAAGGCCATCAAGCCTGTAGGGGAGGGCAGTTAGGGGTGACCAGGCCTGCAAAGGAGGTAAGATGGAGGCAAACGGGCTGGCAGGGGAGCAGTTAGACATCAATCAGGCTGGTATGGGAGTGGTTAGGGGGTGATCAGATTGGCAGACATAAGCTGTTAGGGACAATCAGGAAGGCAGGCAGGGAGCAGTTGGGAGTCAGTAGTCTTGGATTGTGAAAGGGATGTCCGACTGCCCATTTAGGCCTGATGTCGGTGGGATCGGACCTAATCGGGCATCTCCAGAGGGGTAACAGATTGGAGAGGGTGCAGGCTGGGCTGAGGGACAAACCCCACCCCATGTACGAATTTTGTGCACCATGCCTCTAGTACATTTATAACTACCCCTGTCTTTTGGAGAAATTTATTTTTTCTCCTTTATTATTTTTGCTGTCCTCAAGGGGGTATAATTAGGGTTGGAAAGCTGCTAGAATCCAAAGAAGATTTTGCTTCTTCATCATCTCACAGGGACCACCTGAGCTCATTAGATCTCTTTTCTACCTCATGTGCATTTTATTTCTGTCTCTCCCACTATGTTTACTTAACCAATTGTTCATGTTTCTTTAAATACAGGGCAGAAAATGTGCATAGCTATATGAAACCCAAAGTGTCCATGGAAGGCATACAATAGGAATATTTAGGTACTATTTCTAAGTTATTTTTAAAAAACATACTTGATATGGACTCATAGCCTACATGGTGCAGGAGGGAGGGAGGGAGAAGGACATGGAAATAACACAGATGAAGGGGCCCTGGTGTATTTGTGTGTGTGTGTTTGTGTGTATGTATGTGTCTGTGTGTGTTTGTGCGTGCGTGTGTGTGTGTGTGTGTGTGTGTGTGTGTGTTGTTAATTGAGAGCAGTCCTCAGAGCAGAGGTGCTTAAACTCATTTATTCCAATGTGACTCTAATATCAAGAGAAGGTAATAAGGGAGAGATACCTTTCAATTCACTGGATGCCTTTTCAATCAGATTAATGAAGTGCAAGATTTACCAAGTGTGCACAAAGCACCTTCTATGACTTGAAGTTTTAACAGCAGCATGCAGGCTACCCTGTTTCTTAATATTCTGCCACCACCTCTCACCCTGCTCTTTCTTGCTCATTCCCCCGGATACACTGGGTTGTTTTGAGCCCTGATTTTCTAAAACAACCATTTTCTCAGGGCCTTTGCACTGGCTGTTCCTTTTGCCTGGCAAGAACTTCCCCCTTAGTCTGGTGCCTGTTCTTCATTGAGGTGTCTGTGTAACTGTAACCTGTTGGCAAGTCTTGGTTAAAGTCTATAAAAAGAATACCCTCTATGCACTCTCTCCATTGAATGTGATTTACTTTCTTTATAGCATCTTCACCATTGCATATGTGATATTATCATTTCCTTTTGATTGAATTCTTTCTTCATCATTAGTTTGTAGAGACATTTATTTTTCAGCATCCCATATTGTGAACAGTGCTTGAGGCCTGGTATATTTTCAATATATAGGGTGTCCTCCATAAATGTATACACAGTGTACAAACTGATAGCTCAATATTGAAAATAAAATGCATTGAATAAGCACTGGCTTTATTATTATTCAAACTGTGGGCACACATTTTTGAGACACCCTATATATACCTCAAGTGAATGAAACATTCTCAATAAAACAACAATATACATTATGTTTGAAGAATTGATTGATGGTAAAAAAAGGAAATTTTAATGAGAAATGGCAATAGAGATTAATTAATGGGGAACAAAACATACAACAAATATGGAAATTACCTTCTGATTCTAAAATATAAATATGTCATTTATTCTCACTTACTAATGCCTGCTAATGTGAAAATTAATTATTGATTTTTCTATTTCCTAGTAATCATCTCTGACACATGGAACCAAGCAATGGCACACACATTTCAGAATTTGTCCTTCTGGGACTTTCCCAGGCATGGGAACAACAGCCTCTCATATTTGGGCTTTTTCTCTCCATGTACCTGATCACTGTGTTTGGAAACCTGTTCATCATCCTGGCTGTCAGCTCAGACTCCCACCTCCACACACCCATGTACTTCTTCCTCTGCAACCTGTCCTTGGTAGACATCTGTTTCACCTCCACCACTGTCCCAAAGATGCTGTGGAACATCCAGACACAGAGCAAAGTCATCACCTATGAAGGCTGTGTCATCCAGATTTATTTTTATACACTCTTTGTAGTGTTGGACAACTTAATCCTGACTGTAATGGCATATGACAGGTTTGTGGCCATCTGCCAACCCCTGCACTACATGGTCATCATGAACCCCCGACTCTGTGGACTGTTGGTTCTGGTGTCCTGGATAATGAGTAACCTCAATTCCTTGCTAGAAAGCTTATTGGTGGTACATCTGTCTTTTTGCTCAGACTTGGAAATCCCCCACTTTTTCTGTGAACTCAATCAGGTGATCCAACTTGCCTGTTCTGACACCTTTCTTAACAACATTATGTTATATTTTTTAATTTTGCTACTAGGTGGTGGTCCCCTAGCAGGGATCCTTTACTCTTACTCTAAGATAGTGTCTTGTATATGTGGAATCCCATCAGCTCAGGGGAAGTATAAAGCATTTTCTACCTGTGCCTCTCACCTTTTAGTTGTCTCTTTATTTTATGGTACATGCCTAGGAGTGTATTTCAGCTCTGCAGCTACCGAAAACACACACTCAAGTGCAATAGCCTCGGTGATGTACACCGTGGTCACACCCATGCTGAACCCCTTCATCTACAGTCTGAGGAACAATGACATAAAGAGGGCCCTGCAAAGACTCCTTGGCAGATTAGCTTTTCAAGGGCCAACTGTACTAGGCTGAAGAAGTGACCATGAATGAAGGGTTCAAACCTCAGAGCCCGTTTTTTTTCTGATACAAATAAAGCCTATCTTTGACCATAAGTAATTGGAAATTCTCATCTCATTGGTTAACATGAATTCCTTTAGAATAATTTATTCTCTTATGACATATATTATCCAAAGGAATATTTCTATTGCTTCCCTGAAAGAATAGTCATGAATTCCACTACCCCTACGACCAATACTACATTTGGATACTAAGGCTATTTACTTAATTTTAATGTAGAGGAAAACATGAGACCATAGTCTTCATGGTGCACATCTGATCTTTAAAGAGTGGATATGATGTCTATGTGTCAGGGTCCTTATTCATTGGGGTGAAAAATTACCTGGAGAGGTTTATGCACTTTTTCTTAACTATTTTCCTGTTTGGGCTAACAATCTTTTAATGTACCCCCTACAAATATGACCCCTTCTAATGATCCAAGTTAATATCTCCCCTTTTCTAAAGTTTCCAAATCTACCAAAGAGACAGTGAGTGAACAATCTCCATATCGTACACCATATGTCCTAATGAAGCTTATATCACACATATTTTCTCCATAAGCCACATCACAGCCTTCTTGCACTTAGGGACACTAGACAGTTTTCAGCACTATACATGGGGGGCCAATTTCAACTGTGAAATCACCAACAGAAAGAACGGAACTGTGAAACGTGTGGTACTACATAGACTATGAAAACTACACATGATGGTATCAGAGCTGAAACAAGAAGGCAGAGTCTTGCCTTGTTGGACCTCAGATGAGAAGCGGTCAATAAGCAATTCAGATTGTTCTCTTCTCTGGGCATGTCTGAGAATGACCCCTGAGTTCTCACCAGTATTGATTTCAGGTTAGAAATGAATGTTTGCAAGTAGGCGAGTTCTCATATATGGAATCTATGAATAACGAAGATTGACAGAAAAAAATGCGCTTGAACACAGACACACAAACATACAGAATATCAAGTGTTTGTAAGGTTTCTTATTCATTGGGGTGAAAAATTACCTGGGGAGTTTTATCTGCTGTTTCTTAACTATTTTCCTGTTTTAGATGAAAATTTTCCAATGTGCTCCCTACAAATGTGACTCCTTCTAGTGCACCAAGTTAAATATCTCCCCTTTTCTAAAGTTTCCCAAATATACTAAAGAGACAGTGAGAGAATAATCTCCATATCATATAATATATGTCCGAATGAAGCTTACTTCACACATATTTTCTCCATAAGTCACATCACAGCCTTTTTGCACTTAGAGACACTAGACATGTTTCAGCGCTATACATGGGGGCCAATTTCAACACTGAAATCACCAACAGAAAACAAAATAAAACAAAACACAATATTGTGAAATGTGTGGCACTACATAGACTATGAAAACTGCACATTATGGTATCAGAGCTGAAATAAGAAGGAAGAGTCTTGCCTTGTTAGATCTCAGATTAGAAGTGGCCACTAAGCAATTCAGATTGTTCTCTTCTCTGGGCATGTCTGAGAATGACTACTGAGTACCCACCAGTATTGATTTTTGGTTAAAAATAAATGTTAGCAAGTGGGTGAGTTCTCAAATATGGAATCTGAATAACGAGGAATGACAGGACAAATGAACATGCACACACACACAAACATACAGAAGATCAATATAAGCAACAATGATAGGATCAGTAGGAAGCCAGCAGGGCTGGAAGAAATAGTGAGGGGACAGTGGAAGGAGACAATGGCAGGGATGGCTAGGGTGGGACATGAAAAGATATGTGGATCACAAGGAGAATTTTTTACTTTTGTTTTGAGTGTAGTGAGAGTCTCTAAGTGTTCTTGAGTGGTGTTGTCCTCTTGACGCTATTGAAGGAACAACCTGTGTGTGAGGGTCAGTGGAGTGGAGAGTTGCTGAGAGGTCAGGGCACAAGTCACTAAACTGTCCCCAGTGCCAAATAATGGGCTGTTCCAAAATGGGGCAATAGAGGAGGAAAAAATGTGTAGATTCTGGATGGATCTTGAAAGTAGAGCCCTCAGGATTTGCTGATTCTTGGGTTAAAAGGATATAGAGCAACAGAGATAGATACACAGATGACTCTAGTATTTTTACCTGGACAACTGGGCCACTAGGAAGAATACCGAGGCCCACAGGGCACAGGGCGGTGCCCAGATTGCACACAGGTCCACAGTAGACTCATCTCCAGCCAAGGTATGACCCTTATTTGAGAGGTCTGATAGTGTGGATATCGTGAGGGGAAGAGCCTGCTCAGAACCAGGTACATCTCTCTTTGCCTCTCAAGTCCACAACCCAGTACTCCCCTTCTGGGTATGTTCTCTTCCTTTCAGTCTTATTTCCATAACTACTGCTCCCTAGAGACTCAGATGATGTGCTTTTGATTCATTTGTCCTGAAAATATATGGCATGAGCACCCATTGAAAGCCTTATGAGGAAGAGTCTAGAAGTAGGGATGGGTAGGAGGATATTCCTCCCAAGGAGATAGGTAGGGCTCTGTCTAGAAACCCAGTAGTATCTCCAGGGCATTCAGAAAAGGGGAGGTATTCTCCTAGGCCAGGAAAGAGTGGCCACTTTTCAGAACAGCCTTCCTTTGGGTCCATGTGGTGACCGTCCCCCATCATGGCTTCAGCTGCTCTGACCTTCCAACTCTCAGTTCCTCCTAGAAGCCCTTTTTGTAGTGTTTGATTTTCCTCACCTCTTCCTTCCTACCCAGCTTTGCCACTCCCTGGAGCCTCCTTCCCAGTATCTCCATGGGCCTGGCTACCCAGGGTGTCCCAAATACTAATAGCCCCCACAGCCCTGTGTGGGACTGGAGCCATAGGGCAGATGTCCAGCCCTTCCTGGCACTTTTTCTGTCTCCCTTTCTACTATCTGGTTATGTCTGGGTCCCTCCTGTCTCTCCATGTCAAAGGTCTCATAGGGGTCATCTTAACTCATTTGTCCTCAACTGAGCACTGACACCTGCTCTAGTTACTGCTTTTCTAGGTTATGAGTCTAGATAGACACCAATACTTGGAAGCTAGTGCTCATAGAGGCCTTTCTGGGTCTTAATAAATCAGCCCACACATCTCTTGATGGTCTATGAAAGAGGATCTCCTGTTCCTGTTCCTGTTTTACATGTAGGGGAACTAGAGCACAGACAGGTGAGGTTTCTCACCCAGGGCCACACTGCCAGATAGTAGTAGAGTTAGGAACTGACTCCTGACCACTCTAGTCTTCTCTCATGAAAGTTATACACATGGTTCCAGCTTTCCTTTCTGTCCAGATTAGAAAGACAGGAAATGGCAAATGAGCAAGAACCCAACATTCACTGGGAAGGGCGATGAAGATTTCAAAAGAGGAGGGCTGGGGGAATGCCAGCCTTGATTGGGGGTGAATGATTCACTCAGACTCATAACATAGAAAAGCTGTTATTATAGGGAAAGAATATAGATTAAAATCAGAAAAGGGGCACCTGGGTGTGACTAAGAGGATGCCAGGCATGAGCTTCCACTTGTCCCCTCCCAATGCAGTCCCAGCTCTCAACTCTCCCAGAAATGATGTGTGACAACCTTCACTGAGTATTTCCAACCAGGGAAACCCAGCAGAACCTTGGTGTCAGGATTTTACTTGGAGTTGTTCACATGGGCTTGGATGACCACTCACGGGGCTGACCTCAGGTTATTCAGAGAACAAGCTAATAGTGCACAGTGGCCCATGGCCTCTATCCTGAATCACATGGTGAGCATGACTCTCTGGCATGGTCTGAGATGTGAGCTATACAGATACTCTTATCAGGCAAGATACTCCAGGGCATTAAAGAGATGACTTACCAGTCTCAAGGCAAATCTTCACGCAAACAGGTCTTCCTTTGAAAGGTGCAAACCCTCTAAGTTAACTCTTTGTGGTATAAGAGTAAGTAGGTCAGAGAGCCTCAGAGCTTCCAAAAGAAGGCCTAATGCCAACCAGCAGCAGAGGCCTTGCTTCACTGCTATGATTCGTCTGGGCGCTTATAAACTCCATACAAAGAGGAGGAATCTGCAGATGTCTCTGTAGCTCCTGCTTGGAGGCCCCTGACAGTGGCTGACCTTGCACCTCCTTGGAGATCTAAGGGCCAATGTACCCAGTGGTCAGAGTGAGACCATATAAGATCACAACTCTTCACATCCATAAGAGACACACTCAAGGGACAGATTCAGTGAGCACCAAAGCCACACTGAAGCAAGTCCTACCCCATAAAGGTATCTTCTGCACAACAGATCTTCCAGTATAGATACAGCTGGTCATCATAGCCAATTGGCTTGGATGTCAATTCCTCCTAGTGATACTAACAGCAATCAAAGGTTAACTACAACAATATTGTCAAACAGCCCACAAAGGGGTACACCCAGAGCGTCCACCTCAGGTGATTGGGGAGGCTGAGCCAATGCCTACATGACACCAACCACACAAGGCCACTCTATCAACTCTAGGAGACTTAGCAGCTACCAAGTACATAAAAACAAACATAGAAAAGCAGCCAAAATGTGGAGACAAAGAAAGAAGACACAAATGAAATAAATGGATGGAAGCAGAATACTGGATATAGAGTTCAAAACCATGGTTATAAGGTTACTCAAGAATCTTTTAGAAACCTCTAAGAATTTTAGTGAGACCCTCAAGAATATGAAAAAGGACCAATCAGAAATTAAGCATGCACCAACTGAAATAAAGAATAATATACAGAGATCCAACAGCAGACTAGGGGATCCAAGAATCAAGTCAAATATTTGAAATATGAAGAAGCAAAAAACACCCAACCAGAAAATCAAAAAAGAAAAAAAATATATAAAAATATGAAGATAGTGTAAGGAGCCTATGGGACAACTTCAAGTGTACCACGTCTGAATTATGGGCTGCCAGAAGAAAAAAGAGAGAAAGATACTGAAAACCTATTTGAAGAAATAGTGCCAGAAAACTTCCCCTACCAGGTGTAAGAAATAAATTTACAAGTCCAGGAAGCACAGATAACACCAAACAAGGGGAATCCAAAGAGGATCACACCAAGACACATCATAATTAAAATGGCAAGAGCAAAAGTCAAAGAGAGAATCTTAAAAGCAGCAAGAGAAAAAGAGTTACTTATAAGGAAACACCCATAAGACTGTCAGCTGATTTCTCAACAGAAACTATGCAGGTCAGGAAGGAGTGGCAAGAAATATGCAAAGTTATGAATAGCAAGAACCTTCAACCAAGATTACTCTACCCAGCAAAGCTATCATTTAGAATTGAAGGTCAGATAAAGAGCTTCATAGACCAGAAAAAGCTAAACGAGTTAATCACTACCAAACAAACCAGTATTTTTCCCCCCATTTTTTTATTAAGGTGTTATATGTGTACGTATCTTACCATTGCCCACCCCCCCACCTCCCATTCATGCCCTCCCTCCCCAGAGTTCTGTGTTCGTTGGTTGTACTTATATTCATGCATACCAGTCCTTCGGTTGTTGTCTTATCTCCCCCCAGGTCTCCTTCCCCTCCCTGCTGTCATTTGACAATCTGCTTGTATTATGGTGACTATCTCAGGACCACACGAATAGAGTCCGCTCCTCCTCTGGTTCTCACCGGCCCTCCCCCTGGGTCCTACTGCTTCCCTAGGGACACACGGCTCACCCGGGGCACACGGTCCCCTGGGACACACGGCTTGCCTGGGCACAGGGCCCCCTGGGACACACAGCTCACCCAGGACACCCAGCCCCTTTGGGGACACGGCTCACCCGGGGCACACAGCCCCCTGGGACACACGGCTCACCCGGGGCACATGGCCCCCTGGACATATGGCTCACCCAGGGCACACGACCCCTCTCGGGCGCGGGGGTCACGTACTGGAGGGGCCGCGCTAGCTCCTTGCTATCACGGCAGGCAGGCTGGGACGGTTGCAGGTGGGCTGAGATGGCTGCAGGCGGTAGACCGCCCTCAAAGGTGTCTCGTTCGGTGCGGAAGCGGAGCAGCTGCGGACGCGGAGGCTAAGTTCTGAAGCCACACTCTCTCTGAGCCCGGGGCGTAGTGAGCTCTGATTTCGGTGGATTCCCATTAGCCGGGGAGGTGGTGGGTGCAGCAGCCACGGTAGCTCCTGTGTCTCAATTTCCCCTGTAGTATTAAAATCTACATGGCAGTAGTTGCATAAGCTTTGGAGCAGGCTGCTGCTGGTGGCAGTGGAAAGACTTGCTGGGGCACAAAGGGAAGGCGCCGCGCTAGCTCCCCACCAATAAGGTGCGTGCGGAGACTGGGCCCAGCTGGCCGCAGGCCGGGAGATGCCGTGACAGCTCCTCGGGATGGTTGTGGTCAGGCGCCGAAGGTCCCATAACAGCTCCCTGGTTCCCATGGCTGGCGGGCTGGCCCAGTCCTTGGGCCCCAGGGCGGAACGAGGTCTGGCTTCCCCCATTCCCGGCAGCGTCTCCGGCAGGTCCGGTTTCACTGTAGTTTTAAACTCCACATGGCAGCAGCGGTGCCCTGCTTGGTGTCAAGTAGTAGCCTTCCCATTTCTGGGCTGAGCTCCAAACCAGTATTATATGAAATGCTGAAGGGTATTCTCTCTAAGAAGAGGAAGAAAAAGGTAAAGATAAAAATTATGAACAAAAAGTGACAACAAATACATATCTATCAACAAGTGAATCTAAAAATTAAGTGAATAAAAATCTGATGAACAGAATAAACTAGTGAATATAATATAATCAAGGACATAGAAAGGGAGTGGATTGACAATTCTTGGGGGGAAGTGGATATAGGGGTTGCAGGAAGATATTGGACAGAAACCTTATACCTATGGATGAGGACAGTGTGTGTGTGTGGGGGGGGGGGCGGGGAGAGTAAAGGCATGGGGTGGGGTCGAAACTGGGTGGAGGGGAGTTATGGGGAGAAAAAAAGGAACAACTGTGATAATCTGAACAATAAAGATTTATTTTTTAAAAAGGAAATGTATTACTTGCTATAGGCCACAAAGTTCAATATTTATCAGTTAATTAAAATGGTTTATAATTCAGAAAAAAAAGAGAACAAGTGCTAACTAAAACCAATAGCAGATAACTACTGCCCTCACATTTACTTTGATTATTATATCATTAAGCTATTGGTATATGAAAAGTTATCCTACAAGCATGATATTAAATATAATTTCATTATTACCAAATGAGATTGCATGTTAGGGACTTTTTCTAAGCTCTGCCAGTCTCCCTATGAGTCTGTTGTTAGCTGTAAGTCTATACATTTATTTCTAAGGCTCATTCATGTTGTTGTATGTGGCCATAGTGATCTCCTTTGATGCAGTACATCATCGGTTTACCTTATTTCGATATCTAGTTTTATCTTCTATTTTAAATAAAACAAATAGTACTGCATATGAATTGCTTTATTTTACTTCTGTGGTTCCAATATCCATGAAACTTAGCTTTTCTCCCATGTAGTAGAAATGCCTCCTACCATAATCAGCTACCTGAGTTCTAGATCCTAGGCCATTTTCCCTTCCATGCTTTTTTTTTTTTTAATATATAAGTGTAATTACATAATGTAAATGGAACATGATAAAAATGCACTATTTGATGAATGAAAATCATACAAAAAAGTGAAGTCCATACCTCATGTTTCCTTTTTTAAATGTCAAAAATTACACAATAAACTTTGATGGTTTCTTATAGTAATTGTTAAATATTAATATACCTGAGCCTAAATTTCCAATGGAATATGGCCATATATCTCATCTATTGCTTACAACATTCATCATGCAGATAGTAAATCTAACCTCAGAGGAATTTATAAGCAATAAAGAAAGTATATGGCTATATTTCATTGAGCCAAAATAAAAAATTCCAAGGTAAAGTGTGTATGTATATGTGTGCTTATTCATATATATTTTTATTTCAAACAAACACACTTACTTATATGTACACAAACACAGATTCACTTATAATCACATATTTCATGTTGAAAGGAAACTTAAGAGAAATTTAAAGAGGATTAAAAAATGTAAAAAATGAATTTTTGGATTAACATAAAATTAAAAGATGTAGAAATTTAGACATGAAGATTTAAAGGCTTATCGCAGTTTAGGTTTTTATAAGGGTATTTCTTGGATCACATGACCTCACACATCTAGACGAAATAATGAACAACATAGACTGGTGAACAAAGATAGACCCAGAAAAAGAGAAGCAGCGATTAGACTCTCAAACCTCAGAGGGAAAGTAGGGGAGGGTGGAGGTAAAGGGAAGAGATCAAACAAAGGACTTGTGTGCATGCACCATGGACAATAGGGGGGTAGAGGAATATGTAGGGAGGGGTTTGGGCTGGGAATGGGGGGGGATAAGGACAATTATGTGATACCATAATCAATAAAAATTAATTAAAAAATAAATTTAAAAAATGTGAGAAAAAAAATAAAGTCAATGGTAGACATGATGAACTTAAATGATGAATTATTTTGCCTACATTCATGCCTCAAAGGCACCAACATCTGGAGCACATTTACAGTTATACAATAAGAAATTCTCTATCAGTTAAAAGGGCTGAACATCTCCAAACTGATTACACATTTCTTTTACTTAAAGGGGGATTATTACTCAAAATGTCTTTATCCAGCTAAGGATAAATGAATTAATTGAGACACTTGATCTTAGCTTACTGAAGGAAATTTTCATTGGACAAAGTGTACTCACTTTTTATTTTTATTTATTTTTATTTTTTAATTTATTAAGGTATTATATGTGTACATAGCTTATCATTGCCCCCTCCCACCTCCAATTCATGCCCTCCCTCCCCAGAGTTCTGTGTTCGTTGGTTGTACTTATATTCATGCATACCAGTCCTTCGGTTGTCATCTTATCTCCCCCCAGGTCTCCTTCCCCTCCCCACTGTCATTTGACAATCTGCTTGTTTTATGGTGACTATCTCATAACCACATGAATAGAATCCACTCCTCATTTGGCAGTCTATTTGTTTTATGGTGACTATCTCAGGACCACACAAATAGAATCCGCTCCTCCTCTAGTTCACACTGCCCCTCCCCTGGGGTCCCACTGCTTCCCCGGGACACACGGCTCTCCCAGGGCACATGTCTCCCCCAGGGCACATGGCCCCCTAGGACACACGGCCACCTGGGACACACGGCTCACCCGGGGAACACGGCCCCCTGGGACACACGGCTCACCAGCGGCACATGGCCCCCTGGGACACACAGCTCACCTGTGGAACATATGGCCCCCTGGGACACACAGCTCACCTGTGGAACACAGCCCCCTGGGACACACAGCTCACCTGGGGCACTGGGGTCACGAATTGGAGGCGCCGTGCTAGGTCCTCGCTAGCACAGCGGGCAGGCTGGGATGGCTGGGGGCGGGAAGACTGAGCTCCAAGGAGTCTCAGCGGAACGGCTGCTGACGAGGAGGCCAAGCTCTGAAGCCACCCACTCCCTGGGCCCGGGGTGGAGTGAGCTCTGTTCTCAGTGGTCTTACCTCACTCACAGCAGTGGCAGTGGGTGCGGCGGAGGCGGTGGCTTTTGTGGCTCAATTTCCACTGTATTTTTAAAATCCACATAGTGGCAGCAGCACCCCTCCTTGGGGTCCTGGAAGAGGCTCTGGCTCGGCCCTGTGGCAGTGGGCCTGAAGGGTGAAGGGATCGCCGGGGCTGTGAATGGAAGGCGCCGCGCCATCTCCTCACCAGCATGGCGGGCAGGCTGGGACAGCTGCGGGCTGGGATGGCTGTGGGTGGGGAGACCGCGCTCAAAGGCTTCTTGTCCTGGCAGGAGCCGAAGCCGCAGTGGAGGCCTGGCATCAGCTCCCTTGCTCCCACGGCGGGTCGGCCGGGATGGCCCACTCTCTGGGCCCGGCCCGAGGCGGAGCGAGGTCTGGCTTCCCTCATTCCCAGTGGCAGCGGCTCTGGCAGGTCTGGTTCCGCTGTAGTTTTAAACTCCACATGGCAGCAGAGGTGCCCTGCTTTGTGTCTAGTTGTGGCCTTCCCATTCCGCCAGCTTTCCTGTGGGTCTGGTGCGATCCCTTTCGATTTTAGCTGTTGTTTTTTTCCAAATTGTTGATGAGGTGGCAGCTTAGGAGACTACCTAGGCCGCCATCTTGTTTTGGTCAAGTGTACTCACTTTTTAATGCTAATGTAAAATTACCACACAATTGATTTAAAACAAACACATTCATGGTCTTACAATTCCTGAGGTCAGAAACAAAAAATGGGCCTCATTGGGCTAAAATCAAGATGTTTGCAGGGCTAGGATTTTTCTGGAGGCTTCAGGGAAGAGTCTATTTTCTTTCCTATTCAAAGTTTAGATTAGCATGTAAAATAATCAAAATATGTTCCTTATAATAAACAAATATTTCATGGTGATGGGACTAAATGACAGCTCAACTTGTGATATAAGGAGAAAATGACAAATGCCAATGGCTAATGAGTCATGAAGTCCAGTATGTAACACACAAAGTTTATATCAAAGGAACTTAGTTTCCCCCTTTGTTGAAAAGAAAAATATCAATTATCTGTAGATATTAGGGGCTGTGTCCCTATAAAAATATTGGAGATTCAAGTTTTCTAATCCATACTACATCCTCAGACTTAAATTTGGAAAAATTTTAAATCAGCATTGAGATATGTGCTGGAATGTTAGTTCTCTGAAAACCAGCAAATGTAATGGGGAATAACTAGTTAAAACTGGACTCACTTGAATCCTAAGATGGTCTTTTGGGAACACAGACTCTTCAGGAAAAATGTTTCTTCTGTCCAGACCCACAGGGAAATCAGGTGAAGTTACAGTAACAAGTCAGAAATGCACCTAATGAGCAGACAGAGGGAACTATAAATATCTCCTCATCTCCAGTCTCTCAGCGTGTGTGACCTTAGGCTTGATGGGACTTGGTTGTTGCTTTTGGAATCCTATTTGTCTAGGAGACCTGTGCTTGCCTACTTCCTGCTGTCTTGTCTTGGCAAAGAGCTCTAGTCTCCATCATCAGACATCCAGGAGATTGGACTTCCCCATGGAGACCTTATCCTTAGATTTCCCAAACAGGTGAGTCCAGAGGTCCAGTAGGTACTACCGGAAAGGGTCAGAGAGAGTCAAAGCCAAGCACATGTACCCGAGGTCTCTTGATAGGCATCAGACTGTGGTTGTTTATTTACCTGATTAATGAATTAATGATTAATTTATGATGGTGAAAGAAGCAAACATTGAACTAATTGCTAAACAACTAACTGATGGAGGATCAATTATACTGTAAATGTGAGGCATAAAGTAATTCAAGTAAAAGTAGAATGTGTACACTGAATTTTGCAACTAAAGAGAGGAGAAAAATAGAGTACTTGCTTGGTATGGAGGGATGTCCAGTAAAGTCAGGGCAGTTCTTTATTATTATCATGGCATCTATTTGACTATGTTTCCATCGATGAGAAAGATTTAGGTCCAATATATTTCTTGCAAAAAAAGTAGTTCATGAGACATACATTTCACAGGATCTTCTTTCACTCTGGTATTCAATTCACATGAAAAAGAATATATTTGTTAAATAAAAAGGTATGCTAAATAGCTTAACTTTGCAATTATTTCATTTTCTGTGACCTGAATATATTTGTGGGTTAGTTATCAATTTCTTTTCTCTCTTTTATGTTGTCCTTACAAGTCCTGACATGTGTGTAGCAGGATCAGAGTATTTTTATTACTGTTTTCGATTGCCTTCTTCTAAACAAGGAATTGGAGGTTTCACCCACTTTGTTGCTTATCATCGAGTACCATCGTGGGCAATTGTGAATGTTTTTAATAGTGAGGGCTCAGATCTGTCACTCAGTTATTCCCTCCATTGCTTTTTAATTTTTACTTTTCTCACTGAAAAATAGCCAGCTGTTATTTTTATATTCTTCACTTGTGAATCTTTGGTATCAACAAAAATGGAAGTGTATGCTTTTCTGTGTACATAGTGCTAATAAATGATCCTACACCCACATTGCCAACTTGTTTCACATCTCCATTTATACCTTATTGTTCTTTTTGGCCTTTTGTTGTTAGCTCTATTTACAAACAATGCATCACCTTTTACAATCCTCTGGAAGACATTCTCTTTTATTTACTAAAGATTACCTTTACCTCTCATTAGCATATTTGAATCCAATGTCTTTATATAAGAAGAAAGTATAGTTTTGATACTGATTTCCTCCAAATTTAAAATTCATTCTAGCCTTGCCCGCATGGCTCAGTGGTTGAATTAGGAAGTCACAATTCAATTGCTGGTAAGTCCAGGCTTGGTCCTCGGTAGGTGATATGGGAGGGGGAAGTCAATCAATGATTCAATCTCATCATTGATGTTTCTATCTGTCTCTCTCTCTTCCTTCATCTCTGTAATCAGTAAAAATATTTTAAAAAAAGCCATTCTATACTATTCTTTTATTTCAAAGTTATTGGAAATTTAATCTGTTAATGTTATTAATTTATTATTATAATTTGTCTATATATATTTATTAATTCAATTCTCACTTAATCTTGTTTCATACAGTTCTTTTGTAACCATTATACTTAACCTAATTTCACTTCTTTGATAATCTTTATTCCATAAACTCTTATGTTTAAAAAACTTCCTTCTGTGTGTTATGGAGAGACCTCCAGAGAAGACCACCAAGATGCCAGATCAAAATTTATGCCTT
Organism: Vespertilio murinus; assembly: GCA_963924515.1. NCBI lineage: Eukaryota > Metazoa > Chordata > Mammalia > Chiroptera > Vespertilionidae > Vespertilio > Vespertilio murinus. Next base: position 85,049,893 of record OZ004708.1, on the reverse strand, counting down.
TATTAACTAATTTGAATCTGGGCTCTCACCCTACTGTCGCAGCAGTGAGAAAAGAGAGCCCCGAGCACACAGGAAAGCCTGCTTTTATCTTTTTTTTTTTTTGAGGCTTAGTCTATTTGGAAAATTCTAATTGGTTAATCTTTATAAACACTAGTCTATAAGCTAAAGTTTACATAACAGGAAAGCTGAAGGCTATTCCTCTACCATTATAGTTTGTTTTGAGACCTTGGGTTATTGTGATTTAGGCTAGCTGGCAGTTGTTTTGAAATGGTGGGGGGAGGTATAGCTGACTAGGCAGAGTTCTTTGTCTGTCCTAGGGTCATGATAACCTATCACACTATGAGCTATGAAAAATTCCACTAGTACAGTAACATCGTTAAAAGTTTGCACAACACCTGGGGCGGGGGTCTTATTTTCAGATTAAGTGGTTTCTGTTTGACTGGGTTTGTTCTATTTGTGCTGCCTTCCGATTGCTTGGAACAGGATATGCCTGGGGGTTGGGGATTGCAGACAGAGTCAGCTTAGACTAACATAATGCGCATCATGCTACATTCTTTGTTGTGGGTCTGGGAGCTCATTCCTCCCATGGGCTGGAGTCCTGCCTCGACAGGGTCCTGCCAGCTATAACATGTGTTATGCATACATATACATATACATTTGTACAAATGCATAAATAGCATCCTGTGCCCATCAGAAAATCTTTTTGTGTCATGTAGTGTTGTTTTTTCTAAGTGTCCACTCTTCCTTATGATCTTTCCTCCAATCAAATAGTGTGGTGCCAATTCATTATTACCATGTATACAAAATATTTTATGATGTGGCTGTGTTATTCACACTTGAAAGCCTTTCCTATACAGTTTCAATGAGTTGTTATTATATAAAAATATTTTTAACTGTTAAATTCAAATTCATGGTTCTCTAATGGCTAGACAGTATTTTTTCCCCAGGGGACATTGAGCAAAGTCCAGAGACGTGTTTGTCTGTCATATGGAAGGTGTAGGCAGAGTCCAGAGAGGCACAGGAGAGACCGCACCACAGAAAATGATCTGGGCCTGAAACTGGTTTGGCTCAGTGGTAGAGCGTCGGTCTGTGGACTGAAAGGTCCCGGGTTCAATTCCGGTCAAGGGCATGTACATTAGTTGCGGGCCCATCCCCGGTAGGGGGTGTGCAAGAGGTGGCTGGTCGATGTTTCTCTCTCATCAACGTTTCTAACTCTCTATCTCTCTCCCTTCCTCTCTGTGAAATATCAATAAAATATATTTTAAAAAAAGAAAATGATTTGGCCCAGAATGTCAATAGTGCAGAGACTGATAAACCATGGCTGAAAGAACATATGCACTTATAATATTTATAGCTGTCTTCAGATTGGTTTCACAATGTTATAACACTTTACTGTTATGCCAGAAAAGAAAATAAAGAATCTCTTTGCTGCCTGTTTGCAAGTTCCAACCCTAGTCAGTGCAATACCTTTTTAAGTTTTACTCAGGCTGAGAGATGTGAAAGAATTATTTTTTTCCTGACATTTTTCTGAGTTTCATCAAAGATTTATATATTTGATGGCCCTGTTAATTTGAATATTATTTTATATGCCTATTGTTATTTCATATTTAGCCTTTTAAATGATTTCTAAACATTATTATGTTGGGGCAGGTTGAAGAGGGTAACGGAGATAAATGGTGATGGGAGGAGACTTGACTTGGGTTGCTAAACACACAATATAATATACATATAAAGTTTAATAGAATTGTCTACTTGAATAATACCTGATTTTGTTAACTAATGTTATCCAAATGAATTCTATGAAATTTAAAAATAAAAATAAATATAAATCCTTATTTCTGAATTGATTTTGGGGGACGTTATGGTCATCGAAATGTTTTACATTTTACTTAGTAATATATGTCTGTTTCATTACTTCTAATTCAACTGACTTAATTATGATGGTTTGGCCCAGTCATACAGATTAATGTCCAGTGTTCTATCATTTCACATGAAAAGTATTGGTTATACTTAACAGTGAGTAGGCAATCTCTGACTTTTTGTAATGTTACTGGGGGAGGGGAACAACTTCATTTCCTCCAGGTTGACATATTCCCAGGTTTTATTAAACAATTTAATGTTTACAAATATGTTGAAATGTAGACTTTCCATGGGTTCAGTGCACTTATATATTGAGACCTAATTCCTTATTCAGTCAACAAATAATAATGGAGCATCTGCTGTTTGCCACAATTTCTAGAAACATTATTGATTATCTTCTATGTCTATGCCATTGCCAATTTGATTATTAATCCAAGTTACTAACCCTAAATTATTGCTATTTGTTATACCTTGTTTTGGTTAGTTTTTTTTTTTTTTAAATATATTTTATTGATATTTCACAGAGAGGAAGGGAGAGAGATAGAGAGCTAGAAACGTCGATGAGAGAGAAACATCGACCAGCTGCCTCTTGCACGCCCCCTACTGGGGATGTGCCCGCAACCAAGGTACATGCCCTTGACCGGAATCGAACCTGGGACCTTTCAGTCTGCAGACCGACGCTCTATCCACTGAGCCAAACCGGTTTCGGCTTGGTTAGTTTTTGATGCTCCACTCAATTTTCTTTAATGCAGTTGCTTGGAAGTTGCTCTATTTAACCCAGGTGTCATTCTCCCTGTCATGCCTTTCATTTCACAATTTCACATTTACTTAAAGATTTGCCTATGAAAGTGCACATCTATGCACACACATTTGTGAAAATAAAAAAATGAACAAAATAGTTGAAGCCCTGCTTGTTTGGATCTGGCACTGTGATGATGAATTCAGAGTACAATGAAATGAATGTTCCTTAAAAATATGGTCAGGATTAAATCATATGAAGAAGGTTACTCAGTGTAGAAGGATGGCTCCTCATGGAATGTGGAGGATTTATTGGTCATGTCCTGGGAGGCCTTTGCACATTAGATGAAGACCAGAATCAGAATTAGACTGTATGCCTTGATTTGTAAAAAATGAGATCAAAACCCAAAGTCCAAACAGTGTTGTTTTTATATATTTCCTTTTGTGAGTTATCTATTTATTTATTTTTTGTTAGGTTTCTCTTGGGGTAGTTACATCATCCTATATAATAAATGCCCAATATGTTAAGTGTCTGGTCATCCTGTCAACCTTTCAATCAATCAAAGTGTAATATGCTAATGATATGCTAAGGTTACTCAATTGCTTGCTATATGTTCACTGACCACCAGATGCTCCATCCTGTAGGTTAGCTTACTGCTGGGGTTCAGCCAATTGGAACTGATCAAAAGGGCCAGACATGCCCTGGAGCCTTCCCATAGTCCCTCCCCAGCTAGCCAAACCACTGCATTCCTCCCTGGCCCCAATCTTACATTGGTGGGTTCCCTTGCCCTGGCCTGTACTCTCTTGCAATCTGGGACCCCTTGTGGAATGTCAAAGAGCTGGTTTTTGGCAGAACGACGAGCTGCTATGACATGCACTGACCACCAGGGGAAGATGCTCAATAGAGGAGCTTCCCCTTGGTGGTTAGTGTGCTCCCGAATGTCCAACTGGTGGCTTAGTTGGACATCCCCTAAGGGCTCCCGGACTGCAAGAGGGTGCAGACCCAACTGAGGGATTTCCCTTCCCCCTCTCCCACTGAGGGCACAATTCCATGCACTGTGCCCCTAGTATATCTAAAAATACCTTTGTATTTATGATAATTTTATTTTTCCTCTTCTAATATTTTTGCTTGATTTTGAAGGGGATATAATTAGGGTTGGAAAGCAGTCAGAATCCAAAGAATATTTTCCTTCCTCATTGTCTCTCAAGGACCACCTGAGCAAATTAAATATCTCTTCTTCCTAGTGACCAGTTTTTGCTCTCTCTCCCTCTAAATTTATTTAATCTATTGTTTATATTTCTTTAACTACAGGACAGAAAATGTGCATAGCAACATGAAACTCCAAGCATATTTGTCCATGGAATGCTTACAATAAAAATATCTAAATTCTATTGCTTAATTCTTTTTGGAAAAGCAGCTTGATTTCAACACATTGAATTGTATCTTCTTATAGCCTCAATAGTAAGGGAGTGAGAAGCACATGGAAATAACACAGATGAAGAGGCCATGATGTTTTGGAGAGAGAGAGAGAGAGAGAGAGAGAGAGAGAGAGAGAGAGAGAGAGAGAGAGAATACGCCTTGTAAACTGAGAGCAGAGGTGATTGGTCTCATATTCCAATGTGACTCTAATATGAGGAGATAATAAGGGTGGGATCCTTTTCAATTAACAAGATGCTTTTGCAACCAGATTAATAATGTGCAAGATTTACATAGTGTGCACAAGACACTCTCCATACCTTGAGGTTATAAGAGCAACATGCAAGCTACCTTTTTTTCTTAATATCATCTGACATCATCTCTGGTCCTGCTTTGCTATGTTCATTTCCCTGGACACTCTGGCTCATTTTGAGTCCTGATTTTCTGAACAATCTTCTTCCCCAGGGCCTTTGCACTGGCTGTCTCTGCACCTGCCAAACACTTCAGCTTCAGTCTCCCAGTAAGTCTTCTTTGAGGACTATCTGTTAAATGTCACCTGTAGGCAAGTCTTGTCTAAACTCTATCAAAAAGATCACCCTCTATCCACTCTCTCCATGTAGTGTGATTTACTTTTCTTAATAGTATCTTCACCATTGGTTATGTTTTATTATTATTTTATTATCTTCTTTCACCATCATTAGTTTGTAGAGAATTTTTTTCAGCATCCCATGTTGTGAACAATTCCTGGAACATGGTCGATGGTCATTATATATTTCTCAAATGCATGAAATATATTCTCAATAAAGAAACAATATATACAATGTTTAAAGAACAGGTTGATGGTAGAAAAGAAAATTCTATTGAGAAATGCCAATAGGAATAATACCACGATGGGGAATAGATCATATACCAGAAATGGAAATTATTTTGCTGATTCTAAACATAAGTACGCAATTTATTCTCAGTTACTAATGCTTGTTAATGTGAAAATTTGCTTTTAATTTTTTCTATTTTCTGGCAGTCATGTTCTCCAACACAAGAATCCAAGCAATGGTACACACATTTCAGATTTTCTTCTTCTGGGACTTTCACAGGCACTGGAACTACAACCCCTCATATTTGGGCTTTTCCTTTCCATGTACCTGGTCACTGTGTTGGGAAACCTGCTCATCATCCTGGCTGTCAGCTCAGACTCCCACCTCCACACACCCATGTACTTCTTCCTCTGCAACCTGTCCTTGGTAGACATCTGTTTCACCTCCACCACCATCCCAAAGATGCTGTGGAACATCCAGACACAGAGCAAAGCCATCACCTATGAAGGTTGCATAGCCCAGATGTATTTTTTCATACTTTTTGCTGGGTTGGACGACTTCATTCTGACAGTAATGGCCTATGACCGTTTTGTTGCCATCTGCCACCCCCTGCACTACATGGTCATCATGAACCCCCGGCTCTGTGGAGTGCTGGTTCTGGTGTCCTGGATCATGAGTGTCCTGAATTCCTTACTACATAGCTTAATGGTGTTGAGGCTGTCCTTTTGCTCAGAGTTTGAAATCCCCCACTTTTTCTGTGAAATCAGTCAGGTGCTCCATCTTGCCTGTTCTGACACCTTTCTTAACAACATTATAATGTATGTTATAGCTGGGCTGATAGGTGGTGGTCCCCTTACAGGAATCCTTTACTCTTACTCTAAAATACTTTCCTCTGTATGTGGAATCCCATCAGCTAAGGGGAAGTATAAAGCAGTTTCTACCTGTGCATCTCACCTCTCAGTCATCTGCTTATTTTATGGTACGCTCCTAGGAGTGTATCTCAGCTCTACTAATATCCACAGTGCACACTCAAGTGCAGCAGCCTCGGTAATGTACACTGTGGTCACACCCATGCTGAACCCCTTCATCTACAGTCTCAGGAACAAGGACATAAAGAGGGCCTTGGAAACATTTGTTGGCAGGTAAACTTTTCATGGGCCAACTGTACTAGGTTGAACAGTTGCCCAGGAATGCAGGGTTCAAATCCTCAGGGCCAGATGTTCTGACACAAAGTATTCCAATATTTGGACATTTTGCAATTGGAAATTCTCATTTATCTCCTAGGTTAATATAAATTACTTTAGCATTATTTATTATCTTATGACATATTTCATTCCAAATTATTTTTCTATTGTTTTCCTGATATAATATTCATGAATTATATTATTCCTGTGGAAATAATTATACTTGGCTGCTAAGGTCATTTGCATAATTTTATTTTAGAGGTAACTCTGAGACCACAGTTTCACTTAGTTGTTCATCATTACTCTCTATAGCACCACCTTTACTGCTCTTCTTGATAATGTGGACTTTGACATGTTAGTATGTTTTATAGTTAGCCTCCTGGTCTTATGTTCTTCATTCTATTATTCATCTCTGTGTCCACATGCCTACCATTACCCCTGGCAAAAATTGACTATCAAACACATGTTTCCAAGAAGAGTCTAAAAAGAAATACACAGTTTACTAGATAGATTGGTCTAATATCGTTAGAGTCAGAGATGACCTTAAATGTGATGAAAAAATAATAGCCATCAATAGTTTAGTATACAAAAATGTTTTTCATGCCAATTATATTCTTAATAAAGTCTGGGATATACTGTCCATGTGTAAGTCTCGTTATTCATTGGGGTGAAAAATTATGTGGTATATATTTATTTTTTTTCTGAACTATTTCACTGTTTTTCCTATAAAACTTTCTTTTTATATAATTTTTAAATAATTTTTCTCAACTATTTCACTGTTTTTGCTATAAAAACTTTCTTTTTATATATATATTTAAAAAGCATGACAGAGAGAGAAGAGAGAAATATCCATATCTGAGAGACATATTGATTTATTGTCTCTCATACACATTAAAATAAGGGATCCAATCCACAAATTGGAAATGTGCCCTGACTGGAAATAGAACCAGCAACCTTTCTGTGCATAGGATGATGCTCAACCAACTGAGCCATATAGGCCAGGGCTCCTTTAAAACTTTAAATGTGAGTGCAGCTCCTGGTGTGGCTGAGTCACCGCCCTGTCTCCCCTTCCCTCTCTGAGAGGAGCAGCAGCTCTCCACTGTGGTTTGAATCCATGGGGTATTGATCATCCTGCTCATGCTGAAGGCATTAAGCTGCAAATTGAAGGTGAAGGTGTTGAGTCTCAACCCATTAAAAACAAACATTTCCAGAAGGTGCTTGACCAAAAAGGATCCCCCAAGGGACTGCAGGCAGAAGCTGAGACAGCTAAGGGCCGCACGCTTCGAGGGGAGAGGCTGAAAAATGGCGGAAGAATAGCCTGATCCTTTCCCAGAGCGACCTAAGGGCAAAGACGGGGAAATCTCCCCATCTTGACGGGAAGAGATTTGGATTAGAGGACAGAATAGTAAAGACTACCAAGTAGCTGTTCGCCCCTAAACGCTGACCACAATCAGCGCGAACACTTGGATTCAAAGGATTGCTCCACCCCAGGGTGAAAAATCAGATTTTGCGGAGATCAGGAGAGAGAGAGAACTACATAAAAAGGCATCAAAAAAGAAATATCATGGGGGAGGCTAAGAAACAACCCGCCTATGAAAGAAAATCAGCCATCACCAGAAAAGGAAGTAAATGATTTAGAGGCAAGCAACCTACCAGAGCAAGAATTCAGAGTAATGATCATGGGATGGCTAAAAAGAATGGAAGACAAATTTGACAATCTGAGTAAGACCCAAGAGGAAATGAAGAAGAACCAAGAGGATCTGAAGAAGAACCAAGAGGAAATGAAGGTGACCCAAGAAGAAATGAAAAATGACATCGCTTCTATGAAGAACTCAATAGAAAGCATCAAGAGTAGACTAGAAGAAGCAGAGGACCGCATCAGTGAGCTAGAAGACAAGATGGAAAAAAATACCCAATTAGAGAAGCTGCTAGAAAAAAAAAACAAAAAAAAAACAGGAGGAGAGCCTATGGGAGCTTTGGGACAATACAAAACAAAACAATATTAGAATAATAGGGGTCCCAGAAGGAAATGAAACTGAGCAAGATATGGAAAAAGTATTTCAAGAAATAATGACAGAAAACTTTCCTGAGATAGAGAAGAAAAAACCGACACAAATCCAAGATGCTCAAAGAGTCCCCAATAAAATGAACCCCCAAAGATCAACACCCAGACACATTATAATTAAACTGGCAAAAAACATTGACAAAACCAGAATCTTAAAAGCAGCCAGAGAGAGACAGAAAGTTACATATAAAGGAACCCCCATCAGACTAGCAACTGATTTCTCAACAGAAACTCATCAGGCCAGAAGGGAATGGGATGACATATACAAAGTCATGCAAAGGAAGGGTCTGAACCCAAGAATACTGTACCCTGCAAGGCTGTCAATCAAAATTGAAGGTGTAATCAGGAGCTTCACTGACAAAAACAGACTAAAGGAATTTATCTCCAACAAAGCAGCAATGCAAGAAATGCTAAAGGGTCTACTGTAAAAATAAAGAAATAGGAAGCGAAGAAGGAACAAAGGGGGATAGAATAAAAATGGCATCAAATACCTACCTATGAATAATTGCTTTAAATGTAAATGGTTTAAATGCTCCAATCAAAAGACAATGGGTAAGAAAGCAAGACCCATATATCTGCTGTCTACAAGAAACCCACCTCAGAAAAAAAAGATGCCAACAAACTGAAGGTGAAAGGATGGAAAAAGGTTTTCCAGGCAAACGGAAATGAAAAAAAAGCTGGGGTAGCAATACTTATATCTGACAAATTAGATCTCAAAGTGAAGGACTTAACAAGAGACAATGAAGGCCACTTCATAATACTAAGGGGAGCAAAGAAGAAATAACCCTGGTAAAAATATATGCACCCAATACAGGAGCACCCAAATACATAAAAAAAACTGCTGGAAGACATTAAGGGAGAGATTAATAGCAATACAATCATAGTAGGAGATTTTAATACCCCACTGTCACCTTTGGACAAATCATCTAAACAAAAAAATCAGCAAAGAAACATCAACGCTAAATGACACACTTGACCAGATGGAATTAATTGACATCTTCAGAACATTTCACCCCAAAGCCACAGAATACACATTCTTCTCAAGTACACATGGGTTATTTTCAAAGATAGACCACATGTTGGGACATAGGCAAAGTCTCTTCAAATTTAAGAAGATAGAAATCACATCGAGCATCTTCTCAGATCATAGTGGCATAAAATTGGAAATCAACTACAATAAAAATAATCCAAGGAAATCAAACAAAATACTACGAACAACTCTTTTCCAACAAACTGGACAACCTGGAGGAGATAGACATATTCCTAGAAAAATATAACCTGCCAAAACTCAATCAGGAAGAATTTAAATATCTCAATAAACCAGTTACTTGGGAAGAAATTGAAACAGTCATCAAAAAGCTTCCAGCAAGCAAAAGCCCAGGGCCAGATAGCTTTACAGGAGAATTTTACCAAACATTCAAGGAAGAACTAAAACCTATCCTCCTCAGACTATTACAAAAAATCCAAGAGGGAGGAACACTTCCAAACTCCTTCTATGAAGCCAGCATCACCCTAATACCAAAACCAGATAAAGATAGCACAATGAAAGAGAATTACAGGCCAATATCCCTCATGAACATAGATGCCAAAATCCTCAACAAAATTCTAGCAAATCGGCTCCAACAGAACATCAGAAAGATCATACTCCATGACCAAGTAGGATTTATTCCCGGAATGCAAGGATGGTACAATATCTGCAAATCAATAAACGTGATACATCACATAAACAAACTGAAAGTTAAAAATCATATAGTCATATCAATTGATGCAGAAAAAGCATTTGACAAAATCCAACATCCTTTCCTGATAAAAACTCTCAACAAAATGGGAGTACAAGGATCATACCTCACCATAATAAAAACTATATATGATAAACCCACAGCAAACATCATACTCAATGGGCAAAAACTAAAACCATTCCCCCTGAGAACAGGGACAAGACAGGGATGCCCACTCTCACCACTTCTGTTTGATATGGTACTGGAAGTACTAGCCATTGCAATTAGAGAAGAAGAGGAAATAAAAGGCATCAAAATTGGAAAAGAAGAAGTGAAGTTGTCCCTATTTGCAGATGACATGATATTGTACATAAAAAACCCAAAAGACTCCATAAAAAACTAATAGACTTAATAAACGAATTTGGCAATGTAGCAGGATACAAAATCAACGCCAAGAAATCTATGGCATTTCTATACACCAATAGTGAACTCATAGAAACAGAGACTAAAAAAGCAATCCCATTTACCATCGCACCAAAAAAAATTGAGATACCTAGGAATAAATTTAACTAAGGTGGTAAAAGACCTATATGCTGAAAACTACACGACACTGAAAAAAGAGATAGAGGAAGATGTAAACAGATGGAAGAACATACCATGTTCATGGATTGGTTGAATCAACATCATCAAAATGTCCATACTTCCCAAAGCAATTTATAAGTTCAACGCACTCCCTATTAAAATACCAACAACATACTTCACAGACCTAGAAAGGATTCTCCAAAAGTTTATTTGGAACAATAAAAGACCCCGAATAGCCGCAGCAATTCTGAGAAAGAAGAGTAAAGTAGGAAGTATCTCAATACCAGATTTCAAGCTGTATTACAAAGCCACTGTTCTCAAAACAGCCTGGTACTGGCACAAGAACAGACATATAGATCAATGGAATAGATTAGAGAACCCAGATATCAATCCAAATCAATATGCTCAATTAATATTTGACAAAGGAGGCACGAGCATACAATGGAGTCAAGACAGTCTCTTCAGTAAATGGTGTTGGGAAAATTGGACAGATACATGCAAAAGAATGAAACTAGAGCACCAACTTACTCCATACACAAAGATAAATTCAAAATGGTTACAGGACTTAACATAAGATGGGAAACCATAAAAATACTAGGCATCCACAGGCAGCAAAATCTCAGATTTATGCCAAAAGAACTTCTTCACTGATACTGCCCCTAGGGCAATGGAAGCTAAAGAGAGAATGAACAAATGGGACTACATCAAATAAAAAGCTTTATTACAGCAAAAGAAACCATCAACAAAGCAACAAGAAGTCCCACGGTATGGGAGAACATATTTGCAAATTATATCAGTGATAAAGGGTTAATCTCCAACATCTACAGACAGCTTATACAACTCAATAAAAGGAAAATAAATGATCCAATTAAAAAATGGGAAACGGATCTGAATAGAAATCCTCTCAAAAGACGACAGAAGGAAGGCCAAGAGGCACATGAAAACATGCTCAAAGTCACTAATCATCCGAGAGATGCAAATCAAAAGAACAATACGATACCATCTCACACCTGTCAGAATGGCCAACATCAACAAAACAACAAATGACAAATGTTGGCGAGGTTGCGGAGAAAAAGGAACCCTCGTACACTGCTGGTGGGATAGCAGGTTGGTGCAACCACTGTGCAGATCAGTATGGAGCTTCCTCACAAAACTGAAAATGGAACTCCCATTTGACCCAGTAATCCCACTCCTAGGAATATACCCTAAGAAACCAGAAACACCAATCATAAAGGATATATGCACCCCTATGTTCATAGCAGCACAATTTATAATAGCTAGGATTTGGAAACAGCCTAGGTGCCCGTCAGCAGATGAATGGATCAGAAAACTATGGTACATGTACACCATGGAATACTATGCGGCCATAAAAAGGAAGGAATTCTCATCATTTGCAGTAACCTGGTTGGAATTGGAGAGCATCATGCTGAGTGAAATAAGCCAGTCAATGAAAGAGAAACACCACATGACTTCACTCATTTATGGATATTAAAGAACATTATAAACTAATGAATAGAAAGATAGATATAGAGACAGTAAAACAACAAGCAGACTGTCAAATGACAGCGGGGGGGGGTGTAGGGAGATCTGGGGGAGATAAGAGATCAACCGAAGGACTGGTATGCATGCATATAAGTACAACCAATGGACACAAAACTCTGGGGACGGAGGGCATGTATGGGAGGGGGGGCAATGATAAGTTATGTACTCATATTATACCTTAATAAATTAAAAAAATAGTAAAAAAATAAATAAAAAATAAAATTTTTATTTTTTTAAAAAAACTTTAAATGTGTTCCTTACTAATGTGACTCTTTCTATTGTTCTAAATTTACTATCCCCCCCTTTTCTAATTTTTTTTCAAATCCACCAAATGGAAAGTGAGTGAACAATCTCACTACAACACAATATATATCTGTACACTCAGGAATATCTTCAATCTTTTTAAAATATAATTTTTAACTGATTTCAAAGAGTAAGGGAAACGGAGAGAGAGAGATGGGAACATCAATAATGAGAGAGAATTATTAATTGCCTGCCTCCTGCATGTCCCTACTAGGGATTGAGCCTGAAACATGGGCATTCCTTGACTGGAATTGAACCTGAGACCCTTCAGTCCCCATGACGTTACTCTATATACTGAGGCAAATCAGCAAGAGCAATATCTTCCTTTTTATGTTCAAAGGATTAATCCTGTCCTATTATGTGCATATTTTCTTGCACAAACATGCATAACCTTTCGTTCTGTCTTGACTGCCTAGAAGCAAACTTCAATGGAGTCACTTTTATACAGTTATCTAAAATGCATTGGAATTACAGTATGATTGTGAGTGCTATCCTCAAATATTAGTACATATGTCAAAATCAAGAAGTAGCAGATTATTATAATACCCCCCAGTTCTTTTTGCTTTGATTATAGTATCCATTCACTATTGCTATGTAACAAAGAATCCTAAAAGCAAATGGTTTAATATTATTCCTTTATTTCCCAATGGCTTAGTGTAGTGTGGAGGTTCTCTGATCTCTGCTGGTGTCCTCATGAGTCTATAATCAGCTATAGGTCAGCGGGGATGTCTCTGTTGACCTTGGATGGGCTTTCTAATGCATTAAGGCCTCAGCTATGGTGAATGACCTGGGGACAGGGCTTGGCTGTAATAAATGAGCTCTGTCCCATGTCCTCTCCTTCTATGGGTTTGCTCACATGGTCGAGCCAGGTCTGAGTGAGAGCAGTGGAAATGCAACAAGGCCTGGTAAAGTACTCTGTTCTTTCCACCATATTTTATTGGCCCAAACAAGTAAAAAACCCTAAGTCCAGCCCAGATTGAAAGGTGGCTAAAAAGACTACTCATCTGGAACTCAGTCACAAATTGTGAAAGCTGATAAAGAATTGGGGCCATCTCTTCATAGAGTCTACCATTTGTGTAACTTTTAATACAGTAAAGTTTTATTTCTACATCAGTCCTCAACAGCTGAGTGATCTTAGAGGACAAAGTGAGAGTAAATACATATTTAATGAGAAGATGTGGAAATCCTACTCCAAATATAAATATTCCCACTTTGCCACTTGTCTCCCACTTACCGTTTCTAGTCTGAAAAACTTAGAACTTTTTCCTCCCAGATATCTTAAAGGGATTTAACTAATTGATTAACAGAACTAGAGAAGCTTTTCTTTTTTTTTGATAACCATATTTTTAGCACTCTCATGTAAATTGTTTTTCTTTTCATTAAGCTTTTCTTAACATATTCATAATGATTTCCAATCTGAAACTTGTATTTGTAGGGTGTCAAGCTCCTGATGGAAGGAGATGACATTTGAATTGCACATACAATAGAGAAATATATATTTGAAAGAGGAGAGAGAGTTGCTGACTTTGCACTCAGTGAGAGATGCCAGTCACAAAAAGACAACTACTGCATGGTTTCACTTATATCACCTATCTAACGTAGTCAAATTCAGGCCAGGCCAGGGTGGTTCTGTGGTTGAGCATCAGTCTATGAACCAGGAGATCATGGTTCAATTTCTGATCAAGGCACATATCCGATTGTGGGTTCGATCCCCCAGTGGTGTATGTGCAGGAGGCAGTCAATCTATGATTCTCTGTCATCACTGATGCCTCTCTCTTCTTCTACCTTCTTCTCTGAAATCAGTAAAAATATATTTACAAATGAAGAAAAAGCTTTCAAATTCATAGAAAAAGAAAATAGAATGGTAGTTGCCAGGTGTTGGAGGAGAGGGATTCAGGAATTTGTGTTTAGTGGGTGTAGAGTTTCAATTTGGGGATATGAAAAAAAATTTGGGGGATATTTACACAACAATGTAAATGTACTTAATACTACTGAACTGCACGCTGAAAATGGTTACAATGGAAAATTTTCTTATGTGTTTTTACCACTTACATTTTTTAATAAAAGGAAGGAAGTTCTCATACATGCTACAACACCAATGACTCTTAAATAAATTATGCTGATTGAAATTAACCAGTCATAAAAGGACAAATACCACAGGACTCCAATTTTATGAAATCTTTAGAGGAGTCAAACTCATAGGAACAGAAAATAGAATTGTGGGCATCATGGGATGAGGAAGGAGGATGGGGACCATGTTCCAGGTTGTGAAGATGAGAAAGTTCTGGGGAACTGGTGGTGATGGTTGCATGTAAATGTACTAAGTACATTTGCCCAGATGATATCCAAGTAGGAAGGAAAATCCCTAATGCTTTAAAGCTCAGAGGTTTGGAGTTTGCTTGTTACTAAAGAAGAACTAAGCCCATCCGGACTCAGATGTGGCAGCTGATATTTGAGTTCATCCTTGTGTGTGCTGATGCCCTCAACTGTGAAACATAGAATTAGGACTATGATGAGAAGTAAGGCACTTGCCTCAGGAGCAAAATTTAAGGGGCACCAGAGAACTCAGTAGTCGAAATGACTATTATGTGAATGCAGTTTTTAACAAAATGATTAATGCAAAACATTCATGATGATAAAAATAGCAAAATGTTTAATTAAAATGGAGTCTGTCACAGTCAGCAAGGTACTGAGACATTGTAGAACAGAGACCCAGGGAACAATCAATCTTTGCTCCTCGTTTGTCTCACCATAATTCCTGCTGTTGTGAACACCCAAGATTCTGCCTGGGGCTTTCTATGGCCCATGTGGCCCCAGTTCAGAATTGATAGGGAGTTAGCATCCCTGGGAATGACCCTCCATCACTTTTGGTGGGTCAGTTCCCCAGCTTTCTAACTCCTCAATGATGTGTCCTATACAATCTCTCAGAGGTCCCTGGAGGGACTGAGTCCCAGGTGCCCACAATAGAAATGTTCTCATTCAAAAATCTCAGTATTTCTATCTACACCTCCTTATCTCATGTCTCTTCTCTACTCATGCTTACTAAGATCTCTTTATAATAAAATGATTTCAATCAATCCTTTTCTCAGGCTTTGCAGTCAGGAAAAGCCAGCTCAAGGCATTTGTCGATTACAGTTTTATTTCAAATTAGCAAATACTGGAGCTCCAGTTTCACCTTCTAATCTCAGGCCAAATCTGTTATGTTAGTGATTTATTGCTGTGAAACAAATTGCTCCAAATGAAAGGGCTTAAAGTAACAGCAAATAATTATGATCTCAGCGTTCTTGTGGGATAGGCATGAGGTATGGCTTCTCTGCTTTCTTTTCTTCAGAGTCTCTAATGGGACACAGTATCAGCTGAGGGCTTGAAGAGGGAAGGGTCCATTCCCAAGTCTACTCGGGTGTTCTTGGCAGTTGTTGAGTTTACAATCCAAAATTTGTCTATGAGACCTGTGTTTGCCTCCTTCCTGCTGTCTTGTCTGGGCAGAGAGCTTCAGTCTCCATCATCACCCATCCAAGAGGTTGGACTTTCCCATGAAGACCTTCTCCTCAGAGTTCCCAATCAGGTGAGTCCAGAAGGTGCTACCGGAAAGGGTCAGAGTCAAAGCCAAGCATAGTGTACTTGGGGTCTCTTGACAGGTTGTTTGTTTCTTTGCCTAATTAACTAATTAATGACTGATTTATGATGCTAAAAGGAGAAGTGAACATTGAACTAAATGCTGATAATTAACTGATAGAAGACCAATTAGAGGTGTAATTGTGACATAAAGCGATTTAAGTAGAAGCAGAATTTGTACACTGAGTTTTGCAACTAAAGGGAGTAGGAAAACAGAGCAGTAGATATGGAGGGATGTCCAGTCAAGTGAGGCAGGTCTTTATTTTTATCATGGCGTCTATTCAACTACATTTCCATTGATGAGAAAGATCCAGGTCCAATATATTTCTGAAATATTATCTTGCAACAGTAGTTCATGAGACATACATTTCACAGGTTCTTCTTTCACTATGGTATTCAACTCACATGAAAAATAATATATGATAAATAATAAGAGGTATGCTAAATAGTTTAACTTTGCAATGATTTAATCTTCTGTGACCTGAATATATTTGTGGGTTAGTTATTCATTTGCTTAATCTCTTTTAAGTCATCTGTAAACTCTTGACATTTGTGTAAAGGGGTCAGAATATTTTTATTCCTGTTGAATCCATTCCTAGCATAATCAGTATGACTGGGGTGAGAGAAACATGGGAATAACTGGGTCTCAGTGTGGTGGTGGTGGTAGTGTGTGTGGTTTGTGGATGTGAGTGGTGCTCAGAGAAGCGGTAGCTGCATTCATACATTCGAAGGTGGCTCTAAAACTATGGGGCCAGAACTCAATCAAGAGAAGGTATTAAAGGCCTAAGCTGGTTTTGCTCAATGGTTAAAAGGGCAGCCTGTGAGCTCCATCCCCAGTAGGGGGCGTGCAAGAGGCAGATGATCGATGATTCTCATTATTGATGTCTCTGTCTCCCTCTTCCTCTTCCTTCCTCTCTAAAATAAACAAAAATATATTTTAAAAACAAAAAGAAAAGGTACTAAGGAGAGGATCTGTTTCTATTCACAACTCATATTTGCAGCAAGAATAATAGAGTGTAAGAGGCAGTGGGGATGAGGAGGTCCCTGAGGTGTCAGCAGCAGCAGCAGAGAGGCCACCTCAGTCCTCAACGTGTCTGCCACTACTTCTCCTCACTCTCCCTCATGCTCACCCACCTTGCAAACTGGCTTCGTGTTTTCTGACTTGAATATTAGAAACAAGAACCGTTCTTAAGGCCTTTGCGCTGGCCAGTCCCTTTACTCAGCACACACTTTACACACAATCTTGTGTCTCCCTTCCTCTCTTTAGTTAAAGAAAATATTTTCAGGGCCAAAAGCTTTTCTTTAAAAATGAAATTAGAGTTTATTGATCCAAATGCCAGCCAGGAAAGGACCAGGTCCTGCGGCATGAAGTCTAAACCAGCAGCAGCAGAGAGAAGCGGAAAGGAAAGACATGTCCACTGTCCTGGGAGAAAATACTGGGGCGCTTCCAGGATAGGAGCACAAGAAAGAAATATTTACAACTTTGGATTCATTACAGACAGGCAATAGTCCTGAAAGCTCATGCACGTGCAGGCTGCAGGGGCATTGGGTGTCGCTACAGAAGTTGAATCAAAGTTCGAACACACAATGAGGAATGTGAGTAGTGTTATGTAAGTGGGCCCACAGCTTTGACCTGGTTGACTACTATTATCTTTTTATCTCACCTTTTGGCTCAGTGCCATTTAATTTAGGGCATCTCAGATTTATTCCTGCTCGTTTTTGAGGTCTCTTTTCAAATGTCACCTTGCTTACAGATCTATATACACACACATTAAAATGGTACTCTCTATCCACTTTCCCCTTTAGATGTGATATCCTTTCCTTCATACCACAGGCCACTATATGCAATAATTTATGATTTTATCATTTGCTTCTGCATTCTTTCTCCCTTATTGGATAGAGACTTCTGTTCTTCAGCACCCTATTCTCACAACCTGGAAAGTGCCTAAATATGGTCAGCACTCAATTTACACTCCTGGGAAATAAGAAATTCTCATTAAAACTATAGAATACATGAATCCCTCAGATACATAGGTGATTGGGACAAATATTTCATATCAGGGGTAGCATTGGATATCCCCTAAAATGGACTATAGCAATGCACACAATACTAAAATTAATTTCTTGGTTATAAAATATGAATTATTGCATTTTCAATGTGTGAGGAATGCAATTCTGTGTGAAAATTAGTCATATTATTTTCATCTTTCCTGGTAGTCACCTTCACCACATGGGACCTGTAAATGTTACACAATCTTCAGAATTTCTTCTTCTGGGATTTTCAGAGGAACCAGAAATGTAGCCCCTCAGATTTGGGCTTTTCCTCTCCATATACCTGATCACTGTGTTGGGAAACCTGCTCATCATCCTGGCCGTCAGCTCTGACTCCCACCTCCACATGCCCATGTACTTCTTCCTCTCCAACCTGTCCTTGATTGACATCTGTTTCACCTCCACCACCATCCAAAGGTGCTCATGGACATCCAGTCACAGAGCAAAGTCATCACCTGTGAAGCCTGCATTACTCAGATGTATTTTGTCATACATTTTGCTGGGTTGGATGTTTTCTCCTCACTGTGATGGCCTATGACCATTTTACAACCATCTGCCACCACCTGTACTGCATGGTCATCATGAACCCTTGGACTGCTGGTTCCAATATGCTGTATTATGAAAGTTCTGCATTCCTTCCTATAATGCTTAATGGCATTATGACCATCCTTCTGGATGGACATGAAAATCCTTCACTTTCTTTGTTAACTCAATCAGATGATCCAACTTGCCTGTTCTGACACATTTTTAAGTAACATGGTGATGTATTTTGTAGCTCCCATGTTTATTGGTGGCCCTTTCTCTAGGATCTTTATTCATATTCTAAAATGGTGTCCTGCACACATGGAATTTCATCAGCTCAGGGGAAGTATAACACTTGTGTATCTGCCCTCTCAATTATCTCTTTATTTTATTGTACAAATTTGGGTATGTACCTTAGCTCTGCTGCTACCCACAATGCACACTCAAGTGCCACAGCCTGAGTCATGTACTCTGTGGTCACACACATGCTGAATCCCTTCATCTACAGTCACAGGAATAAAGACATCAAACAGGCTCTGAAGACATTCTTTGTGAAGGGAATTACAAACAGACCAGTTGTCCTAAGACTGAAGATGTGCCCATGATGGCGGAGGTCAAAGATGTAGAGTCACATATCATGATGATTTCCAGACCATGGAAATAGAACTTGCTCTTTTCACTTATTTCCTGGAATTTTTGTTTCTTTAACCTCATCTTCTCTATTCAACATATATAATTCAATTAAGTTTTCTGCTCTCTTAGATATTCAACAACTTTTCTCTTTGTTGTTTTTCTACTTTTCCTAATTTATTTTCATCATGGATCAGAATATTTGGAAAATACTTTCCTATCTAATAAAAGAGAAACATGCAAATTGACTGTACTGTTTCCACACCCACCAACCAATCAGAGTGAGTATGGAAATGAACCTGACCAAGATGGTGGTTAATTTGCATATCCAGGTGCAGAGTGAAGACTGAAGACAGCATAGAAAGAAGCCACCCACTGTAGAAGGAAGCGATGCTGCAGAGAAGCAAGCAGGTGTGGTGGGGGAGAAGGGAGGGAAGCAGACTGAGTGGTGGAGGACAGGAGCAGGTAGCCCTATTGCAAGAATCTTCCTATAATGAGCCTCTAGTTTACCTAATAAGACAACTTGGGTATGTTTAGAATATATTTCTTCAAATGACATATATCATAAAGAGAATTTTTTTCCCCTAAAGAATCATCCTGAATTGCACTACTCCTATGGAAAGGCTGCACTTAATGGCCAAGGCAATTTACACAGTTTTGTCTGAGAGGAGAATCTAAGGCCTCTACTGTTCACTTTTATGATTGACATTCCTTTGTATGTCACTGTCTCAATTGCTGTTCCTGATAACATAGACTCTGCCATACCAGTGTGTTTAATAGCTGGTCACTGGGTTTTATTCTCCTCATTAGGATCCTCTCTCAGCTCAGTGTTCACAATCCCTACCTTACCCACTAGCAAAATGATTATCAAATCCAGGTCTTCATTGAAAGACAAATTTTAATAAATAGGTTGACCTAATACCACCTTAAAATCACAGGTTAATTTCAATATGATGGAGCAAATTTTTATATCACACCATTGTATTGCTATGTAAACTATTCTTCACACTATGCATCCATTCATTGGAGTATGGAGGAATGATGCCCATTTGGAAAGGGGTTTATACATATGATTGAAGATTGGTTGGTGTTTCTCTATATTTTATTGGGTTGAAAATTTTCAGTGCTTCCTATAATGTGACTCTTTTATTAACATAAAGAATATAAATTCCCGCTGAAACCGGTTTGGCTCAGTGGTAGAGCGTTGGTCTGCGGACTGAAAGGTCCCAGGTTCAATTCCGGTCAAGGGCATGTGCCTTGGTTGGGGGCACATCCCCATTAGGGGGTGTGCAAGAGGCAGATGGTCGATGTTTCTCTCTCATTGATGTTTCTAGCTCTCTATCTCTCTCCCTTCCTCTCTGTAAAAAAATCAATAAAATATATATTTTTTAAAAAAGAATATAAATTCCCTACCTCTAAATTTTTCATAAGAATGGAAGGGATGGTAAATGATCATTATCAGTTCCATCCATTATACATTTCTATTATGCTCAGGATAATATTCATCCTTTATGATCAAAGAATTACTCAAGAGAGAAATTGCATTCTTGTTTAGTTGTATGATACAGGG
The DNA here is from genome assembly GCA_963924515.1 of Vespertilio murinus. NCBI lineage: Eukaryota > Metazoa > Chordata > Mammalia > Chiroptera > Vespertilionidae > Vespertilio > Vespertilio murinus. The sequence continues at coordinate 85,029,280 of OZ004708.1, read as the reverse complement.
TCACCAATTTTCCTATACACACATACGTGTTCTTCTCACCTCTCCTGGTTACAGGGAAATGAACCTGCAATGATTTTTTATATATAGTTGTCTTAAATAAACTAACACAATGAGTGCTGTCTTGTAAAAAAAATGGTAAGTGTCCTAGTTGGTTGGTTGTTGTCCCCCACACTGAGAGGTTTAACTCCTGGTCAGGGCACATACCTAGGTTTTGGGGTCTATCTCAAATGGGGGTGGGAGTGCATGTAGGAAGTAGCCAATTGAAGTTTCCATATCTCCCTCTCCCTTCCTTTCTCAATCTAAAAATCAATAAAAATTTATTTAGGGGAAAAAAGTGTTATTTTCTTGTAAAATCTCTAATTTTGTTTGTGCCTACTAATTTTTTTTCTTGATTAGCTCTATGATTTGGATTTATAAATTCTGTTTTTCTGTTTTTAAAGCCATGAATTCCTGTCTTTGGTTTGTTTTATTCTATTAATGAATTCAATTTATTTTCATGCTTTATTTATTTATTTATTTATTTATTCATTCATTCTTCTTTATTAATGTATTACATATGTCTCCTTACCCCTTTATTACCCCCCATCTCCCCACTCATGTCCTCACCCCTCTAGTGTCTATGTCCATTGGTTATTATTGTATGCATGTATATAAGTTCTTTTGTTGATCTCGCCCTCTTACATCCACCCTCTCCTGCCTTCCCTCTTAGGTTTGATGGTCTGATTGATGCTTCTCTATGCTTTATTTTTCTTAACTGAAAACTTTAAGGATATTTAAACTTTGATCACATGACAAATTTTCACATATAGAGTTGTCATTGTAATCCCCCCCTAAATATATTTGAATTGATTTCACAGAGAAAGGGAGAGGGACAGAGAGATAGAAACATCGATGATGAGAGAGAGTCACTGATCTGCTTGCCTCTTGCATACCTCCTTCTAAGGATTGCATTTGAGGCCAGGCATGTGCCCTGATTGAGAATAAGACAAATTGAATCATGATCTCCTGGTTCATGAGTTGATGCCCAACCACTGAGTCACACCAGTTGGGCTAATTGTAATCTTTTAAATAGTAGTTTGAATAATTCTCTTGACCAAGTTGTATTTGAGGAGATTGCTTAAAAAATTCCCCCATAAAGTTTTTTTTTAAGTGGCGTTTTATGGCCTTATAGTTAGAAAATATATCTGAATTTTTTCTTCTGATGTTTTGAAATATGTCTAAGAAGTTAACTAACTTTTGTCAATGTTCCATGGGTGCTTAAAAAGGATATGTATTATTTGTTTATAGGCTACAAAGTTCAATATCTGTCAGTTAATTAAAATGGTTTATAATTCAGAAAAGAAGAACAAGTGCCAACAAAAATCAACAGCAGATAACTACTGTCCTCCTTTATATTTACTTTGATTATTATATCATTAAGCTATTGCTATATGACAAGCCATCCTACAATCATGTTATTAAATATAATGCCATTATTACTAAGTGAGATTGCATGTTAGGGACTTTTTTCTGAGCTCTGCCAGTCTACCTATAAGTCTGTAATCGGCTGTGAGTCTCTACATGTGTTTCTAAGGCTCATTCATGATGTTGTATGTGGCCATAGTGCTCTTCTCTTTTGAATAAGGTTTACCTTATTTCTATATCTAGTTTTATCTTCTATTTTAGATAAAACAAATACTACTGAATATGAATTGCTCAATTTTGCTTCTGTGGTTCCAATATCCATGAAACTTAGCTTTTCTCCCAGGTAGTAGAAATACCTCCTACCATTTATCAGTGTGAATCAGCTACCTGAGCTCTAGATCCTTGGCCATTTGCCCTTCCATGCTTTTTAAAAAAGTATAATTGCATAATGTAAACTAAACATGATAAAAATGCACTATTTGATGAATAAAAGTTATACCAAAATTGCAGTCCATACCTAATATTTCCATTAGTATATGTCAAGAAAATACACAATAAAATGTAATGGCTTGTAGTAATTGTTAAGCATTTAATATACCTGAGCCTCAATTTCCAATGAAATATGGCCATATATCTCATCTATTGCTTGCAACATTTATCTTGGGGATAGTAAACGTAACTTCAGAGGAATATTGTAAGCAATAAATAAAATATGTGGCCATATTTCATTGAGCCTAAATAAAAAATTCCAAGGAAAAGTGTGCATGTATATGTGTGCTTATTTACATACATTTTTTATTTCAAATACACCGGCATATGTACACAAACATAGATTCATTTATAATCACATGTCTCATGTTGAAGCTTAAGAGAAATTTAAAGAGGATATAAATGAAAAGAATGAATTTTTGAATTAGCATAAAATTAAAAGATGTAGAAATTTAGACATGATGATTTTAAGTCAACAGTAGACCTGAACTTAAATGATGAATTACTTTGCCTACATTCATGCCTCAAAGGCATCAAAATCTGGAGCACATTTACATTTATACAATAAGAAATTCTCTACCAGCTAAAGAGCCTGGATATCTTCAAACTGATCACACATTTCTTTTACATAAGGGGGGATTACAACTCAAAATGCCTTTACACAGGGAAGGATAAATGAATGAATTGAGACACTTGATCTCAGCTTCCTGAAGAAAATTTTCATTGGATAAATGTTTATTCACTTTTTAATGCTAACCTAAAATTACCACACAAGTGATTTAAAAGAAACACATTCATGCTTTTATAATTCCTGAGGTCAGAAACAGGAAATGGGTCTCAGTGTGCTAACATCAAGATGTTTGCAGGGCTTGGTTTTTTCTGGAGGCTACAGGGAAGAGTCTATTTACTTTCCTACTCCAAACTTATAATAGCATGTAAAATAATTGAAATATATTTTTATAATTAACAAATATTTCATAGTGGGGGACTAAATGACAGCTCTTTTAACTTGTGATATAAGGAGGAAATGCCAAATTGTTTTGGCTAATGTGTCATGAAGCTCAGTATGTAACACATGAAGTTTATATCAAAAGAACGTAATATCCACCTTGTTGAAAAGAAAAATAGCAATTTTCTGTAGATATCAAGGCCTGTATCCCTACTACAAGTCAATATTTGTAGATTCAAGTTTCTAATCCAGGCTGCATCTTCAATCTTAAATTTGGAAAAATTTTAAATCAGAATTGGGATAAGGTGCTGGGATCTTAGTCCTCTGAAACCCAACAAATGTTATAAGGAAGAACTGGTAAAAACTAGACTCACTTGAATCCTAAGCTGTTTTTTTAAAAATATATATATTTTATCAATTTTTTACAGAAAGGAAAGGAGAGAAATAGAAAGTTAGAAACATCGATGAGAAACATCGATCAGCTGCCTCCAGCAAGTCCCCCCCCCCCCCACTCCTGGGGGATGTGCCCACAACCAATGTACATGCCCTTGACCTGTATCGAACCTGGGACCTTGCAGTCCGCAGACAGATGCTCTATCCACTGAACCCAACCAGTTTTGGCCTAAGCTGGGTTTTTTTGAGTACATGCAAACTCCAGAAAAACATTTCCTTCTGTATTCCTTTCTGTCCAGACCCACAGGGAAATCAGGTGATTAGAAATTGCAATAACAAGGCAGAAATGTACCTAATGAGCAGACATAGGGAGCTGTAAATATCTCCTCATCTCCAGTCTCTCAGCGTGTGACCTTGGGCTGGATTGGACCTGTTGTTGCTTTTGGAATCCTAGGAGACCTATGCTTGCCTCCTTCCTGCTGTCTTGTCTGGGCAGAGAGCTTCAGTCTCCAACATCAGCCATCTGGACGGTTGTACTTCCCAATGGAGAACTTCCCCTCAGAGTTCCCAAACAGGTGAGTCCAGAGGACCAGTACGTACTACAGGAAAGAGTCAGTGAGAGTCAAAGCCAAGCACATGTACCTGAGGTCTCTTGACAGGCACAAGCCTATGGTTGGTTTTTTGCCTATTTAACCAATTAAGGACTAATTTATGATGCTAAAAGAAGTGAACAGTGAACATTGAACTAATTGCTGACAATTAACTGATGGAAGACCAGTTTTCAGTATACCATACTCTGAATAGTGCATGGAACATCATCTATGGTCAACATATATTCTCCAAATGCATGAAAGATATTCTCAATAAAGCAACAATATACGTTATTTTTGAACAAAAGGTTGATGGTAGAATAGGAAATTTTATTGAGAAATGCCAATAGAGATAACATAATGGGGAATAAATCCTGATCCTAAAACATAATAATATCATGTATTCTTAGTTACTAATGCTGGCTAAAGTGGCAATTATTTATTCATTTTTTTCTATTTTCTGGCATTCATGTCCTCAAACACAGGAAACCAAGCAATGGGACACACATTTCAAATTTTCTTCTTCTAGGATTTTCACAGGCACTGGCACTGCAACCCCTCATATTTGAGCTTTTCCTCTCCATGTACCTGATCACTGTGTTGGGAAACCTGCTCATCATCCTGGCCGTCAGCTCAGACTCCCACCTCCACACGCCCATGTACTTCTTCCTCTGCAACCTGTCCTTGGACATCTGTTTCACCTCCACCACCATCCCAAAGATGCTGTGGAACATCCAGATACAGAGCAAAGCCATCACCTATGAAGGCTGCATAACCCAGATGTATTTTTTCATAGTTTTTGCTGGCTTAGACAACTTTATCCTGACTGTGATGGCCTATGACCGTTTTGTGGCCATCTGCCACCCCCTGCACTACCTGGTCATCATGAACCCCCGGCTCTGTGGAGTGCTGGTTCTGATGTCCTGGATCCTAAGTGTCCTAAATTCTTTGCTAGAAAGCTTAATGGTATTAAGACTGTCCTTCTGCTCAGAGTTTGAAATCCCCCACTTTTTCTGTGAATTCAATCAGGTGTTCCAACTTGCCTGTTCTGACACCCTTCCTAACAACATGATAATGTATTTTACAGCTGCACTACTAGGTGGTGGTTCCCTTGCTGGGATCCTTTACTCTTACTCTAAGATTCTTTCCTCCATACATGCAATCCCATCAGCTCAGGGGAAGTACAAAGCATTTTCTACCTGTGCATCTCACCTCTCAGTTGTCTCCTTATTTTATGGTACACTCCTCGGAGTGTATCTCAGCTCTGCTGCTTCCTGGAGCTCACACTCAAGTGCAGCAGCCTCGGTGATGTACACCGTGGTCACACCCATGCTGAACCCCTTCATCTACAGTCTGAGGAACAAGGACATAAAGAGGGCCCTAGAAAGATTCCTTGGCAGGTAAACTCTTCAAAAGCCAGCTTACTAGGCTGAAGAATTTACCAGGAACACAAGGTTCAAATCCTCAGGGCCAGAAGTTCTGACATAAATTAATCTAATATTTGGACCATGTATCATTGGAAATTCTCATTTATCTCAAAGATTAACATGAATTACTTTAGCTTAACTTATTATCTTATGACATATTTCATTCCAAGTAATTTTTTCTATTGTGTTCCTGAGAGAAAAGTTATGAATTATACTACCCCTATGGAGAAAACTATACTTGGCTACTAAGGTCATTTGCATAATGTTATTTTAGAGGTAACTCTCAGACCTCAGTTTTCATTTAGTTGTTGATCATTATTTTCTATAGCACAATCTTTACTGCTCTTCTTGATAATGTGGACTTTGACATGCCAGCATGTTTTATAGTTGTTCTCCTGGTTTTATATTCTTCATTCTATTATTCATCTCTGTGTCTACAGGCCTACCATATCCACTGGGAAAAATTGACTACCAAACAGATGTTTCCAAGAAGAGTCTAAAAGAAAATACATATTTTAATAGATAGATTGGTCTAGTATATTTAGAATCAGAGATGACCTTAAATGTGATGAAGCAATAATAGCCATACAATATTTTGTAATTTAAAAATGTTTCATGGCATATGTATTCAATAAAGTATGTAATGTGTTCCCCATGTGTAAGGCTTCTTATTCATTGGGGTGAAAAATTATGTGGTGTATTTTATGATTTTTTTTCTAAACTATTTCACTGTTTTTGCTTTAAAACATTCTTTTTATATGCTTTTATTTTAAGTGAGAGGTAGAGAGAGAAGGAGGAGAAGGAAAGAAAAATATCCCTATGAGAGGGAAATATTGACCACTTGTCTCCCATACACATTAAAATCAGGGATCCAATCCAAAACTTGGAAATGTGCCCTGACTGGGAATGGAACCAGCAAACTTTCTGTGCAGGGGGTGATGCTCAACCAACTGAGTCATACAGGCCAGGGTTCCTTAAAAACTTTAAATGTGCTCCCTACTAATGTGAATCTTTCTAGTGTTCTAAATTCATTATCTCCCCTTTTCTAATTTTTTTTCAAATCTACCAAAAGGAAATTTAGTGAAAATCTTACTATCACAAAATAAGTATCTTTATACTTAGGAATATCTTCAATCTTTTAAAAAATATATATGTTTTTACTGACTTCAGAGAGAAATGGAGAGGGAGAGATAGAAACATCAATGATGAGAGAGTCTTTGATTGGCTGCCTCCTGCATGCCCCTCTACTGAGGATCAAGCCTGAAACCTGGGCATGTGCCCTTATCAGAATGGAACCTGGGATCCTTCAGTCCCCAAGTCAATGTTCTATCCATTGAAACAAACTGGCTAGGACCATATCTTCAATTTTTATGATCAAAGGATAAATCCTGCATAGTTATGTGCAGATTTTCTTGCACAAACAAGCATAACCTTCCATCCTGTCTTGACTACCTGGAAGAAAACCTCAATGGAGTCACTTTTATACAGTTATCAAAAATGCATTGGAATTACAGTATGATTGTGAGTGCTGTCTGTCTTCAAATATCAGCGCAAATGCCAAAAGTAAGGAGTAGCAGATTATTATAATATACCTCAGTTCTTTTCGCTTTGATTAGAGTATCAATTCACGATTGCTATGTAACAAGCCATCCTAAAAGCAAATTGTTTAATACAATTTCTTTATTTTCCAATTGGTTTGTGTAGTGGGGAGGTTTTCTGATCTCTGCTGTTGTCCTCATGAGTCTGTAGTCAGCTATGGGTTAGCAGGGATATCTCTGCTCACCGTGGCTGGGCTTTCTAATGCATTAGGGCCTCAGCTCTGGTGACTGACCTGGGGGCAGGGCTTGGCTGGAATAAATGAGCTCTGTCCCCATTTCTTCTTCTTCTCCAGAAGGCACCCTGGATATATTCACATGGCTGAGCCAGGGTCTGAGTGAGAGCAGTGTAAATGCACCAAGGCCTGGTAAAGCACACTGTTATACTTCTACCATATTTTATTTGACCAAAACAACTAAAAAAAATCCTAATTCCAGCCCAAATTCAGAGGTGGAGAAGCAGACTACAATTCTGGATGGAAGGAACTCATAGTTACATTGCTGAGACATGGAAACAGACAAATAATTAGGGCCATCTCTACACACAGTCTACTACTTGTGTAAATTTTAATTCAGTAAAGTTTTATTTTTGTATCTTTAACGGTGAATGATCTTAGAGAAGAGAGCGATAGTGAAAATATGTTTAATGAGCAGATATGGAAATTCTACTCTTGAGGTCAGGCCCCTCCAAAATGACCATGCCCCTCCTGCTGCTTGCCTCCAGCTTACTACTTCTAGGCAGAAAAGAAATAAAAAATTTCCTTCCAGGTATCTCAAGTCCAGGGACTTTGCCCATTGATTCACAGAGGTAAAGAGCTACTGCTTTCCTGATATCATCCTTTTTGTGGTTGTTGTTGGCGCCCTCATGTAGACATTGCTTTTCTTTTTGTTGACATGCTGTGAAAATATCCATAATCCAATATGATAGTTTTATTTGTTGGGTATGGAGGTCCTGATGGAAGGAGTGGCATTTGAAGTGTACACACAACAGGAAATAAGAATTTGAAAGCAGAGACAGTTATCAATCTTATGCTAAATGAAAGAAGCCAGTCAAAAAAAGACAAATACTTAGTGATTTCACTTATATGACATACCTAAGGTAGTCAAATTCAGAGAAACAGGCAATAGAATGGTGGTTGTCTGAGGTGGCACAAGGGGGAGTGAGGAGTTAGTGTTCAGTGCATGTAGAGTTTCAGTTTTACAAGATGCCAAATCCTGGATGTTGATTGAACAATAATGTGAATGTACCTAACACTACTGAATTGCACACTTCAAAACAGTTACAATGGTAAATTTTGTTATGTGCTTTTTACCACTTAAAATTTTTCCAAAAAGAAAGGAAATTGAGACACATGGTCCAACATGATTAACCCTTAAGGACATTATGCTGAGTGAAATAAATCAGTCATGAAAAGACAAATACTGTATGAATCAATTTTCATGATGTTCCTAGAGGAGTTAAATTCTTACTGACGGGAAGTAAAATGGTGGGTGCCACAGGTTGGGGCAGGAGGATGAGGAGTGAGTGTTTAATGGGGACCACATTTCAGTTTTGAAGATTAGAAAGTCAAGATGAATGGTCTTGATGGTTGCATGTGATTGTGCTTGTAGTTAATGCCATTGAACTGTCCGCTTAAAAATAGTTGGGATGACCCTAGCAGGTTTGGCTTAGTGGATAGAGCATTGACCTGCAGACTGAAGGGTCCTGGGTTTGATTCCAGTCAAGGGCACATGCCTGGGTTGCAGGCTTGATCCATAGTGGGAGGAGTGCAGGAGGCAGCTGAACAATGATTCTGTCTAACTATTGATGTTTCTATCTCTCTCCCTTCTCCCTTTCTCTCTAAATCTGTAAAAATATATTTTAAAAAATAAAAAATGATTAGCATGGTCAATTTTATGTTACATGTATTTCACCAGTATTAGAAGAATATTTAGGGCAGGAGGTTAAGAGGGACTACAAACTGTTCCACTGTCTCCAACTTCACTAACTCTAGGAATTGCCAATCTTTTTAATTTTAGCTTCTCCAAAAGGTGTGCACAGTGGTATCTCACTGTGCTTTTAATCTGCATTTCTCTATGTTGAAGACTGTTTCCTAGTCTTATTTGCTACCCCAAAAGCCTCTTTGCTAAAATATATACTCAAATACATTGCCCATTTTTAAATTGGATTTTTTGTTTTATTATTGAGTTATTTAAAAAAATATTTTTCAGTTGCTTGTTACTGGTATATAAAATTTGTATTATCTTTTATATGTTGACCCTGTATCCAGGAGCCTTGCTAAATTTATTTGGTTCTCAGCATGAATACACAACAAACTAACTAGAAGCTTTTCAAAATGTGATGCTTAGGTAATATCCCAGATCAAGTGGATTAGCTTTTGTGGAGAGTGGGAACCTCCCAACAGAAGTATGGAGGGAGCTGCTCATTTCAGCAGAGCTAGAATGAGGTGTGGTGTCCCAGAAAAACTGGAATTCCTTGTGTAAAATCACCCCCACTTCAGCAGAATGGTCCTCTCCATTTTGTCTTTATTGCTTAGGTTGAGTGGTGGATGCACACAGTACTTAAGATTGTGTGTGTGCACACGCACATTTATTCTATTGCTCCTCATTATTCACAGATTCCATATTTGAGAACCCACTTACATGCAAAAATATACTGTAATCTCCAAATCAATACTATTGACACCTCCAGGGTCATTCCCAGACATGCACAGCGAAGAGAACCATCTGAGTTGCCCCTTCCAATTTGAGGTCTAATAAAGCAGGACTGGGCCTCCTTGTTTCAGCTCTCATACCATAAATGTGTTATTTTCAAAGTCTTTGTAATGCCACATGTTTCACATGTTTGTGCTTTCTGTTGGTGATGACACTGTCATCACAGAAATTGGCCCCCAAGTGTATGTAGTGCTGAAACTCTAGTGTGTCTAAGTGCAAGAAGGCTGTGATGCGACTTATGGGGAAAGTATGTGTCAGATAAGCTTCATACAGACATAAGTTACAGGGATGTTGGCCATGAGTTCAATGTTAATGAAATAATATAAAGCATATTAAACTAGAGGCCTGGTGCATGAAAATTCATGCACTGGAGGGAGTGGTCCCTCAGCTCAACCTGTCCCCTCTCACAGTGTGGGAGCCCTCAGGGGTGGGAGGCGACCTGGTGATTAGGGGAAGGCGACACCCCATCGCATCTCTATTTCTGCCACTGCCAGCAGCGTAAGCCTCTGGCAGCCCTGGTGACCTGAGCCTCAGGCAGCCCTTGGAAACTAGGCAGCTGTTATGCAAGGCTTGCCTACACCTTAGGGCTGAGGGGACTCAGGGTCCCCAGAGACAGGCAAGCAAGTGGCTGGGCCCCCCTGCCACAAGCCTGCCTCCCTGAAGGGGCTGAGAGGACTCGGTGCTGCCATCTTGTGGCTGTGGGCACTGCCATCTTTGAGAGCATGGCAGTCAATTAACATATTGAATGAATAAGCTGTAATTTACATCTTTACATGCATAGGGTTGGCCCTGGGATAATGACCTGTCTACATAAAGGTGTAGATATTTGCAATAAGAGGAGACTGGGAGTAACACTAAAGATGCAAAAGCCATAAACAGATAATTAACTTTCCTTATTGGTGTTCAAAGAATGTATAAACATATTTAAAATAGCATTCTTTAGAAATTATATCCAAAAACCAGAAAGAAAAGTGTGTTTAGAGATACTTTTCTTCTTCATTCCAAAATTTTTCTATACTCATTATAGAAGACAAAGGCAGAAGGGAGGAAATGAGTATATTAAAAACAAAAAACAAAAAACAAAAAATGAACAGAGAATGAAATATTTTTTGAAATAGGGATTTAACCTCAATGGAAAGATGTCCATCCCCCCCCCCAATAGAGTTAGTCATCCAGAAAAGTGCTTAAAGTATGTCTGCATATTCAATATTAAAAACAAATAAAAGCCAGGTTTGATTCAGGAAATGGCTTAAGAACCGAAGGAAAGAAAATGAAGAAATTTCAAGATTAAGAAAAATGAAGAGGGCTCACTTTGGCAGCACATATACTGCAATTGGAAGGATAGAGGGAGGATTGGCATGGTCCCTGTGCGAGGGGGACATGCAAACTTGTGATGCACTCCATACTTTTTAAAATAAACTAGTTTTTAAAAGTGAGTATTTGACTTTGTGGCAAGAGCACATGGCCAAAGATTTTTCCTTTGGAGACAGCTGCAAGGAAGTGAATTGGAGTATCTTATTTGGACCTGCTGCCTCCCCTACCACCACCCCAACTGCAGCCTCAGCAGTCCATCCTGTAGAGAGGGCCTTCTATTCGTTTTTTATTGAATTCAGTTGCTTGGAAATCTTCTGTTTGACCAGGATTCATTCTCCCTGTCACTCCTTTCATTTCATAACTTCACAATTATGGAAATATGTTCCTACATAAGTGCACATACATATAGTCACACACATTTGTGAAAATACAAAGTGAACAAAGCAGGTGAAACCTGCTTTTCTGGATCAGGCACTGTGATGGTGAAGACAGAGTACAATGAAATAAATGTTTGCATGACAATGTGCTCAGGCTTAAATCATATAAAGAAAGTTACTCAGTGTAGCAGGATGGATCATCATGGCATGTGCATGATTTATTGAACATGTCCTGGGAGGCCTTTGCATGTTGGATGAAAACCACAACCAGAATTAGACTGAGCCCACTGACTTGTCAAAAGGAGATCAACACTTAAAGTCAAACAATAACAATGATGTTACATAAGAAAGTGAGAAAGGGGCTTATCTCATCTTTCATAAACCATATAGAAACCAACTGGTCAAAAAAAATATAGAAGAGGCACAGAAAAAAAAATGGTCTTCTACTGCTTGATGTTAAAAATATTCAACCTGTGTTGTTTTTGTATATTTCCTTTAGTGAGTTATTTTTTGATCAGTTTTCACTTGGGGTAGTCAATCTGTAAAGTATTTCATGCCATATATTTACAACTACCTTAGTTTCATTTATTTCAAAAATAAATAAAATAAGTAAATTTTATTTATTTTTCTCTGTTACGTTTGCTTAGCCTCAAGAGGTATAAGTGGAAAGCAGCCAAGAATCCAAAGAAGATGTTTCTTCCTCATTGTCTCTCAGGGACCAATTGAGCTAATTGGATCTCTTTTCTTCTTCATGTACATATTATTGCTCTCTCACTTATAATGTTTACTTAAACTACTTTTATATTTCTCTAAATACAAGACAGAAAAATGGACATACCATTATGAAACCCCAAGCTTATGTGTCCATGGGAGGCTTATAACAGGAATATCTGGGTACTTTTCTAAGATCTTTTTGAAAAAGATTCTGATCTAGACAGCTTGACTTGTGTCTACTCATAGCCTACATAGTGTGGAAGGGAGTGAGAAGGACATGTAAATAACACACATGAGGAGGTCATGGTGTGTGTGTGTGTGTGTGTGTGTGTGTGTGTGTGTGCCTTATAAACTGCGAGCAGTCCTCCGAGCAGGAGTGCCTATTCCAAAGTGACTTATAATATCAAGGGAAGGTACTAAGGAGGAGATCTTTTGCAATTCACAGAACGTTTTTGCAACCAGATTACTTAGTGCAAGATTTACATAATGTGCACAAGGCACGCTCTGTGATTTGAAGTTTCAACAGCAACAAACGGCCACCTTGTTTCTTAATACACTGTGACATCTCTCCTCCTGCTCCTACTTGCTCATTTCCCTTGACACACTGGCTCATGTTGAATCTTGATTTTCTGAAACAACCATATTCCTCAGGGCCCTTACACTGACTGATCCTTCTGCCTAACAAACACTTCCCCCTCAGTTTCCAGTTTAGTCTTCTTTGAAGTATCTGTTAAAGACTCACCTGTGGCAAGTCTTGGCTAAACACCATCCTATATAGTAAAAGCCTAGTAGGCAAATCAAAGGAACAGCAGAACAACCCTTTGCTATGACACACAGCGACCACCAGGGAGCAGACAATCAACACAGGAGCTGCCCCTAGTGGTCAACGTGCTCCAACAGGGGGAGCACTGCTCAGCCAGAAGCCAGGCTCATGGCTGGTGAGTGCAGCAATGGTGGTGTGAGCCTCTCCAGCCTCCACTGCAGTTGGGTGGTAAGGAACGATGGTTCCTGGACTGCAAGAGCCTGGACCTCAAGAGGGATGTCTCACTGCTGACGTAGGGATTGGGCCTAAACTGGCAGGTGGACATACCCCGAGGAGTTCCCAACTGCAAGAGGGTTCAGGCCAGGCTGAAGGACACTGTCCCGCTCCTGGGTACTCCCCCGCCCCTCTCCGCCCCCCTCGCCCTACCCCAGTCCCTGCAAGTGCACAAAACTTGTGCATTGGTCCTCTGGTAAAAAATACGTTCTCTATCTACTCTTTCTATTTAATGAGATTTACTTTACTTTATATCAGATGCACCATAGTCAATAAATATTCCTCAAATGCATAATAGATATTCTCAATAACATAATCATAAATATTATACTTGAAGAGCAGGTTGATGGTAGCACAGGAAATTCTAATGAGAAATGAAAATAGAGATACCATAATGGGGCTGGAATATGATAATTATTTCCTGATTATAAAGCATGAATGTGCCATTTATTCTCAGGTGCTAATGCTTGTTAATGTGAAAATTGGTTATTTGTTTTTTCTTTCTTTCTCTTTTTTTCTTTTTCTTTTCCTTTAGTAGTCACCTTTGACATATGGAACCAGGCAATGATACAAAAACTTCAGGATTTCTTCTTCTGGGACTTTCACAAGCAAAGGAACTACATATTTGGGCTTTTCCTCTCCATGTACCTGGTCACTGTGTTGGGAAACCTGCTCATCATCTTGGCCATTAGCACAGACTCCCAGATCACACACTCATGTACTTCTTCCTCTCCAACCTGTCCTTGTAGACATCTGTTTCACTTCTCCCACCACCCCAAAGATGCTGTGGAACTTCCAGACACTGAGAAATACGATCACCTATGAAAGCTGCATCACACAGATGTATTTTTTTCATAATTTTTTCTGTGTTGAATGACTTCATCCTAACTGTGAGGGCCTATGATGGGTTTGTAGCCATTTGCCACTCTTTGTGCTACACAGTCATCATGAACCACTGGCTCTGTGGACTGCTGGGTCTGATGTCCTGGATCATGAGTGTCCTGAATTCCTTGTTTGAAAGCTTAGTGGTGCTTGGTCTTCCCTTCTGCTCAGACTTGGAAATCCCTCAATTTTTCTGTGAACTCAATCTGGTGGTCCAACTTGCCTGTTCTCACACCTTTCTTAACAGCATGATAAAGTATTTTTCACCTGGACTGCTAGGTGATGGTCCTCTTGCTGGGATCCTTTACTTTTACTATAAGATAGTGTCCTGTATATGTGGAATCCCATCAGCTCAGGGGAAGTATAAAGCATTTTCTACCTGTGCATCTCACTTCTCATTTGTCTCCTTGTTTTATGGTACTAGCCTTGGAGTTTACCTCAGCTCCATTGTTACCCACAATGAACAGTCAAGTGCAACAAATCTCAGTGACGTATACCGTGGTCACACCCATGCTGAACCCATTCATCTACAGTCTGAGGAACAAGGAGAACATCATGCTGAGTGAAATAAGCCAGTCAATGAAAGAGGAACACCACATGACCTCACTCATTTACAGATAATAAAGAACATTATAAACTAATGAACAGAAAGTTAGATATAGTGACAGTAAAGCAACAAGCAGACTCTCAAATGACAGCAGGGAGGGGAGGGAGATCTTCAGGAGAGAAGAGATCAACTGAAGGACTGGTATGCATGCATATAAGTACAACCAATGAACACAAAACTCTGGGGAGGGAGGGCATGTATGGGAAGTGGGGGGGGCAATGGTAAGCTATGTACACATATAATACCTTAATAAAAAATTAAACTAGAAAAAAAAGGGCCCTGGAAAGGTTCCTTGGCAGGTAAGCTTTTCAAGTGTCAACTGTACTGAGCTGAAGAATTGCCCAGGAATGCAAGGTTCAAACCTCAGAGCCTGAAGTCTGATAAAAATTAATTCAATCTTTGGACCATATGTAATTAAAAATTCTCATTTATCTCATGAGTTAACATGAATTATGTGCTGTGCTCAGCATGGCCATGGGTGAACCTGAGTGGGGGCAGTAAAGACTGAAGAAGACAGACAAGAGAATAAAGCTGGGGCTAAGTAGGAAGCTGCTTCTTTGATGGAGATATAGTGCCATGGCCTACAAGCTGAGTATTTTATAAACATATTCCATGAGGCAAAGTAAGGGTGTGGTTACAACGTTCTCCTGGTTTTCAAATCTACTCAATTACATATACCTGATCAAGCTTTGTTTACTTGCTGCACCTCCTGAAGGCCATATCCCTTAGCCATGTGGGACCACAGATTTGGATCATAAAGTCAAGCTTACAGCTATAGCCTTTGGCTATAATTGTGTTGGGACTTGCATGTGGTTTTGCCAGGAGAGAATCATGCCCTCTCATTAGTCCCAGTCTTAAATCTGTCCAAACACTGTAGCTGCTCTCCACAGACTTACTTTAGCATAATTTATTATCTTTATGACACATTCCTAGAAATTTTTCTATTGTTTCCCTGAAAATATGATCATGAATTATATTACCCCTATGGAAAAACTACACATGGCTACTTAGGTCTCTTGCATAATTTTTTATAGAGGAAAATCTGAGACCACAGTTTTCACTTATATGTCCGTCATTGTTTTCTATAGTACCACCTTTACTGCTCTTCTGGATAATGTAGACTTCAACATGCTAGTATGGATGGCCCTTAAGAACATTATGCTGAGTGAAAGAAACCAGTCATAGAGGACAAATACTGTGTGACTCTACTTTTATGAGGTCCTCAGAGGAGTCAAACTCATAGAGATAGGGAGTAGAATGGTTGGTGCCATTAGCTAGAAGAGGATTAGGAGTGGGTGTTTAATGGTAACTGAGTTCCAGTTTGTGAAGATGAGAAAGTTCTGGAGATGAATGTTGGTGATGGTTGTACAACATCCTGAATGCATTTAATTCACTGGTTAAGATGGTATCTTTCATGTTACGTGTGTTAGAAAAATAATCAAGGGCAGGATGGTTAAGATGGGCCATACATTACTCTAGTGCCTCCATCCTTACTAACACTTGGAATTGACAGTCTTTTTAATATTAGCTTCTCCCGGATTGAAAAAAATGGCGGAAGAATAGGTAGGCAAGTTCTGACCCGGATCCCGAAGAGGAAGGAGAGAGCACCCGAGGGACTCGCTGGGAGTGCCTGTCAACAAGCCAAGAGAGAGGCGAACACCTGGAGAAACTGGGGGGCGCCTGATCAGGGTGTCCCTGACAATTAAGCACCCACAGCCCAATCCTCTCCCTCAGCGACCTAAAGGAGAAGATGGGGAAAACTCGCCATCTTGACGGGAAGAGATTTGGATTAGAGGACAGAATAGCCAGGCTGTAAAGACCACCAAGAGGCTGTTCGCCCCTAAACGCCGACCACATTCAGCGCGAATGCTTGGATTAAAACGAGTGCTCTACACCAGGGTGAAAAATGGGACTTTGCGGAGATTGGGTGAGTTTCCGCGGCTCGCACATCCCAAGCGGTGCGCACACACCCCCCCAAGCAGCAGCTTGGGCGGTGCCAGGCTCGCAGAGGGGTCTGTGTTTGTAGGAAACCCAGAGCGGGGCTGGAGCCACCCCTGACTGTGGTCAGGGCTCATAAGTGGGGGGATATCTAAGGAGCAGTACTTCTGGATCTGACTCAGAGAGAGTTACAGGCGAGCGTGGTAGGCTCCTCCTGCCCATCCCCCACCCCTCCATAGATCAGGGACACAGGGGGGGAAAAAAAGCTACAAAGGCCTCAGAACCCTGGCTCTCTGCCACCAAGAAACACCGCCACCTAGAGGCTACAGCACATATGGACTCTAGAACTGTTTAAAAATCAAGACCCGATTACAACACGGAAGAAACACTGGGAATTGCAATTAACGCCCAGACTGGGAACTGGTGAGCTAGACAGAACAACAGAGGAAGTGAATGACCTGCATTACTGCAAACTTTATTTAATTTTTGATTTTGATTTTCTAATTGTTTAATTTTTTTCTGTTTTTTTTAAAGTTACATTAGTTGCAAAGTTTACTTAAGAAGATATTTTTTTCATCTTTCCTCACTTGATTTTACCTTTTTAATGAACTCACTTTTATATGTAATCAATATTATTACTACTACTAGTTTGCCTGTTTTATCTTTTTTATCTTATTTTCTTTTGTTTATTTTTATCATTATCTTTTAAGTGCCATATTATATACTTTTTAAAATTTTTTTTTCTTTTCTCTTTTTCCCCACTTTGGGATTACTATTCAACAGACTATTTATACCTTTCCTTCTCCAATGCTCTATTCTAACTCATCCCTACCTTTAGGCCATCACTCTCTTCCTAACCCTTTCCCTTCGGTGTGCTGCTTATCTTAACTCTTTATTGCTCTAGATTTTCCCTATTTTTTTTTCATTTTCGATTTACCCTCTCCTAAAATTTCACCCTTTCTGTGTATATCTAACTCCCAACCCCCTACTCCAAGCCCACTCACACCTACCTTGTCACTGTCCAAAAAAAAAAAAACCACAACAAAAAATCCTTCTCTCCACCCCTTTGTAGTTGTATGTTAAATGCTAACAATATCAAAGTTGTATGCTTTTTTGTAAGATTGGTTCGCTTATTCTTTTTATTTGATTGTATGATTTTGATAGCTGGGTTCTAGTCACCTTTATTGGAGGATATTAATATTGCAAATGCTTTTCTGTTCAGTGCCTTGTGTGTTGTACCTGGGAGTGTTGTATTTTGTACCTTCAAATCTAAGCAGGAGAGAGAGAACTATATATACAGGTATCTTAAAATAGAAAGATCATGGGGAGGCTAAGAAACACCCCACCTATGAAAGAAAATCAGCCATCACCAGAAAAGGAAGTAAACGATTTAGAGGCAAGCAACCTACCAGAGCAAGAATTCAGAGTAATGATCATGGGATGGCTAAAAAGAATGGAAGACAAATTTGACAATATGAGTAAGACCCAAGAGGAAATGAAGAAAAACCAAGAGGATCTGAAGAAGAACCAAGAGGATCTGAAGAAGAACCAAGAGGAAATGAAGGCGACCCAAGAAGAAATGAAAAATGACATCACTTCTATGAAGAACTCAATAGAAAGCATCAAGAGTAGACTAGAAGAAGCAGAGGACCGCATCAGTGAGCTAGAAGACAAGATGGAAAAAAATACCCAATTAGAGAAGCTGCTAGAAAAAAAAATCAAAAAACAGGAGAGCCTACGGGAGCTTTGGGACAATGCAAAACAAAACAATATTAGAATAATAGGGGTCCCAGAAGGAAAGGAAAATGAGCAAGATATGGAAAAAGTATTTCAAGAAATAATGACAGAAAACTTTCCTGAGATAGAGAAGAAAAAACCGACACAAATCCAAGATGCTCAAAGAGTCCCCAACAAAATGAACCCCCAAAGATCAACACCCAGACACATTATAATTAAGCTGGCAAAACACACTGACAAAACCAGAATATTAAAAGCAGCCAGAGAGAGACAAAAAGTTACATATAAAGGAACCCCCATCAGACTAGCAACTGATTTCTCAACAGAAACTCATCAGGCCAGAAGGGAATGGGATGACATATACAAAGTCATGCAAAAGAAGGGTCTGAACCCAAGAATACTGTACCCTGCAAGGCTGTCAATCAAAATTGAAGGTGTAATCAGGAGCTTCACTGACAAAAACAGACTAAAGGAATTTATCTCCAACAAACCAGCAATGCAAGATATGCTAAAGGGTCTACTGTAAAAATAAAGAAATAGGAAGTGAAGAAGGAACACAGGGGGATAGAATAAAAATGGCATCAAATACCTACCTATCAATAATTACTTTAAATGTAAATGGTTTAAATGCTCCAATCAAAAGACATAGGGTAACAGATTGGATAAGAAAGCAAAACCCATACATCTGCTGTCTACAAGAAACACACTTCAGAAAAAAAGATGCACACAGGCTGAGGGTGAAGGGATGGAAAAAGATTTTCCAGGCGAACAGAAATGAAAAAAAGGCTGGGGTAGCAATTCTTATATCAGACAAATTAGATTTCAAAGTGAAGGACATAAAAAGAGATAATGAAGGCCACTTCATTATACTAAAGGGATCAATCCAACAAGAAGAAATAACCCTGGTAAACATATATGCACCCAATGTGGGAGCACCCAAATACATAAAAAAATTGCTGGAGGACATGAAGGGAGAGATTCATTGTAATACAATCATAGTAGGAGATTTTAAAACCCCACTGTCACATTTGGACAAATCACCCAAACAAAAAATCAGTAAAGAAATATCAATCCTAAATGACTCACTAGACCAGATGGAATTAATCGACATCTTCAGAACATTCCACCCCAAAGCCACAGAATACACATTCTTCTCAAGTGCACATGGGTCATTCTCAAAGATAGACCACATGTTGGGACATAGGCAAAGTCTCTTCAAATTCAAGAAGATAGAAATCATATTAAGCATCTTTTCAGATCATAGTGGCATAAAACTGGAAATTAACTACAATAAAAATAATCCAAAGAAATCAAACACATGGAGACTAATCAGCATGCTATTAAACGAGGACTGTATTACCAGAGAAATCAAGGAAGAAATTAAAAACATCCTGGCAACAAATTACAATGAAAACACAACAATCCAAAATCTATGGGACACAGCAAAAGCAGTCTTGAGAGGGAAGTTCATATCTCTACAAGCCTATTGCAAAAAACTAGAAAAAAAGGTAACAAATTATCTAACTCTAAAACTCAAAGAGTTAGAAAAAGAGCCACAAGAAAAGGCCACTGTAAGCAGAAGGAAAGAAATAATAAAAATTAGAGCAGAGATAAACGACATAGAGACCAAAGAAACAATACACAAGATCAACAAAACCAAGAGCTGGTTCTTTGAAAGGATTAACAAGATTGATGAACCTCTAGCCAGGCTAACCAAGAAACAAAGACAGAGGACCCAAATAAACAAAATCAGAAACGAAAGAGGTGAAATAACAACAGACCCCACAGAAATACAAAGGATTGTTACAAAATACTATGAGCAACTCTATTACAACAAATTGCACAACCTGGAAGAAATGGACATATTCCTAGAAAAATACAACCTTCCAAAACTCAATCAGGAAGAATCTAAAAATCTCAACAGTCCAGTTACTTGGGAAGAAATTGAAACAGTCATCAAAAAGCTGCCAGCAAACAAAAGCCCAGGGCCAGACGGCTTCCCAGGAGAGTTTTACCAAACATTCAAGGAAGAACTAAAACCTATCCTCCTCAGACTATTCCAAAAAATTCAAGAGGAAGGAACACTTCCAAACTCCTTTTATGAAGCCAGCATCACCCTAATACCAACACCAGATAAAGACAACTCAATGAAAGAGAATTATCGGCCAATATCCCTCATGAACATAGATGCCAAAATACTCATCAAAATCCTAGCAAATCGGCTCCAGCAGTACATCAGGAAGATCATACACCATGACCAAGTAGGATTTATTCCCGGAATGCAAGGATGGTACAATATCCGCAAATCAATAAACGTGATACATCACATAAACAAAGTGAAAGATAAAAATCATATGGTCATATCAATTGATGCAGAAAAAGCATTTGATAAAATCCAACACCCTTTCCTGATAAAAACTCTCAACAAGATGGGAGTACAAGGATCATACCTCAACATAATAAAAGCTATATATGATAAACCCACAGCCAACATCATACTCAATGGGCAAAAACTAAAGCCATTCCCTCTTAAAACAGGAACAAGACAGGGATGCCCACTCTCACCACTCCTGTTTGACATTGTACTGGAAGTACTTGCCATTGCAATTAGACAAGAAGAGGAAATAAAAGGCATCCAAATAGGAAAAGAAGTAGTAAATTTATCCTTATTTGCAGATGACATGATATTGTACATAAAAAACCCAAAAGACTCCATCAAAAAACTAATAGACTTAATAAATGAATTTGGCAATGTAGCTGGATACAAAATTAACGCCAGGAAATCGATGGCATTTCTGTACACCAACAATGAATTTACAGAAACAGAGACCAAAAAAGCAATCCCATTTACCATTGCACCAAGAAAATTAAGATACCTGGGAATAAATTTAACTAAGGAGGTAAAAGACCTATATACGGAAAACTACACAACACTGAAAAAAGAGATAGAGGAAGATGTAAACAGATGGAAGAACATACCATGTTCATGGATTGGTAGAATCAACATCATCAAAATGTCCATACTTCCCAAAGCAATTTATAGGTTCAATGCACTCCCCATCAAAATACCAACGGCATATTTTACTGACCTAGAAAGAACTCTCCAAAAATTCATTTGGAACAGTAAAAGACCTCGAATAGCAACAGCAATCCTGAGAAAGAAGAGTAAAGTAGGAGGGATCTCAATACCAGATTTCAAGCTGTATTACAAAGCCACTGTTCTCAAAACAGTCTGGTACTGGCACAAGAACAGATATATAGATCAATGGAATAGAATAGAGAATCCAGATATCAACCCAAATCAATATGCTCAATTAATATTTGACAAAGGAGGCACGAGCATACAATGGAGTCAAGACAGTCTCTTCAATAAATGGTGTTGGGAAAATTGGACAGATACTTGCAAAATAATGAAACTAGAGCACCAACTTACTCCATACACAAAAATAAATTCAAAATGGTTACAGGACTTACACATAAGACGGAAAACCATAAAAATACTAGAGGCATCCACAGGCAGCAAAATCTCAGACATATGCCTAAAGAACTTCTTCACTGATACTGCCCCTTGGGCAATGGAAGCTAAAGAGAAAATAAACAAATGGGACTACATCAAAATAAAAAGTTTTTTCACAGCAAAAGAATCCATCAACAAAACAACAAGAAAGCCCACTGTATGGGAGAACATATTTGCAAATGATATTACTGATAAAGTTTTAATCTCCAACATCTACAAACAGCTTATTCAACTCAGTAAAAGGAAAATAAATGAGCCAATTAAAAAAATGGGCAATGGAACTAAATAGATTCTTCTCAAAAGAAGACAGAAGGAAAGCCAAGAGGCACATGAAAAACTGCTCAAAGTCACTACTTGTCCGAGAGATGCAAATCACAACAACAATGCGATACCATCTCACACCTGTCAGAATGGCCAACATTAACAAATCAACAAATGATAAGTGTTGGCGAGGTTGTGGAGAAAAAGGAACCCTCGTGCACTGCTGGTGGGAATGCAGACTGGTACAACCACTGTGGAGAACAGTATGGAGTTTCCTCAAAAAACTGAAAATGGAACTCCCATTTGACCCAGTAATCCCACTCCTAGGAATATATCCCAAGAAAATAGGAGCACCAATCAGAAAGGATATATGCACCCCTATGTTCATAGCAGCACAATTTACAATAGCTAGGATTTGGAAACAGCCTAGGTGTCCATCAGCAGATGATTGGATCAAAAACCATGGTACATCTACACAATGGAATACTATGCTGCCATAAAAAAAGAAGGAATTCTCATCATTTGCAGCAACCTGGATAGAATTGGAGAGCATCATGCTGAGTGAAATAAGCCAGTCAATGAAAGAGAAACACCACATGACTTGACTCATTTACAAATAATAAAGAACATTATAAACTGATGAACCATAAGTTAAATATAGCGACAGTAAAGCAACAAGCAGACTGTCTAATTACAGTCGGGAGGGGAGGGAAATATGAGGGAAATAAGAGATCAACCGAAGAACTTGTACACATGCATATAAGTATAACCAATGGACACAAAACTCTGGGGAGGGAGGGAATGTTTTTTTTGGGGGGGGGGCAATGGTAATATATGTACACAGATAATAATTTAATAAAAAAAAGAAAAAAAAATTAAAAAAAATATTAGCTTCTCCCATAGGTGTGTGCAATGATATCTCACTGTGCTTTTAATTTGCATTTTTCTAATGGCTAATGATGCTGAATATCTTTTCCTATCATTATTTGCAAACCAAAAATCCTTTTTTTAAAGCTTTTTAAAAAAGTATATTTTATTGATATTTTACAGAGAGGAAGGAAGAGAGATAGAGAGCCAGACTCTTTGATGAGAGAGAAACATCGAACAGCTGCCTCCTGCACACCCCCTACCGGGGATGTGCCCGCAACCAGTGTACATGCCCTTGACCGTAATCGAACCTGGGACTCTTCAGTCCACAGACCAACGTTCTACCACTGAGCCAAACCTGTTTTGGCCAAAAATCCTTTTTTGTTAAAGTATCTATTCACATCCTTTGCACATTTAAATTTTTTTAAATTGATTTTAGAGAGGAAGGGAGAATGAGAGAGATAAATAGAAACATCAATGATGAGAGAGAATCATAGATGGGTTGCCTTCCACAGGCAACTGGGGATCGAGTCCAAAACCTGGGCATGTGCTCTGACTGGGAATTGAATTGTGATTTCCAGGTTCATAGACCAACACTCAACCACTAAGCCACACTCATTAGGCCCTTTTTTAAGTAAAAATTTTAATGTTATTGCACAACTGTCAGGAAGCTAATGCATGCAACTGTCAGGATCCATGGTTTATTGTCTAAAGAACCTGCTCTTGCCTTGTTGAAAAGAACAGAAATTTTCCAGAGATACCAGGACTGCGTCCTCACCACAATCAGTGCTGCAGACAGAAGAGACCTACTCCAGACAGGTTACTATGTCTTAGACTTGATGCACACTTAACTCAGACTTGAGATGGGAGGTTAGGAGGTTTAGAGATCTGGATGAAAGAAGAGTTCATGGAGAAGGAGTAGGGACAAGAACTAAATTCATATGATTTTTAACTTGGTCTATTGGAGTGTGAGAAAATTTTCCTTTCTATCCAGAACATTATTTCACAGGGGAATCATGTGCTTAGAGGTGGGAGTAACAAGAGGGAAATGTGTCTGAGGAGCAGGTACAGGGATTTATAAATAACTCCTCCTTTAGTCTCTCAGCATGTGTGAACACCACCACCACCACCATCACCACCACCACACCATCTCTCCACCACCCCACCACACCACCATCGAGTCCTAGATAGTTATTTCTATGTCTGTCTCAACCCTAGCCATACTGATTATGCTACAGATGGATATAACACAATTTGACCAAATCAGTGATCTCTTACCTGTGAAATGTAAAAATGTAGAAATTCCAATTCTTAAGCCTTCAATAGACAAATGAATTTGACTTTCTATATTGAGATGGCCAGTTTCTTCCCTGGGTTTAGTCAAACATAAATAAATCTTTCTTGGTAGTCACCTCCAATATATGGAACCAGGAAATCTTACAGGAGTGTCAGAATTTCTTCTCCTGGGTTTTTCAGAGGAACCAGCACTGCAGCCCCTCATATTTGGGCGTTTCCTCTCCATGTACCTGGTCACTGTGTTGGGAAACCTGCTCATCATCCTGGCTGTCAGCTCAGACTCCCACCTCCACATGCCCATGTACTTCTTCCTCTCCAACCTGTCCTTGGTAGACATCTGTTTCACCTCCACCACCGTCCCAAAGATGCTGGTGAACATCCAGACACAAAGCAAAGTCATCACCTATGAAGGCTGCTTCACCCATATGTACTTTTTCATACTTTTTTCTGGGTTGGATGTTTTCCTTTTGACTGTGATGGCCTATAACTGGTTTGTGGCCATCTGCCACCCCATGCACTACATGGTCATCATGAACCCCAGGCTCTGTAAACTGCTGGTTCTGATATGCTGGATCATGAGTATTCTGAATTCCTTCCTACAATGTTTAACAACATTATGACTGTCCTGCATGGAGTTGGAAATCCCTCACTTTTTCTGTGAACTCAATCAGATGATCCAACTTGCCTGTTCAGACACCTTTCTTAATAACATGGTGATGTATTTTGCAGCTCTCCTGCTTGTTGGTGGTCCTTTCGCTGGGATCCTTTACTCATATTATAAGATAGTGTCCTGCATATGTGGCATGTCATCAGTTCAGGGGAAGTACAAAGCATTTTCTACCTGTGTGTCTCACCTCTCAGTTGTCTCCTTATTTTATGGAACAGGCCTAGGAGTGTACCCACAGCTCACACTCAGGTACCATAGCCTCAGTGATGTACACTGTGGTCACACCCATGCTGAACCCCTTTATCTACAGTCTCAGGAATAAAAACATCAAACAGGCTCTGAAGACATTCTTTGTGAAGGAAACTGCAGACAGGCCAGTTGTCCTAAGACTGAAGATGTGCTCATGATGGCAGTGGTCAAAGTCTCAGAGTCACACATCATGATGATCTTCAGACTATGCAAGTAGAACTTGGTCTTTCCTTTTATTTCCAGGAATTTCTATTTATTTGACCTCATCTTTCATATTCAATTTATGTAACTCAATTAAGCTTTCTGCTCTCTCAGATATCCAATGGATTTTTCTCTTTCTTATTTTTCTACATTTGCAAATTTATTTCCATTCTGGAAAATCACATTTACCTAATGAGATAACATGGATATTTTTAGAGTAATTTTTCTCAAATGACATATATTGTCGTATTTTTGGTCATAACTTTCTTACCTAAAAGAATCACCCAGAATTTGTACTACTCCTATGGGAAAAACAATACTTAATGACGAAGACAATTTGTACAATTTTATAAGAGAGGAAAATCTGTGATCTCTGCTTTTATGTCTGACATTCTTTGGTATATCCCTATCTTAACTATTCTCCTGATAAAGTAGATTCTGACATACTAGCTGTTCATTGGGTTTTATTATCCTTGTTAGGATACGGTTTTGTTTTTTTCATCTTAGTGTTTACAATCCCTACCTTATCCATTTGCAAAATGATTATGTAATCCATGTCTCCAGGAGGACTCTTAACTAAAAGGCAAATTTTAATAAATAGGTTGACATAGTACTATTTTAAAGTAACAGATGAATTTCAATATGATGAAATAAATTTTAAAAGCATACATTGTGTTACTATGAAAATATTTATTATCCATGTGGTACATCTATTCATTGGAATATGGAGGAATGATGCCTATTTTTAAGGGGCATTATACGTATATTTGATTGAAAATTGGTTGGTGGTTTTCTATATTTCATTGAATTTTCTTTATGTTCTGCTTGAAAATTTTCAGTGCTGCCTATAATAAACTATTTTTATTACTATAAAGAATATATATTCTCCTCTTCTAAGGTTTCCATAAGCATGAAGGGGAGGATCAAGGATCATTATCTGATTAATCCATCATATAACTCTATTCTGCTCAGGATTCTATTCATCTTTAATGATCAAAGAATGATCAAGAGAAAACTTGCATTCTTGGCAGAGGGAGAAAATGGCAGAAGAACAGGTAGGCAGGTTCTGAGCCTGGTCCCGAAGAGGAAGGAGAGAGCAGCCAAGGGTCGCGCTGGGAGTGCTAGTCAGCAAGCCAAGAGAAAGGCGAACACCCGGAGAAACTGGGGGTTGGCTAATCAGGGTGCCCCTGACAGTTAAGCACCCACAGCTGGGACCCTTTCCAGAGCTACCTACCGGCGCGGACGGGGAAATCTGGCCATCTTGACGGGAAGAGGTTAGTGTCAGGGCCTGAATATCCACAGCCGTAAAGACCACCAAGCAGCTGTGAGCCCCAAAACGCTAACCACAATCAGCACGAACACTTGGACTCAAAGGAGCGCTCCACCCCAAGGCTTTTGCAGCAGCTTAAAGAAATAAACTGCAGCTCCAGCAACAAAACCGCCACGTCTCAAGCAAATAAACTGTACCCCATTGGTGATCCAGAAGCCAGTGTTCCTAGTGTTCAGTCACATAAGTGACACATTCCAGAGACAGTTTCAGAGAGCACCAAAGCCCCACTGAAACAAAGCATGTCTCCAGCGCAGCAGTTCTTCCTCTAAAATGAGGAATCACAGAAACATGTCACAAATGGGAGAGAGGGAGGAAAGTAAACTAATGGACGATACAGAGATCAGAATCATATTTATAAGAACACTCAGGAATCTTCTAAAAACATTTGAGAAACTTGATGAGACCTCCAAGAAGCTTGGTGAGACCTTCAAGGACCTTAAAGAGAACATCAAAGAAATGGAAAAGGACCAGTCAGAAATTAAGCATACAATATCTGAAATAAAGAATATACAAAAACTCAACTATAGATCAATGTACCCCAAGAATCAAACTAAAGATCTGGAATATAAGGAGCATATAATAACCCAACCAGAGAAGCAGAATGAAAAAAGAAACCGGAAATGTGAGGATAGTCTGAGGAACCTCTGGGACAGCTTAAAGCGCACCAACATCCAGATTTTTGGGGTGCCAGAAGAGAGAGACCAGGATATTGAAGACCTACAAAAGAAGTAATGAAAGAAAACTTTCCCTACCTGGTAAAAGAAATAGACTTACAAGTACAGGAAGCACACAGAACCCCAAACAAGAGGAATCCAAAGAGGATCACACCAAGAAACATCATATTAAAGTTACCAAGGGCAAAGGACAAAGAGAGAATTTTACAAGCAGCAAGAGAAAAACAGCTAGTTACCTACAAGGGAGTACCCATACAACTGTCAGCTGATTTCTCAACAGAAACTATGCAGGCCAGACGGGAGTGGCAAGAAATATTCAAAATGATGAACAACAAGAACCTACAACCAAGACTACTCTATCCAGCAAAGCTATCATTCAGAATTGAAGGTCAGATAAAGAGCTTCACAGACAAGAAAAAGCTGAAGGAATTCATCACCACTAAACCAGGATTACATGAAATGCTGAACGGTATTCTTTAAGAAGAGGAAGAAGAAAAAGGTAAAGATAAAAATTATGAACAACAAAAAGACATCAAATACATACCTACCAACATGTGAATCTAAAAATCAAGTGAATAAAAAATCTGATGAACAAAATGGACTGGCAAATATAAGAGAATCAGGGACATAAAAAGGGAATGGACTAACAATTCTCAGGGGGGAGGAGGTCTAAGGGGTGCAGGAAGAGATTGGACATAAATCTTACATCTATGGATGAAGACAGGGGCAGGGTAAGGGCACGAGGTGGAGTTGGGAATCAGGTGAAGGGGGCTATGGGGGAGAAAGGGGAAAGAGGAACACTTGTAATAATCTGAACAATAAAGATTTAAATAAATGAATAAATGAATGACTAAATAAATAAATAAATAAATATTAAGTGGATGACAAGTGGCAGAGTGGGGATATTTATATTTGAAGGGGCTTGACCCTCTAGTGTAGGATTTCCACATCTCCTCAGTAGTAAATATGTATTTACTTTCACTTTGTCCTCTAAGATCACTCAGTGTTGAGGGCTGATGTAGAAATAAAACTTTGTTGAATTAAAAGTTATACAAATGGTAGACTTTATGCAGAGATGGCCCCATTTTTTTTACCTGCTTTCACATCTCTGGCAATGTGACTGAGTTCCAGAGGAGTAGTATTTTTCTCCACCTTTCAATATGGGCTGGACTTAGGGTTTTTTACTTGTTTTGGCCAATAAAATATGGTGGAAGGGACAGTGTGCTTTACCAGGCCTTGGTGCATTTCCACTGCTCTCACTCAGAACCTGGCTCAGCCATGTGAACAAACCCAGGGGGCTGTCCAGAGAAGGAGAGGACATGGGGACAGAGCTCATTTATTCCAGCCAAGCCCTGCTTAGATCAGTCACCATAGCTGAGCCCCTAAGGCATTAGAAAGGTCAGCAGAGACACCTCGCTGACCCACAGCTGACTGCAGACTCATGAAGAGACCAGCAGAGTTCAGAACACTTCCCAGTACACAAATCCATTGGAAAATAAAGAAATGATATTAAAATATTTATTTTAGAGTGGTTTGTTACATAGCAATAATGAATTGATACTATAATCAAAGTAAAAATAACTGAGGTAAATTATAAAAATCTGTTACTTCTTACTTTTGGAATTTGTACTGACTGGTATTTGAGGATAGCACTCACAACCATACTGTAACTCCAGTAAATTTTAGATAACTTTATAAAAGTGCCTTCACTGAGGCTCCCTTCCAGGTAGGTAGTAAAGATAGAATGGAAGGACATGCATGTTTGGGCAAGAAAATCTACATATAACAGGGCAGGATTCTTCCTTTGACCATAAAGATAGAAAATATTGCTCTCACTGGTTTGCTTAAGAATATAGAGCATCTGCTTGGGGACTGAAGGGTTTTAGGTTCAATTCCAATCAAGGAATGCCCATGAATCAGGCCCAATCTCCAGTAGGGGGCATGCAGTAAGCAGACAATTAATGATTCTCCCTCATTATTGATTTTCCTCTCTCTCTCTCTCTCTGTCTCTCTCTCTCTCTGTCTCTCTCTCTCTCTCTCTCTCTCTCTCTCTCTCTCTCTCCCTTTTCCTTCCTCTCTGAAATCAGTAAAATATTCCTGAGTATAAAGATACTTATTGTGTGATAGTGAGATTGTTCACTCACTTTCCCTTTGGTGGATTTCAAAAAATTTAGAAAAGGGGAGACAGTGAATCTAGAACTCTAGAAAGAGTCCCATTAGTAGGGAGCACATTCAAAGCTTTCAAGGAGCCCTAGCTTGTACGGTTCAGTTTGTTAAGCATCATCCCATGCACAGCAAGGTTGCTGGTTCTATTCCCAGTCAGGGCACATTTCCAGGTTGTGGATTGGATACCCAGTGGAATGTGTATGGGAGACAACTAACTGATCAATAGTTCTTCTCATATGGACGTTTCTCTCTTCTTCTCTCTCTGTCCTACTCACTTAAAAAAACATATAGAAAGAAAGTATTATAGCAAAAACAGTGAAATAGTTCAGAAAATGTTATAAAATACACCACATAATCTTTCACCCCAATGAATAAGGAGCCTTACACATGGACCGCATATTCCACACTTTATTAAATACACAATTGCCATGAAAAGAATTTTTGTATAGTGAAATATTGTATGGCTATTATTGCTTCATAACATTTAAAGTCATCTCTGATTCTAACCATATTAGACCAATCTATCTAGTAAAATGAGTATTTGTTTTTGACTCTTCTTGGAAACATGTGTTTGATAGTCAATATTTCCCAGTGGCTACCTATGGTAGGCATGTGGACACAGAGATGAATAATAGAATGAAGAACATAAAATCAGGAGAACAAATATAAAACAAACTGGCATGTCAAAGTCCACATAATCAAGAAGAACAGTAAAGATGGTGATATAGAAAATAATGATGAACAAATAAGTGAAAACTGTGGTCTCAGAGTTACCTCTAAAATAAAATTATGAAAATGACCTCAGTAGCCAAGTATAATTTTCTCCATAGGAATAGTATAATTCATGACTATTCTCTCAGAAACACATTAGAAAAATTACTTGGAATGAAATATGTCATAAGATAATAAATTAAGCTAAAGTAATTCATGTTAACCTTTGAGATAAATGAGAATTTACAATGACATATGGTCCAAATATTGAATTAATTTGTGTCAGAACTTCTGGCCCTGAGGATTTGAACCCTGCATTCCTGGGCAATTATAGAGCCTAGCACAGTTGTTTCTTGAATAGCTTACCTGGCAAGGAATCTTTGCAGGGACCCTTTTAAGTCCTTGTTCCTAAGACTGTAGATGAAGGGGTTCAGCATGGGTGTGACCACAGTGTACATCACCGAGGCTATTGCACTTGAGTGTGTACTGTGGAAAGCAACAGAGCTGAGGTATCCTCCTAGGAGAGTACCATAAAATAAGGAAACAACTGAGAGGTGGGATGCACAGGTAGAAAATGCTTTATATTTCCCCTGAGCTGATGGGATTCCATGTATGGAGGAAAGTATCTTATAGTAAGAGTAAAGGATCCCAGCAAAGGGACCAACACATAATAGCACAGCAGTTAAATACATTATCATGTTGTTAAGAAAGATGTCAGAACAGGCAAGTTGGACCACCTGATTGACTTCACAGAAAAAGTGGGGGATTTCCAAGTCTAAACAGAAGGACAGGGGCAACACCATTAAGGTATGTAGCAAGGAATTCAAGACACTCATGATCCAGGACACCAGAACCAGCACTCCACAGAGCTGGGGGTTCATGAACACCATGTAGTGCAGGGGGTGGCAGATGGCCACAAACCGGTCATATGCCATTACAGTCAGGATAAAGTTATCCAAAGCAACAAAAACTATGAAAAAATACATCTGTGTGATGCAGCCTCCATAGGTGATGACTCTGTTCTGTGTCTGGATGTTCACCAGCATCTTTGGGATGGTGGTGGAGATGAAACAGATATCTACCAAGGACAGGTTGCAGAGGAAGAAGTACATGGGCGTGTGGAGGTGGGAGTCTGAGCTGACAGCCAGGATGATGAGCAGGTTTCCCAGCACAGTGACCAGGTACATGTAGAGGAAAAGCCCAAATATCAGGGATTGTAGTTCCTGTGCCTGTGAAAGTCCCAGAAGAAGAAATTCTGAAATTTGTGTACCATTGCCTGGTTCCATGTGTCATAGGTGACTACCAGAAAATAGAAAAAAATGGAAAACAAGATTTCACATCAGCAGACATTTGAAACTGAGAATAAATGACATATTTATGTTTTAGAATCAATAATATAAATTCCATTTTTGGTATTTGACTTGGTCCCTTTATGGTATTGCTATTAGCATTTGTCATTAGAATATCCTTTTCTACCATTTACCTGTTCTTCAAACATAATGTATACTGCTGTTTTCTTAAGGATTTATCTCTTTCATTTAGGGAATATACAGTATATTGACTACAGACTATGTCAAGGCACTCATCTGAGTATGGGATGCTGAAAAATAAAGTCTCTACAAAATAATCATGGAGAAAGAATATAATCAAATAAAAATAATAAAAAAGATCTAATGGTGCAGCTGCTATAAACAAAAGTAAATTGCATTAAAGGAGAGAGTGATGAGAGAGTGTTCTTTTTATAGAGTGTAGCCAAGACTTGCCAAAGATGACACTTAAAGAGATACCACATAGATCACTAACTGGGAGACTGAAGCATAAGTGTTTGCTATGCAAAAGGAACAGGCTGTGCAAACACCCTGAGGATGATCATTGTTTAGAAAACTAGGGCTCAAAATGAGTCAGATTATGAAGTGGAATGAACACAGCAAAGCAGGATCAGAGATGTCAGAAAATATTTAGAAAAATGGTAGCTTGTGTGCTGCTGTTGTAACTTCAGGTCATGGGCAGTGCCTGTGCACACTATGTAAATCTAGCACTTTATTAATCTGGTTGCAGAAGTATCTTGTGAATTGAAAAGGATCTCCTCCTTAGTCATATCTCCACTTGATATTAGAGTCACATTGGGATATATCAGTGCATGCACTGCTCTCAGATTACAAAACACACACACACACACACACACACACACACACACACACACACACAAAACAGCACACCTTGGCCTTTTCCCCCACTGTTATTTCTGTGTCCTTCTCACACTGATACTATTTAGATTATGAGAAGATACAACTCTACATGTCCAGATCAACTATCTTTTTTTAAAAAGAATTTAGAAATATTATATGAATATTCTCATTGTACACTTCCCATGGGCAAATAAGTTTTGGGATTCATATTACAATGCACATTTTCTGTATTGTACTTAAAGAAATATAAACAATAGGTTTAAACAAACATGAAGAGAGACAGAGCAAGAAAGTGGACATGAGGAAAAAGAGAGATTTAGTTAGCTCAGATGGTCCCTGATAGACAACAAGGAAGAAAAATCTTCTTTGGATTCTGGTTGCTTTTCATCCCTAATTATATCTTCCTCAAAGCCATGAAAAAGGAATAGAGGAGAAAAAGTAAATTTGTCAAAAATACAAATGTATTTATAGATATATAATGTAACTATCCCAAGTGAACTCTGACCAAAAATAAACTACTAACTCACAAAAGGAAATATTCAGAAATATATTGGTCCTGTATCTTTCTCATTAATGGAAACATAGTTGAATAGATGCCATGATAAATATAAAGACCTGCCTCACCTGACTGGATAGCCCTCCATATCTACTACTCTATTTCCTATTCCCTTTAGTGGCAAAACTCAGTGTACAATTTCTACTTTTACTTGAATCACTTCATGCCTCAATTACCACTTTCATCAGTTAATTATCAGCAATTAGTTCAATGTTCACTTCTCCTTTTAGCATCATAAATCAGTCATTAATTAGTTAATTAAGAAGACAAACAACCATAGCCTGGTGCCTGCCAATAGACCTCAGGTACATGTGCTTGGCCCTGAGGTCCCTGACCCTTTCCTCTCTGACCCTTTCCTGTAGTACCTACTGGACCTCTGGACTCACCTGTTTGGGAACTCTGAGGGGAAGGTCTTCATGGGAAAGTCCAACCTCTTGGATGGGTGATGATGGAGTCTGAAGCTCTCTGCCCAGACAAGACAGCAGGAAGGAGGCAAGCACAGGTCTCTTAGACAAACTTAGGATTCCAAAAGCAACAACAGGTCCCATCCAGCCTAAAGTGTCACACACGCTGAGAGACTGGAGATGAGGAGATATTTACAGCTCCCTATGTCTGCTCATTAGGTTCATTTCTGTCTTGTTACTGCAACTTCAAATCACCTGATTTCCCTGTGGGTCTGGACAGAAGGAAATGTTTTCCTAGAGAGTCTGTGTTCCCAAAAGACCAGCTTGGGATTCAAGTGAGTCCAGTTTTGACTAGTTCATCCTTCTAACATTTGTTGGGTTTCAAAGCATTAACATCCCCACATCTTATCCCAACCCTGATTCAAAATTTTTCCAAATTTAAGCCTGAGGATGTAGTATGGATTAGAAACTTGAATCTCCACATATTGACTTGTGATAGGGATATATCCCCTAAAAGCTACAGATAATTGCTATTTTTCTTTCAATAAGAGGGAGAAATAAGTTTCTTTGATATAAACTTTTCATGTTATACAATGAGCTTCATGACATATTAGCCAAAGTAATTTGGCATTTCAACTTTTGCTACAAGGGCTGTCATTTAGTCCCTCTCAGTGAAATACTTGTTAATTATAAGAAACATATTTAGATTATTTTACACTCTCATCTAAGCTTGGAATAGGAGAGTAAATAGACTCTTCCCTGTAGCATCCAGAGAAACCTAGCCCTGCAAGCATCTTGATATTAGCCGCCTAGGGACCCATTTCCTGTTTCTGACCTCAGGAATTTTAAGAGCATAAATGTGATGGTTTTAAATCTCTCAAATGGCAATCTTACACTAGCATTAAATGGTTCATACACATTTATCCAATGAAATTTTCTTCAGGAAACTGAGATCTAGTGTCTCAATTTATTTATTTATTTAGCCTTTGCTGGGTAAAGGCATTTTGAGTTGTAATCCTCCCTTACGTTTAATAAATAAATAAATAAATGAAAATTAATGAGTTTGAAGATAATCATCCACTTTAGCAGGTAGAGAATTTCTTATTGCATAAATGTAAATGTGCTCCCAATTTTGATGCATTAGAGGCATTAATATAAGAAAAGTAATTCATCATTTAAGTTTATGTCTATCATTGTCTTAAAATCTTCATGTCTAAATTCCTAAATCTTTTAAGTTTATGTTAATTTAAAAATTCATTATTCTCATTTCTATCCTATTCAAACTTCTGTTAAGTTTTCTTTCAACATAAAATATGTGTTTATAATTGAATCTGTTTGTGTACATATAAGTGGGTGTGTTTGTTTGAAATAAAAATGTATATTCATAAGCACACATATACATAAACACTTTACCTTGCAACATTTTATTTGGATTCATTGAAATATACCTCATTTATTACTTGCAACATTCATTTGCAGTCTTGTTTACTATCCCCATAGTGAATGCTACAAGCAATAAATGAGATACATGGCCATATTTCATTAGAAAATTAGTCTCGCCAAAACCCATTTGGCTCAGTGGATAGAGTGTTGGCCTGTGGACTGAAGGGTCCAGGTTCGATTCTTGTCAAGGGCATGTACCTTGGTTGTGGGCACGTCCCCAGTAGGGGGTGTGCAAGAGACAGCTGATCGATGATTTTCTCTCGTTGATGTTTCTCTCTATCCCTCTATCCCTCTCTATTCCTCTTTGTGAAAAAATCAATTAAAATATATGAAAAAGAAGAAAAGAAAATTTGTCTCAGTTAATTGAATGTTTAACAATTATTATAAGAAGCCACTAAAGTTTATTGTGTACTTTTCTGATATATACAACTGGAAACTTTAGCCCTAGCCAGTTTGGCTCAGTGGATAGAGCATCAGCCCAAGGACTGAAAGGTCCTGGGTTGATTCCAGTCAAGGGCATGTACCTGGGTTGCAGACTTGATCCCCAGCCCTGGTCAGGGTGCAAGCAGGAAGCAACTAATCGATGTGTCTTTCTCACATGGATTTTTTTCTCTCTGTCTCTCTCCCTCTCTTCCACTGTCGCTAAAAATCAAAGGAAAAATATCCCTATTTAAGGATTAACAAAAAAATACAACAAAACATCAATTAAAAACATGAGGCATAGGCTATATTTTTTGTATGCCTTTAGTCATAAAATTGTAAATTTTAATCATATTCCAATTACATGATGTAATTATACTTATGAAAAACCTGAACGAAAAAATCCAGGATTTAGAACTCTGTTAGCAGGAGGAATCTCGTCTACCTGGGAAAAAAGCTAACTTTCATGTATATAGGAACAGTAGAAGTAAAATAAAGCAATTCACACTCAATACACTTTCTTTTCTTTAAAATAGAAGAGAAAGGTAGATACAGAAATAGGGTAAACTGATGACATACTGCTTCAAGGGAGAAGATCACCATGGACCCACACATCATAAATGAGACTTAAAAACACATGAAGAGACTCACAACTGACTATAGACTCATAAAGACTCTGGCAGAGTTCAGAAAAGCTCCCTACCATACAATCACACTTGGTAACAATGGCATTATCCTATTTTTAAAAAGCGTAATATGCAAAGTGACTGACCTTTCATCATTTGAGCAGTTGATATGATGCACACTAACCACCAGGGGGCAGACACTCTGTCTGGTAGGTAAGCTTGCTACTGGGGTCTGGCCAATTGGGACTGAGTGAGATGAGCCTGACAGACCCTGAAGCCCCCCTGGTGTCCCTCCTCAGCCCGGATCATGCCTGGCCTGTATTCTCTCCCAATCCAGAACCCCTTAGGGGATGTTGGAGAGCCAGTTTCTGCCCAATCCCACCAGTACTTGAATCAGTGCACAGCATTTCTAGTATTAAATATTTTGCTGTAGGATGGCTTGTCATGCAACAATACTCTACTAATACAATAATCAATGTAAATATAAGTGAGGACAGTAGCTATCTGTTTTTGATTATTGTCTGAACTAGTTTTTCTTCTGAATTATAAACTTTTAATTAACTGATAAATATTGAACTTTGTAGCCTATAAACAAATAATACGTCTCCTTTTTAAGCACCCATGGAACATTGACAAAAGTCAGATAACTTCTTAGCCACACATTTCAAAACATCAGAAGAAAAAATTAAAATATACCAGGTGTACTGATTAATAATGGCAGATTTTGTAATCATAGAAAACACAATAATTTCAAGAGAAAAATGAAAAGTGCCTTATTCAATGTAATGTCCATCTCTAGCTACACATTTCCCCCATCTTTCAGGTAATTGTGGATACTGTACCAATAGAACTTTCCTTGTTTTGAGGCAAAACATTCAGATACCCAATTTTCTACTTCTTCATATGTTTTGAAGTGCTGCTCAGACAGTGCATGTGCCATTGATCAGAACAAGTGATAATATGAAGGAGCAAGGTCTGTTGAATAGAGTGGGTGGGTTAATACTTCCTAGGCAAGATCTTTTAACATATCTTTAACTGGCTTTGAAGTGTGTGATGGTGAGATATCATGAAGCAAAAGTACTTTGCTATGTCTTCTCACATATTCTGGTTGTTTTACAATTAAAGTGTAGTTCAATTTGATTATTTGTTGTTGGTAGCAATCAGTATTAACAGTGTCACCTGGTTTTAGAAGCTCCTAGTACACCACACCTTCCTGATCTCACCAAACACAGAGCTTTGTCTACTTTCCCCAGTGATTTGGCTTTCAATTGTTAATGGTTGATCTGGATCAACCCATGATGTTAGGCATTTGGGATTCTCAAAATAAATCCAGTTTTCATCACCAGTCACAATTCAATGAAAAAAAAAGACGTTTTTCATGCTAATGAAGCAACATTTTACTAATGACTTTTTTGCTTTTCCATTTGTCTTTCATTCAATTGATGTGACACCCATTATCTTTATTTAAAATCTTTCCCATTGTTTGTAAACAGTTTGCTGAGCATCATTTAATCTTTCTGCAAGTTGTTTTTGAATCTGACATGCATCTTCATCCAATAATGCTTGTAATTGTTGGTCTTCAAACTTTTCCCATTGACCTGGATGTTCTTTGTCTTTCTTCTAAAGCATTTAAACCAGCGTTAGCAAGTATCTGGAAATGGAGTATGTTCACCATAAGCTTCCCAAAGTATACGGTAACATTTTCTTCAAAATAATGAATTAAGACTTCCTGCAGCCCTAGCTGGCTTTGCTCAATGGAGAGTAACAGCCTATGGACTGAAGGGTCCCAGGTTCAATTCCAGCCAAGGGCACATTTCTGGGTTGTGGGCTAGATCCCCAGTAAGGGGCATGCAAGAGTCAGCCAATCAATGATTCTCTCTTCATCACTGAAGTTTCTATCTCTCTTTCCCTCTTCTTTCCTCTCTAAAATAAATAAAATATATTTTAAAAATAAGAAAATAATAAAATAAAACTTCACACAAATGCTCTTTTTTTGCATAAAATTCCACATATTTAAGCACAAAAGTATCTATGATGTTAACACCTGCAGCCAATTTGACATATGAAGTTTTAAAGCTTGCTGTCAATACAACAAAATATACATACTCACTTCCCATTCCAGTTCCTGTCCCAGTAATAACAATGTTGCCAACCAGATGTTTGCAAATTTCTCTGCCCTGCCTAGTTCAACAAATACTGCCTGCCTTTCTGCCACTTGGAAACCTCCTGTATTTTGCTCAGAGTAAAATGCCTTCTTATTTTATTTATTTCTCTTCCCCCCCCCCCCCCACTTTGCCTCAGGTGGGGAAGATAATGTTTGTTAGGCTTAGAATTAGCTAGCCTTTGTTTTAACTTTCCTGGGTTTTAATCTTCACAAATTTTACACTTTTAAGTTAACACTAGAACCTTAAAAATTTAACCCTGCACAGCAAAACCATAAAACAGAGAAGAGCAAATTAATGTCCCTAAAAGTTTGCCAAAACTGCATCACAGACATGCAGTCAGAAATCTCACTAGCTAAGGGGTTTCTGGCAGGTCAACACCCTGTCAGGGAGAGCAGGATGAATCCTCAAGAATAAGGATTCTTGCCCTAACCAGTTTGGCTCAGTGGATAAAGCATCGGCCTGTGGACTCAAGGGTCCCAGGCTTGATTCCTGTCAAGGGCATGTACCTCAGGTGAGGGCACATACCCAGTAGGAATTGTGCACAAGGCAGCTGATCGATGTTTCTCTAACATTAATGTTTCTAACTCTCTATTCTTCTCTCTTACTCTCTGTAATAAAATCAATAAAATTTATATTTTAAAAAAAGAAGTATTCTAGGAAGCTCCTGTGATGTTCCTGCAATCTTTGTCACATGTTCAGCCTTATCACACATAACTGGGCTTTCCCAAAGCAGGACTTGCCCCATCTTTAAACAAATTAAACAAAAAACAAAGAGACAGAAAACATCAACAAACACTCTCTTACAGGCACACACAACACTAAAATTTTACACCAAGAGCAATGTCTTCTGTCCCTGGTTTGGGAACTTGCCTCCCCAGAATCTCAGATTTCTCCCAATGGACTGTTTTGGGGGAATGTATTCCCTAGACCTAGCATTTCTGTTTCCCATCCTCAGCAGATCCCTTGTGACTATGTACTCAGCCCCCCCATGTTGAATGTTTCTCATACTCACCAAGATCTGCTTCATCCCTCTCTGGTTGCTGCCCTTATAGGAGAATAGAACCACAGATCAGTACTCCGCACTTGCTTTATGTCCAAGACACATTTCAGTCACATATGCCCGACCTCTGAGGATACCAAATCACCAAAACAGTACTCAATCCAATTTCCCACATTGGCTCATGCATGAGGTTACCTGATTGCCATGGGTTTTGCTTGGGCCCTTTCTGTGTCATTGGCAGACTCTCGATCCTGAGCTCATAGTAAACCCGGGCACCAGGGCATACCTCCTCATGAGAGGGGTTCAATTTTCTTTTGATCACAAATGGTATCCCAGACAAGCCCCCAAATTGTTAAGAATAAGGCAAGCACCCACATTTAGGTGTCCTGTTAGAACATGAAACATACATGGGAGCCAGGCAGCAAGGCCATATGTTTACTTCTACATAGAAGGGTGCACACAGAGGTCCAGAAGCACATTCACACAGAGCAGGCAGTCTGTTCGGCTTTATAAGACCTTATACATGTGACCTGTCCCTCACTCTTGATTGGAGCTCAGCCACACAGTCTTTTGTGATTGGCTAATTCAGAGGGAGGGGCTAGCCTTGGTCATTTCAAGATCGTGGTCCCAGGGGAGCTGCAAGTCATGCAGGCAGCATGGCGGCTGCCAAGATATGCAGTCCAAAATGGCGACTATCTACACTGCTTTCTGACAGAAAAGATGGCTTGTTTCTTCTCACACACACTACCACTTAAGCTGTATCATTCTTGTTGCAAAGTTGTCCTGTGAATGGAAACATATCTCCTCCTTAGTACCTTCTCTTGATTGAGTTCTGGCCTCATATTGTAAGAGCCACCTTGGAATGAATGATTGCAGCTACCCCTGGTCTGAGGACTGCTCATATCCAAAAATCACACACACACACACACACACACACACACACACACACACACACACATCACGGCCCAGGTATTCCCATGCATGGCTCACCCCAGCCATACTGATGATGTTTGGAATGGGTACAACACAAGTTGGTCAGGTCAGTGATCTTTCTCCTATCCAATATAGAAATGCATC
The DNA here is from genome assembly GCA_963924515.1 of Vespertilio murinus. Taxonomy (NCBI): domain Eukaryota; kingdom Metazoa; phylum Chordata; class Mammalia; order Chiroptera; family Vespertilionidae; genus Vespertilio; species Vespertilio murinus. The sequence goes on along the minus strand of OZ004708.1, from coordinate 84,989,294 downwards.
CGCTAATTACAATAGTAAGCCTTCCATAGACAAATAAACTTGGTGTTTCATGCTGGGAAGGCCATTTTCTCCCCTGTATTTAATCACATATTTTCAAATATTGGTTCAATAAATGGAAAAGAGAGAGAGATCTGGGGGCAAAGAATGAAATAAATAAGGCATAGAGATTCAACACCTCAAGTGAGAGACTGTGAGAAAGAAAAGTCTTCTAGGATCTGGCAGCATTTAAACCCTTCACACATTCCATTAGTGCCAACGAAAATAAGTCTGTCCAAAAGACAGCAGTTTCTTCCTTATTGTACATCTTCATAGCGAGTAAATGGATACACCAACACTTCAAACACATAAAGCATAACACAAGTTGGGTATTTTTAGTATTATGAAATAAAAGATTTGTTTTCTCTCCACAGTCATTTGACCAAATTGCTTTTATGCATTCCAATTGGGAATGAGGTTAGCCCCCTTCTCTCTTTTCCTATGTAGCTACTTTTGTATTATTTCAGGTTTTGGTTTTCATCTTTTCTTTGACACACCAGGGGGGCACACACTGGTCATGGTCCGGGTCTTCATCTAACATGCAAAGCCTCCCCAGACCATGCCCTATAAATCCTGCCCACACTATGACAGTTATATCTCTTTAAACTGAATAGCTTTCTTCATATGATTCTTGCTGAGGACATTATTTTGAACACACATTTACTTCATTGTTTTCTGCCCTCACTTTATACTGCATGATCCAACAGAGCAGGGACTTCACCTGCTTTCTTTACATTTGGATTTCTCACAAAGGTTTGTGAATAGATACACCCACACACATGTAACCAGACAATTGATGAGTCAGTGCTGCATGTCACTACCAGAGCCAAGTAAGCAGAGAAGGGTTGAATCATATATGAAAATTTACTCCAGTACTGCCAGCAATATAGGAGAACAGCAGGTCATCCACAAGAATCTGCTCTGCAGCCCACCATAAGACAGCTGCTTCTGTTGGGTAAAAGAACAAAGATATCATGGGGAAATAGCCAGAGGGTATGCCAACTGGTCCATTAACAGGTAAGCAGAGGCCTGGGGATTTCAAAGTAAAAATTTTAAATTATGTGGTGAAAATATCCTACAAAAGTCAGTTGAGAAACACTGTTCTATAGAAACTATTTGAAATGTTATAAAAAATGGGAACTATTATATGGGCATGTAATATCAATAGGTAAATGAAAATGGTCAAATACATGACGTTTGTTGAAACTGAGTAATAATTAGCGAAAATAGCAAAAAAAAAATGTCTTTCACACCGTCAGCCTAGGAAAAACCCCCTGAAAGCACAGTCACATTGACTGCAGTTGGAAGTTTAAACTGATACGAAACAGGGGTACCCAAATTTAACTGGTAGAAAGTGCTATAATTTTTGGAAACAACCTAAAGTCTGCTATAAATATTATAAATAATTAAGTTATTTAACTCAGAGTTTCTTAGCTTCAAAACTTTGGACATTCTTGGAGGGGTTTTTCTCTGTGGTGAGGTCTGTCCTGTGAATTAGAGGTTGTTTAGAGCGTCCCCACCTCCAGTGTGACAGTCACATATCTCTCTGGAAATAGCTCAGTGACTCATAGGGACAAAATCACCTCTGATCAGAGTCACATTTTGAGAATAATTTAAACACTTTATAGTATTATATAATAGCAAATTAATTATAAAGAATGTGAAAGACCATTAAACGTGTGAGTAGCAGTCACGTTGTGAACTCCTATGTAGCCATTAAAATAAATACATTATTTAATCAAGCAAAGAACCATTTCTCTCTCTCTCTCTCTCTCTCTCTCTCTCTCTCTCTCTCTCTCTCCCTCTTTCTCCCTCTCCCTCTCCCTCTCCCTCTCCCTCTCCCTCTCCCTCTCCCTCTCCCTCCCCCCCCCCTCTCTCTCTCTTTTTAAAGAGTGACTTTCAAAGAGGAAGGGGGAGGGGCGAGAGATAGAAACATCAATGATGAGAGAGAATCACTCATTGACTGCCTTCTGGATGGACCCAACTGGGTATCAAGCCCACAAACAGCATGTGCCCTTGACTGGAGTCAAACCTGGGACCCTTCTGTCCACAGGCCATGCTCTATTCACTAAGCCAAACTGGCTAGGGCCAAACAACAATATCTTGAGCAGCAATTGCTCTCTGGGTACTGTTGGGAGAACAGCCTGTAAGGGGGTGTGGACAAGGAGCTGAAAGATGAGGGCCAAAGTGACTGTACTGGTCCAAGTGGGAGATAATGGGGCTGGTCCAAGGCGAAGGCCATGAAAGATGTGAAAAGGAGGTGGAATCTGGATGGATTTTGAAAGTAGAGCCTTCAGAGTTTGCTGATGTGAGGGTCAGAGACAGAGAGAGACACGAATACCTCCAATATTTTGACCTGAGCATCTGGCCATTATGAAAGACATTGAGGACCACAGAGGGAGGGGTCCAATGTGCACATAGTCCACATTGGCTTTATACCTAGTCAAGGCATAGACCTAATTTGAGACCTCAGGCAGTGTGGGTATTGTGAGGGGCAGAACCTGCACAAAGACAGGTAGCTCGTACTAATGCCTTTCAAGTCCACATCCTAGTACTCCCCGTCTGGCTCTGTTCTCTTTTTTCAGTCTTGTTTCCCAACTTCTGCTTCCTGGAGATTCAGACCATATGCTTTTGATTTCTTTATCCTGAACTTATATGACATGAGTATCCCAAAAGCCTTATATGGAAAAATATTGAGGAAGAGGGAGAAGGAGCCCATCCTTCCCACCCTCTCCCTACCAGGGATAGGTAGGGCTGTGTCCAGAAGTCCAGCAGAATCTCCTGGGCATCCAGTAGAAAAGTGGAATCCTCCCAATCTGCTGGACCAACTGCATTCCGGAGTAATCTTTCTTTGGCAACCTCCAGTGCCTGCCCACAACTATGGCTCCAGGTTCCCTGTGCCCTGCCTCCCCAGTCCTTCAACACATTTCCTCCTATGAGCTCTATCTGGGGGATTTGGATTATCCTAACGTCACTACCCAGCTCTGCCACTCCCAGGACCTCCTTCCCAGTGACCATCATAGTCCTGGCTCTTTGTACTATGTCACAAATAGCCATTGCAGGGCCTGTGTGTGGCCACAGCACAGGGTAGGAGCCCAACCCTCTCTGGCACTTCTCCCGTCCTCCTCTCCAACACTGGGCATCTCTGGTTAACCTCCTGCCTTTCCATGTCAAAGGCTTCAGAGGGGTCTTCTTAACTTGTTTGTCCTGAACTGACTCCTACTCTAATTACAGGAATGTCCACCACTTAACAGCAGTTCTCAACCTGTGGGTCACAACCGCTTTGGGGCTATAACAACCCTACATATTAGATATTAACATTATGTTTCATAACAATAGCCAAATTACAGTTATGAAGTAGCAATAAAATTTTATGGTTGGTGGTCACCACAACATGAGGAATGTATTAAAGGATCCTCGCATTAGGAAGGTTGAGAACCACTGACTTAGAAGCTCATACTTTTAGAGACCGATATGGGCCTTAATAAAGCATCCATCCATCTCTTGAAGATATTTGACAGAGGCTCTCCTATTCTTGTTTTACAGCTAGGGAGACTGCAGCAGAGACAGGTGAGGTTGTTCACCCAGGTTAGGAATTGACTTTTGACCACTGTGGCCTTCTCCACTCAAGAGAAATATGGACAAGGTTCCAGTTTTCATTCTGTACAGAGGAGAGAGACAGGAAATAGCAAATGAGCAAGAACCTAAAAACCAATGAGAAGTACAATGAAGATCTCAAAAGAGGGTGGCTTTGGATATGAGTGAATGATTCACTAAGACTCATATCCTAGAAAAGCTGTCATACCCTGGTGACAATTTATTACAAGGAAAGAATACAGATTACAATCAGCAAAGGACAAGGCACATGAGTGGGACTCAGGAGATAGCAGGCATGAGTTTCCACCTGTCCCCTCCCAGTGCAGTCCCAGCTCTCAATTCTCCCAGCAACAATGTGGGACAACATGCACCGAGTATTTCCACCAGGGACACTCACCTGACCCTTGGTATCCAGGAGTTGGTTACATTGCCTTGGCTGACCAATCATATGGCTGACTTCTGGCTCCTCAAAGGAAAAACTAATAGTGCACAGTGGTCCAAGGTCTCTACCATAAATCATATTGTGAGCATATCTATCTCGCATGGTCTAAGGTCTGAAGAATATAGACAATCTTATTACACAAATGGTAGGGCCTTACAATACCAGGGCCTTAAGATGACCTCCCAGGAGCAAGGCAAGGGCATCATGCAGACAGACCTTCCTTTGACAGGTATAGGATTGAAGCGCTCCAAGCCCTCTCAGGTAACTCTTTAACTGAAGAGGAACAAATAGTATATGAGGAATGCATGTTTAAAGAATTAATGTTAAAGGTATAGCTGGAAGGTAGTTGGTGTTTCCTTGATCCAGACTTCAGATGAGATTGTAGCTCCAACGGACACCTGGACAGAAGCCTGTGAAAGACTGAAGGAGGAGCCATGCAGATGTCAGAGGGGAGAGAGTTCCAGGCAGAGGGAACATCAGGTGCAATGGTTCTGAGGTGGGACTAAGCTTCTAAGAAGAAAAGGAAGGCCAATACAAGATGAAGGAAGAATGTGATAGCAGAAGGACCATTTGGATCAAAGTTACAATACCTTATGGACAGTATGACATCACATGTGGGGCCTGAACAACTGAGCTGGTGGTGTCACCATACAATAAGAAGAGGGAAATTAGTGGACAGACCTCAAGACTGTTCCCATGATTTCTATCTCCTGGTATTCATGTGTAATGTCCTCTTCTTAAATGCTGACAAGGCCTTGCGACTCACTTTTAACAGTAGAATAAGACAAAGGTGGTGAGATGTCACTTTTAAGATTGTTTACAGAATATTGAGATTTTTCATCTTGCTTCCAAGGCTCTCCCCCACCCCCGCCACCCACCTTCTATCTTTTTTTCTTCACCTCTCCCTTTCTCTCTCCTCTCATTCTCCTTCTCCCTCTCTGTCTCCCTCTTTCTCATGTTCTAGTGAAACCAGCTGTCACTTTGTGAGCTGCCCTGTGGAGAGACCCATGTGGTACAGAGCTTAGAGCTTCCTACTGAACAGCCAGTGAGAACTGAGTCCTGCCAACAACACCTGAGTAGACTTGGGTATGGACCCTTTCCTCAGCAAGCCCTTAGCTGACACTGTGGCCCATGAGAGACCCTTAAGCAAAGAACCCAGAAAATCCATATCTCATTCCTGACCCACAGAAACTCTAAGATCAAAACAATTTTGCTGTTATTTTAAGCCCTAACTTTTTGGGCAATTTGTTGCACACCAATAAATCACTAACACGACTGGATTTGGCCAGAGATTAGGAGGTGAAAGGGAGATACAGTGTTTGCTAATTTGAAATAAAACTGTAATAGACAAATGCCTTGGGCTGGCTTTTCTTGACTGTAGGGCTTGAGACAAGAATTGAGTGCAAGCATTTATTAGAATGTGATCTTAGAAAGCATGAGTAGAGAAGAGGAGTCATGAGATAGGGAGGTATAGAGAGCAAATACTGAGAGTTTGAATGATCACATTTTTGTGGTGGGCACCTGGGCCCAGTCCCTACAGGGATCTCTGAGAGTGTGTAGTACACACCATTGAGGAATGAGGGAGTTGGGGTACTGGTCCACCAAAAGTAATGGGGGCTATTCCTAGGGAGGCTCTATAAGCCCTGAACACTAACTACTGAATCCCTCTCCTGTCCCACCTGGCATCAACCATTCTATTTTCTCTTTCTATGAATTTGACAACTTTTTCTTTGTTTGTAAATATATTTTTACTGCTTTCAGAAAAGGGAGAGGAAGATAGAGAGATATAAATGATGGGAGAGAATCATAGATTGGCTACCATCTTCACACACCCCACTGAGGATGGAGCCCATAATCAAATATGTACCTGGACCAGAAATTGAACCATTATCTCCTGGTTTATAGGTCAGTGCTCAACCACTGAACCTCACTGGCCTGACTGAATTTGACTATTTTAGATAGGTCATATACGGTAAGTGAAAGCATGCAATGGTTGTCTTTTTGTGACTGGCATCTCTCACTTTGTATAAGGTCAGCAAGTGTCTCTCCTCTTTCAAATACCTATTTCTCTGTTGTATATGCAATTCAAATGTCATCTCCTTCAATCAGAACCTTGACCCCCTACAAATAGAAGTATCAGATTGGAAATCATTACGAATGTGTTAACAGCACCTTAATGAAAAGAAAACAATCTACAGGAAGGTGCCAAAAAAGATGGATATAAAAAAAAATGAACAGATATCTCGCTCTGTTAATCAATGAATTAAGCCACTGGGCTCAAGGTGTCTGGAAGGCAAAAGTCCTAATGTTTTCAGCCTAGAAATGGTAAGTGGGAGACAAGTGGCAGAGTGCGGATATTTTATTTGGAAGGGCTTGACCCTCTAGTGTAGGATTTCCACATCTGCTCATTAAATATGTATTTACTCTCAGTGTCTTCTCTAAGACTGCTCAGCTGTTGAGGGCTGATGTAGAAATAAAACTTTACTGGATTAAAAGTTACACAAATGATAGACTCTATGCATAGATGGCCCCAATACTTTATCTGCTTTCACGTCTTTGGCAATGTGACTGTGAGTTCCAGAGGAGTAGTCTTTTTCTCCACCTTTGAATCTAGGCTGGTCTTAGGATATTTTACTTACTTTGGCCAATAAAATATGGTGGAAGATACCAGGCATTGGTGCATTTCCACTGCTCTCACTCAGACACTGGGGGTTTGTTCAGCCATGTGAACAAACCCAGGGGGCCTTCCAGAGAAGGAGAGGACATGGGGACAGAGCTCACTTATTCCAGGCAAGCCCTGCCTAGATCAGTCACCATACCTGAGCCCTTAATACATTAGAAAGGTCAGCATAGACACCCCGCTGACCCATAGCTTACTGCTGACCCATGAGGAAACCAGCAGAGATCAGAACATTTCCCAGTACACAATCCCATTGGAAAATAAAGGAATTATATTAAACTGTTTGCTTTTATGATGGTTTGTTACATAGCAATATGATACTATATTAATACTATAATCAAATAAAAAAAACCTGAGGGATCCTATCTAATAAAAGAGTAATGTGCAAATTAACCATCACTTTGCTACACACACAAGCCACACACACCAGTCATACCCACCAGCCAGTCAGGTTATGTGATTATGCAAATTAACCCACCCAAGATGGCTGAGGCCATGGAGAGAACAGGAGGAGGCTTGGGTTTCCCTAGTGATGGAGGAAGCCAAGCTTTCCATACACACTGGCTGGCCCAAACCTCTGTTTATGTCTACAAAATTTTAATTACAGAAGACAAATCCTAAGAAAAATGGCAGCAGCCAGGGAGCTGGAGAGAGCAGGCTAGAGTTTTCCCCGATGATGGAGGAAGCCAAACTTTCCACCTGTCCTGGCTGGCCTAGGCCTTCACTCCCATTGCAGAAGATAAATGAATAAATCCCAGATACCAGGGCCTCTGGCTTGGGTTTTCTGGGGCTTTCCAAGCCTTCAAATCACCACAGGTCCATCATGCAGGCCTTCCCATGCCCCAAGGGAACTTCCACCCTGTTCAGAACACCCTTCTGGGCAAACCAGCTGGCCCCCACCCATGCACCAGGCCTCTATCCTATCTAATAAAAGAGTAATATGCAGATTGACCATCACTCCAACACACAAGATAGCTGCCCCCATGTGGTCAAAGATGGTTGCCCCCAGGTGGACACAAAATGGACACCACAAGATGGCCAGCAAGGGAGAGCAGTTGGGGTGACCGGGCCTGTAAGCCAGGGTAGTTGGGGGCAATCAAATCTGCAGGGGAGGGCAATTAGGGGTGACCAGGCCAGCAGAGGAGTGAAATTGGGGGCAAACAGACTGGAAGGGGGGTAGTTAGACATCAATCAGGCTGGAAGGGCAGTAGTTAGGGGTTATGAGGCTGGCAGGCATAAGTGGTTAGGGGCAATCAGGAAGGTAGGCAGGTGAGCAGTTGGGAGCCAGCAGTCCTGGATTGTGAGAGGGATGTCCCACTGCCCAAAATGAGCTGTGGGAGATCCCTTGAGAGGTCCCAGATTGGAGAGGGTGCACGCTGGGCTGAGAAACACCCACCCCCATGCACAAATTATGTGCACCAGACCTCTAATCTACACTAATAAAAGAGAAAAATGCTAATTGACTGTACCTTTGCTATGCCCACAGCCAATCAGAGCAATTATGCAAATTAACCCAGCAAAGATTGCAGTTAATTTGCATAAGCTGAGGGAGGGAGGAGTGAAGACTGAAGACAGCATAGAAGGAAGAGGGAGGGAAAGTACAAAGCAAGGCAGCTGTTGGAGGGAAAGAGTGGGATGGGCATGTGGTGGTCTCAGGTGGGGTAGGTTGGGTGGGTGGAAGTCACAGCAGAGGTGGCAGCAGCAGCAGGAGGCAGAAAAGTGCAGGGCTGTAGGGGAAGGGAAAGCACAGGGCAGTGATGGCAGGAGGGAAAGTGAGGGGGCACGCATGCTGCAGGAGGGAAAGAGCTGAAGGTGGGGTGGGACAGGTGGTGGTGGCAGGAGGGAAGCCCGCTGGAAGCCCTGTTCTTGTAGGAATCTTCCTGCATCAGGCCATTAGTATTATAATAATCTGCCATTTCTTACTTTTGGAATATGTGCTATTTGAGGATAAATACTCAATCATACTGTAATTCCAATTCATTTTAGATAACTGTACAAAAGAAACTACATTGAGGTTCTGTTCTAGGCAGTCAAGACAGGATGGAAGGTTACACATGTTTGTGCAAGAAAATCAGCACATAACAGGGCAGGATTCATCCTTTGAACCTAAACATTGAATATATTGGCATCGCTGATTTGCCTCAGTATATAGAGCATCATCTTGGGAAGTGAAGTGTCCCAAGGTTCAATTCAAGTCAAGGAATGCCCATGTTTCATGCTCATTCCCTAGAAGGGGGCATGCAGGATGCAGGCAACTAATGATTCTCTCTCATTATTGATATTTCCATCTCTCTCTCACTTCCCCTTCCTCTTTGAAATCAGTTAAAAACATATTTTTATAAAGATTGAAGATATTCCTGAGTGTAAAGATATATATCATGTTGTAGTGAGATTGTTCACTCACTTATCCTTTGGTGGATTTGAAAAAAATTAGAAAAGGGGAGCTAGTGAATTTAGAGCACTAGAAAGAGTCACATTATTAGGGAACTGCGGCCTGTATGCCTCAGTTGGTTGAGCATCGTCCTATGCACAGAAAGGCTGCTGGTTCTATTCCTAGTCATTGCACATTTCCAGGTTGTGGATTGGATCGTGGATTTTAATGTGTATGGGAGACAACCAATCAATTTTTCTCTCTCATATGGATGTTTCTCTCTTCTCTCTTCGTCCGTCTCACTTTTTAAAAAAATTACATGGAAAGGAAGTTTTATAGCAAAAACAGTGAAATAATTCAGAAAAAATTAAAAAATACACCACATAATCTTTCACCCCAATGAATAAGGAGCCTTACACATGGACCACATTTTCCACACTTTATTAAATACACAATAGCTATGAAAAGCATTTTTGTATAGTGAAATATTATATGGCTATTATTGCTTCATCACATTTAAGGTCATCTCTGATTCTAACGATATTAGACCAATCTATCTAGTAAAATGAGTATTTGATTTTGACTCTTCTTGGAAACATGTGTTTGATAGTCAATATTTCCCAGTGGCTACCTATGGTAGGCTTGTGGACACAGAGATGAATAATAGAATGAAGAACATAAAATCAGGAGACTAACTATAAAACATACACATTAACAAGAAGAACAGTAAAGATGGTGCTATAGAAAATAATGATGAACAAATAAGTGAAAACTGTGATGTCAGAATTACCTCTAAAATAAAATTATGCAAATGACCTTAGTATCCAAGTATAATTTACTCCACAGGGGTAGTATAATTCATGACTATTCTCTCAGGAACACATTAGAAAAACTACTTGGAATGAAATATGTCATAAAATAACTTAAGCCAAAGTAATTCATGTTAACCTTTGAGATAAATGAGAATTTACAATGACGTATGGTCCAAATATTGAATTAATTTGTGTCAGAACTTCTGGCCCTGAGGATTTGAACCCTGCATTCCTGGGCAATTGTTCAGCCCAGTGCAGTTGGACTTGAAGAGCTTACCTGCCAAGGAATCTTTCCCGGGCCCCTTTTAAGTCTTTGTTCCTGAGACTGTAGATGAAGGGGTTCAGCATGGGTGTGACCACGGTGTACATCACAGAAGCTGTTGCACTTGAGTGTGTACTGTGGAAAGCAACAGAGCTGTGGTATACTCCTAGGAGTATACCATAAAATAAGGAAACAACTGAGAGGTGGGATGCACAGGTAGAAAATGCCTTATACTTCCCCTGAGCTGATGAAATTCCATGTATGGAGGAAAGTACCTTACAGTAAGAGTAAAGGATCCCAGCAAAGGGATCAAGACATAACAGCACAGCAGTTCAATTCATTATCATGTTGTTAAGAAAGATGTCAGAACAGGCAAGTTGGACCATCTGATTGATTTCACAGAAAAAGTGGGGGATTTCAAACTCTGAACAGAAGGACAGGCGCAACAATATTAAGCTTTCTATTAAGGTATTCAGGACACTCAGGATCCAAGACACCAGAACCAGCAGTCCACAGAGCTGGAGATTCATTATGATCCTATAGTGCAGGGGGTGGCAGATGGCCACAAACCGGTCATAGGCCATCAGAGTTGGAAGTTGTCCAAGCTAGTAAATAGCATGAAAAAATACATCTGTATGATGCAGCCTGCAGAGGTGATGGCTTTGCTCTGTGTCTGGATGTTCCACAGCATCTTTGGGATGGTGGTGGAGGTGAAACAGATGTCTACCAAGGACAAGTTGGAGAGGAAGAAGTACATGGGCGTGTGGAGGTGGGAGTCTGAGCTGACGGCCAGGACGATGAGCAGGTTTCCAAACACAGTGACCAGGTGCATGGAGAGGAAAAGCCCAAATATGAGGGGCTGCAGTTCCAGTGCCTTTGAAAGTCCCAGAAGAAGAAAATCTGAAATGTGTGTACCATTGCTTGGTTTCTTGTGTTGAGGAATTTGACTACCAGAAAATAGAAAAAAAATGAAAAAATAATTTGCACTTTAGCAACCATTAGTTAAATGAGAATAAATTACTTATTTATGTATAGAATCAGGAAAATAATTTTCATTTCTGATATGTGGTTTATTCCCCATTGTGATATCTCTATTGGCATTTCTCAATCGAATTTCCTTTCCTACCAACAACTTGTTCTTTAAATATTGTATATATTGTTGCTTTATTGAGAATATATTTCATGCATTTAATGAATCTATATTGATTATAGACCATGTTCCAGGCACTGATCACAACATGGGATTCTAGGGAGGAAAAGTATCTACAAACTAATGCTGGAGAAAGAATATAATGATAAAAAAATAATAAAACATAACCAGTGCTCTTTTCCTCTCTGGCGGCTTAAAGATCAACTTTCATCATGAATGACAAGGTATTCATCCTGACCAGGAAGTTCATGACCAACAGACTCCTTCAGCAGAAGCAAATGGCCATTGATGTCCTTCACCCTGGAAAGGCAACAGTACCCAAGACAGAAATTCGGGACAAACCAGCCCAAATGTATAAAACCACACATGTTGTCATCTTTGTGTTTGGATTCAGAACCCACTTTGGTGGTGGTCAGACCACTGGCTTAGGCATGATTTATGATTCCTTGGATTACACAAAGAGAAATGAACACAAACATAGGCTAGCAAGACAGGCCTATATGAGAAGAAGTAAACCTAAGAAAACAGAAAGGAATGCAAGAATAGAATGAAGAAAGTCAGGGAGACCACAAAGGCCAATGTTGGTGTTGAAAAAAGTGAGCTGGAGATTGAACAGCAGAAGCAGTAAGGATTCCTCGGTGACTTAATCGGTGAAGGTTGTGCATATTTTTCATGAGAGGATTAATAAACTATAAACTTAAAAAAAACATAACCAGTAGTAAATATGTTATCTAGAAGAGTAAATCACATTAAATGGAGAGAGTGGATAGAGGGTGCTCTTTTAAAGGGTTTAGCCAAGACTTGCCAACAGGCGACACTTAACAGATACCTCAAAGAAGACTTACTGGGAGACTGAAGCTGAAGTGTTTGCCAGTGCAAAGACCTGAGGAAGATGATCGACCAGAAAATTGACATGCTGTGAAAATATCCATAATCCAATATGATCGTTTTATTTGTTGGGTATGGAGGTCCTGATGGAAGGGGAGGCATTTGAAGTGTACACACAACAGAAAATAGGAATTTGAAAGCAGAGACAGTTATCAATGTTATGCTGAGTGCAAGACGTCAGTAAAAAAAAAAAAGACAAATACTGTGTGATTTCACTTATAGGACATACCTAAGGTAGTCAAATTCAGAAGAAACAGGAAATAGAATGGTGGTTGCCTGGGGTGGGACACACAAAGTGAGGAGTTAGTGTTCAGTGTGTGTAGAGTTTCAGTTTTACAAGATGCCAAATCCTGGATGTTGATTGAACAATAATGTGAATGTACCTAACACTGCTAAATTGCACACTTCAAAACAGTTACAATGCTAAATTTTCTTATGTGCTTTTTATGGCTTAAAATTTTTCCAAAAAGAAAGAAAATTGGGACACAGGGTCCAACATGATTGACCCTTAAGGACATTATTCTGAGTAAAAGAAACCAGTCATGAAAGGATAAATACTGTATGAATCCATTTGCAAGATGTTTCCAGAGGACTCAAACTCTTACCGACGGGAAGTAGAATGGTGGGTGCCACAGGTTGGGGCAGGAGAATGAGGAGTGAGTGTTTAATGGGGACCACATTTCAGTTTGGGAGATAATAAAGTCAAGATGAATGGTGATGATGGTTGCATGTGATTGTGATTGTACTTAATGCCACTGAACTGTCTGCTTAACAATGGTTGGGATGGCCCTAGCAGGTTTGGCTTAGTGGACAGAGCGTTCACCTGCGGACCTAAGGGTCCTGGGTTTGATTCCAGTCAAGGGCACATGCCTGGGTTGTGGGCTTAATCAATAGTGGGGGGAGTGCAGGAGGCAGCTGAACAATGATTCTCTCCAACCATTGATGTGTCTACCTCTCTCCCCTCTCCTTTCCTCTCTGAAATCTGTTAAAATATATTTTAAAAAAATGGTTAGCATGGTTAATTTTATGTTACCTGTATTTCACCATATTAGAAAAATATCAGGGTAGGAGGCTAAGATGGACCACATAATGTTCCACTGCCTCCATCTTCACTAACACTAGGAATTGTCAATCTTTTTAAATTTAGCTTCTCCAAATGGTGTGCACAGTGGTATCTCACTGTGCTTTTAATCTGCATTTCTCTAAAGAGTAATGATGTTGAAGACTGTTTCCTAGCTTTTTTGCCACCCAAATAGCCTCTGCCAAAATATATACTCAAATACCTTGCCCAGTTTTAAATTGGAATGCTAGTTTTATTATTGAGTCGTTTTTTAAAAAAATATTTTTCAGTTGCTTGTTACTGGTATATAAAAATTGTATTATCTTTTATATGTTGACCCTATATCCAGGAGTCTTGTAAATTCATTTGGTTCTTAGCATGAATACACAACAAACTAACTAGAAGCTTTTCAAAATGTGATCCTTAGGTAATATCCTTGATCAAGTGGATTATCTTTTGTGGAGACTGGGAATCTCCCAACAGAAGTATGGAGGGAGCTGCTATTTCAGTAGAGCTAGAATGAGGTGTGGTGTCCCAGAAAAACTGGAATTTCTTGTGTAAAATCACCACCACTTCAGCAGCATGGTCCTCTCTAGGAAGATCCACAGAAGGCTTCCAATGTGTCCATTTTGTCTTTGTTGATTAGGTTGAGTAGTGGATGCAAACATTACTTAACATTGTGTGTGTGTGCACATGCACATTTATTCCATTGCTCCTCATTATTCACAGATTCTATATTTGAGAACTCACGTGCAAAAATATACTTGTAATCTCCACGTCAATACTGTTGAGACTTCCTGGTTCATTCCCAGATATGCACAGGGAAGAGAACCATCTGAATTACCCCTTCCAATTTGAGGTCTAATAAGGCAGGACTGGGCCTCCTTGTTTCAGGTCTCATACCAGAAATGTGTCATTTTTATAGTCTTTGTAATGCCACATGTTTCACACGTTTGTGCTTTCTGTTGGTGATGTCACCGTCATCACTGAAATTGGCCCCCAAGTGTATGTAGTGCTGAAACACTTTCTAGTATGTCTAAGTGCAAGAAGGTTGTGATGCGACTTATGGAGAAAGTATGTGTCAGATAAGTTTCATACAGACATAAGTTACAGGGATGTTGGCCATAAGTTCAATGTTAATGGAGTAATATGTAGTATATTAAACTAAAGGCCCGGTGCATGAAAATTCATGCACTGAAGGGGAGGAGGGTCCCTCAGGCCAGCCTGCCCCCTCTCAGGAGTGGGAGGTGACCTGGTGAGCAGGGGAAGGTGACGCCCCATCACATTTCTATTTCTGCCACTGCCAGTAGCGTAAGACTCTGGTGGTTCTTTGCAGCTGCCATCCAAGACTTGCCTGCTCCTCAGGCCAGCCCTGGGCAGCTGGGGTGCTGAGCGGACTCAGGGTCTCCAGAGTCAGGGGCACAGAGTGGCTGGGCTCACCCTTGTCACATGCCTGCCTCCCTGGAGAGGCTGAGGGGACTGGGTGCTGCCATCTAGTGGCTGTGGGCACTGCCATCTTTAAGGGAATGCCAGTCAATTAACATATTGAATAAATAAACTGTAAATTTACATCTTTAAATGCATAGGGTTGGCCATGGAATAATTACATATCTATATAAAGGTGTAGATCCTTGCAATAAGAGGAGACTGTGGGAGTAACACTAAAGATGCAAAAGCGAGAAAGAATTAACTTTCCTTAATGGTTTGGCTACCTGGTGTTTAAAGAATGTATATAAATATTTAAAATAGCATTCTTTAGAAATCAGATCCAAAAACCAGAAAGAAAAGTGTGTTTTGAGATACTTTTCTGCTTCATTCCAAAATTTTTCTGTACTCATTATAGAAGACAAAGTCAGAAGGGAGAAAATGAATATATTAAACAAAAAAGAGAACAGAGAATGTAATATTTTTTGAAATAGGGGTTTAACCTCAATGGAAAGATTTTCATTTCCCTCCTACCCCCAGTATAAAGCTAGTCAGCCAGAAAGGTGCTTAAAGTATGTCTGCATACTCAATATTAAAAGTAAATAAAAGCCAGGTTCTGATTCAGGCAATGACTTAAGAAACTAAGGAAAGAAAATGAACTTATTTCAAGGTTTAAAAAAAAAATGAAGAGGACTCACTTTGGCAGCACATATACTGTAGTTGGAACAACATAGGGATGATTGGCATAGCCCTTGTGTGAGGAGGACATGCAAACCTGTGAAGCACTCCATAGTTTTTAATATTAACTAGTTTTTAAAAATCAATGTTTAAATTTGTGGAAAGAGCACATGGCTAATGATTTTTCCTTTTGAGACAGCTGCAAGGAAGTGAATCAGGGCATCTTGTTTGGGCCTGCTGCCTCCCCAATGACCATACCAACTACAGCCTTGTCAGTCCATCCTGTAGAGGGGGGCCTTCTATTTTTTTTTTAAATTTAATCCATTTGCTTGGAAATCTTCTGTTTGACCAGGTTTCATTCTCCCTGTCATTCCTTTCAAACTTCAAAATTACAGAAGTGTTCCTACATAAGTGCTTTTCTCCCACCATCTAAATTAACTTATAGTGTTGTGTGGTTTTTTTTTTGCTTTGCTTTGTTTTGTTTTGTTTTTTTGCTTCTACATTTGTTCTTCCACAATAGATTTTAGCGACTTTTGTTCTTCTGCACCCTATTGTCACAACCTGGACAGAGCCTATAACAATGTCAGAACTCAATTTATATTCCTAAGAAACAAAGAAAGTCTCAATAAAACTCTGGAATATTTAATTCCCACAGAGCCATAGGTGATTGAGACAAATATTCCATATCAAGTGTGACACTGCAATAGAGGACCATATTCATACACAAAACATTAAAATTAATGTCTGGACTACAAAATATGAATTGCAGCATTTCAAATACATGAGTAATGTAACATTGTGTGAAATGTATTCATGTTACATTCATCTTTCTTGGTAGTCACCTCCAACACATGGAACCAGGGAATCCTACAGGAGTGTCAGAATTTCTTCTCCTGGGTTTTTCAGAGGACCCAGCACTGCAGCCCCTCATATTTGGGCTATTCCTCTCCATGTACCTGGTCACTGTGTTGGGAAACCTGCTCATCATCCTGGCTGTCAGCTCAGACTCCCACCTCCACACGCCCATGTACTTCTTCCTCTCCAACCTGTCCTTGGTAGACATCTGTTTCACCTCCACCACCGTCCCCAAGATGCTAGTGAACATCCAGACACAGAGCAAAGTCATAACCCATGAAGGCTGCTTCACCCACATGTACTTTTTCATACTTTTTTCTGGGTTGGATGTTTTCCTTTTGACTGTGATGGCCTATGACTGGTTTGTGGCCATCTGCCACCCCCTGCACTGCACTGTAATGATGAACCCCCAGCTCTGTGGACTGCTGGTTCTTGTGTGCTGGATCATGAGTATTCTGAATTCCTTCCTACAATGCTAAATGATATTATGACTTTCTTGCATGGAGTTGGAAATCCCTCACTTTTTTTGTGTGAACTCAACCAGATGATTCAACTGGCCTGTTCATGCACCTTTCTTAATAACATGGTGATGTATTTTGCAGCTGTCCTGCTTGTTGGTGGTCCTTTCGCTGGGATCCTTTACTCATAGTCTAAGATAGTGTCCTCCATACATGGCATGTCATCAGTTCAGGGGAAGTACAAAACACTTTCTACCTGTGCATCTTAACTCTCGGTTGTCTCCTTATATGATGGAACAAGCCTCGGTGTGTAACTCAGCTCTGCTGCTACCCAGAGCTCACACTAAGGTGCCATAGCCTCAGAGATGTACACTATGCTCAGACCCATGCTGAACACCTTCATCTACAGATTCAGGAAGAAAAACATCAAACAGGCTCTGAAGACATTCTTTGGGAAGGAAACTACAACCAGGCCAGTTGTCCTAAGACTGAAGATGTGCTCATGATGGCAGTGGTCAAAGGCTCGGAGTCACACATCATGATGATCTCCAGACTATGCAAGTAGAACTTGGTCTTTCCTTTTATTTCCCAGAATTTCTACTTATTTGACCTCATCTTTTATATTCAATTTATGTAACTCAGTTAAGCTTTCTGCTCTCTCAGATATCCAACAGATTTTTCTCTGTCTTTTTTTTTTCTTCTGTGGCAAATTTATTTCCATCCTGGAAAATCACACTTAGCTAATGAGATAAGATGTATATTTTTAGATTAATTTTTCTCAAATGACATATGTTGTCATATTTTTGGTCATAATTTTCTAACCTAAGAAAATCATCCAGAATTTGTACTACTCCTATGGGAAAAACAATACTTAATGACCAAGGCAATTTTTATAAGAGAGGAAATTTTATAAGAGAGGAAAATCTGTGACCTCTGCTTTTATGTCTGACATTCTTTGGTATATCACTATCTTAACTATTCTCCTGATAATGTAGATTCTGACATTCTAGCTGATCATTGGGTTTTATTCTCCTTGTTAGGATACTGTTTTGTATTTTCATCTAAGTGTTTGCAATCCCTAACTTATCCACTTGCAAAATGATTATGTAATCCATGTTTCCAGGAGGACTCTTAATTAAAAGACAAATTTTAATAAACAGGTTGACTTAATATCACTTTAAAGTGACAGATGATTTCAATATGATGAAATAAATTTTAAAATCATACATTGTATTACTATGAAAATATTTATTATTCATGTGGTGCATGGAATATGGAGAAATGATGCCTATTTTTAAGGGGTATTATACGTATATTTGAATGAAAATGGGTTGGTGTTTTTCTATATTTCATTGAATTATCTTTGTGTTCTGCTTGAAAATTTTTAGTGCTGTCTATAATAAGACCATTTTTATTACTATAAAGAATATATATTCTCTTCTTCTAAGGTTTCCATAAGCATGAAGGGGAGGATCAATGATCATTATCTGACTAATCCATCATATATGTATGTTCTGCTCAGGATTCTATTCATCTTTAATGATCAAAGAATGATTCAAGAGAAAACTTGCATTCTTGTTTAATCATGTAATGTAGGATCAACAGTTTTCCTACACAAATATACGTGTTCTTTCCACCTCTCCTCATTACAAGGAAATTAATCCCCAATTAGAGTTTTTAAATATAGTTATGCGAAATGAATTAAATAACACAGTAACTATGTGTGCTGATGTTCTCCTCATCCATGATCTGCAGGACTGGGAGACAGGTGAGAAGTGAAACAAAATTTTAAGTTGTGCCAAGGAACTTATGTAGTCAAGATGAATTTATTTATTTATTTATTTATTTATTTATTTATTAAATTTCTTTATTGATCACAGTGTTACATGTGTGTCCTTATTCCTCCATTACCCCTACCCCCTAATTACCTCATCCCCTTGGTGTCTGTGAAGATGACTATTATTTAAATAAAATATTCTAAAAAATCAAAATTAATGTAAAACATTCATGATGATTGAAATAGCAAAATATGAAATTAAGACGGGGTCTGTCACAGCAATGTGCTGAGGCATTGTAGAACAGAGGCCCAGGGAACAATCAATCTTTGTGCCTCAGTCGGCTCCCTGTAGATCCTGTTCTGGTTAACACTTGGATGCTCTGCCTGGGGCTTTCTGTGGCCCTTGTGGCCCCAGGTCAGGATTGATAGGGAGCTAGCATCCCTGGGAATGGCCCTCCATCACTTTTGGTGGATCAGTACTCCAGCTCCCTCACTCCTCAACGGTGTGTTCTACACTCTCTCAGACATCACTGAAGGGACTGAGCCCCAGGTGCCCACCACAGAAATGTGCTCATTCAAACTCAGTATTTACTGTCTACATCTCACTTCCCTTCTCCATTATGATGCTTTGTAAGATACACTTTTAATAATGGACATGCACTTCATCCTTATGTGAGGCTCTGCAGTTTGGGGAAGACAGCCCAAAGCAGATGTCTATTACAATTTTATACCAACCTGGCAAAACACTATATCTCCTGGTTCACCACTGAATCTCTGGCCAAATCTGTTGAGTTAGCGATTTACCAATGTGCAACAAATTGCCAACAAACATAAGGGCTTAAAATAACAGCATATACTTATGATCTCAGAGTTTGAGTGGGTCATGAATGAGGTATGATTTCTCTGTTTCTGTGCTTCAGGGTCACTAATGGGCCAGAGTATCAGCTGAGGGCTGGATAAGGGAAGGGCCATTCCAAGTCCAATCAGGCCTGTTGCAGGATTCATTCTTCGCTGGATGTTCAGTAGGAAGCTCTCAACTCTTCACTATATGGGTCTCTTCACAGGGCAGTTCTAAATGTGGCAGCTGGTTTTATCAGAGCAAGAGATAGAGAGAATGGGAAAGGGGAGAAAGAGATAGATAAAGAGAGAGAGAGAGCACACACCATAGGAGCAAGATTGAAATCTCAATCTTTGTAGGCAAATATTGGAAAGTGACATCTCACCACCTTGGTCTTAATGTATTGTTAGAAGTGATTCATGAGGTCTGCCCCTAACCAAGAAATGGGCATTACAAATGGATAACAAAGGTCATGGGGGCTGTGTTGGAGACTTGCCTCTGATTTTTCCCCTTCTTTGTACATGGTTCCACTAGAAGCCCAGTTTTTTGGACCCAAATGGGGGTGTCATCCTGTCTATAAAGCGTTCCAAATGGCCCTTCTTTTTAAAAATTTTTTTAATTAAATTATTATCTGTGTACATATATTACCATTGCCCCCCTCCCCCCAAAAAAAACATTCCTTCCCTCCCCAGAGTTTTGTGTCCATTGGTTATACTTATATGCATGTGTACAAGTCCTTCGGTTGATCTCTTATTTCCCTCATATTTCCCTCCCCTCCCCGCTGTAATTAGACAGTCTGCTTGTTGCTTTACTGTCACTATATTTAACTTATGGTTTATCAGTTTATAATGTTCTTTATTATTCATAAATGAGTGAAGTCATGTGGTGTTTCTCTTTCATTGACTGGCTTATTTCACTCAGCATGATATTCTCCAATTCCATCCAGGTTGCTGCAAATGATGAGAATTCCTTCTTTTTTATGGCAGCATAGTATTCCATTGTGAGGATGTACCATAGCTTTTTGATCCAATCATCTGCTGATGGACACCTAGGATGTTTCCAAATCCTAGCTATTGTAAATTGTGCTGCTATGAACATAGGGGGGCATATATCCTTTCTAATTGGTGCTCCTATTTTCTTGGGATATATTCCTAGGAGCGGCATTACTGGGTGAAATGGGAGTTCCATTTACAGTTTTTTGAGGAAACTCCATACTGTTCTGCACAGTGGTTGCACCAGTCTGCATTCCCACCAGCAGTGCATGAGGGTTCCTTTTTCTCCACAACCTAGCCAACACTTATCGTTTATTGATTTGTTAATGTTGGCCATTCTGACAGGTGTGAGATGGTATCGCATTGTTATTTTGATTTGCATCTCTCACATAAGTAGTGACTTTGAGCAGTTTTTCATGTGCCTCTTGGCTTTCCTTCTGTCTTTTTTTGAGAAGATTCTATTTAGTTCCATTGCCCATTTTCTAATTGGCTCATTTATTTTCCTTTTACTGAGTTGAATAAGCTGTTTGTAGATGTTGGAGATTAAACCTTTATCAGAAATATCATTTGCAAATATGTTCTCCCATACAGTGGGCTTTCTTGTTGTTTTGTTGATGGTTTCTTTTGCTGTGAAAAAACTTTTTATTTTGATGTAGTCCCATTTGTTTATTTTCTCTTTAGCTTCCATTGCCCAAGGGGCAGTATCAGTGAAGAAGTTCTTTTGGCATATGTCTGAGATTTTGCTGCTTGTGGATGCCTCTAGTATGTTTATGGTTTCCTGTCTTATGTGTAAGTCCTGTAACCATTTTGAATTTATTTTTGTGTATGGAGTAAGTTGGTGCTCTAGTTTCATTCTTTTGCAAGTATCTGTCCAATTTTCCCAACACCATTTATTGAAGAGACTGTCTTGACTCCATTGTATGCTCGTGCCACCTTTGTCAAATATTAATTGAGCATATTGATTTGGGTTGATATCTGGATTCTCTATTCAATTCCATTGATCTATATGTCTGTTCTTGTGCCAGTACCAGGTTGTTTTGAGAACAGTGGCTTTGTAATACAGCTTGAAATCTGGTATTGAGATCCCTCCTACTTTACTCTTCTTTCTCAGGATTGCTGATGCTATTCGAGGTCTTTTATTGTTCCAAATGAATTTTTGGAGAGTTCTTTCTAGGTCAGTAAAATATGCCATTGGTATTTTGATGGGGAGTGCATTGAACTTATAAATTGCTTTGGGAAGTATGGACATTTTGATGATGTTGATTCTACCAATCCATGAACATGGTATGTTCTTCCATCTGCTTGCATCTTCCTCTATTTCTTTTTTCAGTGTTGTGTAGTTTTCCGTATATAGGTCTTTTACCTTAGTTAAATTTATTCCCAGGTATCTTAATTTTCTTGGTGCAATGGTAAATTGGATTGCTTTTTTGGTCTCTGTTTCTGTAAATTCATTGTTGGTGTACAGAAAGGCCATCAATTTCCTGGCGTTAATTTTGTATCCAGCTACATGGCCAAATTCATTTATTAAGTTTATTAGTTTTTTGATGGAGTCTTTTGGGTTTTTTATGTTCAATATTATGTCATCTGAAAATAAGGATAACTTTACTTCTTCTTTTCCGATTTGGATGCCTTTTATTTCCTCTTATTGTCTAATTGCAATGGCAAGTACTTCCAGTACAATGTCAAACAGGAGTGTTGAGAGTGGGCATCCCTGTCTTGTTCCTGTTTTAAGAGGGAATGGCTTTAGTTTTTGCCCATTGAGTATGATGTTGGCTGTGGGTTTATCATATATAGCTTTTATTATGTTGAGATATGATCCTTGTACTCCCATCTTGTTGAGAGTTTTTATCAGGAAAGGGTGTTGGATTTTATCAAATGCTTTTTCTGCATCAATTGATATGACCATATGATTTTTATCTTTCAATTTGTTTATGTGATGTATCACGTTTATTGATTTACGATATTGTACCATCCTTGCATTCCTGGAATAAAACCTACTTGGTCATGGTGTATGATCTTCCTGATGTACTGCTGGAGCTGATTTGCTAGAATTTTGTTGAGTATTTTGGCATCTATGTTCATGAGGGATATTGGCCGGTAATTCTTTTTCATTGAGTTGTCTTTATCTGGTTTTGGTATTAGGGTGATGCTGACTTCATAAAAGGAGTTTGGGATTGTTCCTTCCTCTTGAATTTTTTGGAATAGTTTGAGGAGGATAGGTTTTAGTTCTTCCTTGAATGTTTGGTAAAACTCTCCTGTGAAGCCGTCTGGCCCTGAGCTTTTGTTTGCTGGCAGCTTTTTGATGACTGTTTCAATTTCTTCCCAAGTAACTGGTCTGTTGAGATATTTAGATTCTTCCTGATTGAGTTTTGGAAGGTTGTATTTTTCTAGGAATATGTCCATTTCTTCCAGGTTGTGCAATTTGTTGGAATAGAGTTGCTCATAGTATTTTGTAACAATCCTTTGTATTTCGGTGGGGTCTGTTGTTATTTCACCTCTTTCATTTCTGATTTTGTTTATTTGGGTCCTCTCTCTTTGTTTCTTGGTTAGCCTGGCTAGAGGTTCACCAATCTTGTTTATCCTTTCAAAGAACCAGCTCTTGGTTTTGTTGATCTTATGTATTGTTTCTTTGGTCTCTATGTCGTTTATCTCTGCTCTAATTTTTATTATTTCTTTCCTTCTGCTTACAGTGGACTTTTCTTTTTGCTCTTTTTCCAACTCTTTGAGTTTTAGATTTAGATAATTTGTTACCTTTTTTTCTAGTTTTTTGCAATAGGCTTGTAGAGATATGAACTTTCCTCTCAAGACTGCTTTTGCTGTGTCCCATAGATTTTGGATTGTTGTGTTTTCATTGTCATTTGTTGCCAGGATGTTTTTAATTTCTTCCTTGATTTCTCTGGTAATCCAGTCCTTGTTTAATAGCTTGCTGTTTAGTCTCCATGTATTTGATTTCTTTGGATTATTTTTATTGTAGTTAATTTCCAGTTTTATGCCACTGTGATCTGAAAAGATGCTTGATATGATTTCTATCTTCTTGAATTAGGAGAGACTTTGCCTATGTCCTAACATGTGGTCTATCATTGAAAATGATCCATGTGCACTTGAGGAGAATTTTTATTCTGTGGCTTTGGGGTGGAATGTTCTGAAGATGTCGATTAATTCCATCTCGTCTAGTGAGTCATTTAGGATTGATATTTCTTTGCTGAATTTTTGTTTGGGTGATTTGTCCAAATGTGACAGTGGGGTATTAAAATCTCCCACTATGACTGTATTACAATCAATCTCTCCCTTCATGTCCTCCAGCAGTTTTTTTTTTTTTTTATGTATTTGGGTGCTCCCACGTTGGGTGCATATATGTTTACCAGGGTTATTTCTTCTTGTTGGATTGCTCCCTTTAGTATAATGAAGTGGCCTTCATTATCTCTTTTTATGTCCTTCACTTTGAAATCTAATTTGTCTGATATAAGTATTGTTACCCCAGCCTTTTTTTTCATTTCCGTTCGCCTGGAAAATCTTTTTCCATCCCTTCACCCTCAGCCTGTGTGCATCTTTTTTCTGAAGTGTGTTTCTTGTAGACAGCAGATGTATGGGTTTTGCTTTCTTATCCAATCTGTTACCCTATGTCTTTTGATTGCAGTATTTAAACCATTTACATTTAAAGTTATTATTGATAAGTAGGTATTTGATGCCATTTTTTTTCTATACCCCTGTGTTCCTACTTTGCTTCCTATTTCTTTATTTTTACAGTAAACCCTTTAGCATTTCTTGCATTGCTGGTTTGGTGGAGATAAATTCCTTTAGTCTTTTTTTGTCTGTGAAGCTCTTGCTTTCATTTTTAATATTGATTGATAGCCTTGCTGGGTACAGTATTCTTGGATTTAGACCCTTCCTTTGCATGACTATGTATATTTCATCACATTCCCTTCTGGCCTGATGAGTTTCTGTAGAGAAATCTGTTGCTAGTCTGATGGGGGTTCCTTTATATGTAACCTTCTGTCTCTCTCTGGCTGCTTTTAAGATTCTTGCTTTGTCGTTGTTATTTTGCACTTTAACTATAATGTGCCTAGCTGTTGGTCTTTTGGGATTCATTTTGCTTTGGATTCTGCGAGCTTCTTGTATTTGTATGGGTATTTTCTTCTCTATGTCAGGAAAGTTTTCTGTCATTATATCTTGAAACAGTTTTTCTATGCCTTCCTCTGTTTCCTTTCCTTCTGGAACCCCTATTATTCTAATATTGTTTTGTTTTGTAATGTCCCAAAGTTCCCATAGGCTCTCTTTCTGCTTTTTAATTTTTTTCTCTAAAAGCTGCTCTAATTGGGTATTTTTTTCCATCTTGTCTTCTAGTTCACTGATCCGGTCCTCTGCCTCATCTAGCCTACTTTTATGCTTTCTATTGAGTTCTTTACAGTAGCTATGTCATTTTTCATTTCTTCTTGGTTCTTCTTCATTTCCTCTTGGGTCTTACTCATATTGTCAAATTTGTCTTCCATTCTTTTCAGCCATCCCATGATCATTACTCTGAATTCTTGCTCTGGTAGGTTGCTTGCCTCTAAATCGTTTACTTCCTTTTCTGGTGATGGCTGATTTTCTTTCATAGGTGGGGTGTTTCTTAGCCTCCCCATGATCTTTCTATTTTAGGATACCTGTTTATGTAGTTCTCTCTCCTCTGCTTAGATTTAAAGGTACAAAATACAACACAACCAGGTACAACACACAAGGCATTGAACAGAAAAGCGTTTGCAATATTAATATCCTCCAATAAAGGTGACTAGAACCCAGCTAATAAAATCATACAATCAAATAAAAAGAATAAGTGAACCAATCTTACAAAAAAGCATAAAACTTTGATATTGTTAGCATTTAACATACAACTACAAAGGGGTGGAGAGAAGGAATTTTTGTTGTTGTTGTTGTTTTTTTTTTTTTCTTTTCTTAGGACAGCTACAAGGTAGGTGTGAATGGGCTTGGAGTAGGGGGTTGGGAGTTAGGTATACACAGGAAGGGTGAAATTTTAGGAGAGGGTAAATAGAAAAAAGTAGGGAAAATCTAGAGCAGTAAAGAGTTAAGATAAGCAGGACACCAAAGGGAAAGGGTTAAGAAGAGAGTGATGGCATAAAGGTAGGGATGAGTTAGAATAGAGCGTTGGTGAAGTAAAGGTATAAATAGTCTGTTGAATAGTAATCCCAAAGGGGAAAAAAAGAGATAATAAAAATGAATAAAAATAAATAAAAATAAAAAAAATATGTAGTATGGCACTTAAAAGATAATGATAAAAATAAACAAAAGAAAATAAGATAAAAAAGATAAAAAGGCCAAATTAGTAGTAGTAATAATATTGATTACATATAAAAGTGAGTTAATTAAAAAGGTAAAATCAAGTGAGGAAAGATGAAAAAAATATCTTCTTAAGTAAACTTTGCAACTAATGTAACTTAAAAAACAAAACAAAAACAGAAAAAATTAAACAATTAGAAAATCAAAATCAAAAATTAAATAAAGTTTGCAGTAATGAAGGGCATTCACTTCCTCTGTTGTTCTGTCTACCTCACCAGTTCCCAGTCTGGGTGTTAATTGCAAATCCCTGTTTCTTCTGTGCTGTAATCAGGTCTTGATTTTTCAGCCGTTCTAGAGTCCATATGTACTGTAGCCTCTAGGTGGCGGTGTTTCTTGGTGGCAGAGAGCTAGGGTTCTGAGGCCTTTCTAGCTTTTTTCCCCTCTCTGCGGCCCTGATCTATGGAGGGGTGGGGGTTGGGCAGGAGGAAGCCGATCACACTCGCCTGTTACTCTCTCTGAGTCAGATCCAGATGTACTGCTCCTTAGATATTCCCCCACCTAAGAGCCCTGACAACAGTCAGGGGTGGCTCCAGCCCAGCTCTGGGTTTCCTACAAACACAGACCCCTCTGTGAGCCTGGCGTGAGCAATCTGGTGCTCCTGGGCTGGTGCGCATGGGCTGGTGTAGGCGAGCTGCTGCGTGCGGGGGGTGGGGGGGGATGCGTGCGCTGCGGGGCATGCGTGCACAGTGGTGGAAACTCACCCGATCTCCGCAAAGTCCGATTTTTCACCCTGGGGTAGAGCACTCCTTTTAATCCAAGCGTTATTGCTGACTGTGGTCGGCGTTTAGGGGCAAACAGCCACTTGGTGGTCTTTACAGCCTGGCTATTCTGTCCTCTAATCCAAATCTCTTCCCGCCAAGATGGCAAGATTTCCCCATCTTCGCCCTTAGACCGCTCCGGGAGAGGATTGGGCTGTGGGTGCTTAATTGTCAGGGATACCCTGATCAGGCGGCCCCCAGTTTCTCCAGGTGTTATCTTTCTCTTGGGTTGTTGACAGGCACTCCCAGCAAGACCCTCAGGTGCTCTCTCCTTCCTCTTTGGGATCCAGGTCAGAACATGCCTACCTATTCTTCTGCCATTTTTTGCCCTCCGGCCCTTCTGATATTACCTCCTTTTCACCCCCTTTTGGCCTTTCTTCTCTACTTGAGATCTCAGTTCCCTCTTTATACCCTCTGATCCCTCTGCCTGGAACTCTCTCACCCCAGACATCTGCATGGCTCCTCTTTCATGGGCTGATGCACAGGTATTGCCCTGGGCTGAAGTTTCATATGCAGTCTGGATCAGGGGAGCACCCACTTCATTCCAGCTCTAACTTTATCATGAACACTTTCAATATGCATTCCTGATTCACTATTTACTCCTGTGCCATAAATAACTTAGAGGGCTTGCACCTTCCAAAGGAAGGTCTGTCTGCATGATACCCTTGCCTTGCTCCTGGGAGGTCATCTTAAGGGCCTGGATTGTTTTTCTGATAAGAGTGTCTTTGTACCTTAGACTTTAGACCACACCAGAGAGTCATGGTCACAATGTGACTCATGGTGGAGGCCTTGGGTCACCATTCACCTTTAGCTTGTCCTCTGAATAGGCTGATGTCAGCTACATGAGTGGTCAGCCATGCTCAAGTGAACAACTCCCAGTAAAAACCCTGGACATCAAGGCTCAGGTGAGTTTCCCTGAAATACTCTGTACAGGTTGTCACTTATCATTGCTAGGAAAGTGGACAGGTGGAGCTGAACTAGGAAAAGGGACTTGGAAGCTTATTCCTGTTATCCAAGAGTCCCACCCATGTGCCTTTTCCTTTGCAATTTTAGTCTGTATCCTTTCCCTGTAATAAATTGTGACCAGAAGTATAACAGCTTTTCTAGGTTATGAGTCTGAGTGAATCATTCACCCTAACCAAGGCTGACATTCCCCCAGTCCTCCTCCTTTGAGATCTTCAAAACCATCATCACTGAATGGCATATTCTTGTCCATTTGCTATATTTTCTGTCTCTCTCAGCTGTGCAGTATGAAAACTGGAACCTGATCACCAGCTTTCATGAGAGCAGTAGACCAGAGGAGTGAGGGGTCAGCTCCTAAATTTGCCACTATCTGAAAGTGTGACCCTGGTTGAGCAACCTCACTTGTCTGTGCTCCAATCTCTCCATATTTTTACAGAAATGAGACTACAAGTTCCTCCTTTATAAACATCAGGAGATAGATGGGCTCATTTATTAAAACTCAGAAAGGCATCTAAAAGCACTTGCTTCCATGTATTGGTCTCTGTCTAGATTCATAACCTAGAAAAGCAATAACTAGAGAAGGTGTCGGTGTTCAGTTGAGGACAAATGAGTTAAGACGACCCCTTTGAGGCCTTTGACATGGAGAGATTGGAGGGAAGCAGAGATGTCCAGGTGGTGGAAAGGAGGACAGGAAAAGTGCCAGGAAGGGCTGAACATCTTCCCTGTGGCTCTGACCCCACACAGGGCCTATTGGTGCTATTAGAGACACCCTGATAACCAGGATCATGGAGACACTGGAAAGAATGTCCTGAGGAGAGGCACAGATGGGTAGAAGGAGGAGGCGAGGAAAATCAAATGCTACAACCATGATTCCTAGGAGGAAATGTGTGGGAAGAACAGTGAGATGGAGGGTCAGAGTAGCTGGAGCCATGGCCGGGCATGGGCACCAAAGGGCCAATACTTGGAATGCTGCCCTGGGAAGCAGCCATCCTGGGCTGGGTTGGGAAGATGCCTCCCCTATCCTGGATGCCCTGGAGATGCTTCTGGGCTTCTGGACACAGCCCTACTCACCCACAAGGGAGGGATGTTCTCTCCCCATCCCTGGTTCCAGCCTATTACACATTCGGCTTTCGTGGGTGCTCATGCCATATGAGTTCAGGACAAAGGAATCAGATGCATATGGGCTGAGTCTCCAGGGAGCAGTACTTCTGGAAACAAGACTAAAAGGAAGAGAGTATAGCCGGAGGATGGGTGGGGGTGATGGTACTGGGATGTGGACTTGAGAGGCAATGAAAGAAGGTGACTGGTTTGAGCAGGCTCTGCCCCTCATGATATCCACACCATGAGAGCTCTCACATCAGGGCAAGGCCTTGGCTGGGATGAAGCCCCTGTGGACCCATGTCGAACCTGTCACCTCCCTCTGCCTCTGTGGGCCTCAGTGTTTTTTCTAGTGGCCCAGGTGCTCAAGTCAGTATCCTAGCATCATCTGTCTCTCTCTATCTCCATGGCTCTCTCCGCTCCCCAAGCCCCAGAATCAGCAAATCCTGAGGACTCTACATTCAAAATCCACCCAGAATCCATACACTTTTCTCCACCTACATGGCCTCATCTTCTACCAGCCCCATTATCTTCTACTTGGAACAGTTTAGCCTTTTCTTCCCTGACCTTTTAGCTCCACTGCTCCCCTCCCACCACACACACATAGCCTGTTCCCACAACAGTGACCAGAGGACAACTTCTGCTCCCACCACACTCAAAACAAAAGTCAAAGACCTGTTTGTGACCCACAAGGCTCTATACATCCTGTTCTGTCACTCCCTGCCATTATCTCCTCCTACTGTCCCCCACTATTTCCATCAGCCCCACTGGCTTACTACTATTCCTGTCATTGTTGCTTATGTTGTGTTGTGGGGACACACACACACATACACATACATACACACACAAACACACACTTGAGATTCTGTATATTTATGTGTGTGTATGCCTGTGGATTAATTATACCATTCATTGTTGTTTACAGATTCCATATTTGAGAACTCACATGAGTGCAAACATTTATTTTTAACCCAAAATATAGAACTGGTGAGAAATCAGTGGTCATTCTCAGACACATACAGAGAAGAGAACAATCTGAGGTCCAATAAGGCAAGACTTTGCCTTTTTATTTTAGCTCTGATACCATGTGTACTTTTCATAATCTTTGTATTGCCACACATTTCATAGTTTTGTGTTTTCTGTTGGTGATTTCACTGTTGAAATTGGTCTCCACATATAGCGCTAAAGCTTGTCTAGTGTCTCTAAGTACAAGAAAGCTGCGATGTGACTTATGGAGAAAATATGTGTGAAATAAGCTTCAGTCATACATATGTTGTATGATATGAAGATTGTTCACTCACTGTCTCCTTGGTAGATTTGGAAAACATTAGAAAAGAGGAGCACTAGAAGGAGCCACATTTGAAAGATTTTCAGCCAGGAAAATAGTTAAGAAAAAGCACATAAAATTCTCCAGGTAATTTTTCACCATAATGAATAAGGATCCTTACACATAGACATCAAAACCACTCTATAATGATTAGATGTTAACCATGAAGACTATGGTCTCCGATTTTCCTCTACAATAAAATTATTTAAATACTCTTAGTATCCAAATGTAGTTTTGTCCATAGAGATAGTAGAATTCATGATTATTCTTTCAGGGAAACAATAGAAATATTGCTTTGAATCATATATGTCACAAGAGAATAAATTATGCTAATGGAATTCATGTTAACTCCTGAGATAAGAATTTTCAATTATGTGTGGTCCAAAGATTGGCTTTATTTGTGTCAGAACAATGAGCTCTGAGGCTTTGAACCCTGCATTCATGGGCATTTCTTCAACCTAATTCAGTTATCCCTTGAGAAGCTTACCTACCAAGAAATCTTTCCGGGGTCCTCTTCATATAATTGTTCCTCAGAATGTAGATGAAGGTGGGAGAACATATTTGCCAATGATATTAATGATAATGGTTTAATCTCCAACATTTACAGGGAACTCATGCAGCTTAACAAAAAGAAGATAAACAACCCAATAAAAAATGGGCAACTGACCTAAATAGACACTTTTTGAAAGAAGACAGAGGGTAGGCCAAGAGACATATGAAAACCTGCTCACAGTCACTAATAATCAGAGAGATGCAAATCAAAACAACAATGAGGTGCCACCTCACACCTGTCAGAATGGCTATCATCAACAAGTCAACAAGTGACAAGTGCTGGCAAGGATGCTGAGAAAAAGGAACCCTCATGCACTGCTGGTGGGAATGCAGACTGGTGCAGCCACTGTGGAGAACAGTATGGAGTTTCCTCAAAAAAATAAAATTGGAACTCCCATTTGACCCAGTGATCCCACTACTAGGAATATAGCACAAGAAACTAGAAACACCAATCAGAAAGGATATATGCACCCCTATGTTCATAGCAGCACAATTTACCGTACCTAAGATTTGGAATCAGCCTAAGTGCCCATCAGCAGATGAGTGGATTAGCCAACTGTGGTACATCTATACCATGGAATACTATGCTGCTATATAAAGGAAGGAACCCCTACCATTTGCAACAGTATGGATGGAGCTGGAGAGCATTATGCTAAGCGAAATAAGGCAGTCAGAGAAAGATAAATATCACATGATCTCACTCATTTCTGGAATATAATGAACAACATAATCTGATGAACAAAAGCTGATCCAGACACAGAGAATCATCGATCAGACAGTCAAACCTCAGAGGAAAGGTAGGGGATGATGGGATAAAGGTGGAGAAATTAACCAAAGGAATTGTATGCATGTGTGTAAATCTAATCAAAGGATACTGACACCATAGGGGTGAAGGCATGAGTGGGGAGAGTGGGGGACAATGGGAGGACAAGAACACATATGTAATATCTTAATCAATAAAGAAAAATTATTTTAAAAAAGAAAGGAAAGGATAATGAACATATAAGTGAAAACTGGTCAAAGATTTTGCTGAAAAATAAAATAATGCAAAGGACCTTAATACCCAAGTATATTTTTGTCCACAGGGGTAGTATAATTCATGACTATTCTTTCAGGAAAACAATAGAAAAATTACTTGGGATGAAAAGTGTCATAAAATATTGAATTATGCTAAAGTAATTCATGTTAACCTATTAGATAAATGAGAGTTTCCATTTATATATGGTCCAAATATTGGATTAATTTGTGTTAGAACTTCTGGCTTTCAGGATTTGCACCATGCATTCCTGGGCAATTATATAGTCTAGTACAGTTGTTCTTTGAAGAGCTTATTTGCCAAGGAATCTTTTCAGGGCTCCTTTTATATCCTTGTTCCTGAGACTGTAGATGAAGGGGTTCAGCATGGGTGTGACCACAGTGTACATCACCGAGGTTGTTGCACTTGAGTGTGAGCTCCAGGAAGCAGCAGAGCTGAGATACACTCCTAGGCTTGTACCATAAAATAAGGAGACAACTGAGAGGTGAGACGCACAGGTAGAAAATGCTTTGTACTTCCCCTGAGCTGATGGGATCCCATTTATGGAGAAAAGTATCTTAGAGTAAGAGTAAAGGATCCCAGCAAAGGGACCACCAGCCAGCAGCCCAGCTGACAAATACATCAGGATGTTGTTAAGGTAGGTGTCAGAACAGGCAAGTTGGACCACCTGATTGACTTCACAGAAAAAGTGGGGGATTTCCAACTCTGAGCAGAAGGACAGCCTCAACACCATTAAGCTATGTAGCAAGGAATTCAAGACACTCATGGTCCAGGACACCAGAACCAGCACTCCACAGAGCCGGGGGTTCATGATGACCATGTAGTGCAGGGGGTGGCAGATGGCCACAAACCGATCATAGGCCATTACTGTCAGAATAAATTCATCCAAACCAGCAAAAAGTAAGAAAACAAATATCTGTGTGATGCAGCCTGCATAGGTGATGACTCTGTTCTGTGTCTGGATGTTCACCAGCATCTTTGGGATGGTGGTGGACGTAAAACAGATGTCTACCAAGGACAGGTTGGAGAGGAAGAAGTACATGGGTGTGTGGAGGTGGGAGTCTGAGTTGACGGCCAGGATGATGAGCAGGTTTCCCAACACAGTGACCAGGTACATGGAGAGGAAAAGCCCAAATATCAGGGATTGTACTTCCAGTGCCTGTGAAAGTCCCAGAAGAAGAAATTCTGAAATCTGTGTACCATTGCCTGGTTCCATGTGTCATAGGTGACTACCAAAAAATAGAAAAAATGAAAAACAAGTTTTTATATCAGTAGGCATTTGAAACTGAGAAAAATGACACATTTATGTTTTAGAATCAATAATATCAATTCCATTTTTGGTATTTGACTTGGTCCCGATTGTGGTATCTCTATTAGCATTTGTCATTAGAATATCCTTTCCTATCATCTATCTGTTCTTCAAACAGAAAATATATTGCTGTTTTATAGAGGATATCTCTCTTTCTTTTAAGGAATATACAGTATATTAACTACAGACCATGTCAAGGCACTTTTCAGAGTATGGAATGCTGAAAAACAAAGTCTCTACAAACTAAAAATGAAGAAAGAATATAATCAAATAAAAATCATAAAACAAATCCAGTGGTGCAGCTGCTATAAACAAAAGTAAATCTCATTAAAAAGAGAGTGATGAGAGGGTGTTCTTTTTTATAGAGTGTATCCAAGACTTGCCCAAGATGACACTTAAACATATACCTCATAGATCACTAACTAGGAAACTGACAAAAACAACTATTTTCCAGGCAAAAGAACAGGCTGTGCAAAGACCCCGAGGAAGATGACTGTTTAGAAAACTAGGGCTCAAAATGTGCCAGAGTGTCAAGCGGAATGAGTACAACAAAGCAGGATCAGAGATGGTGTCAGAATATTTAGAAAAATGGTAGCTTGTGTGTTGCTGTTGTAACTTCAGGTCATGGGGAGTGGCTTGTGCACACTATGTAAATCTAGCACTTTATTAATCTGATTGAATAAGCATCTTGTGAATTGAAAAGGATCTCTTCCTTACATCTCCTCTTGATATTAGAGTCACATTGGAATATGTCAGTCCAGGCAGCTCTCAATTATAAGACACACACACACACACACACACACACACACACAACAGCACACCATGGCCTTTTCCCTAATGCTATTTCTTTGTCCTTCTCACACTGATATTATTTAGACAATGAGAAGATACAACTCTAGATGTTCACATCAACTATCTTTTCTAAAAAGAATTTAGACATATTATATGGATATTCTCATAGTACACTTCCATCGACAAATAAGTTTTACAATGCACATTTTCTGACGTGTATTTAAAGAAACATAAACAATAGGTTAAACAAACATCGAGAGAGAGAGAGAGAGAGAGAGAGCAAGAAGGTGGACATGAGGAAAAGAGAGATTTAGTTAGCTCAGAAGGTCCCTGATAGACAATGAGGAAGAAAAAACTTCTGTGGATTCTGGTTGCTTTTCAACCTTAAATGTATCCTCCTCAAAGCCAAGAAAAAGGAATAGAGGAGAAAAAGTTAAATTTGTCAAAAATACAAAGGTATTCATAGATAATATGATGTAACTATCCCAAGTGAACTCTGACCAAAAAAATAAACCAGTAACTCACAAAAGGAAATATATAAAAACAACACAGGGGGAATATCTTCTACTATCAAGCAGTAGAAGACTGGTTTTTCCTATGCCTCTTCTATATTTATTTCATCAGTTGGTTTTGATATGATTGATGGTAAATGAGGCAATACTTTTCTCACTTTTCTTATGAGGCATCATTTTTATCTTACTTATGATCTTCATCCAATGTGCAAAGGCCTCTGAAGATGTGGTCAATAAATCCTGCACATGCCATGGCAATCCATCCTTCTACACTGAGTAACTTTCTTCATATGATTTAAGCCTGAGCACCTGGTCATTCAAACATTTTTTTCACTCTACACTGACTTCATCACAGTGCCAGGTCCAAACAAGCAGGGTTTCATCTGTTTTGTTCACCTTTGTATTTTCACAAATGTGTGTGAATATATTTGGGCTTATATAGGCAAACCTTGAAGTAAATATGAAGTTATAAAAATAAAAAAGAATGGCAAGGAGCATGACACCTGGTTAAACAGAGAAAATTCCAAGCAACTGTATTAAAGAAAATTGAATGGAGCATCAAAACCTAACCAAAACATAGTATAATAAATAGCAATAATTTAGGTTTACTGACTTGGATTAGTAATCAAATTGGCAATGGCAAAGACAGAGAAGACACTCTATGTTTCTAGAAATTGTGGCACATAGTTGATGCTCCATTGTTATTTCTTGAATGAATCAAGAATTAGGTCTCAGTATGTAAGTGCACTGAACCAATGATAAGTTTGCATTTCAACATATTTGTAAACATTGAATTGTTTAATAAAAGCTGGGAATGTATCAACCTGAAAGGAAATGCAGTTGTTCCCCTCCCTCAGTCACTTTACAAAAAGTCAGAGGGATTGCCTACTCACTGTTAAGTGTAACCAATCCTTTTAATGTGAAATGATAGAAAACAGCACATTAATATCTATGGGTGTGCCAAACCATCATAATTAAGTCAGGAGACCTAGTAGTAATGAGACAGATATATTTAAGTAAATAAAATGTGAAACATTTTTATGGCCAAAATACCCCCCAACGTCAATTGAGAAATAATAATTTATATTAAATTTTATTCTTAAATTTTATGGAATTTATTGGGGGTAATATTGGTTAATAAAATTATATAGGATTCAGGTGTAGAATTTTATCATAAATCAGATGTATAGAGTTATTATGTGTTCAGCTCTCCTAGTCAAGTCTACTTCTATCACCAATTATTATTCTGTTACACACTTCCATCTCCGCCACCAAAATCATGTTTAGAAATCATTTAAAAGGCTAATAATATAATATTAATAGGCATATAGAAATAATATTCAAATTAATAAGACCATCACATATATAAATCTTTGACTAAACTTAGAAAAAGTTCAGAAAACAAGAAAAAAATTTTCCACATCTCTCAGCCTGGAGAAAACATAAAAAGATGTCACATTGACCAGGGTTGGATCTTGCAAACAGGTAGCTAAGGGGTACTCTATTTTTATTTCTGGAAGAACTATAACTGTTAAAACATTGGGAAACCAATCTGAAAATAGGTATAAATATTACAAGTACATTTATTCTTTCAGTCATGGTTTATCAATCTCTGGACTATTGACATTCTGGGCCAGA
This sequence comes from Vespertilio murinus, assembly GCA_963924515.1. Lineage (NCBI taxonomy): Eukaryota > Metazoa > Chordata > Mammalia > Chiroptera > Vespertilionidae > Vespertilio > Vespertilio murinus. The sequence continues at coordinate 84,953,654 of OZ004708.1, read as the reverse complement.
TAATTGTCTGTGGTGTGGTCTCTCCTGTGCATCCCTGGACTCCACCTACCTACACCTTCCGTATGACTGACAATCATGTCTCTGCATATTGCTCAATATCCCCTGAGGGAACAATATTGCCTCTGGTGGAAAACCAGAATTTTAATGTAACGAATCAAAAATATTTTTAATAATTTTATATAATTGTCATTCACATTTTCAAAGTGTGAATAGCACAGCCAAATCACAAAATGTTTTGTAAATATAGTAATAATGAATTAGCATCATATTAACTTGTTGAAGGAAAGATCATAATGTATTGTTGAGAACAAAGGAAGAGTGGACACAGAGAACACACTGTATAACACATAAAGATCATTTCTGTTGGGCACAGGATGCAATTTATGTATTTGTTTAATGGCATATGAGTGTGTACGTATCAAAGCACAAAAGATATATTTTTTAAAAGACTAAAAAATTATGGAGTATAGATTTTCAACGGAATGAAATTAGATTAAGAATAGTGGTTAAGACATCTCTATGAAACAAAATTAAGAGAGAATCAAATTAATCTATATAAAGACAGATAATAGTAATAAATTAATAATTTCAACATGGGCCACTAATTCCAGCTTACATTTCCAATAACTTGGAAAAAATCAGATCATTATAAACTATTAAAAATTTATTTTTATTTATTTTATAGAGAAAGAAAGAGGAAGAGAGAGATAGAAACATCATAATGAAAGAGGATCAGTGATTGACTACCTTCTGCATACCCCGTACCAGGGAACAAGCTTGCAACCCAACCTACCAGGAATCTAAAGGTGACCTCCTGGTTCATAAGTCAACACTCAACCAATGAGCCATGTGTGCGGGTATAATTGATTTTAAATTTGAAGGAAAGCAGTATTTAACCTATAGTTTTTCTTCTATAAATATATTGGGTTCAAATATCCTAATGGAAGGTAAAAGCAATCTTTAGCAAATAAAAGAGAATGCCTTTCAGAGGATAATGGAAGATGATGCCTGTTTTGGAAACAGAGCTAACAACAAAAAACCAAAAAAAAAAAAAAATAAGGAACAGTGGAGATGTGAAACAAGTTGGCAATCTGTGTGGAGGGTGATTTATTAGTGCTGCTTACACAGAACATTCACTTTCATTTTAGAGAGCAACGACTCACAAGTGAAGAATATAAAAGCAACAGCTAAATATTTTCATTAAGAAAAGTAAAAATTCAAAAGCAATGGATCTCACTTATATGTAATTAAGTAACAAAATAAAAAGATGGTCGGAATGAATCCAGAGACATGGATACGTGGAACAAAGTGTGGAATCTCAGAGAGAAGGCTTGGGAGGTTGGTGGGTGATAGGTAAAAAACCAAAGGCCTTGTATGCATGTGTGTATAACCCATGCACACAGACAATAGTGGGGGGAATGAAGTCTTGGGGCAGGGGCAAGGAGGGGTCAATGGTGGACAAAGGGGGACACATATACTACTTTCAACCATAAAATAATTAGTTTTTTTAAATAAAATAAAATTTGGCAAAAGCAATGGAGAGAAAGCAATATGACTGACTGACAGGTTTGAGCCCATACTATTAATAAATACTCACAATTGCCCACATATACACATGAAGGTATCAAAAACAAATAACAAAGTGTGTGAAAGAAACCTCCAATTCCTTGTTTGGAAGAATGCAATAAAAAACAGGAATAAAAATACTCTGACCTCTCCACACACATGTCAAGACATTACAGATGACTTAAAAGAGATTAAACAAATGAATAACTAACCCACAAATATATTCAGGTCACAGAAAATGAAGTCATTGCAAAGTTAAACTATTTAGCATACCCCTGTTTTTTTTATTTTTATCATATATTCTTTTTCTTGTGAATTGAATACCAGAGTGAAAGAAGGTCCTGTGAAATCTATGTCTCATGAACAACTATTGTAAGGTAACATTTCAGAAATATATTGGACATAGACCTTTCTCATCAATAGAAACATAGTTGAATAGATGCCAGGATAAATATAAAGACCTGCCTCACCTGACTGGATAGCCCTCCATATCTACTATTCTATTTTCCTACTCCCTTTAGTGGCAAAACTCAGTGTATAAATTCTACTATTATTTGAATCACTTTATGCTCAATTACCATTTTCATCAGTTAACTATCAGCAATTAGTTCAATGTTCTCTTCTCCTGTTAGCATCATAAATCAGTCCTTAATTAGTTAATTAAGCAGACAAACAACCATAGCCTGGTGCCTGCCAATAGACCTCAAGTGCATGTGCTTGTCTTCACTCTCTCTGACCCTTTGCTGTAGTACCTACTGGACCTCTGGACTCACCTGATTGGGAACTCTGAGGAGAAGGTCTTTGTGGGAAAGTCCAACCTGGATGGGTGGTGGAGACTGAAGCTCTCTGCCCAGACAAGACCGCAGGAAGGAGGCGACACAGGTTTCCTAGGATCCCAAAAGCACAACCAGGTCCCATCCAGCCCAAGGTCTCACACTCACTGAGAGACTGGAGATGAGGAGATATTTACAGCTCCGTATGTCTACTCATTAGGTGCATTTCTGTCTTGCTGCTGCAACTTCTAATCACCTGATTTCCCTGTGGGTCTGGACAGAAGGAAATGTTTTCCTGGAGAGTCTATGTTCCCAAAAGACCAGATTAGGATTCAAGTGAGTCCAGTTTTGACTAGTTCATCCTTCTAACATTTGTTGGGTTTCAAAGGATTAACATCCCAACATCTTATCACAACCCTGATTCAAAATTTTTCCACGTTTAAGTCTGAGGATGTAGTACGGATTAGAAAACTTGAATCTCCACATATTGACTTGTGATAGGGACATAGCCCCAAATAACTACAGATAATTGCTATTTTTTTTCCAATGAGAGGGAGAAATAAGTTTCTTTGATATAAACTTTAAGCGTTATACAATGAGCTTCATGATATATTAGCCAAAATAATTTGGCATTTCAACTTTTGCCACAAGGGCTGTCATTTAGTTCCTCCCTGTGAAATACTTGTTAATTATAAGAAACATATTTAGATTAGTTTACACTTTCACCTAAGCTTGGAATAGGAAAGTAAGTAGATTCTTCCCTGTAGCCTCCAAGAGAAATCTAACCCTGCAAGCATCTTAATATTAGCCCTCTAGGGACCCATTTCCTGTTTCTGACCTCAGGAATTTTAAGAGCATGAATATGATGGTTTTAAATCTCTCAGATGGCAATCTTACACTAGCATTAAACAGTGCATATACATTTATCCAATGAAATTTTCTTTAAAAAATATAATTTATTGATTTTTTACAGAGAGGAAGAGAGAGTGACAGAGAGTCAGAAACATCGATGAGAGTCATCAATCAGCTGCCTCTTGCACACCCCCTACCGGGGATGTGCCCGCAACCAAGGTATATGCCCTTGACCGGAATCAAACCTGGGACCTTTCAGTCCACAGACCCATGCTCTACCACTGAGCCAAACCAGTTTCGGCTATCCAATGACATTTTCTTCAGGAAACTGAGATCTAGTGTCTCAATTTATTTAGTTAGCCTCTGCTGGGTAAAGGGGTAAAGGCATTTTGAGTTGTAATCCTCCCTTACGTAAAAAAAATAATTAATTAATTAATTAATTAATTAATTAATGAGTTTGGAGATAATCATGCACTTTAGCTGGTAGAGAATTTCTTATTGCATAAATGTAAATGTGCTCCAAATTTTGATGCATTAGGGACATTAATATAAGAAAAGTAATTCATCATTTAAGTTCATGTCTACCATTAACTTAAAATCTTCATGTCTAAATTCTTACATCTTTTAAGTTTTTGTTAATTCAAAAATTCATTATTCTCATTTCTATCCTATTCAAACTTCTCTTCAGTTTTCTTTCAACATAAAATATGTGTTTATATCTGAATCTGTTTGTGTACATATAAGTGGGTGGGTTTGTTTGAAATAAAAATGTATATTAATAAGCACACATATACATAAATACTTTACCTTGCAACATTTTATTTGGATTCATTGAAATATACCTCATTTATTATTACTGGCAACATTCATCTGAAGTCTGGTTTACTATCCCCATGGTGAATACTACAAACAATAAATGAGATACATGGCCATATTTCATTAGAAAATTAGTCTCAGGTAATTAAATGTTTAACAATGACTATAAGAAGCCACTTAATTTTATCGTGTATTTTTCTGACATAAACAAATGGAAACAAGAGCCATAGCCAGTTTGGCTCAGTGAATAGAACATCGGCCCAGGGACTGAAATGTCCTGGGTTGATTCCAGTTAAGGGCATGTATCTGGGTTGCAGACTTGATCCCCAGCCCTGGTCAGGGTGCAAGCAGGAAGCAACCATTCGATGTGCCTTTCTCACATAGATTTTTTTTCTCTCTGTCTCTCTCCCTCTCTTCAACTGTCTCTAAAAATCAAACGAAAAATATCCTAATTTAAGGATTAACTAAAAACAAAACACCAATTAAAAACATGAGGCATATACTGCAATTTATATATGCCTTTAGTCATCAAATTGTAAGTTTTAATCATATTTCAGTTACATGATATAATTATACTTATAAAAAACCTAGAAGGGAAAAAGCCAGGATCTGGAGCTCTGCTAGCTGGAGGAATCTCTTCTACCTGGGAAAAAAAGCTAACTTTCATGGATATGGGAACAGTAGAAGTAAAATAAAGCAATTCACACTCCATACACTTTCTTTTTAAAAAAAAAAAAAAATAGAAGATAAAGGTAGAAACAGAAACAGGGTTAACTGATAATATACTGCTTCAAGGGAAAAGATCACCATGGACCCACATATCATAAATGAGACTTAAAAACACATGAAGAGACTCACAACTGACTATAGACTCATAAAGACTCTGGCAGAGTTCAGAAAAGCTCCCCACCATACAATCACACCTGGTAACAATGGCATTATCCTATTTTAAAAAAGATTAATATACAAAGTGACTGACCTTTCATCATTTGACCAGTCGATATGATGTACACTAACCAGGTAAGCTTCCTGGCCAATTGGGACTGGGTGAGATGGGCCTAAAATACCCTGAAGTTCTCCTAATGTACCTTCTCAGCCCAGATCATGCACTGGTGAGGTACCTTTGCCTGGCCTGTACTCTCTCCCAATCCAGAACCCCTCAGGGGATGTTGGAGAGCCAGTTTCTGCCCAATCCCACCAGTGCATGAATCAGTGCACAGCATTTCTAGTATTAAATAATTTGCTTGTAGGATGGCTTGTCATGCAACAATACCCTACTAATACAATAATCAATGTAAATATAAGTGAGGACAGTAGTTATCTGCTGTTGATTATTGTCTGAACTAGTTTTTTTCCTGAATTATAAACTTTTAATTAACTGATAAATATTGAACTTTGTAGTCTATAAACAAATAATACTTCTCCTTTTTAAGCACCCATGGAACATTGACAAAAGTCAGATAACTTCTTAGCCACACATTTCAAAACATCAGAAGAAAAAATTAAAATATACCAGGTGTACTGATTAATAATGGCAGATTTTGTAATCATAAAAAACACAATAATTTCAAGAGAGAAATGAAAAGTGCTTTATTCCATGTAATGTCCATCTCTAGCTACACATTTCCCCCATCTTTCAGGTAATTGTGGATACTGTACCAATAGAACTTTCCTTGTTTTGAGGCAAAACATTCAGATACCCAATTTTCTACTTCTTCATATGTTTTGAAGTGCTGCTCAGACAGTGCATGTGCCATTGATCAGAACAAGTGATAATCTGAAGGAGCAAGGTCTGTTGAATAGAGTGGGTGTGTTATTACTTCCTAGGCAAGATCTTTTAACGTATCTTTAATTGATTTTGAAGTGTGTGATGGTGAGATATCATGAAGCAAAAGTACTTTGCTATGTCTTTTCGCACATTCTGGTTGTTTTACAATTAAAGTGTAGTTCAATTTGATTATTTGTTGTTGGTAGCAATCAGTACTAACAGTGTCACCTGGTTTTAGAAGCTCCTAGTACACCACACCTTCCTGATCTCACCAAACACAGAGCTTTGTCTACTTTCCCCAGTGATTTGGCTTTCAATTGTTAACGGTTGACCTGGATCAACCCATGATGTTGGGCATTTGGGATTCTCAAAATAAATCCAGTTTTCATCACCAGTCACAATTCAATGGAAAAAAAGAAGTTGGGTTGTGGGCTTAATCCATAGTGGGGGGGTGCAGGAGGCAGCTGAACAATGATTCTCTCCAACCATTGATGTGTCTACCTCTCTCCCCTCCCCTTCCTCTCTGAAATCTGTAAAAATATATTTTTTCAAAATGGTTAGCATGGTTAATTTTATGTTACCTGTATTTCACCATATTAGAAGAATATCCATGTTCAAGATGGACCACATAATGTTCCACTGCCTCCATCTTCACTAACTCTAGGAATTGTCAATCTTTTTAAGTTTAGCTTCTCCAAATGGTGTGCACAGTGGTATGTCACTGTGCTTTTAATCTGCATTTCTCTAAAGAGTAATGATGTTGAAGACTGTTTCCTGGCTTTTTTGCCACCCAAATAGCCTCTGCCAAAATATATACTCAAATACCTTGCCCAGTTTTAAATTGGAATGTTAGTTTTATTATTGAGTTTTTAAAAAAATATTTTTCAGTTGCTTGTTACTGGTATATAAAAATTGCATTATCTTTTATATGTTGACCCTATATCCAGGAGTCTTGTAAATTCATTTGGTTCTCTGCATGAATATACAACGGACTAACTAGAAGCTTTTAAAAATGTGATGCTTAGGTGATATCCCAGCTCAAGTGGATTATCTTTTATGGAGACTGGGAACCTCCCAATAGAAGTCTGGAGGGAGCTGCTATTTCAGTAGAGCTAGAATGAGGTGTGGTGTCCCAGAAAAACTGGAATTTCTTGTGTAAAATCACCGCCACTTCAGCAGCATGGTCCTCTCTAGGAAGATCCACAGAAGGCTTTCAATGTGTCCATTTTGTCTGTGTTGATTAGGTTGAGTAGTGGATGCAAACATTACTTAACATTGTGTGTGTGTGCACATGCACATTTATTCCATTGCTCCTCATTATTCACAGATTCTATATTTGAGAACTCATGTGCAAAAATATACTTGTAATCTCCATGTCAATACTGTTGAGACTTCCTGGTTAATTCCCAGACATGCACAGGGAAGACAACCATCTGAGTTGCCCCTTCCAATTTGAGGTCTAATAAGGCAGGACTGGGCCTCCTTGATTCAACTCTCATTCCAGAAATGTGCCATTTTCATAGTCTTTGTAATGCTACATGTTTCACACGTTTGTGCTTTCTGTTGGTGATGTCTCAGTCATCACTGAAATTGGCCCCCAAGTGTATGTAGTGCTGAAACACTCTCTAGTGTGTCTAAGTGCCAGAAGGCTGTGATGCGACTTATGGAGAAAGTATGTGTCAGATAAGTTTCATACAGACATAAGTTACAGGGATGTTGGCCATAAGTTCAATGTTAATGGAGTAATATGTAGTATATTAAACTAAAGGCCCGGTGCATGAAAATTCATGCACTGAAGGGGAGGAGGGTCCCTCAGTTCAGCCTGTCCCCTCTCAGTAGTGGGAGGTGACCTGGTGAGCAGGGGAAGGTGACGCCCCATCACACTTCTATTTCTGCCACTGCCAGCAGCGTAAGACTCTGGTGGTTCTGGGCAGCTGAGCAGCTGCCATCCAAGGCTTGCATGCTCCTTAGGCCAGCCCTAGGTAGCTGGGGGGCTGAGGGGACTCAGGGTCTCCAGAGTCAGGGGCACAGAGAGGCTGGGCTCACCCTTGTCACATGCCTGCCTCCCTGGAGAGGCTGAGGGGACTGGGTGCTGCCATCTAGTGGCTGTGGGCACTGCCATCTTTGAGAGCATGGCATTTAATTAACATATTGAATAAATAAACAGTAATTTACATATTTAAATGCATAGGGTTGGCCATGGAATAATTACATATCTACATAAAGGTGTAGATCCTTGCAATAAGAGGAGACTGTGGGAGTAACACTAAAGATGCAAAAGCGAGAAAGAATTAACTTTCCTTAATGGTTTGGCTACCTGGTGTTTAAAGAATGTATATAAATATTTAAAATAGCATTCTTTAGAAATCAGATCCAAAAACCAGAAAGAAAAGTGTGTTTTGAGATACTTTTCGGCTTCATTCCAAAATTTTTCTATACTCATTATAGAAGACAAAGGCAGAAGGGAGAAAATGAATATATTAAACAAAAAAGAGAACAGAGAATGCAATATTTTTTGAAATAGGGGTTTAACCTCAATGGAAAGATTTTCATCCCCCCCACCCCCCACTATAAAGCTAGTGAGCCAGAAAGGTGCTTAAATTATGTTTGCATACTCAATATTAAACGTAAATAAAAACCAGGTTCTAATTCAGGCAATGATTTAAGAAACTAAGGAAAGAAAATGAACTTATTTCAAGGTTTAAAAAAAAAAGAAGAGGACTCACTTTGGTAGCACATATACTGTAGTTCGAACAACATAGTGATGATTGGCATAGCCCTTGTGTGAGGAGGACATGCAAACCTGTGAAGCACTCCATAGTTTTTAAAATTAACTAGTTTTTAAAAATCAATGTTTAAATTTGTGGAAAGAGCACATGGCCAATGATTTTTCCTTTTGAGACAGCTGCAAGGAAGTGAATCAGGGCATCTTGTTTGGGCCTGCTGCCGCCCCAATGACCATACCAACTACAGCCTTGTCAGTTCATCCTGTAGAGAGGGGCCTTCTATTTTTTTTTTAATTTAATCCATTTGCTTGGAAATCTTCTGTTTGACCAGGTTTCATTCTCCCTGTCATTCCTTTCAAACTTCAAAATTACAGAAGTGTTCCTACATAAGTGCTTTCCTCCCACCATCTAAATTAATTTATAGTGTTGTGTGGTTTTTTTTTGCTTTGTTTTGTTTTGTTTTTTTGCTTCTACATTTGTTCTTCCACAATAGATTTTAGCGACTTTTGTTCTTCTGCACCCTATTGTCACAACCTGGACAGAGCCTATAACAATGTCAGAACTCAATTTATATTCCTAAGAAACAAAGAAAGTCTCAATAAAACTCTGGAATATTTAATTCCCACAGAGCCATAGGTGATTGAGACAAATATTCCATATCAAGTGTGACACTGCAATAGAGGACCATATTCATACACAAAACATTAAAATTAATGTCTGGACTACAAAATATGAATTGCAGCATTTCAAATACATGAGTAATGTAACATTGTGTGAAATGTATTCATGTTATTTTCATCTTTCTTGGTAGTCACCTCCAACACATGGAACCAGGGAATCCTACAGGAGTGTCAGAATTTCTTCTCCTGGGTTTTTCAGAGGAACCAGCACTGCAGCACCTCATATTTGAGCTTTTCTTCTCCATGTACCTGGTCACTGTGATGGAAAACCTGCTCATCATCCTGGCTGTCACCTTAGATTCCTACCTCCAAACGCCCATGTACTTCTTCCTCTCCAACCTGTCCTTGGTAGGCATCTGTTTCACCTTCACCACCGTCCCAAAGATGCTGATGAACATCCAGACACAGAGCAAAGTCATAACCCATGAAGGCTGCTTCACCCAGATGTACCTTTTCATACTTTTTACTGGGTTGTATGTTTTCTTTTTGACTGTGATGGCGTATGATCAGTTTGTGGCCATCTGCTACCCCTTCACTCCACGGTCATCATAAACCCCCAGCTCTGTGGACTGCTGGTTCTTGTGTGCTGAATAATGAGTATTCTGAATTCCTTCCTATAATGCTTGATGACATTACGACTGTCTTGCATGGAGTTGGAAATCCTTCACTTTTTCTGTGAACTCAACCAGAAGATCCAACTTGCCTATTCTTACACCTTTTTTAAATAGTATGGTGATGTATTTTGCAGCTGTCCTGCTTGTTGGTGGTCCTTTTCCTGGGATCCTTTACTCATATTGTAAGACAGTGTCCTGCATACATGGCATGTCATCAGTTCAGGGGAAGTACAAAGCATTTTCTATCTGTGCATCTCACCTCTCAGTTGTCTCCTTATTTTATGGAACAGGCCTAGGCATGTACCTCAGCTCTGCTGATACCCAGAGCTCACACTAAGGTGCCATAGCCTCAGAGATGTACACTGTGGTCACACCCATGCTGAACCCCTTCATCTACAGTCTCAGGAATAAAAACATCAAACAGGCTCTGAAGACATTCTTTGGGAAGGAAACTACAACCAGGCCAGTTGTCCTAAGACTGAAGATGTGCTCATGATGGCAGTGGTCAAAGGCTCGGAGTCACACGTCATGATGACCTTCAGACTATGCAAGTAGAACTTGGTCTTTCCTTTTATTTCCCAGAATTTCTACTTATTTGACCTCATCTTTTATATTCAATTTATGTAACTCAATTACAGATTTTTTTCTGTCTTGTTTTTTCTTCTGTGGCAAATTTATTTCCATCCTGGAAAATCACATTTACCTAATGAGATAAGATGTATATTTTTAGAGTAATTTTTCTCAAATGACATATATTGTCATATTTTTGGTCATAATTTTCTTACCTAAGAGAATCATCCAGAATTTGTACTACTCCTATGGGGAAAACAATACTTAATGACCAAGGCAATTTGTATAAGAGAGGAAATTTTATAAGAGAGGAAAATCTGTGACCTCTGCTTTTATGTCTGACATTCTTTGGTATATCACTATCTTAACTATTCTCCTGATAATGTAGATTCTGAAATACTAGCTGATCATTGGGTTTTATTCTCCTTTTTAGGATACTGTTTTGTATTTTCATCTAAGTGTTTGCAATCCCTAACTTATCCACTTGCAAAATGATTATGTAATCCATGTCTCCAGGAGGACTCTTAATTAAAAGACAAATTTTAATAAACAGGTTGACTTAATATCACTTTAAAGTGACAGATGATTTCAATATGATGAAATAAATTTTAAAATCATACATTGGATTACTATGAAAATATTTATTATTCATGCGGTGCATGGAATATGGAGAAATGATGCCTATTTTTAAGGGGTATTATACATATATTTGAATGAAAATGAGTTGGTGTCTTTCTATATTTCATTGAATTATCTTTGTGTTCTGCTTGAACATTTTCTGTGCTGCCTATAATAAAATTATTTTCATTACTATAAAGAATATATATTCTCTTCTTCTAAGGTTTCCATAGCATGAAGGGGAGGATCAATGATCATTATCTGACTAATCCATCATATATATCTATTCTGCTCAGTATTCTATTCATCTTTAATGATCAAAGAATGATTCAAGAGAAAACTTGCATTCTTGTTTAATCATGTAATATAGGATCAACAGTTTTCCTACACAAACATACGTGTTCTTTCCACCTCTCCTCATTACAAGGAAATTAATCCCCAATTAGAGTTTTTAAATATAGTTATGTGAAATGAATTAAATAACAAAGTAACCATTTGTGCTGATGTCCTCCTCATCCATGATCTCCAGGACTGGGAGACTGGTGAGAAGGGAAACAAAATTTTAACTTGTGCCAAGGAATTCATGTAGTCAAGATGACTTTTATTATTTATTTATTTATTTATTTATTTATTTATTTATTAAATATCTTTATTGATCACAGTGTTACATGTGTGTCCTTATTCCTCCATTACCCCATACCCCTTAATTACCTCACCCCCTTGTTGTCTGTGAAGATGACTATTATTTAAATGTAATATTCTAAACAATCAAAATTAATATAAAATATTCATGATGATTGAAATAGCAAAATGTTAAATTAAGACGGGGTCTGTCACAGCTATGTGCTGAGACATTGTAGAACAGAGGCCCAGGGAACAATCAATCTTTGTGCCTCATTCAGCTCCCTGTAGATCCTGTTCTGGTTAACACTTGGATGCTCTGCCTGGGGCTTTCTGTGGCCCCTGTGGCCCCAGGTCAGGATTGATAGGGAGCTAGCATCCCTGGGAATGGCCCTCCATCACTTTTGGTGGATCAGTACTCCAGCTCCCTCACTCCTCAACAGTGTGTCCTACACTCTCTCAGACATCACTGAAGGGACTGAGCCCCAGGTGCCCACCACAGAAATGTGCTCATTCAAACTCAGTATTTACTGTCTACATCTCACTTCCCTTCTCCATTATGATGCTTTGTAAGATACACTTTTAATAATGGACATGCACTTCATCCTTATGTGAGGCTCTGCAGTTTGGGGAAGACATCCCAAAGCAGATGTCTAATACAATTTTATAACAACCTGGCAAAACACTATATCTCCTGGTTCACCACTGAATTTCTGGCCAAATCATTTGTGTTAGCGATTTACCAATGGGCAACAAATTGCCCCCAAGCATAAGGGCCTAAAATAACAGCATATACTTATGATCTCAGAGTTTGTGTGGGTCATGAATGAGGTATGGTTTCTCTGTTTTCTTTGCTTCAGGGTCACTAATGGGCCAGAGTATCAGCTGAGGTCTTGATAAAGGAAGGGTCATTCCCAAGTCCACTCAGACCTTGTTGCAGGATTCATTCCTCGCTGGATGTTCAGTAGGAAGCTCTCAACTGTTCATCATATGGGTCTCTTCACAGCGCAGTTCAAAATGTGGCAGCTGGTTTTACCGAAGCAAGAGATAGAGAGAGGTGGAAGGGGAGTAAGAGAGAGACAAAGAGAGAGAGAGCACACACCATAGGAGCAAGATTGAAATCTCAATCTTTGTAACCAAATACTGAAAAGTGACATCTCACCACCGTGGTCTTAATCTAATGTTAGAAGTGAGTCATGAGGTCTGCCCATACTCAAGAAACAGGCATTATACATGGATAACAGGGGTCATGGGCACTTTTTTGGAGACTTGCCTCTGATTTTCCCACTTCTTTGTATATGGTTCCACTAGAAGCCCAGTTTTTGGCCCAAAATGGAGGTGTCATCCTGTCCATATGGCATTCCAAATGGCCCTTACCTCCTTTTCACCCCCTCTTGGCCTTTCTTCTCTACTTGAGATCTCAGTTCCGTATTTATACTCTCTGTTCCCTCTGCCTGGAACTCTCTCACCCCAGACATCTATCTGCATGGCTCTTCTTTCATGGTCTTTCATAGGCCATGATACACAGGTATTGCCCTGGGCTGAAGTCTCATATGAAGGCTGGATCAGGGGAGCACCCACTTCATTCCAGCTCTAACTTTATCATGAACTCTTTCAATATGCATTATTGATTCATTATTTACTCCTGTGCCATAAGTAACTTAGAGGGCTTGCACCTTCCAAAGGAAGGTCTGTCTGCATGATGCCCTAGCCTTGCTCCTGGGAGGTCATCTTAAGGGCCTGGATTGTCTTTTCTGAGAACAGTGTATTTGTACCTTAGACTTTAGACCACACCAGAGAGTCATGCTCACAATGTGACTCATGGTGGAGGCCTTGGGTCAACATTCACTATTAGCTTGTCCTCTGAATAGGCTGATGTCAGCTACATGAGTGGTCAGCCATGCTCAAGTGAACAACTTCCAGTAAAAACCCTGGACATCAAGGCTCAGGTGAGTTTCCCTGAAATACTCTGTACAGGTTGTCACTTATCATTGCTAGGAAAGTGGACAGGTGGAGCTGAATGGGGAAAAGGGACTTGGAAGCTTATTCCTGGTATCCAAGAGTCCCACCCATGTCCCTTTTCCTTTGCAATATTAATCTGTATCCTTTCCCTGTAATAAATTGTGACCAGAAGTATAAAATCTTTTCTAGGTTATGAGTCTGAGTGAATCATTCACCCTAACTAAGGCTGTCAATCCCCCAGTTCTCCTCTTTTGAGATCTTCAAAAAATTCTTATCACTGAATGGTATATTCTTGTCCATTTGCTATTTCCTGTCTCTCTCATCTGGGCAGAATTGAAAGCTGGAACCTGGTCACCAGCTTTCATGAGAGCAGAAGACGAGAGTAGTCAAGGGTCAGTTCCTAACTCTGTCAAAGGAGTCAGGTGGTATGGCCCTGGGTGAACAACCTCACTTGTATATGCTCCATTCTCCCCATCTTTTAACAGAAATGAGACTACAAGTTCCTTCTTCATAAACATCAGGAGATAGAGGGGCTTGTACATATAAAACACTTGCTTCCATGTATTGGTCTCTGTCTAGATTCATAACCGAGAAAAGCAGTAACTAGAGCAGGTGTCAGTGCTCAGTTGAGGACAAATGAGTTAAGATGACCCTTCTGAGGCCTTGGACATGGAGAGATTGGAGGGAAGCAGAAATGTCCAGATGGTGGAAAGGAGGACAGGAAAAGTGCCAGGAAGGGCTGGACATCTGCCCTCTGGCTCTGCTCCACACAGGGCCTATTGGTGCTATTAGAGACGCCCTCATAACCAGGATCATGGAGACACTGGAAAGGATGTCCCCAAGAGTGGCAGAGCTGGGTATCAGGAGGGAGTGAGGAAATTCAAATGCTACAATCATGATTCCTAGGAGAAAATGTGCAGAAAGAACAGGGAGATGGAGGATCAGAGCACCTAGAGCCATGGTTGGGGGCAGGCACCAATGGGCCAATACTTGGAATGCTGCCCTGGGAAGCAGCCATCCTGGGCTGGGTTGGGAGGATGCCTCCCCTCTCCTGGAGGCCATGGAGATGCTGCTGGGCTTCTTGAAACAGCCCTACCCACCCCCAAGGGAGGGATATTCTCCTCCCCATTCCTGCCTCCAGCCTTTTCCACATCAGGGTTTCATGGGCACTTATGCCGTATAAGTTCAGGACAAAGGAATCAAAAGCATATGGTCTGAGTCTCCAGGGAGCAGTAGTTCTGGAAAAAAGTCTAAAAGGAAGAGAGTAGAGCCAGAGAGGGAGTACTGGGATGTGGACTTGAGAGGAAACAAAAAAGGTGCCTGGTTTTGAGCAGGTTCTGACCCTCGTGGTATCCATACCATGAGAGCTCTCACATCATGGCGAGGCCTTGGCTGGGATGCAGCCACTGTGGACCAATGTAGAACCTGTCACCTCCCTCTGCCTCTGTGGACCTCAGTGTTTTTGCTAATGGCCCAGGTGCTCAAGTCAGAATCCTAGAATCATCTGTCTCTTTCTATCTCTGTGGCTCTCCCCTCTCCCCAAACTCCAAAATCAGCCAACCCTGAAAATTCTACTTTCAAAATCCACCCAGAATCCAACCACTTTTCACCTCCTCTATGGCCCCATCCTGTACCAACCCCATTATCTTCTGCTTGGAATAGTTCAGTCACTTCTTCCCTGAGCTTTCAGCTCCACTCCCTCTCCCCTCCCACCACACACACACACACACACACACACACACACACACACACACAGGCTGTCCCACAACAGTCACCAGAGGACAACTGCTGCTCCCACCACACTCAAAAGTCAAAGACCTGTTTGTAACTCACAAGGCTCTACAGTTCCTTTTATGTCTCTCCCTGCCATCATCTCCCCACACTGTCCCTTCACTATTTCCTTCAGCCCCACTGGCTTCCTACTATTCCTGTCATTGTTGCTTATGTTGAGTTGTGGACACACACACACACACACACACACACACACACACACACGATTCTGTGTGTGTGTTTGTGTGCCTTTGGATTAATTATGCCATTCATTGTTGTTTACAGATTCCATATTTGAGACCTCACATGAGTGCAAACATTTATTTTTAACCCAAATACAAAACTGGTGAGAAATCAGTGGTCATTCTCAGATATATACAGAGAAGAGAACAATCTGAGGTCCAATAATGCAAGACTTTGCCCTTTTATTTTAGCTCTGATACCATGTGTACTTTTCATAATCTTTGTATTGCCACACATTTCATAGTTTTGTGTTTTCTGTTGGTGATTTCACTGTTGAAATTGGCCCCCACATATAGTGCTGAAACTTGTCTAGTGTCTCTATGTGCAAGAAAGCTGCAATGTGACTTATAGAGAAAATATGTGTGAAATAAACTTCAGTCATACATATATTGTATGATATAAAGATTGTTCACTCACTGTCTCTTTGGTAGCTTTGTAAAACTTCAGAAAAGGGGAGATATTTAACTTGTAGTACTATAAGAAGTCACATTTATAGGGAGTACATTGAAAGACTTTCAACCATAACAGGAAAATAGTTAAGAAAAAGCACATAAAACTCTCCAGGCAATTTTTCATCATAATGAATAAGGACACTTACACATAGACATCATATACAATCTTTATTGATTAAATGTGCACCATGAAGACTATGGTGTCAAATTTTCCTCTACCATAACTATGTAAATACCCTTAGTACCCAAATGTAGTTTTGTCCATAGAGGTAGTAGAATTCATGATTATTCTTTCAGGGAAACAATAGAAATATTCCCTTGAATGATATATGTCATAAGAGAATAAATTACACTAAAGGAAATCGTGTTAACTCGTGAGATAAGAATTTTCAATTATGTATGGTCCAAAGATTTGCTTTATTCCTGTAAGAAAAATGGGATCTGAGGCTTTGAATCCTTCATTCATCAGCATTTCTTCAGCCTAATTCAGTTGTCCCTTGAAAAGTTTACTTACCAAGGAATATTTCCAAATCTCTCTTCATATAATTATTCCTTAGAATGTAGATGAAGATAGGAGAGCATATTTGCCAATGATATCAATGATAAGAGTTTAATCTCCAACATTTACAGGGAACTCATGCAGCTTAACAAAAAGAAGATAAACAACCCAATTAAAAAAATAGGCAACTGATCTAAATAGACACTTTTCTAAAGAAGACAGAAGGAAGGCCAAGAGACATATGAAAACCTGCTCACAGTCACTAATCATCAGAGAGATGCAAATCAAAACAACAATGTGATGACATCTCACACCTGTCAGAATGGCTATTATCAACAAGTCAACAAATGACAAGTGCTGACAAAGATGCTGAGAAAAAGGAACCCTCATGCACTGCTGGTGGGAATGCAGACTGGTGCAGCCACTGTGGAGAACAGTATGGAGTTTCCTCTAAGAATTAAAATTGGAACTCCCATTTGACCCAGTAATCCCACTCCTAGGAATATATCACAAGAAACTAGAAACACCAATCAGAAATTATATATTCACCCCTATGTTCATAGCAGCACAATTTACCATACCTAAGATTTGGAATCAACCTAAGTGCCCATCAGCAGATGAATGGATTAGCCAACTGTGGTACATCTACACCATAGAATACTATCCTGCTGTATAAAGGAAGGAACCCTTACCATTTGCAACAGTATGGATGGAGCTGGAGAGCATCATGCTAAGTGAAATAAGGCAGTCAGAGAGAGATAGATGTCACATGATCTCACTCACTTATGGAATATAATGAACAACATAATCTAATGAACAAAAGCAGATCCAGAGACAGAGAAACATCGATCAGACAGTCAAACCTCAGAGGGAAGGTAGGGGACAGTGGGATAAAGTTGGAGAAATCAACCATTGGAGTTGTGTGTATGTTAGTAAGACTAACCAATGGACACAGAAACCAGGGGGTGAGGGTATGAGTAGAGGTAGTGGGGAGACCATGGGGGGACAAGAACACATATGTAATATCTAAATCAATAAAGAAAAATTATTTTAAAAAAAGGAAAGAATAATGAGCATATAAGTGAAAACTGTGGTAAAAGATTTTGCTGTAAAATAAAATAACACAAATTACCTTACTACCCAAGTATAATTTTGTCCACAGCGGTAGTATAATTCTTTATTATTCTTTCATGAAAACAATAGAAAAATTACTTGGGATGAAAAGTGTCATAAACTATTAAATTATACTAAAATAGTCCATGTTATCCTATCAGATAAAGAGAGTTTCCATTTACATATGGTCCAAATATTGGATTAATTTGTGTTAGAACTTCTAGCTTTTCGGATTTGCACCCTGCATTCCTGGGCAATTAGATAGTTCAGTACAGTTGTTCCTTGAAGAGCTTATTTGCCAAGGAATCTTTTCAGGGCCCCTTTTATGTCCTTGTTCCTGAGACTGTAGATGAAGGGGTTCAGCATGGGTGTGACCACGGTGTACATCACCGAGGCTGGTGCACTTGAGTGTGCGCTCCAGGAAGCAGCAGAGCTGAGATACACTCCTAGGCTTGTACCATAAAATAAGGAGACAACTGAGAGGTGAGACGCACAGGTAGAAAATGCTTTGTACTTCCCCTGAGCTGATGGGATTCCATGTATGCAGGAAAGTATCTTAGAGTAAGAGTAAAGGATCCCAGCAAAGGGACCACCAGCCAGCAGCCCAGCTGACAAATACATCAGGATGTTGTTAAGGTAGGTGTCAGAACAGGCAAGTTGGAGAACCTGATTGAATTCACAGAAAAAGTGGGGGATTTCCAACTCTGAGCAGAAGGACAGCCTCAACACCATTAAGCTATGTAGCAATGAATTCAAGACACTCATGATCCAGGACACCAGAACCAGGAATCCACAGAGCTGGGGGTTCATGATGACCATGTAGTGCAGGGGGTGGCAGATGGCCACAAACCGGTCATAGGCCATCACAGTCAGGATAAAGTTGTCTAAGCCAGCAAAAACTATGAAAAAATACATCTGTGCGATGCAGCCTTCATAGGTGATAACTTTGCTCTGTTTCTGGAGGTTCCACAGCATCTTCGGGATAGTGGTGGAGGTGAAACAGATGTCTACCAAGGACAGGTTGGAGAGGAAGAAGTACATGGGCGTGTGGAGGTGGGAGTCTGAGCTGACAGCCAGGATGATGAACAAATTTCCTAACACAGTGGTCAGGTACATGGAGAGGAAAAGCCCAAATACCAGGGATTGCAGTTCCTGTGCCTGTGAAAGTCCCAGAAGAAGAAATTCTGAAATCTCTGTACCATTGCCTGGTTCCATGTGTCATAGGTGACTACCAGAAAATAGAAAAAATGGAAAACAAGTTTTCATATCAGCAGGCATTTGAAACTGAGAAAAATGACACATTTATGTTTTAGAATCCATAATATAAATTCCATTTTTGGTATTTGACTTGGTCCCGATTGTGGTATCTCTATTAGCATTTGTCATTAGAATATCCTTACCTAGCATCTTCCTGTTCTTCAAACATAATGTATATTGCTATTTTGTTGAGGATATCTCTCTTTCATTTCATTTAAGGAATATATAGTATATTGACTACAGACTATGTCAAGTCACTCATCAGAGTATGGAATGCTGAAAAATAAAGTCTCTACAAAATAATCATGGAGAAAGAATATAATCAAATAAAAATAATAAAAAGATCTAATGGTGCAGCTGCTATAAACAAAAGTAAATTGCATTAAAGGAGAGAGTGATGAGAGGGTGTTCTTTTTTATAGAGTGTAGCCAAGACTTGCCAAAGATGACACTTAAACAGATACCTCATATATCACCAACTGGGAGACTGAAGCATAAGTGTTTGCTATGCAAAAGGAACAGGCTGTGCAAACACCCTGAGGAAGATGATTGTTTAGAAAACCAGGGCTCAAAATGAGCCAGAGTATTAAGCAGAATGAGTACAGCAAAGCAGTATCAGAGATGTCAGAGAATATTTAGAAAAATAGTATCTTGTGTGTTGCTGTTGTAACTTCAGGTCATAGGGAATGGCTTGTGCACACTATGTAAATCTAGCACTTTATTAATCTGGTTGCAGAAGTATCTTGTGAATTGAAAAGGATCTCTTCCTAATATCTCCTCTTGATATTAAGAGTCACATTGGAATATGTCAGTCCAGGCACTGCTCTCAGTTTACAAGACACACACACACACACACACACACACACACACACACACACATACACACACACACACACACACACACCAGCACACCATGGCCTTTTCCCCACTGTTATTTCTCTGTCCTTCTCAGACCGATACTGTTTAGACTATTCGAAGATACAATTCTAGTTGTCCAGATCAATTATATTTTCCAAAATAATTTAGAAATAGTATATGGATATTCTCAAAGTACACTTCCCATGGATAAATAAGGTTTGGGATTCATATTACAATGCACATTTTCTGTCTTATACTTAAAGAAGCATAAACTATATGTTAAACAAACATGAAGAGAGAGATAGAGCAAGAGTGTGGACATGAGGAAAAAGAGAGATTTAGTTAGCTCAGAAGGTCCCTGATATACAACGAGGAAGAAAAATATTCTTTGGATTCTGGTTGCTTTTCAACCCTAATTCTCTCCCCCTCAAAGCCAAGAAAAAGGAATAGAGGAGAAAAAGTAATACAAAGGTATTTATTGATATATGATATAATTATCCCAAGTGAACTCTGACCAAAAAAAATAAATGAGTAACTCACAAAAGGAAATATATAAAAACAACACAGGGGGAATATCTTCTACTATCAAGCAGTAGAAGACTGGTTTTTCCTATGCCTCTTCTATATTTATTTCATCAGTTGGTTTTGATATGATTGATGGCAAATGAGGCAATACTTTTCTCACTTTTCTTATGAGGCATCATTTTTATCTTACTTATGATCTTCATCCAATGTGCAAAGGCCTCTGAAGATGTAGTCAATAAATCCTGCACACACCATGGCAATCCATCCTTCTACACTGAGTAACTTTCTTTATATGATTTAAGCCTGAGCACCTGCTCATACAAACATTTTTTCATGATTTCATCACAGTGCCAGGTCCAAATAAGCAGGGTTTCACCTGTTTTGTTCACCTTTGTATTTTCACAAATGTGTGTGAATATATATCCACTTATATAGGCAAACCTTGAAGTAAATATGAAGTTATGAAATTAAAAGAATGGCAGGGAGAATGATATCTGGTTAAACAGAGCAATTGCAAGCAACTGTATTAAAGAAAATTGAGTGGAGCATCAAAACCTAACCAAAACATAGTATAATGAATAGCAATAATTTAGGGTTACTGACTTGGATTAGTAATCAAATTGGCAATGGCTTAGACATAGGAGACAATCTATAATGTTTCTGGAAATTGTAGCACATAGTTGATACTCCATTGTTATTTCTTGAATGAATCAGGAATTAGGTCTCAGTATGTAAGTACACTGAACCAATGATAAGTCCGCATTTCAATATATTTGGAAACATTGAAGTGTTTAATAAAAGCTGGGAATGTATCAATCTGGGAGGAAATGCAGGTTTTCCCCTCCCTCAGTAACTTTACAAAAAATCAGACTAATTGCCTACTCACTGTAATGTGACCAATCCTTTTCATGTGAAATGATAGAAAACTGCACATTAATATCTATGGTGGGCCAAACCATCATAATTAAGTCAAGAGACTTAGTAATAATGAGGCAGGCATATTTAAGTAAATAAAATGTGAAACATTTTTATTACCAAAACATCCCCCAAAGTCAATTGAGAAATAATAATTTATGTTAAGTTTTATTCTTAAATTTCATGGACTTTATTGGATAATATTGGTTAATAAAATTATATAGGTTCCAGGTGTACAATTCTATCATAAATCAGATGTATAGAGTATTATGTGTTCAGCTCTCCTAGTCAGGTCTCCTTCTATTACCAATTATTATTCTGTTACACTCTTCCATTTCCCCACCAAAATTATGTTTAGAAATCATTTAAAAGGCTAATAATGAAAATTTATAGGCATATAAAATAATATTCAAATTAACAAGACCATCACATATATAAATCTTTGATAAAACTTAGAAAAAATTCAGAAAACAAGAAAAAAATTCTTCTACATCTCTCAGCCTGGGGGAAATATAAAAAGGTGTCACATTGATCAGTGTTGCATCTTGCAAACAGGTAGCTAAGGGGTACTCTATTTTTATTTCTGGAATAACTATAAGTGTTAAAACATTGGGAAACCAACCTGAAATTAGATATGACTATTACAAATACATTTATTCTTTCAGTCATGGTTTATCAATCTCTGGACTACTGACATTCTGGAACAGAACAGATCCTTGTCTGTGGTGTGGTCTCTCCTTTGCATCTCTGGATTCTACCTACCTACACCTGCCATATGACTGACAATCATGTCCCTGCACATTGCTCAATATCCCCTGAGGGAACAATATTGCCTCTGGTGGAACACCAGAATTTTAATGTATCGAATCAAAAATATTTTAAATAATTTTATATCATTATTCACACTTTTAAAGTGTGAATAACACAGCCACATCACAAAATATTTTGTATATATGATAATTATGAATTAGCATCACATTAACTGATTGGAGGAAAGATCATAATGTATTGTTGAGTAATAAGGAAGAGTGGCCACAAAGAAAAAATTACTGTACAACACATAAAGATAATTTCTGCTGGGCACATGATGCAATTTATGCATTTGTTCAATTGCATATGAGTGTGTAAAGCACAAAAGATATATTTTTTAAAAAACTAAAAATTTGCCAAAACCAGTTTGGCTCAATGGTAGAGCGTCGGTCTGCGGACTGAGGGGTCCCGGGTTCGATTCTGGTCAAGGGCATGTACATTGGTTGCGGGCACATCCCCTGTGGGGGGTGTGCAAGAGGCAGCTGGTCGGTGTTTCTCTCTCATCGATGTTTCTAGCTCTCTGTCTCTCTCCCTTCCTCTCTGTGAAATATCAATAAAATATATATTTTTTTAAAA
Organism: Vespertilio murinus; assembly: GCA_963924515.1. Taxonomy (NCBI): domain Eukaryota; kingdom Metazoa; phylum Chordata; class Mammalia; order Chiroptera; family Vespertilionidae; genus Vespertilio; species Vespertilio murinus. The sequence continues at coordinate 84,931,071 of OZ004708.1, read as the reverse complement.
AAAAAAAACTAAAAATTTATGGAGTGTAGATTATCAAAGGAATGAAATTAGATTAAGAATAGTGGTTATGACATCTGTATGAAACAAAATTAAGAGAGAATGAAATTAATATATCTAAAGACAGATAATCATAACATAATAATTTCAACATGTGCCACTAATTCCAGCTTACATTTCCAATAACTTGAAAAAAACCAGAATAGTATAAATATTTAAAAATATATTATTATTTATTTTATAGAGAAAGAAAGAAATGAAGACAGATATAGAAACATCAATAATGAGAGAGAACCAGTGATTGACTGCCCTCTGCATACCCCCTACCAGAGACCAAGCTTGCAACCCAGACTGACCAGGAATCTAAAGATGACCTCCTGGTTCATAAGTCAACATTCAACCACTGAACCATGTGGGCTGGGTAAAATGGATTTTAAATTTGGAGGAAAGCAGTATCTAAGCTATAGTTTCTTCTTCTATAGAAGATATTGGGTTCAAATATGCTAATGAAAGGTAAAGGTAAACTTCAGTAAATAAAAGAGGATGCCTTCCAAGGACAGTAAAGATGATGCCTGTTTTGGAAACAGAGCTAAACAATAAAAAACAAAAAGAAAAATAAGGAACAGTGGAGCTGTGAAACAAGTTGGCAATCTGTGTGGAGGGTGATTTATTAGTGCTGCTTACACAGAACATTCACTTTCATTTTAGAGAGCAACGATTCACAAGTGAAGAATATAAAAGCAACAGCTAAATATTTTTCATTAAGAAAAGTAAAAATTCAAAAGCAATGGATCTCACTCATATGTAATCTAAGTAACAAAATAAACAGATGATCGGAATGAATCCAGAGACAGGGATACATGGAATAGGGTGTGAAATCTCAGAGAGAAGGCTTGGGAGGGTAATTGGGTGGGAGGTAAACAAGCAAAGACCTTGTATGCATGTGTGCATAACCCATGGACACAGACAAGAGTGGGGGGAACAAAGCCTTGGGGCAGAGCTGGAAGGGGTCAATGGAGGAAAAGGGGACACATATACTACTTTCAACAGTAAAGTATTATTTTTAAAAAAATAAAATAAATGTTGAAAAAAGCAATGGAAAGAAAGCAATATGACTGGCAGACTTGAGCCCACACTATTAATAAACACAATTATACACACATGAAGGTATCAAAAACAAACAACAAAGTGTGTGAAAGAAATATCCAATTCCTTGTTTGGAAGAATGCAATCAAAATCAGGAATGAAAATACTCTGACCTCTCTACACACATGTCAAGACTTTACAGATGACTTGAAAGAGATTAAACAAATGAATAACTAACCCACCAATATATTCAGGTCACAGAAAATGAAGTCATTGCAAAGTTAAACTATATAGCATACCCCTGTTTTTTATCATTTATTCTTTTTCTTGTGAATTGAATACCAGAGTGAAAGAAGGTCCTGTGAAATGTATGTCTCATGAACAACTACTGTAAGGTAACATTTCAGAAATATATTGGACATAGACCTTTCTCATCGATGGAAACATAGTTGAATAGATGCCATGATAAATATAAAGACCTACCTCACCTGACTAGATAGCCCTCCATATCTACTATTCTATCTTCCTACTCCCTTTAGTCACAAAACTCAGTATTCAAATTCTACTTTTACTTAACCACTTTATGCTTAAATTACCACTTTCATCAGTTAATTATCAGTGATTAGTTCAATGTTCACTTCTCCTTTTAGCATCATAAATCAGTCATTAATTAGTTAATTAAGCAGACAAACACTTGTAGGCTGGTGCCTGTCAATAGATCTCAAGTACATGTGCTTGTCTTCAATCTCTCCGACCCTTTCCTGTAGTACCTACTGGACTTTTGGACTCACCTGTTTGGGAACTCTGAGGAGAAGGTCTTTATGGGAAAGTGCAACCTCTAGGATGGTTGATGATGGAAACTGAAGCTCTCTGCTCAGACAAGACAGCAGGAAAGAGGCAAGCATAGGTCTCCTAAGATCCCAAAAGCACAACCAGGTCCCATCCAGCCCAAGGTCACTCACTTTGAAGACTTAAGATGAGGAGATATTTACAGCACCGTATGTGTACTCATTAGGTGCATTTTTGTCTTGTTACTGCAACTTCTAATCACCTGATTTCCCTGTGGGTCTGGACAGAAGGAAATGTTTTCCTGGAGAGTCTGTGTTCCCAAAAGACCAGCTTGGGATTCAAGTGAGTCCAGTGTTGACTAGTTCATCTTTCTAACATTTGTTGGGTTTCAAAGGATTAACATCCCAACATTTTATCCCAACCCTGATTCAAAATTTTTCCACGTTTAAGTCTGAGGATGTAGTATGGATTAGAAAACTTAAATCTCCACATATTGACTTGTGATAGGGACATAGCCCCGAATAGCTACAGATAATTGCTATTTTTTTTCCAATGAGAGGGAGAAATAAGTTTTTTTGATATAAACTTTTAGTGTTAACAATGAGCTCCATGACATATTAGCCAAAGTAATTTGGCATTTCAACTTTTACTACAAGGACTGTCATTTAGTTCCTCCCAGTGAAATACTTGTTAATTATAAGAAACATGCTTAGATTATTTTACACTCTCATCTAAGGCTGGAATAGGAAAGTAAGTAGACTCTTCCTTGTAGCCTCCAAGAGAAACCTCGCCCTGCAAGCACCCTGATATTAGTCCTCTAGGGACCCATTTCCTGTTTCTGACCTCAGGAATTTTAAGAGCATGAATATGATGGTTTTAAATCTCTCAAATGGCAATCTTACACTAGCATTAAACAGTGCATGCACATTTATCCAATGAAATTTTCTACAGAAAATTGAGATCTAGTGTCTCAATTTATTTATTTAGCCTCTGCTGGGTAAAGGGGTAAAGGCATTTTGAGTTGTAATCCTCCCTTAAGTTAAATAAATAAATAAATAAATAAATAAATAAATAAATAAGTTATTTATTTAAAAAAATAAATAATCAGGCACTTTAGCAGGTAGAGAATTTCTTATTGCATAAATGTAAATGTGCTCCCAATTTTGATGCATTAGAGGCATTATAATAAGAAAAGTAATTCATCATTTAAGTTTATGTCTATCATTGACTTAAAATCTTCATGTCTAAATTCCTACATCTTTTAAGTTTATGTTCATTCAAAATTAATTATTTTCATTTCTATCCTTTTCAAACTTCTCTTATATTTTCTTTCAACATAAAATATGTGTTTATAACTGAATCTGTTTGTGTATATATAAGTGGGTGGGTTCTTCAAAAATATTGAAGAAGCAGGGGGGGGGGGAGGCAGGGGGAGGGGCCAATCCTCCCCACCCTTCCCCTACCTGGGATAGGTAGGACTGTGTCCAGAAGTCCAGCAGAATCTCCAGGGCATCCAGTAGAAGAGTGGCACCTTCCCAATCCAGGTCAGACCAACTAGATTCCAGAGCAAGCTTTCTTTGGCAACCTCCAGTGCCTGCCCACAACTATGGCTCCATGTGCCCTGTGCCCTGCCTCCCCAGTCCTTCAACACATTTCCGCCTATGAGCTCTATCTGGGGTATTTGATTTATCCTACCCTCACTATCCAGCTCTGCCACTCCAAGGATCTCCTACCTAGTGACCAAAGTCCTGGCTCCTTGGGCAGTCACAAATAGCCCTGCCCAGGCCTGTGTGTAGCTACAAGTAATAGGGTAGAAGTCCAACCCTCTCTGGCACTTCTCCAGTCCTTCTCTCCACCAATGGGCATCTCTGGTTAACCTCCTGCCTCTCCATGTCAAAGGCCTCAGAGGGGTCTTCTTAACTTGTTTGTCCTAAACTGAGCACTGACTCCTACTCTAGTTACACAGGAGACAGAGTATCTACCACTTAACAGCGGTTTTCAACCTGTAGGCCACCACCCTTTTGGGGCTTGAATGACCCTTTCACAGGGGTCGCCTAAGACATCCTGCATGTCAAATATTTACATTATGATACATAACTGTAGCAAAATTACAGTTATGAAGTAGCAACAAAATTTTGCTCCTGTGGCAAGTGCCTTTCTTCTCATTATAGTGCTAATTCTGGGCTTCACAGATGATGGCATCACCACACATCAGAGAGGATTCAAGTGTCAGCTGCCCAATCTGAGTCTGGATGGGCTTAGTTCTATTCTAGTAACAAGCAAACGCCAAATCTCAGGGCTTTAAAGCATCAGAGATTTTCTTGCCTACCTGGCTACTGTCTGGGAGAATATCCTTAGTGCCATTAAATAAATTCACATGAAACCATTATCACCATTTTCCCAGAACTTTCTCATCTTCACAACCTGAAACGTGGTGCCCATTTCCTCTCTCATCCCATGACATCCACAATCCTCCTTTCTATCTCTATGAGTTCAACTCTTCTAAGGACCTCATAAAAGTGGAGTCATATAGTATTTGTCATTTTATGAGTGGTTAATTTCACTCAGCATAATATATTTAAGGGTCATTCATGTTGTAGCATGTGTGAGAACTTCCTTTTATTAAAAAAATTGAGCGGTAAAAACACATAATAAAATTTCCCATTGTAACCATTTTCAGTATGCAGTTCAATCGTGTTAAGTACATTCACATTGTTGTGCAAATATATCCAAAACCTTTTTTTATTTTCCAAAAAATTGAAACTCCACATCCACTAACTTCTGATTCTCTCCCCTCCCACATCTGGCAAAAACCATTCTAATTTATGTTTCTATAATTTGACAATTTTTTTGTAAATATATTTTTATTGATTTCAGAGAAGAAGGGAGAGGAAAAGAGAGAAACATCAATGATGAGAGAGAATCATAGATTGGCTGCCTCCTGCACACACCCCACTGAGGATTGAGCCCACAGTCTGGATATGTGCCTTGACTAGAAATTGAACCATGATCTCCTGGTTCATAGATCGATACTCAACCACATGTGCCTTGCTGAATTTGAATACTTTAGATATGTCATATAAGTAAAACCATGCAGTAGTTGTCTTTTTGTGACTGACATCTTTCACTAAGTGTAAGGTCAGCAACTCTCTCTCCTCTTTCAAATAACTACTTCTCTGTTGTATGTGCAATTCAAATGTCATCTCTTTCTGTCAGAACCTTGATATTCCACAAAAACAAGTATCACATTGGAAATTGTTATGAATATGTTAAGAGCAGCTCAAAAAAGAGAAAAATAAAAAAAAGATGGATATATCCATCTTTTTTATTTATATATATATAGCTCTCTAGTTCTGTTAATCAGTGAGTTAAGCCCTAGGACTCATAACATCTGGAAGAAAAAAGTCCTAATTCTTTTGCTGTCTTTATTGATTAATGTATTACATATGTGTCCTCATCCCCCCACCTTCCCACTCATGCCCTCACCCCCACGTTGTCTGTGTCTGTTGGTTAAGCTTATATGGATGCATACAAGTCCTTTGGTTGATCTCTCCCCTTAACCCCCACCTTCCCTTACCTTCTCTCTGAGGTCTAGTTCTTTTCATAAAAGAAATGTTAAGTGGGCGACAAGTGGCAGAGTGGGGATATTTATATTTGGAGGGACTTGACCCTCTATTGTAGGATTTCCACATCTGTTCATTAAATATGTACTTACTCTCACTTTGACTTCTAAGATCACTCAGCTGTTGAGCGCAGATGTAGAAATAAAACTTTGCTAAATTAAAAGTTATACAAATGGTAGACTCAATGCAGAAATGCCCCCAATTCTTTATCTGCTTTCACATTTTTGGCAACATGACTGTGAATTCCAGAAAAGTAGTCTTTTTCTCCACCTTTCAATATGGGCTGGACTTAGGGTTTTTTACTTGTTTTGGCCAATAAAAGATGGTGGAAGGTACAGTGTGCTTTACTAGGCCTTGGTGCATTTCCACTGCTCTCACTCAGACCCTGGCTCAGCCATGTGAACAAACCCAGGGGGCTGTCCAGAGAAGGAGAGGACATGGAACAGAGCTCATTTATTGCAGCCAAGCCCTGCCTAGATCAGTCACCATAGCTGAGCCCCTAAGACATTAGAAAGGTCAGCAGAGACACCCCAGCTGACCCATAGCTGACTGCAGACTCATGAGGAGACCAGCAGAGATCAGAACACTTCCCAGTACACAAAACCATTGGAAAATAAAGGAATAATATTAAAATACTTACTTTTAGGGTAGTTTCTTGCATAACAATAATGAATTGATACTATAATCAAAGCAAAAATAACTGAGATAAATTATAATAATCTGTTATTTCTTACTTTGGGCATTTGTACTGGCATTTGAGGATAGCACTCACAATCATACTGTAACTCCAATAAATTTTAGATAACTTTATAAAAGTGCCTTCACTGAGGCTCCCTTCCAGGTAGTCAATACAGAATGGAAGGACATGCATGTTTGCGCAAGAAAATCTATATATGACAGGGCAGGATTCTTCTTTGACCATAAAGATTGAAAATATTGCTCTTGCTGGTTTGCTTAAGTATATAGAGCATGGGATTGGGGACTGAAGGGTTTCAGGTTCAATTCCAGTCAAGGAATGCCCATGCATAGGGCTCAATCCCAGTAGGGGGCATGCAGGAGGCAGGCAATTAATGATTCTCCCTCATTGTTGATTTTCCTATCTCTCCCTTCCTCTCCCTTCTTCTCTCAAAGTAGTAAAAATATATATATTTTTAAAAGATTGAAGATATTCCTGAGTATAAAGATACTTATTGTGTGATAGTGAGATTGTTCACTCACTTTCCCTTTGGTGAATTTGGAAAAATTTAGAAAAGGGGATATAGTGAATTTAAATCACTAGAAAGGGTCACATTAGTAGGGAGCACATTCAAAGCTTTCAAGGAGCCCTGGCCTGTATGGCTCAGTTTCTTAAGCATCATCCCATGCACAGCAAGGTTGCTGGTTCTATTGCCAGTCAGGGCACAGTTCCAGGTTGTGGACTGGATCCCTGATTTTAATGTGTATGGGAGACAACTGATAAATATTTCTCCCTCTCATAGGGATGTTTCTCTCTTCTCTCTTTGTCCTGCTCACTTTTTAAAAAACCATATAGAAAGTAAGTTTTATAGCAAAAACACTGAAATAGTTCAGAAAAATTTAATAAAATACACCACATAATCTTTCACCCCAATGTATAAGGAGCCTTACACATGGACAGAATATTCCACACTTTATTAAATTCACAATTGCCATGAAAAACATTTTTGTATAGTGAAATATTGTATGGCTATTATTGCTTCATCACATTTCAGGTCATCTCTGATTCTAACGATATTAGACCAATCTATCTAGTAAAATGCGTGTTTGTTTTACACATGTTCTTGGAAACATGTGTCTGATAGTCAATATTTCCCAGTGGCTATGGCAGGCATGTGAACACAGAGATAAATAATAGAATGAAGAACATAAAATCAGGAGACCAACTATAAAACATACTCGCATATCAAAGTCCACATTAACAAGAAGAGCAGTAAGATGGTGCTATAGAAAATAATGATGAACGAATAAGTGAAAACTGGTCTCAGTTACCTCTAAAATAAAATTATGCAAATGACCTTAGTATCCAAGTATAATTTTCTCCACAGGGGGTAGTATAATTCATGATTATTCTCTCAGGAACACATTAGAAAAATTACTTGGAATGAAATATGTCATAAGATAATAAATTAAGCTAAAATATTTTATGTAACCTTTGAGATAAATGAGAATTTACAATGACATATGGTCCAATATTGGATTAATTTGTGTCAGAACTTCTGGCCCTGAGGATTTGAACCCTGCATTCCTGGGCAATTGTTCAGCCTATTACAGTTGGCCTTGAAGAGCTTACCTGCCAAGGAATCTTTCCAGGGCCCTTTTTAAGTCCTTGTTCCTGAGACTGTAGATGAAGGGGTTCAGCATGGGTGTGACCACAGTGTACATCACCGAAGCTGTTGCACTTGAGTGTGAACTATGGAAAGCAACAGAGCTGAGATATACTCCTAGGACTGTACCATAAAATAAGGAAACAACTGAGAGGTGGGATGCACAGGTAGAAAATGCTTTATACTTCCCCTGAGATGATGAAATTCCATGTATGGAGGAAAGTATCTTACAGTAAGAGTACAGGATCCCAGCAAGGGGACCAACACATACCAACACAGCTGAAGAATACATTACAATATTGTTAAGAAAGATGTCAGAACAGGCAAGTTGGACCATGTGGTTGATTTCACAGAAAAAGTGAGGGATTTCCAAGTCTGAACAGAAGGACAGGCGCAACAACATTAAGGTATGTAGCAAGGAATTCAGGACACTCATGATCCAGGACATCAGAACCAGCACTCCACAGAGCTGGGGGTTCATAATAACCATGTAGCGCAGGGGGTGGCAGATGGCCACAAACCGGTCATAGGCCATCACAGTCAGGATAAAGTTGTCTAAGCCAGCAAAAACTATGAAAAAATACATCTGGGTTATGCAGCCTTCATAGGTGATGACTTTGCTCTGTGTCTGGATGTTCCACAGCATCTTTGGGATGGTGGTGGAGGTGAAACAGATGTCTACCAAGGACAGGTTGGAGAGGAAGAAGTACATGGGTGTGTGGAGGTGGGAGTCTGAGCTGACAGCCAGGATGATGAGCAGGTTTCCCAAGACAGTGACCAGGTACATGGAGAGGAAAAGCCCAAATATGAGGGGCTGCAGTTCCAGTGCCTGTGAAAGTCCCAGAAGAAGAAAATCTGAAATGTGTGTACCGTTGCTTGGTTTCTTGTATTGAAGAATTTGACTACCAGAAAATAGAAAAAAATGAAAAACTAATTTTCACTTTAGCAAGCATTAGTTAAATGAGAATAAATGACATATTTATGTATAGAATCAGGAAAATTATTTTCATTTCTGGTATGTGGTTTATTTCCCATTGTGATATCTCTATTGGCACTTCTCAATAGATTTCCTTTTCTACCAACAACTTGTTCTTTAAATATTATATATATATATATATATTTGCTTTATTGATAATATATTTCATGCATTTGAGGGATATATATTGATTATAGAACATGTTCCAGGCACTGTTCAGAAAATGGGATGCTAGGGGGGGAAAAAGTCTCTACAAACTAATGCTGGAGAAAGAATATAATAAAAAAAAAAGTAATAAAACATAACCAGTGCTCTTTTCCTCCCTGGCTGCTTAAAGATCAACTTTCATCATCAATGACAAGGTATCCATCCTGACCAGGAAGTTCATGACCAACAGACTACTTCAGCAGAAGCAAATGGCCATTGATGTCCTTCACCCTGGAAAGGCAACAGTACCCAAGACAGAAATTCGGGACAAACTTGCCAAAATGTATAAGACCACAGCTGTTGTAATCTTCGTGTTTAGATTCAGAACCCACTTTGGTGGTGGCAAGACCATTGGCTTCGGCATGATTTATGATTCCTTGGATTACACAAAGAGAAATGAATACAAACATAGGCTTGCAAGACAGGCCTATATGAGAAGAAGAAAACCTAAGAAAACAGAAAGGAATGCAAGAACAGAATGAAGAAAGTCAGTGCGACTGCAAAGGCCAATGTTGGTGCTGGCAAAAAGTGAGCTGGAGATTGAACAGCAGAAGGAGTAAGGATTCCTCAGTGACTTAATTGGTGAAGGTTGTGCATATTTTTCATGAGAGGATTAATAAACTATAAGCTTAAAAAAACACATAACCAGTAGTAAATATGTTATCTAGAAAAGTAAATCACATTAAATGGAGAGAGTGGATAGAGGGTGCTCTTTTAAAGAGTTTAGCCAAGACTTGCCAACAGGCGACACATAACAGGTACCTCAAAGAAGACTTACTGGGAGACTGAAGCTGAAGTGTTTGCCAGTGGAAAGGCCAGAGGAAAATGATTGTTCAGAAAATCTGGGATCTTGCCGAAACCAGTTTGGCTCAGTGGATAGAGCATCGGCCTGCGGACTGAGAGGTCCCACGTTTGATTCCAGTCCAGGGCATGTACGTTGGTTGAGGGCACATCCCCAGTAGGGGGTGTGCAAGAGTCAGCTGATTGATAATTCTCTCTCATCATTGTTTCTGATTCTATCCCTCTCTCTTCCTCTCTGTAAAAAATCAATAAAATATATATTTTTTTTTAAAAGAAAAGAAAAGAAAATCAGGGCTCAAAATGAGATAAAGTGTCAAGAGGAATGAGCACAGCAAAGCAGGATCAGAGGATATTAAGACAAAAAGGTAGCTTGCATGTTGCTCTTATAACTTCAGGTCATAGAGAGTGCCTTGTGCACACTATGTAAATCTTGCACTTCATTAATCTGGTTGCAAAAGTGTCTTGTTAATTGAAAAGGATCCCATCCCTGGTATCTCCTAATATTAGAGTCACATTGGAATATATGGGACCAGTCACCTCTGCTCTCAGTTTACAAGGCGTGCACACACACACACACACACACACACACACACACACACACGACACAGAACATCATGGCCTCTTCATCTTTGATATTTCCATATGCTCTCACTCCCATACTATTTAGGCTATGGTTAGTGCATATCATAGGGAGTGGTTGAGCAATAGCAGCATATCATTAGCATATTATTCTTTGATTGGTTGAATGGCCGACCTGATCACCAGACACTTAGCATATTAGGCCTTTATTATATAGAATGATGTAATTACCCTAAGTGAAAACGGAACAAAAAAATAAACCAATAACTCACAAAAGGAAATATATAAAACCAACACTATTTGAATATTTTAAACATCAAACAGTAGAAGACTATTTTTTTTTTCTGTGCCTCTTCTATACTTATTTGATTAGTTGGTCTTTATATGTTTGATGGTGGATGAGAAAAGCCTTTTTCTCTCTTTTTTATATGGCATTATTTTTTATTTTGGACTTTGGGTTTTGATCTCCTTTTTTACAAAACAATGGACACAGTCTAATTCTGATTCTGGTCTTCATCCAATGTGCTAAAGCCTCCCAGGACATGATCGATAAATCCTCCACACAACATGAGGAGCCATCCTTCTCCACTGAGTAACTTTCTTCAATGGTTTAATCCTGACCACATTGTCATGCAAATATTTTATTGTACTCTGAATTTACCATCACAGTGCCAGATCCAGATAAGTATGGCTTCACCTGTTTTGTTCACTTTTTTATTTTCAAAGATGTGTCTGAACATATGTGCACTTTTATAAGCAAATCTTTTTATTATTTTTTTTATTTTTTTAAACTAAATCTTTATTGTTCATATTATTACAAATGTTCCTCATTCCCCCCCCAATTGCTCCCCTACACCAAGTTTCCATTCAATTCTCTGCCCTTTCCCCATCCCCCATTGTCCTCATCCATAGGTGCAGTTCATGTTCAGTCTCTTCCCGCCCCGCTCCACTCCCCATTTCCCCGAGAATCATCAGTCCACTCCCCTTCCATACCTCTGATTCTATTATATTCACCAGTTAATATTGTTCATCATGATTTTTACTTCCCTTGGTTTTTAGACTCACTTGTTGATAGTTACGTGTTTGTTCATATATTTATCTTTATTTTCTTCCTCTTCCTAAAGAACCCCTTTCAGCAATTCATATAATTCTGGCTTGGCAGTGATGAATTCCTTTAGCTTAAATTTATTTGTGAAGCTCTTTATCTGGCCTTCGATTCTGAATGATAGCTTTGCTGGGTAGAGTATTTTTGGCTGTAGGTTCTTGCTATTCATCACCTTGAATATTTCTTGCCATTCCCGTCTGGCCTGCATGGTTTCTGTTGAGAAATTAGCTGACAGTCGTATGGGTGCCCCTTTATAGGTAACTACCTGCTTTTGTCTTGCTGCTTTTAATATTCTCTCTTTGTCTTTAGCTCTTGGAATTTTAATTATGATGTGTCTTGGTGTGGTCCTCCTTGGATTCCTTTTGTTTGGGGTTCTGTGTGCTTCCTGGACATGTAAGTCTATTTCTTTCCCCAGGTGGGGGAAGTTTTCTGTCACTATTTCTTTCAATATGTTTTCGGTATCTTGCTCTCTGTCATCTTCTGGGATGCCCATAATTCTGATGTTGGTTTGCTTGAAGCTGTCCCAGAGGTTTCTCACACCATCTTCAACTTTCTGGATTCTCTTGTCTTCTTGCTTCTGCGGAGGAGTGTCCTCTGGCTCTTTGTGTTCCAAATATTGGACTTGATTCTTGCAATCTTCCAATCTGTTTTTAGGACTCTGTATAATATTTTTTATTTCAGAGAATGTATTCTTTATTTCTAGTTGATCCCTTTTCATATCCTCATAGGTCTCATTTATTTTATCGGCCTTTTCTAAGAGATTGTTGAACATCCTTATAAGCGTGGCTTTGAACTCTATATCCAGTTGCTTTTTGTCCTCCATTTCTTTCGTTTGTGATCTGTTTCCTCGTTTCGGCATTTTCGCTGCTTCCCTGGGTTGGTAGGTTGGGAGGATCAGCTGTGTCTATGCCAGGAGACAACCTTATTCCACTAGACTTGGAAACCTGCAAAAGCCTCTCTGAGTTCAGCTTGGATGGGGCGGAGTTTCAGGGTGGAGCCTATAGCCTTGGCTTCCGGTTAGCCCCGCCCTCAGAGGTTCCTGAGTCTCAGTGTCCTCAGTGTCCTTTGGTACTCACTGCAAGCACCTCCGAGAGAAAGGCACCCTAGAGCTTCGCCCGCTACCAGACAGTGTAGTCTCTCCCCCAACAAGCCCACAACTGGGGTTCAGAGCAGTTGGAAGTGTGGTTAAGAACAGTCCGGAGATTATGTCTCCTTCCTGCTAGGGCGATCTCGAGGCCCAATCAACAGTCTGTCCTCTGTGCGCGCAATGTGCTCGACTCAGGGGCTCTGCCTTTCGCCGCCGCTCAGTTGAGCTCCCGCCTTACAGCCCAGTTTCCCTCTGTATGAGGCGGGAGCCCGAGGGTCTTGCCCAGGACTGGGGTTCAGTGCAGTCAGAACTGGGGCTCAGCACAGTCCGGAGCTTTTGAGTCCTTCCCGCTGGGGCAATTCAGCAGCTCAGGGAACAGTCCGTCCTTTGCGCGCAATGTGCGCGACTCCGGGGCTCTGCCTTTCTCGCTGCTCAGCTGAGCTCCCGCCTTACAGCCCAGTCTCCCTCTGTGTGAGCCTGGACCCCAGGGTCTCGCCCAGAACTGGGGTTCAGTGCAGTCGGAGTTGGGGTTCAGCACGTCAGGAGTTTTTATCTCCTTCCCGCTAGGGAATGCCAGCCAGGCACTCAGCCGCCCCTCCTCTCCGGCTCTGTCCTCTCCCGCGCGCGCGCACGCTGCCTCAGTACCTTAGGCTTTTACAGCTCCTCTGGTTTTCTTTCTGGTTTTCTCTTTCCTTCTAGTTGTAGAATTCCCAGTCAGTCAACTTTCCTGTAGTTCTGGATAGTGTCCCCTCTATATTTTAGTTGTATTTTTTGAAATTGTTGAGTGCGGCTGCAGTTAGGCTTTTACCTCTGCCGCCATCTTGTTGTCTCTCCTATAAGCAAATCTTTAAGTAAATGTGAAGTTATGAAATGAAAGGCATGACAGGGAGAATGAAACTTGGTTAAACAGAGCAAATTCCAAGCAACGATATTAAAGAAAATTGAATGAGCATCGAAAACTAACCAAAACAAGATGTAATCAATAGCAATAATTTAGAGTCACTAATTTGTATTAATAATCAAATTGGCAATGGCATAGACATAGAAGATAATCAATAATGTTTCTAGAAATTATGGCAAACAGCAGATGCTCCATTATTAGTTGTTGACTGAGTCAGGAATTAGGTCTCAATAGATAAATGCACTAAACCCATGGAAAGTCTGCATTTCAATATATTTGGAAACATTGAATTGTTTAATAAAAGCTGGGAATATGTCAACCTGGAGGAAATGAAGTTGTTCCCCTCCCCTAGTAACATTACAAAAAGTCAGAGGGATTGCCTACTCACTGTTAAGTGTAACCAATCCTTATCATGTGAAATGATAAAAAACTGCATATTAATATGTATGAGTGCGCCAAACCATCATAAATAAGTCAGTTGAATTAGAAGTAATGAGACATACTATACATATATAACAAAATAACATGTAAAATATTTTGATGGCAATAACTTCCCCCAAAGTCAACTGAAAAATAATGATTTATATTTATTTTTATTTTTAAATTTCATAGAATTCATTTGGATAACATTAGTTAACAAAATCAGGTATTATTCAAGTAGACAATTTTATTAAACTTTATATGTATATTGTATTGTGTGTTTAGCAACCCAAGTCAAGTCTCCTTCCATTACCATTTATCTCTCTTACCCTCTTTAACCTGCTCTACCATAATAATGTTTAGAAATCATTTACAAGGCTAAATATGAAAGAACTCTAGGCATACAAAATAGTAGTCAAATGAACAAAGCCATCAAATATAAAAATATTTGATGAAACTCAGAAAATTTTTCAGAAAAAAATTATTTCACATTTCTCAGCCTGAGAAAACTTAAAAAAGGTATTGTACTGACTAGGGTTGGAACTTGCAAACAGGTAGTAAAGGGGTACTATATTTTATTTTCTGGCAGAACAGTAAAGTGTTATAACATTGTGAAACCAATCTTCAGACAGCTATAAATATTACAAGTACATATGTTCTTTCAGCCATGGTTTATCAATCTCTGCACTATTGACATTCTGTGGTGTGGTCTCTCCTTTGCATCCCGGGGCTCTTCCTATACCTTCCATATGTGAAGGAAAAGAGCCACATGCTAACCTGACAAGCTCAGGGGAGGCCTGCGTGGCAGTCTTGCAAACTCAGAGACCTAAAATAACCATAAAAGATGGTTTGAAAATTAAATATCTAACTACAAACAGGTTATAGTGGGTAGTCATGTTTTAGACTGATATTTCACCTGACAAAGATCAACTTTACTGAGTCCATTTGCCTTTTTGCCTCTAAGATAACCTATCTGTGAGATGTCTGAGTAACTTGTAACTTCCTTTTCACCCTGGACAACTTCAGGGCACAACAAAAGGCCTCCAGACATTCCCTCATTGTTATTGTTATCAAGTTAATTGTCAACTGTTAATTATGTTAAAGTATCCTGTATAAATCTCTGTAAAGGAAGTTCATGTCCATCATTTCACCTTTTACCCTATCCCAGAGGTTTCCCCACTTTGCTCTGTCCTACTTCCCTAATCTATCGCCAATGAATTGATGTAACTCACCTATGTCCCTTTCCTTTGATTGCAATGTATAAATATACATGTTACCCTGCATTCTCTGGAGCATTATCTCAATCCTTTGAGGTTCTGCTTCCTGGCATATGTAGACAGTTTGGCTCAAATAAACTCATTAAAGGTCTTTACAGGTTTCAATGGTTTTTTTCTGTTAACACATATGACTAACAAACATGTCTCTGGACATTGCGCAATGTCCCCTGGGGGCAGCGGAAGGGGGGAAATACTGTCTAGCCATAAGAGAACCATATATTTTAATGTAACAATTAAAAATATTTTTTATATAATTGTTATAATAGCAACTCATGGAAACTGTATAGGAAAGGTGTGAATAACAGCCACATTATTCAAGTGTGAATAACAGCCACATTATAAAATATTTTGTATACATGCTAATAATGAATTGCATCATACTAGTTGATTGGATGAAAGATCATAAGGAAGAGTGGACAGTCAGAAAAATAACCACTGTAGAACACAAAAAGATTTTCTGATGGGCACAGGATGCTATTTATGCATTTGTACAAATGCATATGAGTGTAAATGTATGCTTAACACAGAAGGAAGTTTTTTAAACATAAAAATAAAGACTATCGAAGGAGTGAAATTAGGTTAAGTAAAGTGGTTACAAAAGAACTGTATGAAACAAAATTAAGTGAGACTTGAATTAATATATATATAGAGAAATGATAATTATAACTTAGTAACAATAACAAATTAAATTTCTAATAACTTTGCAATAAAAGAATGGTATAGAATGGCTTTTAAAATATTTTTATTGATATAGAGAGGAAGGAAGAGGGAGGGACAGATAAAAACATCAATGATGAGACTGAATCATTGATTGGCTGCCCCCTCTGATACCCCCTACCAGGGATCAAGCATGCAACCTGGACTGACCAGCAATTGAATTGTGACCTCCTGGTTCATAGGTTGACTGAGCTGTGTGGACAAAGCTAGCATGAATTCTGAATTTGGAGGAAAGCAGTACCAAAACTATACTTTCTTATATAAAGACATTGGGTTCAAATATGCTAATGGGAGGTAAAGGTAATCTTTAGTAAATAAAAGAGAATGCCTTCCAGAGGACTGTAAATGGTGATGCATAGTGTGTAAATAGAGCTAACAACAAAAGGCCAAAAAGAACAATAAGGTATAAATGGAGATGCAAAACAAGTTGGCAATGTGGACTTAGGGTCATGTATTAGCACTACATACACAGAGGAGCATTCACTTTCCTTTTTGTTGATACCAAAGATTCACAAGTGAAGAATATAAAAGTGTTACAGAGTTCCCGATCAATCAAACAATGCAGGAGGAGAGTTTGGAGAGACTCACTTTATTCATCGCACAATGGGCTTAGAGAAAATGATTTCAAATTCTAAGCAAAGGTACTAGCAGAGCTTCTCTTTTTATTAAGGAGTCAGCTCTCTGCAATTAGTGGTTATCTTGCTGCTGTCTTTGAAAACAAACACAGTTAAATTTATGGGCATACCTAGTCTTGACCTGCAAGGTAAGACAGCTAATTTTATGATCCTCATTTTACAAGCAGGCTAAAGCAAACATTTTTAGAATAAGAGGCCATCTAAGAAAACCAGTAGAAAATTCCAAACAGCAGTTTTTTTTTTTTATAAAATAGGGGTTTTACTTCTCAAAAGTAATAGCTGACTATTTTTCAATGAGAATAGTAAAGACTAAAAAGCAATGGAGAGAATAACTGAGTGACAGATCTGAGCCCACACTATTAAAATCATTCACAATTGCCCATGTAGGTACTCGATGACAAGCAACAAAGTGGGTGAAACCTCCAATTCCTTGTTCAGAAGACTGCAATCAAAAACGGTAATAAAAACACTCTGATCCTGCTACACAAATGTTAGGATTTGTACAGACAACTTACAAGAGAGAAAACAAATGGATAACTAACCCACAAATATATTCAGGTCACAGAAATGAAATAATTGCAAAGTTAAGCTATTTATCATATCTTTTTTTATTTACCAAATATATTCTTTTTCATGTGAATTGAATACCAGAGTGAAAGAAGATCCTGTGAAATGTATGTCTCATGAATTACTATTTTTGCAAGAAATATATTGGACCTAGATCTTTCTGATCAATTGAAACGTAATCAAATAGATGCCATGATAATAATAAAGAACTGCCCTGACTTCACTGGACATCCCTCCATACCTAGTAACTACTCTATTTTCCTACTCTCTTTAGTTGAAAAACTCAGTATACACAATCTACTTTAATTGAATTACTTTATGCCTCACATTTACAGTATAATTGGTCCTCCATCAGTTGTCAGTAATTAGTTCAATGTTCACATCTTTTAGTATCATAAATTAGTCATTAATTCGTTAATCAGGTAAATAACAATCAAAGGCTGGTGCCTATGAAGAGAACTTGGGTACATGTGCTTGGCTTTGACTCTCTGACCCTTTCCTGTAGTACCTACTAGACCTACGGACTCACCTGTTTGGGAACTCTGAGGGGAAGGTATCCATTGGGAAGTCCAACCTTCCAGATGGCTGATGATGGAGACTGAAGCTCTCTGCCCAGACAAGACAGCAGGAAGTGGGCAAGCACAGGTCTCCTAGACAAACTAAAAGGTCCCATCCAGCCCAAGGTCACACACGTTGAGAGACTGGAGATGAGAAATATTTATAGCTCTGGATGTCTGCTCATTAGGTGCATTTCTGTCTTATTACTCCAACTTCTAATCACCTGATTTCCCTGTGGGTCTGGACAGAAGAAACATTTTTCCTGGAGAGTCTGTGTTCCCAAAAGACCAGATTAGAAGTTAAGTGAGTCCAGTTTTTATTAGTTATTCCCCATTACATTTGTTGGGTTTCAGAGAACTAGTATTCTGGCACCTATTTCAACCCTGATTTAAAAATTTTCCAAATTTAAGACTGAAAATGTAGTATGGATTAGAAAACTTGAATCTCCAATATTGTCTTTTTCTAGGGACACAGCCCCTAATATCTACAGACAACTGATACTTTTTATTTTCAATAAAGGGGAAAACTCAGTTCCTTTGATGTAAATTTTGTGTGTTACACACTGGGCTTGATGACACATTAGCCAAAACAATTTGGCATTCCCTCCTTATATCACAAGTTGAGCTGTCATTTAGTCCTGTGACTATGAAATATTTGTTTATTAATTTTACATGCTAATCTTAGCTTGGAGAACGAAAGAAAATAGACTCTTCCCTGAAGCCTCCAGAAAAATTCCAGCCCTGCAAACATCTTGATTTTAGCCCATAAGACCCATTTTCTGTTTCTGATATCAGGAATTGTAAGATCATGAATGTGTTTTTATTTATTTATTTATTTATTTATTTATTTATTTAAATTTCTTTATTGATTAAGGTATCACATATTTGACCTCAACCCCCCATTCCAATCCCCCACTACCCCCAATCATGCCCTCCATCCCCTATTGTCCTTGACTAGTGGTTAGGCTCATATGTATGTGCATAAGTCCTTTGGTTGATCTCTCCCTTTTATCCCCACCCTCCCTTTGAGGTCCAACAGTCTGACCCATGGCTCCTTATCTCTGGGTCTGTTCTTGTTCATCAGTCTATGTTGTTCACCATTTCCCTTAGATGAGTGAGATCATGTCCTACTGGAAATATACTTATAAGAATAAAAAAATGAGACAAGCAATAATCATTATGCTTAAAGGCATATGGATCAGTCTGTAGAGAGTTTCTTTCTGGGCCACCAGTTCTTTTGAGACCAATTTCAATGTCAAACATATCCTTATGTGTACATGTCAGCAATGATATTTCAGTTCTGAATGGTGGACAAATGGATGTAAGATTTTTGTCCAATCTCTTTGCGAAACCCCTACACCTACTTCCACCTGAGAATTGTCAGTCCACTCCCTTTCTATGCCCCTGATTCTATTATATTCACCAATTTATTTTGTTCATCAGATTTTTTATTCACTTGATTTTTAGATTCACTTGATTTTTAGATATTTATTTGTTTTTACTATGTTGTTGACAATTTTTATCTTTACCTTTTTCTTCCTCTTCTTAGAAAATACCCTTCAGCATTTCATATAATACTGGTTTGGTAGTGATTAAATCCTTTACCTTTTTCTTGTCTGTGAAGCTCTTTATCTGACCTTCAATTCTAAATGATAGCTTTTCTGGGTAGAGTAATCTTGGTTGTAGGTTCTAGCTATTCATTACTTTGAGTTTTCGTGCCACTCCTCCTAGCCTGCATAGTTTCTGTTGAGAATCAGCTGATAGTCACATGGATGCTCCCTTGTAGGCAACCAACTGTTTTTCTCTTGCTATTTTTAAGATTCTCTCTTTGACTTTTGCCCTTGGAATTTTAATTATGATGTGTCTTGGTGTGGTCCTCTTTGGATTCCTCTTTATTGGGATTCTCTGTGCATCCTGTACTTGTAAGTTTATTTCTTTCACCAGGTAGGGGAAGTTTTCTGGCATTATTTCTTCAAAGAGGTTTTCAATACCTTGCTCTCTCTTTTCTTCTGGCACCCCCATAATTTGGACATTGGTACGCTTGAAGTTGTCCCAGAGGCTCCTTACACTATCTTCTTATTTTTGGATTCTTTTCTTTTCTTTTTTCTGGTTTGCTATTTTTTGCTTCTTCATATTTCAAATCTTTGACTTGATTATTGGATCCCCTAGTCTGCTGTTGGATCTCTGTATATTATTCTTTATTTCAGTCAGTATATGCTTAACTTCTGTGGTCCTTTTTCATATCCTTGAGGGTCTCACTAAAATTCTCAGAGGCTTCTACAAGATTCTTGAGTAACCTTATAACTGTGGTTTTTAACTCTATACCCAGTATTCTGCTTCCATCCATTTCTTTCATTTGTGTCTTCTTTCTTTGTCTCCACATTTTGGCTGCTTCCCTGTGTTTGTTTTTATGTACTGGGTAGCTGATAAGTCTCTTATAGTTGATAAAGTGACCTTGTGTGGTTGGTGTCCTGTAGGTCCCATTGGCTCAGCCTCCCCAGTCACCTGAGGTGGACGCTCTTGGTATACCCCTTTGTGGGCTGTTTGCACAGTCTTGTTGTAGTTAAGCCTTGGTTGCTGTTGGTATCACTGGGAGGAATTGACCTCTAGGCCAATTGGTCGTGAGGACCAGCTATGTCTATACTGGAAGATCTGCAGTGCAGGAGATACCCTTATGGGACAGGACTTGCTTCAGTATGGCTGTGGTGCTCACTGAGTCAGCCCCTTGAGTGTGTTTCTTATGATGTGAAGAGTTGTAATCCAGTATGGTCTCACTCTGACCACTGGGTACCCTGCCTCTTGGATCTTCAAGGAGGTGCAAGGTTAGCTACTGTTAGGGGCCTCCCAGCAGGAGCTACAAAGACATCAGCAGATTCCTCCTCTTTGTATGGGGCTTGGAAGTGCCCAGACTAGGCTCAGCAGTATAGCAAGGCCACTGTTGATGCTGGGCATTAGGTCTTCTTTTGGAAACTCTGGGGCTTTCTGAGCCAGCTGCAGATTGACAGGTTTTAGGCAAAAGGACAGGCCATTCATATGCAAAAGCCGATGTGCACACCTTAGGGGGGGGGGTTGTAAATTGGGTGGAGCAGGGTCTCTGAGAATCACCAGGGCAGAGCAAACAACAATGTCTGCCAGTCAGCCCTGAACCATAGAAGTCCCTGGTTCTCTGCATCACTCACCCCATGCAGAAACATATCGCTGTGAGCACTTCTAAGAGTAAGTCACTCTCACATTCTTATCCTAATGCCAGGCAGTCCAGTCTCTCCCTGTATGTGCTTGGGTCCCCCAGATTCTGGCCTGGAACTGGAGTTCAGAGCAATTTGAAGCTTGTATCTCCCTCCCAGTTAAAAGAGCAGCACATCCAGGTGCCAGCACTTTCCACACTCCTGCACCTCTTACCAATCTCAAACAGTTCTCTCCCTATACATCTCCTTTTTAAGCACCCATGGAACATTGACAGAAATCAGTTAACTTCTTAGACACATATTTCAAAACATCAGAAGAAAAAATTTAGATACATTCTCTTATTACAAGGCCATAATTCAACTAAAAAAATAAAACTTTATGGGGGAATTTTTAAAGTAATCTTCTCAAATACAACTTGGTTAAAAGAGTATCATTCAAACTACTATTTAAAAGATTACAATGAGTCCAACTGGTGTCTCTAAGTGGTTGAGCCTCAATCAATGAACCAGGAGATCACGGTTTGATTGGTTTGATTCTTAGTCAGGGCACATGCCTGGATTCAGATTCGAGCCTTAGGAGGGGGCATGCAGGAGGCAAGCAGATCAATGACTCTCTCTCACCACTGATGTTTCTATCTCTTTGTTCCTCTCCCTTCCTTTTTGAAATCAATACAAATATATTTAGGAAAAAAAGAGATTACAATGACAACTCTATATGTGAAAACTTGGCGTGTGACCAAAGTTGTACTAAGCTGAAAAATATCCTTAAAATTTTCATTTAATAGAGAAGTATGGATCAGACCATCATGGGAAGGCAGAGGAGGGTGGTAGTAAGGGGGAATGATTAACCGAAGGTCTTGTACACATGCATATAAGCATAACCAATGGCACATACACTAAGGAGGTGAGGACATGAGTGGGGAAGTGGAGGAGGGGGGGGAATGGGAAGATAAGGAGACATATGTAATGCCTTAATCCATAAAGAAAAATATATAAATGAATAAATAAATAAAATGAAGCATGAACATAAATTGAATTCATTAATAGAATAAAACGAGCTTCAGCGAAGCAGATTTAGTTTATAACAAAGATAAAGACAGAAATTTATGGCTTTAAACACAGAAAAAAACAAAATTTATAAATCCAAACCATAGTGATTTCTCATAAAGCTAGTAAAAAAAAGAGTTAGGAGACACAAACAAAATTAGAGATTTTACAGATAAAAAACACTTTTTTTCCAAAATATATTTTTGTTTATTTTAGAGTGAGAAAGGAAGGGAGAGGGAGAGAAGGAAACTTCAATTGGCTGCCTCCTACATGAGATAGAATCCGAAACCCAGGCATGTGCCCTGACCAGGAATTAAACCTCTCAGTACTTGGGACAACACCCAAACAACTAGGACACTTAACATTTTTATCTTTAAAATTTTTTTAGAAGATAGTGTTCGTTGTTACTGCGTTAGTTTATTTAAGACAACTATATATAAAAACTCATTGGAGGTTCATTTCCCTGTAACCAGGAGAGGTGAAAAGAGCACATATATGTGTGTAGGAAAACTGGCGACCCTATGTCATAAAACTAAACAAGAATGCCATTTCTCTCTTAAGTCATTCTTTGATCAAAAAGATTAGTTTTATCCTGAGCATAATAGAGATGGATAATGGATGGAACTGATAATGATCATTTACCATCCTTTCCATCCTTTCCATTCTTATGAAAAATTTACAGGAGGTTTGGCTGTGGGGTCCCAGGTTCTATTCTGGGAAAGGGCATGTACCTTGGTTGCGGACACATCCTCATTAGGGGGTGTGCAAGAGGCAGCTGATCAATGTTTCTCTCTCATCAATGTTTCTAACTCTCTATCCCTCTCTGTAAAAAAATCAATAAAATATATATTTTAAAAAATTTATAGGAGGGAATCTATATTTTATATGTTAACAAAAGAGTCACATTATAGGAAGTACTGCTAATTTTCAATCCAATAAAATATAGAGAAACACCAATTAGTCTCCAATCACATGTATAAACCCCTTTCCAAATGAGTATCATTTCTCCATACTTCAATGAATAGATGTGTAATATGATGAATAAACATTTTACGTAGTAATACAATGTGTGATTTAAAAAATTTGCTGGATTATATTGAAATTCATCTGTGATTTCAAGGTGATATTAGGTCAACCAATTTATTAAAATTTATCTTTTAATGAAGAGTCCTCTTGGAGACATGGATTTGATAATCATTTTGAAAGTATCTAAGGTAAGGCTATGAACACTGAACTGAAAGAGAACAGGATCCCAATGACGAGAATAAAATCCAGTGACAAGCTATTAAACACACTGGTATGTAAGAATCTACATAATAAGGAACAGCAGTTAAGACAGTGCTATACAAAGGAATGTCAGTCATAAAAGTGAACAGCAGAAGTCTCAGATTTTCTTCTCATACAAAACAATATAAATTGCCTTCGTCATTAAGTGAAACTTTTCCATCGGAGTAGTGCAATTCAGGATGATTCTTTAGTTTAAAAAAGTATTTATTGGGTCTGATATATGTTATTTGAGGGAAAATATCCCAAAAATAACCATGTTTTTTTTTATTAGGTAAATAGTATTTTCCAAATTTTTTGATCCATGATGAAAATAAATTTAGGAAAGTAGAAAAAGAACAAAGAGAAAAGTTGTTCAATATCTGAGAGAGCAGAGAACTTAATTGACTTACATATGTTGAATAGAGAAGATGAGGTTAAAGGAATAGAAATTCCAGGAAATTAATGAAAAGAGCAAGTTCTACTTCCATAGCCTGAAGATCATCATAATGTGTGACTCTATGTCTTTGACCTCTGCAATCTTGGGCACATCTTCAGTCTTAGGACAACTGGCCTGTTTACAGTTCCATTCATAAAGAATGTCTTCAGAGCCTATTTGATGTCTTTATTCCTGTGACTATAGATGAAGGGGTTCATCATGGGTGTGAACACAGAGTTCATGACCAGGCTGTGGCATTTCCATGTGTATTGTGGGTAGCAGCCAAGCTAAGGTACATACCTAAATTCATACTATAAAATAAGGAGACAATTGAGAGGGGAGACACAGAAACATTATACTTCCCCTGAGCTGATGAAATTCCATGTGTGCAGGACACTATTTTAGAATATGAGTATAGGGTTCTAGAGAAAGAACCACCAATAAACAGGGGAGCTACAAAATTCATCACCATGTTAGTTAAAATTGTGTCAGAACAGGCAAGTTTGATCGTCTGATTGAGTTCACAAAAAAAGTGAGGGATTTCCACGTCCATGCAGAAGGACCATTGTAATGCCATTAAGCATTGTAGGAAGGAGTGCAGGACATTCATGATCCAGCATATCAGAACCAGCAGTCCACAGAGCCAAGGGTTCATGATGACCATGCAGGGCAGGTGGTGGCAAATGGTGGTAAAATGGTCATAGGCCATCACAATGAGGAAGAAAACATCCAACCAGGCAAAAAGTATGACAAAATACATCTGAGTAATGCAGGCTTTATAGGTGATGACTTTGCTCTGTGTCTGGTTGTTCCACAACATCCTTGGGATGGTGGTGGAGGTGAAACAAATTTCTAGCAAGGACAGGTTGGAGAGGAAGAAGTACATGGATGCTGGAGGCTAGGAATAGTAGTTAGCATAATATATGCAGGAAGTCCATGAAAAGGTTGATGGACACCTTCAGCAGCTCTGAAGATCTGCATATGATTGTCTGCTGCCAGACAGATGAAGATAGTTTCCCCCAACCTGATGATGCTTTATTGTTTACTAGGCCTTATCTTTGATATGTATATCTGCTTTGCTAGAGGACAAAAATGTGTGAATAATAAGCCCTGTGTGTGTTTGTGTATGTGTGTGTGTGTGTGTGTGGGGGGGGGTATTTTAGTAGCTTAGTCACTATAACTAAGTTTTCTTTTGGCCTTCCAAAATGCCTTCCAAATTTATATTTCTTATCTACTCTCTTTAATCCATTTATGCCCCTTTTCCAGATTTCTTGAACTCTAGTAGATGCTGAGAACAACGCCAGCACATGGATGTATGGAGGTGGTTGTCTGAGATGACAGACAGGATGATGAGCAGGTTTCCCAACACTGTGATCAGGTACATGAAGAGGAAAAGCACAAATCTGAGGGGCTGCAGTTCTAATTTATCTGAAAATCCCAGAAGAAGAAATTCTGAAATGTGTGTAACATTCACGGGTTTTATGTGGTGCAGGTGACAACCAGAAAATGTGAAAATAACATGGCTAACTTTCACAGAGTTGCATTACTCACATATTTAAAATGTTATAATTTACAGTTTACAACCAAGAAATTAATTTTAGTATTGTCTGTATGGCTATGGTCCCTTTTAGGAAATATCCAGTGCTACCGCTGATATTCAATATTTGTCCCAATCACTTATGTACCTGAAGGGTTCATGTAGTCTACAGTTTTAATGAGAATTTATTCATGTTTCACAGGAATGTAAATTGAGTGCTCACTGAAATAAGACATTAAGAATATACATCTCAGGTAAAAACTACTGTTTGAATTTTAACTCCTCTCGTCTGACTCCTGAACCTGAGTAAACACAAGATATTTACCTCAGCTTCCAGGTAGAAACCTGAAGGCTAAGGCAATTTTTCCTTGCCTGGGACCAGGACCACAGGAGATTGATTCCCACTGACTCAGTAACCTTCAGAGAGAGAAACTGTAGGTAACCTCTGAGCTCTGCTTCTGTGTTATCGGCTATTGCAAGATAGGGCCACATTCCAATGTCCAGCGGGATGTGACTGGGAATGACTCTGCAGGCTGACCCCAGTCTTTAGAATGTAGTCTTTAGGATTTAGGATTTAGAACACAGGAAAATTCCTGTGATTTGAGCCTTTAAAAGGACTGGCTACACCTGAAACGGTGCAGTCGTGTGGAGTCCACCTGCATGTGGTGCTCTTGCGGCCATCCTGGCCAGTTTTAAAATAAATCCTTGCCTGCTTTGGTTTTTTAATGTGTTTTTTAAATCATTCATCAGCCTCCAGTGGTCTTAATTTGAACCCAGGGTTCAACCCCACAACACTGACCATGTTTAGGCCCTGTCCAGACTGTAAGAATAGGGCGTGAATAACAAAAGTTTCTACATTACAATTAGGGAGAAAGAATTCAGAAGCAAATAATAAAATAATAAATTATTTAATATGGTGGCCTGTGATATGAGGAAAAGGACAGCACCTCTAAATGAGAAAGTGGATAGAGAATACCATTTTTCATGGGTATGTATGTAGATCTGTATGCAAGGTGACATTTGAATAGAGACCTCAAAAGTGAGCAGGGAAAATCTGAGATGTCTTAAATTAAATAACACCAAGCCAATGAGTGGAATAAAAAGATAATTGTAGCCAAAACGGGTTTGGCTCAGTGGATAGGGCATCAGCCTGTGGACTGAAAGGTCTCGGGTTCGATTCTGGTCAAGGGCACGTACGTTAGTTGCAGGCACATCCCCAGTAGTGGGTGTGCAGGAGGCAGCTGATCGATGTTTCTCTCTCATCAATGTTTCTAACTCTCTATCTCTCTCCTTTCCTCTCTGTAAAAAAAATTAATATATATATATATATATATATATATATATATATATATATATATATTAATTTTTTTAAAGATAATTGTAGTCAACCAGGTCAAAGCTATGGGCCCACTTACAAAACACTGCTCACATTCCTCATTGTATGTTGGAACATTTCTTCAAATTCTGTAGCGACACCCAATGCCCCTGCATCCTGCACATGCATGAGCTTTCAGGACTATTGCCTGTCTGTAATGAATCCAAAGTAGTAAATATTTCTTTCTTGTGCTCCTATCCTGGAAGTGCCCCAGTTTATTTTCTCCCAGGACAGTGGGCATGTCTTTCCTTTCCGCTTCTCTCTGCTGCTGCTGGTTTAGACTTCATGCCGCAGGACCTGGTCCTTTCCTGGCTGGCACTTGGACCAATATATTCTTTTTTTTAAAAAAAAAACAACTTGGGACTATCAACATTTTTTTTATTTAACAAGAGAGGAAGGGAGACACAAGATTGTGTGGGAAAGTATGTGCTGAGCAGAGGGACTGGCCAGTGCAAAGGCTCCAAAGATGTTTTTTGTTTCTAATATTCAAGCAGAAAATATGAAGCTAGCTTGCAAGGTGGGTGAGCATGAGAGAGAGTGAGGAGAAGTGGTGGCATGAGGTGGCCTCTCTGCTGCTGCTGGCACCTCAGGCACAGGGGCTTCCTCATCCCCACTGCCTCCTACACTCTATTATTCTTGCTGCAAAGGTGTCCTGTGAATAGAAACAGCTCCCATCCTTAGTACCTTCTTTTTTTGTTTTTAAAATTTATTTTTGTTGATTTTAGAGAGGAATGGAGAGGGAGAGAGAGATAGAAACATTAATGATGAGAGAGAATCATTGATTGTATGCCTCTTGCATGCCTCCTACTAGGGGGGAGCCCCCAGGCTGACCTTTTAACCACGGAGCCAACCCAGCTAGCGCCATAGTACCTTCCCTGGATTGAATTCTGGCTCTATAGTGTTAGAACACCTTTCGAATGTAAGAATGCAGCTATTCCTGCTCTGAGCACCTCTCACATTCACAAACCACACACACACACACACACACCACCACCACCACCACCACCACCACCACCACACCATGACCCAATTATTCCCATGTCTCTCTCACCCAAGTCATACTGATTATGCCATGAATGGATTCAACACAAATTGACCAGATCTGTGATCTTCCATCTGTCAAACATAGAAATGTTTCAGAAATTCCTCATAAAGTGGACTTTTTAAAAAATTAAATCAGGAAATTCCTAAAAAATGATAAGCTAAGGTCATGTGGCATAAAAATATCTAAATGTATCTCTTATAATGAATATATATTTTAATGTGTTTTTATTGATTGTTTTACAGAGATAGACATTCATGAGAGAAAAACATTGATGGGCTGCTTTCTTCACACTTCCTACTGAGGATCCAGACTTCAACCCAGGCATGTGCCCTGATGGGGAATCAAACCAGCAACTTGTAGGTACATGGGAAGATGCTTAACCAATGGAGGCACACTGGCCAGAAAAATTAATAAATATTTTATGAGGTATAAGAAACAGCTTTTAACTGGTCATATAAGTATAAAATCCCTCATTATTTTGACAAATGTATCAGGAACCCAAAGAGTGTGATACTCTGGATTATATCTCAAAGGAGCCCAGTTCTGCCATTTTGAAGAGGAGAATAGCAATTTTCCAGAGATATCAGGTCAGTGTCCCATCCCCAATCAGATTTTGAAGAAAAAGGGAAGTCAGGGATGGTACAGGATAGTAGGTCTTTAAACCTCTAGAAAGCGAGACCAAGATAAGGAGTCATAAAAACTGAGTACACTTGACATATAACCTGGTCACTTGGGATCAGAGAATCATTAGGAAAATTTTCCTTTCTGACTATTCCAGAGGCCCAGAGGGAAATCATGTGCTTAGAAGTTGGAATAACACAAGGGAAATGTGCCTGATGAGCAGGGATAGGGAGAGCTGTAAATACCTGTGCAATCCTCAGCTTGTACAATGCAGCGAGACAGGATACTGCTGTTGTTTTTTATTCCTAAGCTGGTTTAGGAACTGATGCTTCACTTCTTGCTGCTGTCTCCTGCTTGACAGAGCTTCAGTCTCATCATCAACCATCCGGGGAACAATTCAGACTTCCACAAGGAGACCTTTCTCCCAGAGACCCATCCAGGTGAGCCTGGGAGGCCAGAAGGTACATCAGGAAAGGATCAGGGAGGATGGAACCTGGCAACTTTTACCTGAGTCACCTGGAAGCACAAACAGCCTAGACCAGAGACAAGAGCTCACTGTGTTAGCATTTTGGGTTTAGAAATTAATTTTAATTAATTTAGTTAATACAGTAAGAAAGATGTGTTTATTTGAATTTATATTATAAGGACCATAGTTAACAATGAGGTGATGAGAATGAGAGTGCAGTTGCATGACACTGTAGAATGAGTGAGATGCATAAAATGATTGCAGTGAAATGAAAATGTATCTGAAAAGATTTGTTTTTCATGAAGAAGGTAATAGAAAATTAGTTTGGAAGAACAGTGCAGTGGATTGAGAGTGTTTGCATGAAATTTGAAAGATGGTGTGCATTTGAGCATGTTTTGTGTTTATTGAAAAGATCCTAACCAGTCAGGGAGTTGGTCTCTTGCAATGGCAATTTGTGAGACATTCATTGCAATATCTTCTCTCATGCTGAATATTCATATGAAAATAGTATCTAATGAGTTTGAAAAAGAATACTAAATAGTTTTACTTCGAATTAATTATTTGTTATTGGCAGTGCTGCATATATTCTTGGATTTGTTACCCATTGACTTTCTCTGTTGGAACAATTGACAGGAATTCCTAACCCACACTCAGCCTTTCCCCCAGTGGTGTCTACTTGTAGTGAGAAATTCTGGCATGCATTCAGGGAATATAAATTGAGGCCTGACCAATTTCTAGGCAAAGATAGAGGGTGCTAAGAAAAAAGTCACCATAGTTATATAGATGGAGAATTAAAGGTCACTCATTGTACCTTAACTCTTAATGCCACAGAGGCAGCACAGTCAGTTTACATTTATGCGGTGAGGTCTTCACTGTACCAGTTGAGGGGGGAATGTTTCCAATCTAGTTAAAAATATTTTTCTACTTCATGTGTGTTTTTAACATAAAATGCCTTTACCCAAGGGAAGCTAATGAATGAAGAGGCTTAAATTCAGTTCCTCTGACAAACAGCTGTAGTAACATATTCCCACACTAGTTGCTTGAAACAAATAAATATATGCTCTTACAGTCTGGATGTCAGAAGCTTTAAATGAGTCTTACTAACTAATATCCAGATGTGTTCAGAGCTAGGGTCCTTATAGAAGCCGAGGGGGAGGATCTGTTCTCTCTGATGCCTGTTAGTGTGGCTGGCTACCTGCATTCCTTAGCTCATGTTCTTACCTCCATCTTCAAGCCAGCTGTGTAGCATTTTGAAAGTCTCTCTGAGTCCAATTCTTTTGTCTATCTCTTCAACATTAACAGAATCAATGTGATTACCTTAGTTCCAAGGCAGCCGATTAACATGCCTGTTCCATCTGCCACTCTAATCCTCCTCTTGCTATTAAATATATCATATTCGTGTGCTTAGAGGTGGGAGTAACAAGAGGGAAATGTGCCTGAGGAGCAGGTACAGATATTTATACTATCTCCTCATTGCCAGTCTCTCAGTGTGAATAAATAGGCTGGGAGGAGCGTGGTTATGGGTATTTGTCATTGTTCTTTGTTTGTTTGGAGGTCAATTCTGGCTGGAGACTTACACTTCACACCTTCCTGCTCTTTTGCCTGTGTACAGAACGTTAGTCTCTATCAACCATTCAAAGAGGAATTCAGATGTTCCCAAAATGATCTACCTCTAAGAGATATTCTGCAGGTGAGTCCAAAGCCCAGCTGACCCTGCAGGAGAGGGTCACAAAGAAAGGAAGCCAAGAACAATTACCTGATGTCACCTAAGAGCCCATTATACTTAGTCCAGAGGTAAGAGATTGCTGTGTTTGTTTGTTTGATGAATCAATGCATTTATTTCATTGGCTACATAGAGTTCATAGTGTGACTGCAACTCACACTTTTGATGGTCTTTTACATTCTTTATCATTAAACTAGAGGCTGGTGCAGGGATTCCTGCACTGGGGAGGGGGTTCCCCCTCTGTCTGGCCTGCACCCTATCGAAGTCCTGGAGCCCTTGGGGAATGTCTGATTGATAACTTAGATCCAAGGTGGGTGGCGGGGGAAGTGGGCCTAAACTGGCAGTCAGACATTCTTAGTGTTTTCGTGGAGGTGGGAGAGGCTCCTGCCACCACTGCTCTCCTCCCAAGCCATGAGCCCAGCTTCTGGCTGAGCAGCACTCCCCCTGTAGGAGCACACTGACCACCAGGGGACAGCATTGAGCATCTGCCTCCCCCCCCCCCCCCAGTAGTCAGTGTGTGTTTTAGCAACCAGTAGTTCTGCCATTCAATCAATTTGCATATTAGCTTTTTATTATATAGGATTGCTGTCTTATCAATGCTATGAAATATTTAAGTTATTAATTTCAAAATGTGGTTCTGATTAGGGGTGATTTTGTTCTCCATGAGACATTGAGTAATGTCCAGAGAGATTTCTGATTGTCACACTAGAGAGGGGTGGGTGGAGGCAAGGGTGTTAAACAACCTTCAATTCACAGGACAGACCATATCACAGAGAGCAGACTGTCCCAGAGTGTCAACAGTGCTGAGGCTGAGAAACAAAGTTAAATAACATCACTATTTGTACAATATCATGTCATTTGCGAATAATGACCCTCCAGTCCATAGGCCAATGCTCTATCCACTGAGCCAAACCAGCTTGGGCCATTTATGGTTATTATTGATAGGTACTTATTTATTGACGTTTTAATTCTATATGCCTATGTTTCCTCTCACCATTAGAGCAGTTCTTTTAACATTTCTTGCAATGCTGGTTTAGTGGCTTATAAACACATTTAGGTTTTTGTTGTTGTTGTTGTTGTTGTTTTTGAGAAGCTCTTTATTTCACCATCTATTTTGAATGATAGCCTTGCTGGATAGAGTAGTCTTGGTTTCAGAACCTTGCTTTTCATTTCCATGAATAAGTAATGCCATTCACTTTTTGCCACAGTGCTTCTGTTGAAAAAATAGCTGACAGCCTTATGGAAACTCCTCTGTAGGTAGTTAAATGTTTCTCTCTTGCTGCCTTTAAGACTATTACTCTGTCTTTAACCATTGCCATTTTAATGAATTTGTGTCTTTGTATAGATCTTTTGAATTCATCTTGATTGGGACTCTGGGCTTCCTGAATTTGCATGACTTTTTCCTTGACCAGGTTAGGGAAATTTTCTATTATTATTTCTTCAATCTTGTTTTCTATCCTTTTTTCACTTTCTTTTCCTTCTCTACCTCTTTGATATGTATATAGATACATATGAAGTTTTCCCAAAGTTTCCTTAAACTATTCTCATTATTTTAAATTCTTTTTCTTTATGCTTTTCTGCTTCACCAGCTTAATTTCTAATATTTCCAGTGTATTTTAGATATCACATATAGTGTTCTTCATTTCTATTTTTTAAAATATTTATATTAAATTATTATTTGTATACATATATTACCATTGTCCCCACTCCCAAACATGCCCTCTCTCCCCAGAGTTTTGTGTCCATTGGTTATACTTATATGCATGTGTACAAGTCCTTCAGTTAATCTCTTATCTCCCCAATATCTCCCACCCCTCCGGGCTGTAGTTAGACAGTCTGCTTGTTGCTTTACTGTCGCTATATCTACCTTATGGTTCATCAGTTTATAATGTTCTTTATTATCATAAATAAGTGAGGTCATATGGTATTTCTCTTTCATTGACTGGCTTATTTCACTCAGGATGATGTTCTCCAATTCCATCCAGGTTGCTGCAAATGATGAGAATTCCTTCTTTTTTATGGCAGCATAGTATTCCATTGTGTAGATGTACCATAGTTTTTGGATCCAATCATCTGCTGATGGACACATAGGTTGTTTCCAAATCCTAGCTATTGTAAATTGTGCTTCCATGAACATAGGGGTGCATATATCCTTTCGGATTGGTGTTCCTATTTTCTTGGGATATATTCCTAGGAGTGGGATTACTGGG
The DNA here is from genome assembly GCA_963924515.1 of Vespertilio murinus. NCBI lineage: Eukaryota > Metazoa > Chordata > Mammalia > Chiroptera > Vespertilionidae > Vespertilio > Vespertilio murinus. The sequence continues at coordinate 84,898,494 of OZ004708.1, read as the reverse complement.
TCAAATGGGAGTTCCATTTTCAGTTTTTTAAGGAAACTCCATACTGTTCTCCACAGTGGTTGCACCAGTCTGCATTCCCACCAGCAGTGCACGAGGGTTCCTCACCAACACTTGTTGTTTGTTGATGTTGGTCATTCTGACAGGTGTGAGATGGTATCGCATTGTTGTTTTGATTTGCATCTCTCGGATAATTCGTGACTTTGAGAATTTTTTCATGTGCCTCTTGGCTTTCCTTCTTTCATCTTTTGAGAAGATTCTATTTAGTTCCATTGCCCATTTTTTAATTGGCTCATTTATTTTCATTTTATTGAGTTGAATAAGCTGTCTGTAGATGTTGGAAATTAAACCTTTATCAGTGATACCATTTGCAAATATGTTCTCCCATACAGTGGGCTTTCTTGTTGTTTTGTTGATGGTTTCTTTTGCTGTGAAAAATCTTTTTATTTTGATATATTACCATTTGTTTATTTTCTCTTTAGCTTCCATTGCCCTAGGGGCAGTATAGTGAAGAAGTTCTTTTGACATATGTCTGAGATTTTGCTGCCTGTGGATGCCTCTAGTATTTTTATGGTTTCCCGTCTTATGTATAAGTACTGTAACCATTTTGAATTTATTTTTGTGTATGGAGTAAGTTGGTGATCTAGTTTCATTCTTTTACATGTATCTGTCCAATTTTCCCAACACCATTTATTGAAGAGACTGTCATGACTCCATTGTATATTCGTGCTTCCTTTGTCTAATATTAACTGAGCATAGTGTTTTGGATTGATATCTGGATTCTCTATTCTATTCCATTGATTTATATGTCTGTTCCTGTGCCAGTACCAGGCTGTTTTGAGAATAGTGGTTTTGTAATACAACTTGAAATCTGGTATTGAGATCCCTCCTACTTTACTCTTCTTTCTCAAGATTGCTGTGGCTATTCGTGGTCTTTTATTGTTTCAAATGAATTTTTGGAGAGTTCTATCTAGGTCAGTGAAATATGACATTGGTATTATAATGGGGAGTGCATTGAACCTATAAATTGCTTTGGGAAGTATGGACATTTTAATGATGTTGATTCTACCAATCCATGAACATGGTATGTTCTTCCATCTGTTTACATCTTCCTCTATCTCTTTTTTTCAGTGTTGTGTAGTTTTCCACATATAGGTCTTTTACCTCCTTAGTTAAGTTTATTCCTAGGTATCTTAATTTTTTTGGTGTGATGATAAATGGAATTGCCTTTTTGGTTCCTGCTTCAATAAATTCACTGTTGGTGTACAGAAATGCCATAGATTTCCTGGCATTAATTATGTATCCAGCTACATTGTCAAATTCATTTATTAAGTCTATTAGCCTTTTCATGGAGTCTTTTGGGTTTTTTATGTACAAAATCATGTCATCTGCAAATAAGGATAACTTTACTACTTCTTTTCCTATTTGGATGCCTTTTATTTCCTCTTCTTGTCTAATTGCAATGGCGAGTACTTCCAGTACAATGTCAAACAGGAGTGGTGAGAATGGGCATCCCTGTCTTGTTCATGCTCTAAGAGAGAATGGCTTTAGTTTTTGCCCATTGAGTATGATGTTGGCTGTGGCTTTATCATGTATAGATTTTATAATGTTGAGGTATGATCCTTGTACTCCCATCTTGTTGAGAGTTTTTATCAGGAAAGGGTGTTGGATTTTATCAAGTCCTTTTTCTGCATCAATTGATATGACTATATGATTGTTATCATTCAATTTGTTTATGTGATATATCACATATACTGATTTGTGGATATTGTACCATCCTTGCATTCCCAGAATAAATCCTACTTGGTCATGGTGTATGATCTTTCTGATGTGCTGCTAGAGCCAATTTACTAGAATTTTGTTGAGGATTTTGGCATCTATGTTCATGAGGGATATTGGCCTGTAATTCTCTTTCATTGTGTTGTCTTTATCTGGTTTTGGTATTAGGGTGATGCTGGCTTCATAAAAGGAGTTTGGCAGTGTTCCTTCCTCTTGAATTTTTTGGAATAGTCTGAGGAGGATAGGTTTTAGTTCTTTCTTGAATGTTTGGTAAAACTCTTCTGTGAAGCCATCTGGCCCTGGGCTTTTGTTTGCTGGAAGCTTTTTGATGACTGCTTCAATTTCTTCCCAAGTTACTGGTCTATTGAGATTTTTAGATTCTTCCTGCTTGAGTTTTGGAAGGTTGTAATTTTCTAGGAATATGTCCATTTCTTCCTTGTTGTGCAATTTGTTGGAAGAGAGTTGCTCATAGTATTTTGAAACAATCCTTTGTATTTCGGTGGGGTCTGTTGTTATTTCACCTCTTTCGTTTCTGATTTTGTTTATTTGGGTCTTCTCTCTTTGTTTCTTGCTTAGCCTGGCTAGAGGTTCATCAATCTTGTTTATCCTTTCAAAGAACCAGCTCTTGGTTTTGTTGATCTTATGTATTGTTTCTTTGGTCTCTATGTCGTTTAACTCCCCTCTGATATCTATTATTTCTTTCCTTTTGCTTACAATGGATTTTCTTATTGCTCTTTTTCTAACTCTTTGAGTTTTAGAGTTAGAGAATTTGTTAACATTTTTTCTTATTTTTTGCAATAGGCTTGTAGAGATATGAACTTCCCTCTCAAGACTGCTTTTGCTGTGTCCCATAGATTTTGGATTGTTGTGTTTTCATTGTCATTTGTTGCCATGGTGTTTTAATTTTCTTCCTTGATTTCTCTGGTAACACAGTCCTTGTTTAATAGCATGCTGTTTAGTCTCCATGTGTTTGATTTCTATGTATTATTTTTAATTTCCAGTTTTATGCTACTATGATCTGAGAAGATGCTTGATATGATTTCTATCTCTTTGAATTTGAAGAGACTTTGCCTATGTCCCAACATGTGGTCTATCTTTGAAAATGACCCATGTGCACTTGAGAAGAATGTATATTCTGTGGCTTTGGGGTGGAATGTTCTGAAGATGTCAATTAATTCCATCTGGTCTAGTGAGTCATTTAGGGTTGATGTTTCTTTGCTGATTTTTTGTTTAGATGATTTGTCTAAATGTGATAGTGGGGTATTAAAATCTCCTACTATGATTGCATTACTATCAATCTCTCCCTTAATGTCCTCCAGTAGTTTTTATGTATTTGGGTGCTCCTGAATTTGGTGCATATATGTTTACCAGGATTATTTCTTCTTGTTGGATTGTTCCCTTTAGTATAATGAAGTGGCCTTCATTATCTCTTGTTATGTCCTTCACTTTGAGATCTAATTTCTCAGATATAAGTATTGCTACCCCAGCCTTTTTTTCATTTCTGTTTGCCTGGAAAACCTTTTTCCCTCTCTTCACCCTCAGTCTGTGTGTGTCTTTTTTTCTGAAGTGGGTTTTTTTGTAGACAGCAGATATATGGGTCTTGCTTTCTCATCCAATCTGTTACCCTATGTCTTTTGATTGGAGCATTTAAACCATTTACATTTAAAGTTATTATTGATAGGTGGGTATTTATGCCATTTTTATTCTGAACCCCTGTGTTCCTTCTTTTCTTCCTATTTCTTTATTTTTACAGTAAACCCTTTAGCATTTCTTGCATTGCTGATTTGTTGGAGATAAATTCCTTTAGTCTTTTTTTGTCTTTGAAGCTCTTGATTTCACCTTCAATCTTGATTGATAGCCTTGCTGGGTACAGTTTTCTTGGATTCAGACCCTTCCTTTGCATGACTTTGTATATGTCATCCCATTCCCTTCTGGCCTGATGAGTTTCTGTAGAGAAATCAGTTGCTAGTCTGATGGGGGTTCCTTTATATGTAACTTTCTGTCTCTCTGGCTGCTTTTAAGATTCTTACGTTGTCGTTGGTGTTTGCCAATTTAATTAGAATGTGCCTTCCTTTGGGATTCATTTTGCTTGGGATTCTTTGAGCTTCTTGTATTTTTTCTTCTCTATCTTAGGAAAGTTTTCTGTCATTATATCTTGAAACAGTTTTTCTATGCCTTCCTCAGTTTCCTTTCCTTCTGGAACCCCTGTTATTCTAATATTGTTTTGTCTTATATTATCCCAAAGTTCCCATAGGCTCTCCTTCTGCTTTTTAATTTTTTTTTTTCTAGAAGCTGCTCTAGTTGGGTATTTTTTTCCATCTTGTCTTCTAGATCACGAATTCGGTCCTCTGCTTCATCTAGTCTACTTTTGATGCTTTCTATTGAGTTCTTTACAGTAGCTATGTCATTTTTCATTTCTTCTTGGTTCTTCATTTCCTCTTGAGTCTTACTCATATTGTCAAATTTGTCTTCCATTCTTTTTAGCCATCCTATGGTCATTACTCTGAATTCTTTCTCTGGAAGTTTGCTTGCCTCTAACCTGTTTACTTCCTTTTATGTTGATGCCTGCTTTTCTTTGATTTTTGGGCTATTCCTTTGTCTCCCTGTGTTCTCTCTTTTCAGGTTGTCTGGTTATGTAGATCTCTCTCTCCTGCATGGATTTAAAGGCATAAAATACAACACAACAAGGTACAACACACAAGGCACTGAACAGAAATGTATTTGCAATGTTAATAACCTTCAATAAAGGTGACCACTAGGGAAAGGCATATTAGGGGGTAGGAGAGAAAGAAGAAGAATAAAAAGTGAAGGGGGGGGGAGAAAAATATAGGAGGGAAAAAAAGGAAGGAAAAAAATGGAGTGTCAAAATGAAATTGGGAAACATGGAGAGAAAGAGAGAGAGAGAGAGAGAGAGAGAGAGAGAGAGAGAGAGAGAGAGATAGAGAGAGGGAGAGAGAGGGAGACTAAGAGAGAAAAAGGGAACAAACTGTATATATGGGGAGATAATTTCAATAGAGCAACCACTACCCCAGCAAATTCTGGCAACAGTACCTGTCGAATAATACAAACTACAACACCCACAATATCCAGCAAAGTAAAAAAATAAACAAAAACAAAGTAAATACAAAAATACCAAGCAACAACAACTAAAGATTAAGCAAAATAATCTCACTAAAAGCATAGAAATACAATATACCGTGTTTGCAACTGCCCTACATGTTGAAAAAACTCTCACCAAACCTGAGGACAATTGCCTGTGGGAAATTCAAATTGGAATCTATTAGTCTGTAGACAGAGGTGGTCTCTGGAGGCTTTGAGTCTTTGCCTGATCCAATTAGTCAGAAACAGTCTTTAACACTGTCCTGCACTAGAAATTGAGAGGTATAGAGGATCTACCTAAAACATAGTCACAAACCCAAAAAGACAAACTGAGGAATCAAAGAAACTACCCCTTGCCATGACTGGTTCGGCTCAGTAGATACAGCGTAAACCTCTGGACTGAAAAATCTCAGGTTCAATTTTGGACAGGGGCATGTACGTTGGTTGTGGACACATCCCCAGTAGGGGTTGTGAAAGAGGCAGCTGATCGATGTTTCTCTCTCATTGATGTTTCTAACTCTCTGTCCTTCTCCCTTTCTCTCTGTAAAAAAAATCAATAAAATATATTTTTTAAAATAAACAACCCCCTGGAGAGAGAGAGAGAGAGAGAGAGAGAGAGAGAGAGAGAGAGACTAAGAGAGAAAAAGAACTAATAAAAGAACTAGTGAATTATCCAGAAGAAGAGATAAGAGAAAAGAAATTTATCTGAAACAGAGTTCAGAGCAATGATGTTAAAAATGCTCAACAGTAAGGAAAAAGATATGGTAACTATGAAAAAAGAACAGTCTGAGGTAAAGAATAACGTAACACAAATAAAGAACACATTGGAAGGAACACACAGCAGATTAGGGGAAGCTTAGGGTCAAATCAGTGAATTAGAAGACAGAGTTCAAAATATCACTCAAGATGAGTGAGATCATGTGGTACTAGAAATACACTTATAAAAACCAAAAATGAGATAAGCAGTAATGATTACCATATTTGCCGGCGTATAAAACGATTTTTTGGCCCTGAAAAATATGCCTCCAAGTGGGGGGTAGTCTTATACGGCGAGTATATAACAAATTCTGTATTTTGGGTGGAAATGTTAGGGGGTCGTCTTATACGCCCAGTCGTCTTATACGCCGGCAAATACGTATTTTTCAGGGCCAAAAAATCGTCTTATACGCCAGCAAATATGGTAATCAATATTCACACAAACAGCATCAAAAGCACAGAGGAATTTTTTTTTTTTTTGCTAGTTAATACGGCTCCGAGAGGGGTGTGCATGCACTTGGGCTAGGGGGTTGGAAATTAGCTATATAAGTAGGGTAGAAATTTTAGCAGGGGGGGAGACAGAAAGAGTAGGGAAAATCTAAAGCAGGAATGGGTTAAGATAAACAGAATAGCATAAGGGGAAAGGTTAGGAAGAGAGTGATGGTGTAAAGATCTTGTTAAGATAGGGTTAAAAGAGAAATCAATATAGAATGAAGAACACTAATTCCAATGTAAAATAAAGAGAAAATAAATTGGCACTTTGAAAAAAAAAGAAAAGAATAAGAAAGAAAAAGGAAACAAAAAAGTTAAAATAGCAATAGTAATAATGCTGATTGAACCTAAAAATGTAATAATTAAAAAGGTAAAATCAAAAGAGGAAAAAAGGAAACAATTCGTTTCTTAAGTAAAAGATGCAAAAAAATGAAAATAAAATAAAAAATTAAAAAAAATAGCACAAAAAAACAATGTGCAGTTGTGAAGGCCATTCACTTCCTCCGTTATTCTGTTTGGCATGCCTGTTTCAGTCCAGACAATATTGCAGTTTCCTGCCTTCCTTTGCACCTCAGTGTTGTAAGCTAGTCCTTAATTTTAAGATGTTGATTTCTTAGTTTCTTGGTTTTTGATTAAATAAAACTAGTAATAAACACAGTCAATTTGTACTCCAGCCCCTAGGTGGCAGTGTTTCTGGATTTATGTTCACATTTTTTTTTTTTTTTTTTTTGCTATTCTAGCCTTCTTTTTCTATGGGATTCAATACCGATTTTGCCTAGGAGCTGAATCGCAGCGGTCTTTCCCCAGCTGTGCTTCCCAGCTTCCAGAAAAGCAGTTTCCCCCTGCTGTCTCTCAGGGCCAGCCCATCCGGGTGGCCTCTCCTTTGTAATCAGAAGCAAAGTGTTGCAGGGGAGCCAGCCTTGGTGCGCAATGGGCCAGTCTGTGCACACTTACATATAGACTGTATACCTTTGCAACTATGTTCTCCCTCCCTGTCAGATCAGAATGGGTTGCTCTCTAGAGAACCCTACAATTGGCAACCCTGAGGACCCCATCCACTCTCTTGGGTCACGCCAGACCCAACAGCAGAGGGCTTTTGTGGACACAGATTTCCATGGTCCCAGGGTGTGGTCTCAGTGTGCAGTCCCAGGGCACAAGCTTTTGTCTCTGCTGCTGTTGCTGCTGCCTCTGCTGGCACTCAGACACCCACATTATCCCCGGCAAAATCCAACCTTTCTGTGGAATCTGAGTGTCCGCACCAATTGGGGCCCCACAGCTGCTCAGTGATCTCCACAGTTGTGGCTTTTTCAGATCTCAGATATGATCCCCAGTTGCAGCTCTGATGTGGATGTGAGAGGCAGCACTTACAAGTGTTTGTCTATGCCACCATCTTTGAGCCGAGTCTCATTTCTATTTTTTAATCTTTATTTTTTGAGAGTATTATAGATGTCCTTTTTTCCTCCCCATTGTTCCACTGCACCCAGTTCGCACCCAGCCCCAGGCCTTCGTGACCCTATTGTCTGTGTCCATAGGTAATGCATATATGCATTTAAGTTTTTTAATTGATATGTACCCATCCTCCCCACCTCGCCCTTTTTTTTGAGATTTGTCAGACTGTTCCATTTTTCCATGCATCTGGTTCTATTTTGTTCATCAGTTTATTTTCTTCATTATATTCCTTGTTTGTTTATTTTGATTTCTAGATTACCTAGATTACGTTATTGATAGATATGTAGTTATTGCCATTTTATTGTTCGTAGTTTTTATCTTGTTTCGTCCTCCTCTTTTTATTTATTTATTTATTTATTTATTTATTTATTTATTTATTTTAAAAATATATTTTATTGATTTTTTACAGAGAGGAAGGGAGAAGGATAGAGAGCTAGAAACATCTTTGTGTTTGTTTCTATGTATTAGATAGAAATGCTTGATTCACAGTCTTCGTAGGGTGTTGGAGAAGGTATTTGTTTGAAAACCAAACCATTTTTCTCCATGAGAAATAATGTAAATTGAATTACTTTGTTTCAGACCCCCAAATGAGTCCCTGTTTTACCATATTATATACAATACATGTCTACAGAACTATACAAACTATAAACAACATTCTTTACTTAATGTATTGAGCTATCCTTTACTAGCCTTAAATGAATCACTTTTATCACTCATTCCAAGGCTGTAATATTCACTTTTTTTTTTTTTTACATATCATTGCCTCCAAAATGCTGTCACAGGCTAACTGCTTGTCTTTATCCAAATCAACAACAGTTTTTCTACCTCTTCAATTGCCTATGATCTTTGTTTTGTGAGCACATTTTTGCCCTTAGCAATATCAACATATCTGATGGCCTCTTTCGGTTTTAAAATTGTGCTAATCATCCATTTCACCACCAACAAAAACAACAACAAAACTGCATGAAAATATTCAAGCTCAGTAAACTTGACTCTCATTCTCTCCTTTGTTTGTGTCTTGCAAGATGCTTTTGATCATGCACAAAATTTGTTTGGCAATCAAGACGTGGCTTCTCTGACCAACTTGGTCAAGACCTGAATTGTTCCAGAGTTGGGAGACATTTGAGAAACAAGGTTAGACTGTATTTCCCTAACTTTGCAGGGTGAATCCACTCATAGGCAGGCCAGTGGGGTCTGCTGAAAGTCAGTAATTTCTATCTGCTCTTCCATGAAGAGTGGGAGGGTGCCCATCAGGTTCCCAGGAAAGTTTGGAGAATGGCCTCACTCCAAACCAGTCACTGATGCTTCCTGAGTCTGACCAGAACTGTAGGTTGGGCCTCTGCAGCTAAAGAGAGGGGCTTGCACCGCTCAGGAAAAATGGCTGCTGAAGAATTGGGGAGGATGACTGAGTACAGGTATCCTGGAAGCTACTCTCCATGTCTCTCCCAATGCTTCTAACCCCAAACTCTTCTCAGGTGACTCCAGTCTGCTCCACTCCCCACACTCCACTGAAGCCAGGGAGAGTGGCTGTGAATGAAAATTCTGTGCTCTGCCCCTTTAAAAATAAAGTGGCCTCCTCTATGGGAACAGTATGGAGTTTTCTCAAAAAATTAAAAATAGAACTCCCATTTGATCCGGTGATCCCACTTCTAAGAATATATCCTAAGAAATTGGAAACACCAGTCAGAAAGAATATATGCACCCCTACGTTCCTAGCAGCCAATTTTCAATAGCTAAGATTTGGAAACAACCCAAGTGCCTATCAGCACATGAGTGGATAAAAAAGCCCTGTGACATTTACATAATGGAATACTACGTAGCTGTAAAAAAGAAAGAACTCTTACTATTTGCAGCAGTGTTATGCTAAGAGGAATAACCCAGTCAGAGAAAGATAAATATCACATGATCTCATTCATATGTGGAATATAATGAATCGAATAAAATAATGATAAAAAAATAGACCCACAGCCATATCTGCATGAACAGACTGTTGAACCTCAAAGGGAAGGTGGGGGAGAATGGATGAGGGGGAAGAGATTAACCAAAGAATTTGTATGCATATATGTATAACCATGGGCACAGACAATAGGGTGATGAAGGCCTGGGCTGGAGGACAAGGAGCAGGCTAGAAGAAGTCAGTGGGGGAAATAAGGGAGCCTATGTAATTCTTTCAAGAATAAAGATTTTAAAAATAGACAACAAGATGGCGGCAGAGGTAAAAGCCTAACTGCAGCCGCACTCAACAATTTCAAAAAATACAACTAAAATATAGAGTGGACACAATCCAGAACTACAGGAAAGTTGACTGACTGGAAATTCTACAACTAGAAGGAAAGAGAAAACCAGAAGGAAAACCAGAGGAGCTGTAAAAGCCTGAGGTACGGAGGCACGGTGTGCGCGCGCGGGGAGAGGACTGAGCCAGCCAGAGAGGAGGGGCGGCTGAGTGCCTGGCTGGCGTTCCCTAGCGGGAAGGAGATAAAAGCTCCGGACTGTGCTGAACCCCAACTCCGACTGCACTGAACCCCAGTTCTGGGCGAGACCCTGGGGTCCAGGCTCACACAGAGGGAATCTGGGCTGTAAGGCGGAAGCTCAGCGGAGCGGCAAAAAAGGCAGAGCTCCTGCGTCGCGCACATTGCGCGCAGAGGAGGGACTGTTCGCTGAGCTGCTGAATTGCCCCAGCGGGAAGGACTCAAAAGCTCAGGACTGTGCTGAGCCCAGTTCTGACTGCACTGAACCCCAGTCCTGGGCAAGACCCTCGGGCTCCAGCCTCATACAGGGGGAATCTGGGCTGTAAGACAGAAGCTCAGGGGGAAAGGCGAAAAGCAGAGCCCCTGAGTCGCGCACATTGTGCGCACAGAGGACAGACTGTTGTTTGGGCCGCGAGATCGCCCTAGCGGGAAGGAGACATAAGCTCCAGACTGTTCTTAACCCCACTTCCAACTGCTCTGAACCCCAGTTGTGGGCTTGTTGGGGGAGAGACTACACTGTCTGGTAGCGGGCGAAGCTCTAGGGTGCCTTTCTCTCAGAGGTGCTTGCAGGGAGTACCAAAGGACACTGAGGTACACTGAGACTCAGGAACCTCCGAGGGCGGGGCTAACGGAAGCCAAGGCTGTAGGCTCCACCCTGAAACTCCGCCCCATCCAAGCTGAACTCAGAGAGGCTTTTGCAGGTTTCCAAGTCTAGTGGAATAAGGTTGTCTCCTGGCATAGACACAGCTGATCCTCCCAACCCAGGGAAGCAGCGAAAATGTCGAAACGAGGAAACAGATCACAAACGAAAGAAATGGAGGACAAAAAGCGACTGGATATAGAGTTCAAAACCACGCTTATAAGGTTGTTCAACAATCTCCTAGAAAAGGCCGATAAAATAAATGAGACCTATGAGGATATGAAAGAGGATCAACAAGAAATAATAAAGGATCAACAAGAAATAATAAAGGGTCAACAAGAAATAATAAAAGGTCAACTAGAAATAAAGAATACAATCTCTGAAATAAATAATATTATAAAGAGTCCTAAAAACAGATTGGAAGATTGCAAGGATCAAGTCCAAGATTTGGAACACAAAGAGCCAGAGGACACTCCTCCACAGAAGCAAGAAGACAAGAGAATCCAGAAAGTTGAAGATAATGTAAGAAACCTCTGGGACAACTTAAAGCGAACCAACATCAGAATTATGGGCATCCCAGAAGATGACAGAGAGCAAGATACCGAAAACATATTGAAAGAAATAGTGACAGAAAATTTCCCCCACCTGGTGAAAGAAATAGACTTACACGTCCAGGAAGCACACAGAACCCCAAACAAAAGGAATCCAAAAAGAACCACACCAAGACACATCATAATTAAAATTCCAAGAGCTAAAGACAAAGAGAGAATATTAAAAGCAGCAAGGCAAAAGCAGGTAGTTACCTATAAAGGGGCACCCATACGACTGTCAGCTGATTTCTCAACAGAAACCATGCAGGCCAGACGGGAATGGCAAGAAATATTCAAGGTGATGAAAAACAAGAACCTACAGCCAAAAATACTCTACCCAGCAAAGTTATCACTCAGAATCGAAGGCCAGATAAAGAGCTTCACAAATAAATTTAAGCTAAAGGAATTCATCACTGCCAAGCCAGAATTATATGAATTGCTAAAAGGGGTTCTTTAGGAAGAGGAAGAAAATAAAGATAAAAATTATAAACAAACACGTAACTATCAACAAGTGAGTCTAAAAACCAAGGGAAGTAAAAATCATGATGAACAATATTAACTGGTGAATATAATAGAATCAGAGGTATGGAAGGGGAGTGGACTGATGATTCTCGGGTAAATGAGGAGTGGAGCGGTGCAGGAAGAGACTGAACATAAACTGCACCTATGGATGAGGACAATGGGGGATGGGGAAAGGGCAGAGAATTGAATGGAAACTTGGTGTAGGGGAGCAATTGGGGGGGAGGGGGAAATGAGGAACATTTGTAATAATATGAACAATAAAGATTTATTTAAAAAAAAGATTTTAAAAATAAAAAAATATATATAAGTAAATAAAAACAAAGTGGCTTTATCTCCAGCAGGCTCCATCGCCCACTGCTGGCAGAAGCCCTGCAGCTTTTCACTGATGGATGCTCTGTGGGCAGGTGTTCCTGGCTCTGGCCCTGGAAGCTGGGGAGCCCAGCCTGGTGCACAGGCCTCACTACTCTCAGGGGAAACCCCCACAGCTGAGATATCCCTCCTCAACTTGGCCTTACCTGTGGGAGTGGTATCAGCCCCTCCTGTGACCACAAGCTTCCTATCACTCTCAAGGTAGTTTCAGCCCTTCCTTCTTTAAAAGTCTCCTCTTCAGGTAGTTTTCAGTTGGTGATTCAGGGTGAATATTCCCTAGTTTAGTTTTATTGACACTTTGGTTCTGGGAGGAGCTACAAGAATAATCTGCCCACATGCTGCTATCTTCAAACTCCAGAGCCTTCATTTTCTAAAACAACCATCTTCCTCATGGCCTTTGTATTGGCTATTCCTTCTCTCTGGGAAATACTTTCTCTCTTAGTCTTTCACTCAGTCTTCATTGATTTGTGTGTTAAAGTGTCAGCCATTGGCAAGTCTTGTCTAAACTATATAAAAAGAACACCCTCTATCTACTCTCTCCATTTAATATGATTTACTTTTATTTATAGTATCTTCACTATCAGATTTGTTATATTATCATTTTTATTTGATTATATTATTGCTCTATAATTAGCTTGTAGACTTTTGTTTATAAGCATCCCATACCCTGAACAATGAATGCCTAGAACATGGTCTATAGTCAATACATATTTCTCAAATACATAAAATATATCCTCATTAAAACAGCAGTATACATTATGTTTGAAGAACAGGTTGATGTAAGAAAAGGAAGTTCTAATGAGAAATGCCAATAGAGAAACATTAATGAAGACCAGATAACACAACAAAAATGCAAAGATATTTTCCTAACTCTAGAATATAAACATGGCATTTATTCTCAGGTACTAATGTTTGCTAACATGAAAATTAGTTATTAATTTATTTTATTTTATTTTTTTGTAGTCAGCTCCGACACATGGAACCAGGCAATGGTACACAAATTTCATATTTTCTTCTTCTGGGACTTTCACGGCCACTGGAAATACAGCCCCTTATATTTGGGCTTTTCCTCTCCATGTACCTGATCACTGTGTTGGGAAACCTGCTCATCATCCTGGCCATCAGCTCAGACTCCCACCTCCACACACCCATGTACTTCTTCCTCTGCAACCTGTCCTTGGTAGACATCTGTTTTACCTCTACCACCGTCCCAAAGATGTTAGTGAATATAAAGACGCAGAGTGCAGTCATCACCTATGAAGGCTGCATCACACAGATGTATTTTTACATCCTCTTTGCAGTTTTGGACAGCTTAATCCTGACCGTGATGGCCTATGACCGGTATGTGGCCATCTGCCACCCCCTGCACTACATGGTCATTATGAACCCTCAGTTCTGTGGATTGCTAGTTTTGGTGTCCTGGATCATGAGTGTCCTGAATTCCTTTTTAGAAAGCTTAATGGTGTTGGGTCTGCGTTTCTGCTCAGACTTAGAAATTCCCCACTTTTTTTGTGAACTCAATCAGGTACTTCAACTTGCCTGTTCTGACACTTTTCTTAACAACATTATAATGTATTTTTCAGCTGGACTGCTAGGTGGTGGCCCCCTTGCTGGGATCCTTTACTCTTACTCTAAGATTCTTTCCTCCATATATGGAATCGCATCAGCTCAGGGGAAATATAAAGCATTTTCTACCTGTGCTTCTCACCTCTCAGTTGTCTCCTTATTTTATGGTACAAGCCTTGGAGTTTACCTCAGTTCTGCTGCTACCCACAATGCACACTCAAGTGCAACAGCCTCAGTGATGTACACCGTGGTCACACCCATGCTGAACCCCTTCATTTACAGTCTGAGGAACAGTGACATAAAAATAGTCCTGCAGAGATTCCTTGGCAGGTAAGCTTTTTAAGAACCAACTAAACTATTCTGACAAATTGCCAAGGAATGAAGGTTTCAAGCCTCAGAGTCATAAGTCTGACACAAATTAATCTAATTTTGTACCATAAGGAATTGGAAATATTCATTCATCTTATGGGTTAATATGAATTACTTGAGTGTAATTTCTTCTGTAATGACATATATCATTCCAAATATTTTTTTCTATTGTTTTCCTTAAAGAATTGTCATGAATTATACTACCCCTAGGGGCAAAACTATACTTGGCTACTAAGGGCATTTATGTAATTTGATTGTAGAGGAAAATCTGAGACCATAGTTTTCACTTATATGTTCATCATTATTTTTTTATAGCACCACCTTTACTGCTCTTCTTGATAATGTAGACTTTAACATGTTAGCATGCTTTATAGCTGGTCTCTTAGTTTTATATTCTTTAGGCTGTTATTCAGCTGTATGTCCACATGCCTACCTTAGCCACTGGCAAAAATTAACTACTCAATATGTTTCTAAGAAGCATCTATATGGACACATACATTTTAATAAATAGACTGATCCTACCTAATAAAAGAGTAGTATACAAATTAAGCATCACTCTGCTACACCCACAAGCCATGCCCACCAGCCATTCCCACCAGCCAATCAGAACAAGTATGCAAATAAACCCAACCAAGATGGCTACAGCCACAGAGAAAAGGAGGGAGGCTTGGGTTTCCCAAGCAACAGAGGAAGCCAAGCTTTCCACCTGCCCTTGCCAGCCAAAGTCTCCACTCAAGGCTACAAAGTTTTAATTATAGAAGGTAAACAAATCCAAACAAATCCAAGGGAACACCCACCTTGATCCAGGACATGCTTCAGGGCAAACCAGCCCACCCCACCCATTCACCAGGCCTCTATCCTATCTAATAAAAGAGTAATATGCAGATTGACCATCAATCCAGCACACAATAGCTACCTCCATGTGGTCAAAGATGGCTTCCCCCATGTGGACACAAGATGGCCACCACAAGATGGCCAGCAGGGGAGGGCAGTTGGGAGGGACCAGGCCTGCAAGGAAGGGCAGTTGGAGGCAATCAACCCTACAGAGGAGGGCAGTTAGGGATGACCAGGTCGACAGAGGAGGGAAGTTGGGGGCAAACAGGCTGACAGGGGAACAGTTAGACATCAATCAGGCTGGCATGGGAGTGGTTAGGGAGTGATCAGTCTGGCAGGCAGAAGTGGTTAGGGGCAATCAGGGAGGCAGGCAGGTGAGCAGTTGGGAGCCAGCAGTCCTGGATTGTGAGAGGGATGTCCAACTGCCGGTTTAGACCCAATCCTGGTGAGATCGGGCCTAAACCGGCAGTCAGACATTCCTTGAGGGGTCCCTGATTGGAGAGGGGCAGGCTGGGCTGAGGACCCCCCCCCCCAATTCCACACATGGATTTCATGTACCAGGCCTCTAGTATAATATATTTAGAGTCAGAGATGGCCTTAAATATGATGAAGAAGAAAAAAAAAATATATATCCTATATCCTTTACACTCAGGAACATCTTCAATCTTTATAATCAAAGGATGAATCACACATGCTGGAGAGAATCCTGCCCCCAGAAGAAAACTCACATGGGGCTCCTAACACTGCCCCCAGCCCTCTGCCTCTCCCAGGCCCAGGGTTGCTTCCTAGGCAGCCAAAGGGTGCCCCACATGTGCATGAACTGGAGCCCAGGAGCCTGGGAGAGGAGCCATATATCATCCATTCACCCTGGGGCTGGAGGAGGAGGGAAGGGCCCTGGTGGACACAACATGATCAAGTTAACACCATTGCAGAAGGATACCCATGGTTGCTTTATGATCTTCACACAACCAAGTGAAAAACCAGCACTAAGTTGCCTTTCTCAAAATGACTGGAAGTTAGATGTTGCAATAAACCAATTTTCCCCAAATCCTGAATTTTATATATGAGACAGTGTAAAAGGATCATTGTACAGGAAGAAGTTAAAACATCTATACACTAGATACAATGATCATCAAAGTCAAAATAAAATTGGAATACATGGCATAGAGCAGTTCTGTGATAATCAACAGTGCAGGTTCTTCAAACAAGAGTTCATGCAGGGCATGACAGTAGTAAATGACAGCACAGAACCCCAGATACGTCAGATAAAATAGGGATTGAAAGAACCAGTATGATTTAAGGATTTTTACCATTTTACGTGTTATTGTTTTTTTATGAAATACTTTTAATTTTGCAAATAATCCAAAAAAAAAAAAAGATTAGATCTAGATATGGCCATTGCCTATTGGAACTTAGTGCTTAATGGAAACTTTAAATTCTTAGACTTAGGGAATAAGTTTTTGTTGGGACATCATGAACAATCAATATCAAAATATACCTGGAATTTCCTTTTAGACTTCAGCACAATGATTGAAGATACATGTCTAATTATGATGAGAGGGAGCATCTCTGTTCTCATTTATGACTTTGTGGTATTGGCACACCCTCAAATTTCTGGGATAAAAAGTACAACAGTGTACACTAAAGGAACCTTCTAGAATGGTCTGTATAATAAATACAATTTTAAAAACTACAAGTCAACTTCTGCTGGCTGGACTGAACTGAATTCAGAGAATTCCTCATAGACTGAAGGTTCAAACAAAACTTGAAAGATCATCTAATACCATATTGTATTTCACTCATGTAATGTTGGTTTGGGCTTGTCTTCTCCTACCCTGTTTTCCCGAAAATAAGAGTGTCTTATATTAATTTTTGCTCCCAAAGATGTGCTAGGTCTTATTTTCAGGGGATGTTTTATTTTTCCATGAAGAATATGGTACACATTTATTGTTAAATGAAAATAAAGGAAATTTATTACCTGCATACGGTACGGTAGTACGGTAGTTGTCAACATAAACCAGACAAACTGTGAATCCTACAATATCAAGAATTTACTCATTTATTCAATGACAATTATGTCATCATCTTCTGGAACATCATCATAACAATCCAATTCCTGAATTTCCTGGTGAATTTCTTGTGACTCCATTTCTTTCAGAATCAGTGGACCAAATGTCTCATGTTTAGCAATAGCACTGTCTTTAAATGAGTACTTCTTGTCAAGGTAGCCTGCTCGCAGTGCATTTGCAATGCAACTGTCAGTGATTTTCTCCCATGAATTCTTCACCCAAGTCACAACTTCTTGCAGTTTAGGTTTCACAAAGTTTTAACGCTGATTTCTCTCCATTCTATTTTCAATGTAGTCATTAATTGCCATGTGCAAATTGTCTTTGAATGGCTTGTTTATTGCAATATCAAGAGTCTGGAGATAGGCCGTCATTCCTGCGGGAATCATTATCTGATCTATTTTTCTTTCATGAAGAAATGTCTTCATGTCTTTAGTGTGGAGAGTGCTGGCTGCATCCCAGACTAGCAGACCTCTTTTGCTCCCTTGCATAACAAGCGGCAGCATTAAATTGATCCACTTCCTTATAACTGCTTGTGTGGCCCAGGCCTTTTCAGTTTCAAGAATAAAAATGCCCAAAACATGTTCAATCTTTTCCTTCTTGCCCTTAGAAATAGTTAAAGATGGGATTTTAGTGCCATCTAGACAAATTGCCAAAATATAGGAAACGCGTGCACTTTCGTAAGCAGTGGAGGGAATGTACACTAAGGAGGCACTCCGCTGTTCAATTGTTGTTTGAGATGATTGGCCCATAAACACTGCAGTTTCATCCATAGCAATCATGTTGGAAAGATTGTATTTAGAGCAATCAGCATCATCAGTAAAGGACTTGAATGTAAGTGCTGGCTTAATAACTTGAGTATATTCCAACCTAAACAATGTTGTAGATCTTCTTAAAGACAGTTCACTTCACTGAAGGAAATTATCCAGCCAGTGTTGTGATGCTTTGAAGTCTTCGGGGGCTATGTCAAATTGTGGTGCTATTGCAATGGCAAATTCTTGAATCTGAGCCCTATTCACAACCAAAGCCTGTGCTCTCCTGTCAAAAACCCACTCACAGATCAGTTCTTCCAGCTTGGAAAATAATGGTTGCCGACCTGATCCACACTTGCGCTTTTTAGCATTTCCCTTGTCCACTTGTTCAATGAGGTTACCATACTCTGCTCGCCATTTTTAGACCAATCGGATACTCAATATCTTCTCTTTGGAGAAAGCAGTAAGATTTTGGCCCCAAGAGTCTTCCATGATTCCTTTCTTGTACTCCACGGAGTAGCTTTTTCTTTTTGCGCTCATTTCTAGGGATAAAAAAAAAAGAAATTGGGGTATCAAGGTAGGGGGAGAGAGATCACTTAAAATGACACAGGGGGGATCAGAGGGAGAAATCAAAATGGCACAGAAGAATCAGAGGGGGGATTATCATTTTAGTAACCCCTTTTGATCCTCCTGTGTCATTTTAAATGATCCCCCTCCTCTCACCTCTGTGCCACTAAACACCTTCACCAGACATCTCCCCTACCCCTTTATCAGACATTTACCCCCTGGGGCCTTCCTGGGGACTGTCACTGGGCTTGCTGGGGCCTGGATCTGGACTGGAGCAGGGTCTGCCACTGACTGAGAACCTTCAGTCATCATGAAGGTAGCCATGAGCATCAGGTAGTATCACCAGAGACAGACCAGCACTCACCACCTTCTCCTCGTCTCATCCGTGCTAATCCTCCTGTTCTTCTACAAGCATCTGCAAAAGTCTCCTCCTCTCGCCTGCCCTGCACTCACCACTCACTCTGACCTCCGCTCCGCCTCCACACAGCAGTGGCATCAGGACTCTGCATAAAGTCACTGGTTGCTAGACACCAGTCGGGGCGGCCCTAGCGACCAGTTTACAGTAAATTAATTTTCATTCTGAGACAGAGCCTGGGGGCCTTATTTTCGGGGGATGCCTTATATTTCACTCAGAAGGAAACCTATAAGTAGGTCTTATTTTCGGAGGAAGTTTTATTTTCGGGGAAACACGGTAGTAGTCTGGGCTCCTGTAACCATATAAAACTCCAACATTGTGGATTTCACCTTACATATGTGGACAATTTTAGTTTGTTCTCCCAGAAGCTTTATGATGATTATTTCGAGGTTTCCATTTTTGCACAAAGCACAATATTGTCTTCATTAAAAAGCAGTTTAGCCTAAGAAATAAACATGAATTACCAACAATTTCTAAAAACCTCTGAAATATATGCTTGGGCTATTTGCACAGACTATGCTGACAGCATTTTCAAGGGAGTCATATATTTAAGTGTACCGGATCTGGAATGGTATTTTGGTGTGGGGGAGTTTTTATTTCCTGGCAAATCACAAGCAATGTTAATGTGAGTAGAGAATCTGGAGAAAACAAAACAAAACAAAACAAAACAAAAAACAACAACAACTGTCAAAATAATCAAAATGAAAAATAAAAAATAAAGAGGATTAATCACCCCAGAATGGAAGTTCTGCTGTCATGTCAATAAGAATCACAGATTTCCCTGCACAAACATGCATGTCCTTCTACCCTGTCCTGACTACCTGGAAGGAACTTCAGTAGAGGCACTTTTATAGTTATCTGAAATGCAGTTGAATATATTTGAATAATGGAATCACTGGGAATGCTGTCCTCAAATTTCAGTACAAATGTCAAAAGTAAGATGAAGCCTATTATGATAATATCACTCAGTTCTGTTCTCTTTGATTAAAGTATCCATTGACTATTGCTATGTAACAAGCCATCCTAAAAGCAAATGTTTTAATATAATTTCTTTATTTTCCAATATATTTGTGCAGTGGGGAGGTGTTCTAATCTCTGCTGGTCTCCTCATGAGTCTGCAGTCAGCCATCGGTCAGCTGGGATGTCTCTGCTGAGTTGGGCTGGGCTTTCTAAAGCATTAGGGGCAGTTATGGTGCTTGATATAGGGAGGGCTTGGCTGGAATAATTGAGCTTTGTCACCATGTCCTCTCCTTCTCTGGAAGGCCCTCTGGATTTGTTCACATGGCTGAGCCAGGGTCTGAGTGAGAGCAGTGGAAATGCACCAAGGCCTGGTAAGGTGCACTGTCCCTTCCACCATATTTTTTTAAATCAAAGCAACTAAAAAAATCCTAAGTCCAGCCCAGATTGAAAGGTGGATAAAGAGACTACAGCTCTTGGTGGGAGAAGCTCACAATCACATGGACAAAGACCTGGAAAGAGATACGAAATGGGGGCCACATCTGCAAATTGACTGTCACTTGGGTAAATTTTAATCCAGTGAAGTTTTATTTCTACATCTGCCTTCAATGGCTGAATGATCTTGGAGAAGACAGTGAGAGTAAAAATATATTTTATGAGTAGATGTGGAAATTCTACTCTTGAGGGTCAGGCCCCACTAAATGTAAACATCTCTCCCCTCTGTAGCTTCCCTCGTGCTTATCATTTCTAGGCTAAAAAAGTAAAACTTTTTTCTTCCAGATATCTCCTGTCCAGGGGCTTATCTCATTGGTTAACATGGCTAGAGAGCTGTTGCTTTCCTGATACTGCCTCTTTTGACATCCTCATGTAAACATTGCTTCTCTTTTTATTGACCTGCTCTTAACATATTCAAAATTATTTCCAATCTGTCTTCGTTGGGGATGGGGAACCTGATGGAAGGAGGTGGCATTTGAAATGCCCATACAACAGATAAATAAGTATTTGAAAGAATAGAGTTGCTGACATTATGTTGACTGAAAGAAGCCAGTAACAAAAGGACAAATTCTGCATGATTTAACTTACATGACATATCCGAAGTAGTGAAATTCATAGAAACAGAAAATACAATGGCAGTTGTCAGGCATGGAAGGAGTGGGATAGGGAGTTAGTTAGTGTTTAGTGGGTGAAGAGTATCAGTTTTGCAAGAACATAAAAATGTTTAAGTGTTGATTGCATAACAATGTAAATGTACTTAACACTTCTGAACTGCACACTTATAATGATTACAATGATAAATTTTATTTCTTTTTTACTAGTTTATTTTTTTTAAAGGAAGGAAATTTTGACACATGGTACAACATGGATGACCCCTAAGGACATTGTGCAGAATGAAATAAACCAGAATTAAAAAGACAAATACTAAGTATATTTCCAGTAGGACATGGTCTCACTCATCTAGGGAAAGGGTGAACAACATAGACTGATGAACAAGAACAGACCCAGAGATAAGGAGCCATGGGTCAGACTGTTGGACCTCAAGGGAGGGTGGGGATAAAAGGGAGAGATCAACCAAAGGACTTATGTGCACACATATGGGCCTAACCCAGGGATGGGCATTAAGTACATATTCACATGCAACTTTTTGACTCAGGGGCCACAATGGGTTCTTAAACTGGACCGGAGGGCCGGAACAAAAGCAACCTGACCATGCTGGCACTCTCATCTTGGGCTGCTGGTGAAGGAGGGGAGGGGAGAGTAAGAGAACCCTGTGCTCTTTTGGCCTCGTGGGCCGGATAGAACAGCCGAACGGGCAAGATCCGGCCTGCGGGCCGTAGTTTGTCCATGGCTGGCCTAACCAGTGGTCAAGGACAATAGGGGGTGGGGGCAGGAAGGGAGGGGTGGGGGATTGGAATGGGGGGTTGAGGACAAATATGTGATACCTTAATCAATAAAGAAATTAATTTTTTTAAAAGAAACAATCTTAAAAAAGATAACTACTGTATGATGCCACTTTTATGAGGTCCCTAGAGAAGTCACACTCATCAAGACTGGTGGATGCTTTGGGCTGGGGGAGGAGGGTGAGAGGGGAGAGAAGGAATGAATGTTTAATAGGAGCCGAGTTCCAGTTTGTGAAGATAAGACAGTCTGGAGATGAATGGTAGTGATGGTTGCATGTGAATATGTACTTAATGCCCCTGAACTGTACATTTAGGTAATGGTTAAGATGGTAACTTTTATGCTACATGTATTTCACCACATTAAGAAAAAAAAAATCCAGCCCTAGCTTGTTTGGCTCAGCAGATAGAGCGCTGGCCTAAGGCCTGATGGGTCCTGCATTTGATTCTACTCAAGGGCACAGGGCCCGGTTACAGGCTCCATCCCCAGTAGGGGACATGCAGGACACAGCCTATCAATAATTCTTCCTCATCATTGATGTTTCTATCTCTCTCTCTCCCCTCTCCCTTTCTCTCTGAAATCAATAAAAATATATTAAAAACAAAAAGAGGAAAAAAATCCACAGGAGGCTTAGAGTGTCCACATACCGTTTTCTTTCCTTTGTATGCAGAGTACCCAGATGAGAAGGAAAATCTCTGATGCTTTAACATGGAGATTTGAGGTTCACATGTTACTAGAGCAGAAATGAGCCGCCCTAACTCAGATGTTGCAACTGACAGCTGAGTCCTCACCCATGTGTGCTGATTCCCTCACACATGATCCCCAGGGCTGGGATGATAATAATTGAAGCAAAATTTAAGGGACACCAAGGAACTCAATAGTCAAGATGACTATAAGTTGAATGCAGTGTTTTAAAAAAATGAAAAATAATGCAAAACATTCATGATGACTGAAATAGCAAAATGTTAAGAAATGATCTGTCAAGCAATGTGCCAAGACATTGTAAAATAGAGGCCCAGGAAACAATCAATCTTTGTGCCTCATTTGTCTCCCTGTAGTCCCTGCTCTGGTGAACACCAGAGATACTATGCCTGGGAGTTTCCTATGGCCTGTGGCTGCAGGTCAGAATTGATAGGGAGTTAGCACCCATGGGAATGACCCTCTATCACTATTGTGGATCAATAACCCAGCTCCCTCATTACTCAAGGGTGTGTCCTACACTCTCACAGAGATCCCTGGAGGGACCGAGTACCAGTGCCCAATGCAGAAATTGTTCATTCAAAAATCTCATGATTTGCTGCCTACACCTCCTTATCTCATGTCCCTTCTTCTCTACTCATGCTTTGTAAGATCCACTGATAATGGTGCACCTGCACTGAATCCTTATCTCAGGCCCTGCAATTCAGGGAAACCAGCCCAAGGCAGACATCTATTACAATCTTATTTCAATTGGGCAAACACTAGAAGTCCTAATTAACCTCTTAATTTCTGGTCAAATATGTTGTGTTAGCAATTTATTGCTGTGCAACAAATTGCTCTAAGCCTAAGGGCCTAAAATAACAGCAAATAGTTATGATCTAAAAGTTTTTGTGGGCCAGGAATGAGGTATGGCTTCTCTGCTTTCTTGGCTTCAGGGTCTCTAATGGGAACAGTGTCAGCTGAAGGTTTGATGAGGGCAGAGTCCATTCCCAAGCTTACTTGGGTGTTGTTGACAAGATTAAGTTCCTCACTGGCTGTCCAGTAGGCAAGTCTTAGCTCCTCACCACATGGGTCTCTCCAAAGGGCAACTTACAATGTGACAGCTGGTTTTACCAGAGAAAGAGGAGAGAGAGAAGGAGAGGGGGGAGGAGAGGAAAAGGGAGAGAGGAAGAAGGAGGGGGAGGGGGAGAGGGAGAGGAAAAAGAAGAGGGAGAGGGAGGAAAAGAGGGATAGGGAGAGGGAGGGGAAAAGTAGAGGGAGAGGGAGAGGGAGAGTGCCATGGGAGCAAGATGGAAATCTCAATCTTCTGTAACCAAATCTTGAAAGTGACATTTCGCCACCTTGGTCTTACTCTACTGTTAGAAGTGAGTTATGAGGCCATGTCCACACTCAAGGAGAGGACATTACACACGAATACCAGGAGGCTGTCTTGGAGTCTGTACGCTGATTTTCCCATTTTTAGTATATGATTCCACCAACAGCTCAGTTGGTCAGGCCCCAAATCGGGGTCTCATCCTGTCCATAAGGCATTCCAAATGGCCCTTCTGATATCACCTCCCTCCTTCATCCCCCGCTTGGCCTTCACTTATTGGAAGCTAAGTTCCATCTCAGAACCTTTACACCCTCTGTTCCCTCTGCCTGGAACTCTCTCACATCTGCATGGCTCCTGCTTCAGAGTCTTTCAGGGGCTGCTGTACAGGTGTTGCCTAGGGCTGCAGTCTTACCTAAAGGCTGGATCAGGTAAGCAACCACTTCTTTTCAACTCTAGGTTTAACATGAACTCTTTCAATATCCATTCCTGATCCACTATTAACTCCTGTGCCATAAAGTGTTAACTTAGAAGATTTGCACCTTCCTAAAATAGGCCTGTGTGCATTATGCTTTGCTTTAAGCCTGGAAGGAAGAGAACAGACCCAGAGGGGGAGTATTGAGATGTGAAATTATAGATCAGACTTTAGACTATGCCAGAGAGTCATGCTCACAATGTGACTCATGATAGAAGCCTTGAACCACTGTGCATTATTAGCTTGTCCTCTGAATAAGCTGAGGTCAGCCATATGAGTGGTCATCCAAGACCATGTGAACAACTTCAAGTAAAACCCTGACACCAAGCCTCAGGTGGGTTTCTTTGGTTGGAAATACTCAGTGAAGCTTGTCACACATTGTTTCTGGGAGAGTTGAGAGCTGGGACTGCACTGGGAGGGGACAGGTGGAAGCTCATGCCTGGTATCTTCTTAGTCACACCCAGGTGCCCTGTCCTTTGCTGATTATAATCTGTACTCTTTCCCTATAATATATTGTGACCAGGAGTATAACAGCTTTTCTATGTTATGAGTCTGAGTGAATCATTCACCCCCAACTAAGGTTGGAATTTCCCTAGTCCTCCTCTTTTGAGGTCTTCATCGTCCTTGTCAGTGAATGTTAGGTTCTTGCTCATTTGCTCTTTCCTGTCTCTCTCATCTGGACAAAAAGGAAAGCTGGAACCTTGTATACAACTTTCATGAGAGCAGAAGTTTAGAGAGGTCAGGGGTCAGGTCCTAACTCTGCCACTGTCTGGCGGTACTGCGCTGGGTGAACAACCTCACCTGTCTAAGTTCTAGTTTCCCTACATGTAAAACAGGAGCAGGAACATGAGCTCCTCTTTCATAGACCAGTGGTAGATGTGAGTACTGGTTTAATAGGGCCTGGAAAGGTCTCTATAAGCATGATCTTCCAAGTATTGGTCTCTATCTAAACTCATAACCTAGAAAAGCAGTAACTAGAGTAGGTGTCAGTGCTCAGTTGAAGACAAAGGAGTTAAGATAACCCCTCTGAGGCCTTTGACATGGAGAGACAGGAGGGACCTAGAAATACCCAGATAATGGAAAGGACAGGTAAAGTGCCAGGAAGAGCTGGACATCTGTTTTGTTGCTCTGGTTCCACACAGGGCTATGTAGGCTATGTGGGACACCCTGGGTAACCAGGCCATGGAGTCACTGGAGAGTGATAGAGCTGGGTAGGAAGAATGGGGGTGAGTAAAAGCAAACACTACAAACAGGGCTCCTAGAAGAAAATGTGTGGGAAGAACTGGGAGGTGGAGGGTCAGAGCAGCTAGAGTCATGGTTGGGGACGGGCACCACAGGAACCCAAAGGAAGGCTGTTCTGGAAAGTGGCCATTCTTTGCTGGCCTAGGAGGATGCCTCCCCTCTGCTGGATGCCCTAGAGATACTACTGGGTTTTTAGACACAGCCCTATCAATCTCCTTGGGAGGAATGTCCTTCTCCTCACCCCTGCTTCTGTACTCTTCCACATAAGAAAGTCTTGGGTGCTCATGCCATATAAGTTAAGGACAAAGAAATAAGAAGCACATTGTCTGAGTCTCTTTGGAGCAGTACTTCTGGAAACAAGATTGAAAGGAAGAGAACAGACCCAGAGGGGGAGTATTGAGATGTGAAATTGAGAGACAAAGGGAGGAGGTGCCTGGCTCTGAGAAGGCTCTTTCCCTCATGAGATCCACATCATCAGACCTCTCAAATCAGGGTCATACCATGGCTTGGGATCATTCCACTGTGGACCCATGTGCAACCTGGGCACCTCCCTCTGCCTCTGTGGGCCTCAGTATTCTTCCTAGTGGCCCAGGTGTCTATGTCAAAATACTAGAGTCATCTGTGTATCACTCTGTCTCTGTTGCTCTCTATCCCTGGAACCCCAGAATTAGCAAACCCTGTGGGATCTACTTTCAAAATCCATCCAGAATTCACCCACTTTTCACTTCTTCCATGGCCTTACTCTTGACAAGCCCCATTATCTTCCACTGGGGATAGTTCAGTCACCTCTTCTCTGACCTTTCAGCTCTACTCCATTCCACTCCGCTTACCCTCCCACACAGGCAGTTTCCCCCACAGTGTCCAGAGGACAACACTGCTCAAGAACCCTTAGAGAATCCCACCACACTCACAACAAAAATCAAAATCCTCCTTGTGACCCACAAGTCTCTAAATGTCCTTCCCTGGCCCTCCCTGCCACTATCTCCTCCCACTGTCCCCTAACTATTTCTTCTAGCCCCACTGGCTTCCTACTATTCCTGTCATTGTTGCTTATGTTGATTAACAGACATACGCAAGCACTTGAGATTCTGTATGTTTGTGCGGGTGTGTGTGTGTGTGGGCATGAGCACATTTGTTCTGTCATTCCTCGTTATTCACAGATTCTATATTTGAGAACTCACCTACTTGCAAACATTTATTTGTAATCTGAAATCAATACCAGTGAGAACTCAGGGGTCATTCTCAGATATGTCCAGAGAAGAGAACAATATGAATTGCTTACTGGCCGCTTTTAATCTGAGGTCCAAGAAGGTAAGATTCTGCCTTCTTGTTTCAGCTCTGATATCATAAGAGCTGTAGTTTTCATAGTCTTTGTAGTGCCACATGTTTCACAGTCTTGTCTTCCTGTTGGTGATTTCACAGTTGAAATTGGCCACCATGTATAGCGCTGAAACCTGTCTAGTGTCTCTAATTGCAAGAAGGATGTGAGGTGACTTACGGAGAAAATATGTGTGAGATAAACTTCATTCAGACATATATTTTATGATATGGAGATTGTTTACTCACTGTCTCTTTGGTAGATTTGGAAAACTTTAGAAAAGGGGAGATATTTAACTTGGAGCACAAGAAGGAGCCACATTTGTAGGGAGCACATGGAAAGATTTTCAGCCCAGATAGGAAAATAGTTAAGACAAAGCACATACAACTCTCTAGGTAATTTTTCACTCCAATGAATAAGGACCCTGACACATAGACATCATATCCACTCTTTAATGATTAGATGTGCACCATGAACACTAAGATTTCAATTTTTCTACAATAAAATTATATAGGCACCCTCAGTACTCAAATGTAGTTTTTTCCATAGAGGTAATAATATAATTCATCAGGGAAACAATAGAAATGCTCCTTTGAATGATATATGTCACAAGAGAATAAGGGCCTTGAATCCTTCATTCATGGTCACTTCTTCAGACCAGTACAGTTGTCCCTTGAAAAGCTTATCTGCCAATGAATCTCTGCAGGGCTCTTTTTATGTCACTGTTCCTCAGACTATAGATGAAGGGGTTCAGCATGGGTGTGACCACGGTGTACATCACTGAGGCTGTTGCACTTGAGTGTGCATTGTGGGTAGCAGCAGAGCTGAGATACACTCCTAGGCATGTACCATAAAATAAGGAGACAACTGAGAAGTGAGAGGCACAGGTAGAAAATGCCTTATACTTCCCCTGAGCTGATGGGATTCCACATATACAAGACACTATCTTAGAGTAAGAGTAAAGGATCCCAGCAAGGGGACCACCACCTAGTAGCACAATTAAAAAATATAACATAATGTTGTTAAGAAAGGTGTCAGAACAGGCAAGTTGGAGCACTTGATTGAGTTCACAGAAAAAGTGGGGAATTTCTAAGTCTGAGCAGAAGGAGAGCCGCAGCACCATTAAACCATGTACTAAGGAAATCAGTACACTCATGATCCAGGACAGCAGAGCCAGCAGTCCACAGAGACGGGGGTTCATGATGACCATGTAGTGCAGGGGGTGGCAGATGGCCACATACCGGTCATAGGCCATCACGGTCAGGATAAAGTTGTCCAGCACTACAAAGAGTGTATAAAAATACATCTGTGTGATACAGCCTTCATAGGTGATGACTTTGCTCTGTATCTGGATGTTCCACAGCATCTTGGGGACGGTGGTGGATGTGAAACAGATGTCTACCAAGGACAGGTTGGAGAGGAAGAAGTACATGGGCGTGTGGAGGTGGGAGTCTGAGCTGACGGCCAGGATGATGAGCAGGTTTCCCAACACAGTGACCAGGTACATGGAGAGGAAAAGCCCAAATATGAGGGGCTGCAGTTCCAGTGCCTGTGAAAGTCCCAGAAGAAGAAATTCTGAAATTTGTGTACCATTGCCTGGTTCCATGTGTCAGAGGTGACTACTGAAAATATAAAAAGTTAATAACTAATTTTCATATTAGCAGGCATTTGAAACTGAAAATAAGAGACATATTTATATTTTAGAATCAGAAAATAATTTCTATATTTGGTGTATGTCCTGATTCCCATTAATTCATTTCTGTTGCCATTCACTTAAATTTCTTTCTTTGTTCAACAACCAATTCTTTAAACATAATACATATTGCTGATTTATTGAGGATACGTTTCATTCACTTGAGGTAAATAAAGGGTTTCCCCAAAAAATGTGTGCCCGCAGTTTGAATAATAAAGCCAGTATTTATTAAAATGCATTTTATTTTCAATATTGATCTATCAGCTTATACAGTGTGTATACATTTTTGGAGGACACCCTGTATATTGACTATATACCAGGTCTCAGACACTGTTCACAATATGGGATGCTGAAAAATAAATGTCTCTACAAACTAATGATGAAGAAAGAATTCATTCAAAATGAAATGATAATATCACATATGCAATGGTGAAGATGCTATAAAGAAAGTAAATCACATTCAATGGAGAGAGTGCATAGAGGGTATTCGTTTTATAGACTTTAACCAAGACTTGCCAACAGGTGACAGTTACACAGACACCTCAATGAAGAACAGGCACCAGACTAAGGGGGAAGTTATTGCCAGGCAAAGGAACAGCCAGTGCAAGGCCCTGAGAAGATGGCTGTTTTTTAAAAATCAGGGCTCAAAACGACCAGTATATCTGGGGTAATGAGCAAGAAAGAGCAGGGTGAGAGGTGGTGTCAGAATATTAAGAAACAAAGTGGCCTGCATGTTGCTGTTGAAACTTCAAGTCATAGAGGGTGCCTTGTGCACACTGGGTGAATCTTGCACTTCATTAATCTGGTTGAAAAAGCATTCAGTGAATAGAAAAGTATCTCCTCCTTGTTACCTTCTCTTGATATTAGAGTCACATGGGAATAATGAGTTCAAGCACCTCTGCTCTGAGGACTGCTCTCAATTTTCAAGGCAAACACACACACACACACACACACACACACACACACACACACACTCACACATACACACACAACAATACACCATGGCCCCTTCATCTGTGTTATTTCCATATCCTTCTCTTTCCCACACTATGTAGGCTATGAGTAGATGAAAGTCAAACTGTCCATATCAAGTATTTTTTTTTTACAAAGAACTTAGAAATAATACCTAAATATTCCTATTATATGCCTCCCATGGACAAATACACTTTGGGTTTCATATTGCTATGTACAGTTTCTGTCTTGTATTTAAAGAAACATAAACAATAGGTTAAATGAACATAGCAGGAGAGAGAGCAATAAAATGCACATGAGGCACAAAAGAGATCTAAGGAACTCAGCTGGTCACTGAGAGGTGATGAGGAAGCCAAATCTTCTTTGGATTCTAGCAGCTTTCCAACCCTAATTACACTTCCTTGAGACCAAGCAAAAATAATAAAGGAGAGAAAATAAATTTATCCAAAGGACAGAAGTAGTTATAAGTATATGGTATGAAACACCTTATAGATTGATGACTCCAAGTGAAAAATTACCAAAAATAAACAAATAGCTCACAAAAAGAAATATACAAAAACAACACAGGTTGAATATTTATAACATCAAGCAGTAGAAGACACGTTTTCCCTGGGCCCTTTCTATATTTATTTGACCAGTTGGTTTTTATATGGCTGATGGTAAATAAGACAAGCCCCTTTCTCACTTTTCCTATATGGCATCATTGTTTTTCTTGGACTTTGGGTTTTAAACTCATTTTTGACAAATTATGGGCGCAGTCTAATTCTGTCTCATCCAACATGCAGAGGCCTCCCAGGACAAGGTGACTAAATCCTGCACTCACCATGAGGAGCCATATTTCTATACTGAGTAACTTTATTCATATGATTTATGCCTCAGCACATTGTCATACAAACATTTTACTGCATTATACCCTGACTTCACCATCACAGTGCCAGATCCAGACCAGCAGGGCTTCACCTCTTTTGTTCCCCTCTGTATTCTCACAAATGTGTGTGAAAATATGTGCACTGACATAGGCAAACCTTTAAGTAACTATGAAGTCATGAAATGAAAGGCATGACGGGGAGAATGAAACCTGGTGAAACAGAGTGATTTTAAACCAACTGATATCAATTAAAGAAAATTGAGTGGAGCATCCAAAATTAATGGACAAAAGATGGAAAAACAACAATAATTTAGTGATACCAACATGGACTAGTAATTAAATTTGCGATGGCATAGACATAGAAGATAACCTTTAATGTTTCTAGAAATTGTGGCAAATGGCAGATGCCCAGTTATTATTTATTGAGTGAATAAGGAATTAGGTATCTGTATGTAAGTACGTTGAATCCATTGTAAGATTGCATTTCAATATATTTGGAAAGATTGAATTGCTGATTGAAAGTTGGGAAATATTTAAGTGAGAAAAATACAAGTATCAGCTTATATTTTTTTCAGTAAGAGAAGTGAAAATTAAGAGGAAACTGTGATGATACAATATGACTGAGTGGTAGATTTGAGTCTACACTATTAATAAATGCTCACAATTCCCCAGGTAAACACACATGAAGGTACTCAATGACAACAAATTTGATGCAAAAGACTACAATTCCTTGTTTAGAAGAATGCAATAAAAAAAAGGAATGAAAACACACTAGCTGCACTACACAAATGCCAGGTCTTGTACAGACAATTTACAATAGACAAAACAAAAAATAATTGACACACAAATGTATTCCAGGTCACAGGTAATGAAGTAATTGCAAAGTTAAGCTATTTAGTATACCTCCTTTTACTTATCCAATAAATTCTGTTTCATGTGAATTTAATAGCCAGACTGAAAGACAGTATGAAATGTATGTCTCATGAACTACTGTTGCAAGGTAATATTTACAATAAATATATTGAATCTGGATTTTTCTCTTCAATACAGAAATTTTATGGAATCGACCCCATGATAAAAATAAAGAATCACCTTCACTTCACTGGACATCACTTTTTAGCAAGGACTCAGTTTTCCTACTACCTTTAGTTACAAAAACTCATTGTATAGGTTCCACTTTTACTTAAAATACTTATCTACCATTGCCACCTCTAATTGGGCATCCATCTGTTGTCAACAATTTAATGTTCACTTCTCCCTTCAGCATCATAAATTAATCATTAATTAGTTAATCACACAAACAACCATAGGCTGATGGCTATCAAAAGACCTAAAGTAAATGTTCTTATGTTTGATTCTTTCTGACTCTTTCTCATAGTACCTGCTAGATCCTTGGACTCACCTGATGGAGAAATCTTAGGGGACAGCCTTTGTGTGAAATTCCAGCCTCCGGAATGGTTGATGATGGAGACCGAAGCTCTTTGCCCAGACAAGACAGCAGGAAGGAGGCAAACACAGTCTCCTAGACAAATTTAAAAAGCAACAACAAGATCCCATGCAGCCCAAGGTCACACACGCTGAGAGACTGGAGATGAGGAGATATTTACAGCTCTCTATGTCTACTCATTAGGTGCATTTCTGTCTTGTTATTTCAACCTTTAGTAACATGTTTTCCCTGTGGATTGAGACAGAATGAAATGTTTTCCTACTTTGAATATTACACAATGGGCTTCATGATACATTAGCCAAAAACAATTTGGCATTTTGACCTTATATCAGAAGTTGAGAGTTGTCCTTTAGTTCCTCACTATGAAATATTTGTTAGTTATCTATCAGAAGCATATACTCTTTGCACTCTAATGTAAGTTTGGAATAGGAAAGTAAATAGACTCTTCCCAGTAGCTCCAGAGGAAACCTAGCCCTGCAAACAACTTGATGTTAGCCCACTGAGACCCATTCCTGTTTCTGACCTCAGGAATTATAAGAGCATAAATATTTTTGTTTTAGAGACTCTGGATATTTTTACACTAGCATTGAAAATTGAATACAGACATTTATCCAATGATATTTTTGTTCAGGAAAATGAAATTAGATTCTAAATTCATGCATTGTCCTTGGATAAAGGCATTTTGAGTTGTAATCCCTCTTAGGTAGAAGACATTTATAATCAGTTTGGAGGTACTCAGACTCTAACTGGTAAAGAATTTCTTATTGAATACAAAGGAGGGGTGGCAGTGGAATAGACAGATGGGTCCTGAGTCTCATCCTGGAGCAGAAAGAAGGAACATCTGAGGGTCTCATGGGGAGTATTTGCTGGAGAGTTCAAGGAAAGCTAAACTTCAGGAGAGGGTGGGGGACTGCTGGACAGAGTTCCCCAGACCAGGAAGCCACCACTGCAGCTGAATTCCCTCTTAGAGCAACCAGCTCCCACACAGAGCTGCACCACCTTGAAGAAGAAAGTGGATTTTATGGGAAGCTTGAAAAGGTGCAACTGCGGAGACCACTAAACAGCTGTGAGCTCCAGAACACTGGGTTCCAGCCTCATATAGAGGGAATCTGGGCTATAAGGGCGGAAGCTCAGGGGAGCAGCAAAAGGCAGAGCCCCTCCGGAGGACTGAGAAGGTGGGGCAGTTCTGTACCATGCTGCCTTCCACTGGTTAAGACCTCCAAGAGCAAAGGCCTACCGAGGTGAGGATGCCCCTACTGTCACCTGTAGAGGGGCAGCACTGAGCTGGCCAATATTTGTGGTGGTGCTGCTTGTCCTGGCTCAGGGGAAGCGTTCCACTAAGTCTGAAAGACTAAGACATCGCGGGGACTCTCCGCCACCGCCCACGACCGGCTTGGCTCTGCCTTAGTGCGCGCCAGCGGGACTCTCCGCCACCGCCCGCGACCAGCTCGGCCCTGCCTTTGCGCCACACCCATGGATCCTGCGGCCTCAACCGCTGCCACCGCCCGCGGCCTGCTCTGCCAGGCCTTCGTGCGCACTGTGCTGGTGCTGCGCCTTCCATTGGCAGACCTGGAGAATCCTCTCTCCGCTGCCGCATGGCCACATCCACACCAAAGAGGACACCATTGAGGGCAGACTCTCCCCATGCAGCCATCACAGCCTGCCCACAATCTTCCCAGCACACCCACCATGCTGGGAGGGAGATGGAGCGCGCTGGTGAGGAAATGGCACGGCGCCTTCCATTAGCCGCCCAGGCGAGCCCTTCCTCCGATGCCGCATGGCCGAGCCGAAGCTCTCGCCACCACTGCCATGTGAACTTCAAAACTACAGTGGTAATTGAACCACAGGAGTGACCGTCACTGCTGCACCTGGCACCACCACCTGCCACTGCCGCCGTGAATAAAGGAAATCCACTGAGAACAGAGCTCACCAAGCCTTGGGCTCAGGGAGTGGGCGACCTCAGGACTTAGCCTCCATGTCTGCAGCTGCTCCGCTCCCACACCGAACGAGACACCTTTGAAGGTGGTCCCCCCGCCTGCAACCATCTCAGCCCACCTGCAGCTGTCCCAGCCTGCCCGCCATGCTGGCAAGGAGCTAGCAAAGCGCCTCCAATATGCGACCCCAACACCCTAGAGGGGCCATGTGCCCCGGGTGAGCCGAGTGTCCCATGGGGCCGTGTGCCCTGGCTGAGCCGTACCCCCCAAAGGGGAAGGGTGTCCCGGGTGAGCCGTGTGTCCCATGGGGCCGTGTGCCCCGGGTGAGCTGAGTGTCCCAGGGGGCCGAGTGCCCCAGGTGAGCCGAGTGTCCCATGGGGCCGTGTGCCCTGGGTGAGCCATACCCCCCAAAGGGGAAGGGTGTCCCGGGTGAGCCGTGTGTCCCAGGGGGCCGAGTGCCCCGGGTGAGCTGAGTGTCCCAGGGGGCCGAGTGCCCCGGGTGAGCCGAGTGCCCCAGGGGGCCGAGTGCCCCGGGTGAGCCGAGTGTCCCATGGGGCCGTGTGCCCCGGGCGAGCCGTGTGTCCCGGGCGAGCCGTGTGTCCCAGGTGAAGCAGTGGGACCCAGGGAAAGGGGTGGTGGGGACCAGAGGAGCAGCGGACTCTGGTCGTGTGGTCCTGAGATAGTCACCATAAAACAAGCAGACTGCCAAATGAGGAGCGGACTCTATTCATGGGGTTCTGGGATGGTCACCATAAAACGAGCAGATTGTCAAATGACAGCGGGGAGGGGAGGGAGACCTGGGGTGGGATGGGAGAGCAACCGAAGGACTGCTATGCATGAGCGTAGTTACAACCAACGAACAGGGAACTCTGGGGAGGGAGGGCATGGATGGGAGGTGAGGGGGGGGCAATGGTTAGCTATGTACACAAATAATACCTTAATAAAATTAAATTAAAAAAAAAAAAAAGGCAGAGCCCCTGAGTCTCGCACATTGCTCGCAGAGGAGGTCTGTTCACTGAGCTGCTCTATTGCCCTAGCGGGAAGGAGACAAAAGCTCAGGACTGTGCTAAGCCCCTGTTCTGACTGCACTGAACCCCAGTTCTGGGCAAAACCCTCGGGCCCCAGCCTCATGCAGAGGGAATCTGGGCTGTAAGGCAGAGGCTCAGGGGAGCAGCCAAAGGCAGAGCCCCGAGTTGCTCACATTGTACACACAGAGGACAGATGGTTGATTGGGCTGCTGGATTGCCCTAGCAGGAAGGAGACATAAGCTCCAGACTGCTCTTAACTCCACTTTCAACTGCACTGAACCCCAGTTGCGGGCTCCTTGGGGGAGAGACTAGACTGTCTGGAAGCAGGCGAAACTCTAGGGCGCCTTTCTCTCAGAGGTGCTTGCAGCGAATACCCTCCCACCCCACTACCCATTTCCCTGAGAATCATCAGTCCACTCCTCTTCCATACCTCTGATTCTATTATATTCACCAGTTGATATTGGTCATCATGATTTTTACGGTACTTCCCTTGGTTTTTAGATTCACTTGTTCATAGTTACGTATTTGTTTTCATAATTTTCATCTTTATTTTCTTCCTCTTCCTAAAGAACCCCTTTTAGCAATTCATATAATTCTGGCGTGGCGGTGATAAACTCCTTTAACTTAAATTTATTTTTGAAGCTCTTTATCTGGCCTTCAATTCTGAGTAATAGCTTTGCTGGGTAGAGTATTTTTGGCTGTAGGTTCTTGCTAGTCATCACCTTGAATATTTCTTGCCATTCCCATCTGACCTGCATGGTTTCTGTTGAGAAATCAGCTGATAATCCTATGGGTGCTCCTTTATAGATAACTACCTGCTTTTGTCTTGCTGCTTTTAATATTCTCTCTTTGTCTTTTGCTCTTGGAATTTTAATTATGATGTGTCTTGGAGTGCTCTTCTTTTGGATTCCTTTTGCTTGGAGTTCTGTGTGCTTCCTGGATGTGTAAGTCTATTTCTTTCCCCAGGTGGGGGAAGTTTTCTGTCACTATTTCTTTCCATATGTTTTCGGTATCTTGCTCTCTGTCATCTTCTGGGACGCCCATAATTCTGATGTTGGTTCACTTGAAGTTGTCCCAGAGGTTTCTTACACTATCTTCAATTTTCTGGATTCTCTTGTCATCTTGCTTCTGCAGAGGAGTGTCCTCTGGCTCTTTGTGTTCCAAATCTTTGACTTGATTCTTGAAATCTTCCATTCTGTTTTTAGGACTCTGTATAATATTTTTTTTTATTTCAAAGAATGTATTCTTTATTTCTAGTTAATCCTTTATCATTTCTTATTGATCCTTTATTATTCCTAGTTGATCCTTTTCATATCTTCATAGGTCTCATTTATTTTATCGGCCTTTTCTAGGAGATTCTTGAATAACCTATAAGCGTGGTTTTGAACTCTATATCCAGTCACATTTTGTCCTCCATTTCCTTCATTTGTGATGTGTTTCCTCATCTCAGCATTTTCACTGCTTCTCTGGGTTGGTAGGTTGGGAGGATCAGCTGTGTCTATGCCAGGAGACAGCCTTATTCCACTAGACTTGGAAACCTGCAAAAGCCTCTGTGTTCAGCTTGGATGGGGCGGAGTTTCAGGGTGGAGCATACAGCCTTGGCTTCTGGTTAGCCCCACCTTCTAAGGTTCCTGAGTCTCAGTGTAGCTCAGTTCCCTTGGTATTTGCTGCAAGCACCTCTGAGACAAAGGCACCCTAGAGTTTTGCCTGCTACCAGACAGTCTAGTCTCAACGAGCCCGCAACTGGGGTTCACTGCAGTTGGAAGTGGGGTTAAGAGCAGTCCGGAGCTTATGTCTCCTTCCTGCTAGGGCAATCCAGTGGCCCAATTAATCATCTGTCCTCTGTGCACACAACGTGTGCGACTCGGGGGCTCAGCCTTTCGGCGCTTCCCTGAGCCTCCGCCTTACAGCCCAGATTCCCTCTGTATGAGGGTGGGGCCAGAGGGTTTTGCCCAAAACTGGGGTTCAGTGCAGTCAGAACTGGGGCTCAGCACAGTCCTGAGCTTTTGTTTCCTTCCCACTAGGGCAATACAGCAGCTCAGGGAACAGACTGTCCTCTGCGAGTAAATGTGCGCAACTCGGGGGCTCTGCCTTTTGCTGCTCCCCTGAGCTTCCGCCTTACAGCCCAGATTCCCTCTGTATGAGTCTGGGACCACAGGGTCTCACCCAGAACTGACGTTCAGTGCAGTTGGAGTTTTTATCTTCTTCTGAAGCTTTTATCTCCTTCCTGCTAGGGAACGCCAGCCAGGCATTCAGCCACCCATCCTCTCCGGCTCTGTCCTCTCCCCACACGCGCACTGTGTCTCAGTACCTTAGGCTTTTACAGTTCCTCTGATTGTCCTTCTGGTTTTCTCTTTCCCTCTAGTTGTAGAATTTCCAGTCAGTCAACTTTCCTGTAGTTCTGGATAATGTCCACTTTATATTTTAGTTGTATTTTTTGAAATTGTCGAGTGAGGCTATAGTTAGGCATTTACCTCTGCCACCATATTGGTTTTTTCCTCCTCCCCTCACTTGATATTAGTTGCTGTTTGTAGTTTGTATTAATCTCCAGGTACTTGTTACTGGAATTTTCTGGGATTAGTGGCTGATCTACCGTCACCTTTTCATTCTTTTTTTTTTTTAATAAATCTTTATTGCTCAGATTATTACAATTGCTTCTCCTTTTTCTCCCCCATAGCTCCCTTCCACCTGATTCCCACCCCACCCTCTGCCCTTACCCCCTCCCCCCAC
Organism: Vespertilio murinus; assembly: GCA_963924515.1. Lineage (NCBI taxonomy): Eukaryota > Metazoa > Chordata > Mammalia > Chiroptera > Vespertilionidae > Vespertilio > Vespertilio murinus. Next base: position 84,861,196 of record OZ004708.1, on the reverse strand, counting down.
TATTGTCCTCATCCATAGGTTATACAATTTTAATCCAGTCTCTTTCTGCACCCCACACCCCTTTCACCCTCATAATTATCTATCCACTCCCTTTCTTTGCCCCTAATTCTATTATATTCACCAGTTTATTCTATTCCTGAGATTTTTTAATTCACTTGACCTTCTTCCTCTTAAGTAATACCTTTCAGTATTTCATATAATACTGGTTTGGTGGTGATGAACTCCTTTAGCTTTTTCTTATCTGTGAAGCTCTTTATCTGCCCTTCAATTCTGAATGATAACTTTGCTGGATACAGTAATCTTGGTTGTAGGTTCTCGCTATTCACCACTTTGAATATTTCTTGCCACTCCCTTCTGGCCTGCATGGTTTCTGTTGAGAAATCAGCTGATAGTCTTATGGGTGCTCCCTTTTAGGTAACCAACTGCTTTTCTCTTGCTGCTTGTCAGATCCTCTTTTTGTCTTTTACCCTTGGCATATTGATGATGATGTGTCTCCAAGAATTTTTCTTTGGATTCCTCTTGTTTGGGGTTCTGTAGGCTTCCTGTACTTGTAAGTCTATTTCTTTCACCAGGTGAGGGAAGTTTTCTGATATTATTTCTTCAAATATGTTTTCAGTATTTTGCACTCCCTCTTCTTCTGGCACCCCCATAATTCTGATGTTGGTGCGCTTGCAGTTGTCCCAGAGGCTCCTTACACTATCTTCAACTTTCTGGATCCTCTTTTCTTCTTCCTTCTCCAGCGGAGTGTCTTTTGGCTCTTTGACCTGATTCTTGTGTTCTTCCATTCTGCTGTTGGATCTCTGCATAATATTTTCCAATTTAGTCAGTTTATGTATACTTTTTAGTTGGGTCTCATGAAGATTATCGAGCTTTTCTAGGATATTGTTGCATAACCTTAGAACCGTAGTTCTGAACTCTATATCCTCCATCTCTTTTGTTTGAGATCTATTTCCTTGTCTCGGCATTATCATTATTTTTCAGCGTTGGTAGGATGGCTTTGTGTGTTTGGTGTCCTATATGGCCCAGTGGGTCAGCCTCCTCAGTTACCTGAGGTAGACACTCTTGGTGCTCCCCTTTGTGGACTGCGTGCACAGCCTTGTTGTAGCTAAGTCTCTATTGTTGTGAATTGACCTTCAGGCCAATTGGATGTGGGTATCAGCTGTGTCTACTCTGGGATAACTTCTGTATTGGAGACAGTCTTATAGGATCAGGCTTGAAAAACTGCAGAAGCCTCTGCTCAGCTTGGATGGGGCGGAGTCTCAGGGCTGAACTTACAGTCTTGGCTTCTGCCCTGCCCTTGTGCACTCGCCTGAGTTTCCGCCTGACCGGCCCAGTTTCCCCAAGCAAGAGCGTGGGTGCCCCAGGGGCTCGCCCAGACGTGGGCTGGTCTCTGTAGTCTGGAGCTTCTGACTCCTTCCACTACAGAGAGGCCGCCACCTTGTACAGAGAGGCAGTGGCAGCCTCCGTGGTCAGACCTGGAGCTTCTGACTCCTTCTGCTCCGGAGGGGCGGTGGTCAGACCTCAGCGTGTACTTGCTCGCACGCGCGAGTCTGTAGACCCTGCCGGCTGCGGCTCCCGGTCCCAGGTCTCCCAGTCTCTGAGTCTCTGAGTCTCTGGGTGCCTTTCTCTACAGTCCAGACTCCACCCGTATGAGCCTGGGACCATGGAATTTCAGCCGGGGCTGGGGTTTAGTCCAGTCGGAAAGGGTTCCGTGCAATCGGGGATTCCTCCCCTCCTGCCAGGCAGGTATTCAGCGGCTGCATGCGCGAGCGTCTCCCTACCTCAGTGCTTTTCGGCTCCCAGTCTGATCAGTGAGCCTCTCTCTTTCTTTCTAGTTGTAGCTATTCCACTCCGCCAGCTTTCCTGAGGTTTTGGTGAAGTCCTTTTTGATTTTAGTTGTTTTTTTAATTAAATTGTTGATGAGGTGGCAGCTTAGGAGACTGCCTAGTCCGCCATCTTGGATGTTCTACCTTTTCATTCTTAGTCTCTTCATTTTCTCCCTTACTTTTTTCCCCTTTCCCCAATTTCATTCTGACACTCATTTTCTTTTCTTTTTTCTCTTCTATTCCCTAATTTGTCTTTCTTTGGTGGTCACCTTCATTGGGACTTATCAGTAGCATGAACACATTTTCGTTCAGTGCCCTGGGTTTTGTACCTTGTTGTGTTATATTTTGTGCCTTTAAATCAACAAAGGAGAAAGAGAACTGCATAACTAGACATCCAGAGAATAGAGAGCATAGGGAGACAAAGAAATAGCCCGTGTATGAAAGAAAAGCAGGCATCACCAGAAAAGGAAGTAAATGAAATAGAGTCTAACAGCATGTCAGAGAAAGAATTCAGAGAAATGGTCATAAGGTGGCTTAAAATAATGGAAGACAAATTTGATAATATGAGTAAAAACCAAGAGGATATGAAGAAGACCAAGAAGAAATGAAAAATGACATCGCTGCTGTAAAGAACTCAATAGAAAGCATCAAGTGTAGACTAGAAGGAGCAGAGGACCCCATCAGTGAGCAAGAAGACAAGATGGAAAAAAATACCCAAGTAGAGAAGCTCCTATAAAAAAAATTTAAAGAAGGAGGAGAGCCTAAGGGAACTGTGGGACAACATGAAACAAAACAATATCTGTATAATAGGGGTGCCAGAAGGAGAGGAAACTCAGCAAGGAATAGAAAACCTGTTTGAAGAAATAATAACAGAAAACTTCCCCGATATAGGGAAGAAAAAAGCCACACAAATCCAAGATGCTCACAGAGTCCCAAGCAGAATGAATCCCAAAAGACCAACACCAAGACATATTATAATTAAATTGGCAAATACCAACAACAAAGTAAGAATCTTAAAAGCAGCCAGAGACAGAAATTACATACAAAGGAACCCCCATCAGACTAGCTACTGATTTCTCAATAGAAAGTCATCAGGCCAGAAGGGAATGGGATGAAATATACAAAGTCATGCAAAGGAAGGGTCTGAATCCAAGAATACTGTACCCAGCAAGGCTATCAATCAAAATTGAAGGTGAAATCAGAAGCTTCACAGACAAAAAAGGACTAAGGGAATTTATCACCACTAAACCAGCAATGCAAGAAATGTCTGCTGTAAAAAAGGATATAGACAGCGAAAAAGGAACACAGGGGTAAAGAATAAGAATTGCAACAAATAAGTACCTATCAATAATAACTTTAAATGCAAATGGATTAAATGCCCCAATCAAAACACACAGGGTAACAGATTGGATAAAAAAGAAGACCCATATATCTGCTTTCTACAAGAAACCCACCTCAGAAAAAAAGACACACAGTGACTGAGGGTGAAGAGATGGAAAAACATTTTCCAGGTAAATGGAAATGAAAAAAAAGCAAAAAAAAAGCTGGGGTAGCAATACTTATATATAACAAATTAGATCTCAAAATGAAGGACATAACAACAGATAAGGAAGGCCACTTCATAATACTAAAGAGAGCAATCCAACAAGAAGAAATAACTCTGATAAACATATATGCACCAAATACATAAAAAAAAAACTCCTGGAGGATATCAAGGCAGAAACTGACAGCAATACACTCATAGAAGATTTTAATACCCCACTATCACCATTGGACAAATTATCACCCCAAAATCTGTAACTTTTTATACTGCAATAATGAACTCACAGAAAGAGTAACAAAACAAAACAAAACAAAAAATCCCATATATGACTGAACCAAAAACATTAAGATATCTAGGAATAAACTTAACTAAGGAGGTAAAAGACCTATACTTGAAAAATTACGGGACATTGAAAAAAGAGATAGACAAAGACATAAAGAAATGGAAGAACATAGCGTGTTCATAGATTGGTAGAATCAACATCATTAAAATGTCCATACTACTCAAAGCAATTTATAGATTTAATGCAATCCCCATTAAAATACCAGCAGCATATTTAACAGACCTAGAAAAAACTCTCCAAAAATTCACCTGGAATAAAAAATAGACCCTGAGAAAGAAGAACAAAGTTGGAGGGATGACAATAACAGATATCAAGCTATATTACAGAGTCATTGTTTTCAAAACTGCCTGGTACTAGCACAAGAACAGACATATACACCAATGAAATAGAACAGAGAACCCAGGAATAGTCCCAAACCATTATGCTCAATTAATATTTGACAAAGGAGGCAAGAGCATACAATGGAGTCAAGACAGTCTCTTCCATATATGGTGCTGGCCCATCAACAAAACAACAAGAAAGCACACTGCTTGGGAGAACATATTTGCCAATGCAATCTCAGATAAGGGTTTAATCTCCAAAATTTATAGGAAACTCATATAACTTAACACAAGGAGATTAACAATCCAATAAAAAAATGGGCAAAGAACCTAACTCAACACTTTTTGAAAGAGGACATACAGAAGGCTGAGAGACATATGAAAACAAGCTCAAAGTCAGTAATCATCCAAGATATGCAAATCAAAATGACAATGAGGTGCCATCTCACATCTGTCAGAATGGCTATCATCAACAAATCAATAAACAACAAGTGCCGGATAGGATGTGGAGAAAAAAGAACCCTCATGCATAGTACACTACTGGTGGGAATGCAGACTGGTGCAACTTTATGATAAAAAGAATGGAGTTTCCTCAAAAAATTAAAAATGGAACTGTCATTTGATCCAGTGATCCCACTTGTAGGAATGTATCATATGAAACCAGAAACACCAATCAGTAAAAATATATGCACCCATCCTATCTAATAAAAGAGTAACATGCAAATTGACCGTCACTCCAACACACAAGATGGCCACCCCCATGTGAACACAAGATGGCCACAACAAGATAGCCAGCAAGGGAGGGCAGTTGTGGGCAATCAGGCCAGCAGAGAAGGGCAGTTGGGAGAGACCAGGCCTGCAGGGGAGGGTATTTAGGAGGGACCCTGGCCTGCAGGGAAGGACAGTTGGGAGTGATCAGGTCAACAGGAGAGGAAGTTGGAGACAACCAGGCTGGCAGGGGGGTCAGTTATGGGCGGCCAGGCCAGCAGAGGGGGACAGTTAGGAGTGACCAGGCCAGCAGGAGGGAGAAGTTGGGGGTGATTAGGCTGTCAGGGGGGCAGTGAGGGGCGACTAGGCTGGCAAGGGGAGCAGCTAAGTGTGACCAGGCCAGCAGGGGGTCAGTTAGTGTTGACCAGGCCAGCAGGTGGGTACTTTGGGAGCAACCAGGCTGGCAGGAGAGGCAGTAAGGGGTTATTAGGGTGGCAAGGGAGGGGGGTAGTTAGGAGTGACCAGGCCAACAGGAAAGGGGCAGTTGGGGGTGATTAAGCTGGCAGGGGGGCAGTGAGGGGTGTCTAAGCTGACAGGGAAGGCAGTTAGGGGCAACCAAGTTGGTGGGGAGGGAGGTCAGTTAGGTGCAATTAGGCTGACAGGGAGGCAGTGAGGGACAACTAGGCTGATAGGGAGGCAGTGAGGTGCAACTAGGCTGGCAGGGGAGGCAGTTAGGGGTAATCAGGTCAGCAGGGGGGGCAGGTAGGGGTGACCAGACTGGCAGAGGGGGGCATTTGGAGGTGACTAGGCCAGCAGGGGGGGATAGTAAAGGGTGACCAGACTGGTGGGGGGCTGTTAGGAGGGACAAGGCTAGCAGGGAGGGGGCCATTGGGGGCAACTAGGCCAGCATGGAGGGGGCAGTTAGGGACGATCAGGCAAGCACACAGAGGCAGTGAGGAGCAATCAAGCCAGCAATGGGAGCAGTTAGGGGCGACCAGGCAGGCAGGCAGGTGAGTGATAAAGAACCACTGGTCCAGGATTGCAAGAGGGATATTTGACTGCCAGTTTAGGCCCAATCTTGAGGGGTCCTGGTTTCGAGAGGGTGCAGGCTGGGCTGAGAGGAATGCCCCTCCCTCCCCCCAATGCACAAATTTCATGCATCAGGCCTCTAGTAGAAAATAATGATACCCTACCCAGCATGGCTCCGTGGTTGAGCATCAACCTGTACACCAGGAGGTCAAAGTTTGATTATGTGGCAGGATGTTCCTGGGTTGCAGGCTCTATCCCTAGTGTGGGGCATGCAGGAGGCAACTGATTGTTGTTTCTATCTCATCATTGATGTTTCTGTTGTTCCCTTCCACTCTCTGAAATCAATAAAAATATTCTTTTTTAAAAAAAGAAAAGAATAATGAACATATAAGTGAGAACTATGATCTCAGATTTTTCTCTAAAATAAAATTATGCAAATGACCTTAGTAGCCAAGTATAATTTTGTCCACGGGGGTAGTATAATTCATGACTATTCTTTCAGGAAAATTAGTTGGAATGAAAAGTGTCATAAAATATTAAATTATGCTAAAGTAATTCATGTTAACCTATGAGATAAATGAGAATTTCCACTTATATATGGCCCAAATATTGGATTTATTTGTGTCAGAACTTTGGGCCCTGAGTATTTGATCACTGCATTCCTGGGCAATTGTTCAGCCTAGTACAGTTGGCCCATGAAAAGCTTACCTGCCAAGGAATCTTTCCAGGGCCCTCTTTATGTCCTTGTTCCTCAGACTGTAGATGAAGGGGTTCAGCATGGGTGTGACCATGGAGTACATCACAGAGAGTACGGCACTTGAAGGCGAGCTTTGAGAAGCAGCAGAACTGAAATACACTCCTAGGGCTGTACCATAAAATAAGGAGACAACTGAGAGGTGAGACGCACAGGTAGAAAATGCTTTATACTTCCCTTGAGCTGATGGGATTGCACATATGGAGGAAATTATCTTGGAGTAAGAGTAAAGGATCCCAGCAAGGGGACCACCACCTAGCAGTCCAGCTGAAAAATACATTATCATGTTGTTAAGAAAGATGTCAGAACAGGCAAGTTGGAGCACCTGATTGAATTCACAGAAAAAGTGGTGTATTTCCAAGTCTGAGCAGAAGTGCAGACTCAACACCATTAAGCTTTCTAACAAGGAATTCAGGAAACTCATGATCCAAGACACCAGAACTAGCAATCCACAAAGCTGGGGGTTCATGATGACCATATAACGCAGGGGGTGGCAGATGGCCACAAACCGGTCATAGGCCATTACAGTCAGGATGAAGTTGTCCAAGCCAGCAAAAAGTATGAAAAAGTACATCTGGGTGATGCAGCCTTCATAGGTGATGATTTTGCTCTGTATCTGGATGTTCACCAGCATCTTTGGGACGGTGGTGGAGGTGAAACAGATGTCCACCAAGGACAGGTTACAGAGGAAGAAGTACATGGGCGTGTGGAGGTGGGAGTCTGAGCTGACGGCCAGGATGATGAGCAGGTTTCCAAGCACAGTGACCAGGTACATGGAGAGGAAAAGCCCAAATATGAGGGGCTGCAGTGCTGGTTCCTCTGAAAGTCCCAGAAGAATAAATTCTGAAGTTTGTGTACCATTGCCTGGTTCACTACCAGAAAATAGAAAAAATGAAAAACTAATTTTCACCTTAACAAGCATTTGCAATTAAGAATAAATGACATATTTATGTTTTAGAATCAAGAAAATAATTTTCCCGTTTGGTGTTTGACTTGGTCCCCATTTTGGTATCTCTCTTAGCATTTGTCATTAGAATGTGCTTTTCTACCATCCACCTGTTCTTCTAACATAATGTATATTGCTCTTTTATTGAGGATATAGGTCATGCATTTGGAGAATTTATATTGACTACAGACTATGTTCCAGGCACTTTTCAGAGTATGGGATGCCAAAAAACAAAGTCTCTACAAACTAATCAAGGAGAAAAAATATAATCAAATAAAAATAATAAAAAACATATCCAATGGTGCAGCTGGTATAAACAAAACTAAATCACATTAAATGGAGAGAAGGGAGAGACGATGTTCTTTATAGAGTTTAGCCAACACTGCCAAAAGATGACACTTAAAAAAATACCTCATAGATCACTAACTGGGAGATTGAAGTATACATGTTTGACAGGCAAAAGGAAGAGGCTGTGCAAAGACCCTGAGGAAGATGATTGTTTAGAAAATCAGGGCTCAAAATGAGCCAGAGTGTCAAGCAGAATGAACACAGCAAAGCAGGATCAGAATTGATGTCAGAGAATATTAAGAAAAATGGTTGCTTGTGTGCTGCTATTGTAACTTCAGGTCATGGGGAGTGGCTTGTGCACACTATGTAAACCCAGCACTTTAATAATCTGGTTGCAGAAGCGTCTTATGTATTGAAAAGGACCTCCTCCTTGTATCTCCTCTGGATATTAGCGTCACATTGGAATATGTCAGTCCAGGCAGTGCTCTCAGTTTACAAGACACACACACACACACACACACACACACACACACACACACACACACACACGAGCAGCAGCAGCACACCATGGCCTTTTCCCCACTCTTATTTCTATATCCTTCTCACTCCCATACTATTTAGATTATAAGAAGATACAAGTCTATGTGTCCAGATCAACTATCTTTTCCAAAAAGAATTTAGAAATAGTATTTTGATATTCTTATAGTGCACCGCTCATGGACAAATAAGCTTTGGGATTCATATTTGCTATACACATGTTCTGACCTCTATTTAAAGAAACAAAAACAATAGGTTAAATAAACATAGAAGGAGAGAGAGCAATAGAGTGAACATGAGGAAGAAGAGAGATTTAATTAGCTTAGGTGGTCCCTGATAGACAATGAGAAAGAAAAATCTTCTTACGTTCTGGCTGCTTTCCAGCCCTAATTATACCCCCATTAAAGCCAAGCAAGAATAATAGAGGAGAAAAAATACATTAGTAAAAAATACAAAGGTATTTATAGATATATGACATAACTACCACAGGTGAAATCTGACCAAAAATTCAACCAATAACTCACAAAAGGAAATATATAAAAACAACACTGGTTGAATATTTTTAACATCAAGAGTAGTTTTTCCTATGCCTCTTCTATATTTATTCAATCGGTTGGTTTTTATATGATTGATGGTAAATGAGACAAGATGCTTCTCACTTTTCTTATGAGGTATCATTTTTCATCTTAAGTCTTTGAGTTTTAATCTCACTTCATCTTCATCTAACGTGCAAAGGCCTGTGAAGATGTGGGCCTGCCCATGGCGTGGCAATCCATCCTTCTACACTGAGTAACTTTCTTTATATGATTTAAGCCTGAGCACCTGGCCATTCAAACATTTTTCCATTGTTCACTGACTTCATCGCAGTGCCAGGTCCAAACAAGCAGGGTTTCGCCTGTTTTGAACACCTTTGTATTTTCACAAATGTGTGTGAATATATGTGCACTTTCATAGGCAAACCTTGAAGTAAATATGAAGTTATGAAATGAAAAGAATGACAGGGAGAATGACACCTGGTTAAACAGAGCAAATTGCAAGCAACTGTATTAAAGAAAATTGAGTGGAGCATCAAAAACTAACCAAAACACAATATAATAAATAGCAATAATTTAGGGTTACTGACTTGGATTAGTAATCAAATTGGCAATGGCATAGAAGACACTCTATGTTTCTAGAAATTGAGGCACGTAGTAGATGCTCCATTGTTATTTCTTGAATGAATCAGGAATTAGGTCTCAGTATGTAAGTGCACTGAACCAATGATAAGTCTGCATTTCAATATATTTGTAAACATTGAATTGTTTAATAAAATCTGGGAATGTATCAACCTGGAAGGCAATGCAGTTGTTCCCCTCCCTCAGTCACTTTACAAAAAGTCAGAGGGATTGCCTACTCACTGCTAAGTGTGATCAATCCTTTTCATGTGAAATGATAGAAAACTGCACATTAATATGTATGGGTGGGCCAAACCATCATAATTAAGTCAGGAGACTTAGTAATAATGAGACAGACATATTTAAGTAAATAAAATGTGAAACATTTTTATGGCCAAAACATCCCCAAAGTCGATTGAGAAATAATAATTTATATTATGTTTTATTTTTAAATTTCATGGAATTTATTGGGATAATATTGGTTAATAAAATTATATAGGTTTCAGGTGTACAATTCTATCATAAATCAGATGTATAGAGTATTATGTGTTCAGCTCTCCTAATCAAGTCTCCTTCTATCACCAATTATTATTCTGTTACACTCTTCCATCTCCCTCACCAAAATCATGTTTAGAAATAATTTAAAAGGCTAATAATGAAAGACTAATAGGCACATACAAATAATATTCAAATTAAAAGACCATCACATATATGAATCTTTGCTAAAACTTAGAAAAAGTTCAGAAAACAACAAAAATTCTTCCACATCTGTCAGCTTGGGGCAAACTTAAAAGGTGTCACATTGACCAGGATTGGAACTTGCTAACAGGGAGCTAAGGGGTACCCTATTATTTTTTTTTACTGGCAGAACTGTAAGTGTTACAACATTGGGAAACCAATCTGAAGACAACTATAAATATTACAAGTGCATATATTTTTTAAGTCGTGGTTTCTCAATCTCTGCACTATTGACATTCTGGGCCAGATCATAGCCTGGGGTGTGGTCTCTTCTGTGCATCCCTGGTCTCTACCTACACCTTCCATATTATTGACAGAAATGTCTCTGCATATTGCTCAATATCCCCCAAGGGAACAATATTGCCTCTGGTGGAGAACCAGAATTTTAATGTAACAATTCCAAAATATTTTTATATAATTTTATATAATTGTTATTCATACTTTCAAAGTGTGAATAGCATAGCCACATCATGAAATATTTTGTTTGCATGGTAATAATGAATTGGCATCACATTAGTTGATTGGAGGGAAGTTCATAATGTATGGTTGGATAATAAGAAGAACATAGTAAAAAAGACTGTATAACACATAAGGATAATTTCTGCTGGACACAGGATGCTATTTATCCATTTGACAATTACAAATGAGTATGTATATATTCAAAGCACAAAAGATAAGTTTAAAAAAACTTGGAGTATAGATTATAAAAGAAATGAAATTAGATTAAGTATAGTAGTTACAAAAATCTATATGAAACAAAATTAAGTAAGGATCAAATCAATCTATATAAAAACAGATAATAATAATAACAATAATATCAACATGGGTCACTAATTCCAGCTTAAATTTCCAATAACTTGGAAAAAAACAGAATATTATAAAATGACTCTTTAAAAATGTATATATATATATATATATATATATATATATATATATATATATATATTGTTTCAGAGAGGAAGAGGGAGAGAGAGATAGAAACATGAACAATGGAAGAGAATCAGTGATTGACTGCCCTCTGCATTTCCCCTACCAGGGACCAAGCCTGCAACCCAGCCAGAAATCTAACAGTGATCTCATGGTTCATAAGTCAACACTCAACCACTGAGCCATGCCGGCTGGGCTAAAATGGACTTGAAATTTGGAGGAAAGCAGTATTTAAACTATAGTTTCTTCTTCTACAATGATATTGGGTACAAATATGCAAATGGAAAGTAAAGGTAATCTTTAGTAAATAAAAGAGAATGCTTTTCAGAGGACCATAGAAGGTAATGCCTGTTTTGTAAATAGAGCAAACAATAGGAGACCCAAAAGAACCATAAGGAACAATGAAGTTTTGGAACAAGTTGGCAATATGCATGTAGGGTGATTTATTAGCACTGCATATACAGAAGAACATTCATTTTCATTTTTGTGATAGCAACGATTCAGAAGTGAAGAATATAAAAGTAACAGCTGAATTTTTTTCAGCGAGAAAAGTAAAACTGCAAAAGCAATGGTATTGATCTCACTCATATGTGGAATTTAAGTAACAAAATAAACAGATGAATGAAATGGATCCAGAGACTTTGAAACATGGAACAGGATGTGTAATCTCATAGAGAGAAGGCTTGGGAGGGTGGGTGGGTGGGAGGTAATCAACCAAATACTTTGTATGCATATGCATAACACATGGACAAAGATAATAGAGGAGGGTGGTGAAGGCCAGGGGCAGAGGGTGTGCAGGGGGGAGGGCTGGAAGAAGTCAATGGGGGGGGAAGGGGGCACATGTAATACTTTCAACAATAAAGAATTATTTTAAAAAATAAAATAAAATTTAGAAAAAGCAATGGAGACAATGCAATATGACTGAGAGACATATTTGAGCCCACACTATTAATAAACACTCACAATTGCTCACATATACACACATGAATGTATCAATAACAAACAACAAAGTGGGTGAAAGAAACCTCCAATTCCTTGTTGGGAATAACTCAATCAAAAACAGGAATAAAAATACTTTGACCCCACTACACAAATGTCAAGACTTTATAACTGCCTCACTTGACTGGACATCCTTTCATTCTATTTTCCCACTCCCTTTAGCTGCAAAACTCAGTGTACACATTCTACTTTTACTTGAATCACTTTATGCCTTAGATTGCCACCTCTAATTAGTCTTTCATCAATTAATTATCAACAATTAGTTCAACATTGATGTCTCCTTTTAGCATTATAAATCAGTCATTAATTACTTAATCAGGCAAACAAATAACAATAAGCTGGTGCCTGTCAAGAGAACTCAGGTACATGAGATTGGCTTTGACCCTCTCTGACCTTTCCTGTAGTACCTACTGGACCTCTGGACTCACCTGACTGGGAACTCTGAAGGGAAGGTCTCCATGGGAAAGTCCAGCCTCCAGGATGGGTGATGATGGAGACTGAAGCTCTCTGCCCAGACAAGACAGCAGGAAGGAGGCAAGCACTGGTCCCCTAGATAAACTTAGGATCCCAAAAGCACAACCAGGTCCCATCCAGCCCAAGGTCACTCACTTTGAGAGACTGCAGATGAGGAGATATTTGCAGCTTTCTATGTCTGCTCATTAAGTGCATTTCTGTCTTGTTATTCCAACTTCTAATCACCTGATTTCCCTTTGGGTCTAGACAGAAGGGAATGTTTTACTGGAGATTCTTTGTTCCCAAAAGACCAGCTTAGAATTAAAGTGAGTCCAGTTTTTACTATTTTTTCCTTATAAAATTTGTTGGGTTTCAGAGGACTAACATCCCAGCACCTTATGCCAACCCTGATTTAAAATTTTTCCAAATTTAATGCGGAGGATGTAGTATGAATTAGAAAACTTGAATCTCCAAATATTGACTTGTGATAGGGACATAACCTCTAATATCTACAGACAATTGTATTTTTATTTTCAACAAGGGGTAGAAATAAGTTGCTTTGATATAAACGTTGAGTGTTACACAATGAGTTTCATTTAGCCAAAAGAATTTTGCATTTCAACTTATATCATGAGTTGAGCTGTCATTTAGTTTCCCGCTATGAAATATTTGTAAGTTATAAGGAACATATTTATATTATTTCCCACTCTAACCTAAGCTTTGAATAGGAAAGTAAATAGACTCTTCCCTGTAACCCCAGGAGAATCCCAGCCTTGCAAACATCTTGATATTAGCCCCTAGGGACCCTTTTCCTGTTTCAGAGCATGAATGTATTTGTTGCAAATCTCTCAGATGGCAATTTTACACTAGAATTAAAAAAGTACATACACATTTATCCAATAAATTTTCTTCAGGAAACTGAGATCAAGTTTCTCAATTTATTCATTTAGCCTCCCCTGGGTAAAGTCATTTTGAGTTGTAATACCCACTTAAGAAAAAAAAAAATGTAATGAGTTTGGAGATATTCAGCCACTTTAGCAGGTAGACAATTTCTTCTTGCATAAATGTAAATGTGCTCCCAATTTTGATCTCTTTGAGGCATTCACATAGAAGAAGTAATTCATCATTTAAGTTCATGTTTACCATTTACTTTAAATCTTCATGTCTAAATTTCTACCTCTTTGAAGTTTATCTTAATTCAAAAATTCATTATTTTCATTTCTATCCTCCTCAAACATCTCTTAAGTTTTCTTTCAACATAAAATATGTGATTATAAATGAATCTGTGTTTGTGTACATATACTAGTAAGTGGGTGGGTTTATTTGAAATAAAAATGTATTGGATAAGCACACATGTACATATACACATTACCTTGGAACTATTTATTTGGGCTCAAGGAAATATGGCCATATACCTCATTATTGCTTGCAACATTCATCTAAAGTTGTGTTTATTATCCCCACGGCGAATGTTGCAAGCACTACATGAGATTATATGGCCGTATTTCATTGGAAAATTAGTCTCAGGTATATTAAAGTTCAACAATTACTATAAGAAACCACTAAAGTTTGTTGTGTACTTTCCTGACATATACAAATGGAAACAGAAGCCCTCTAGCCAGTTTGGCTTCTGTATAGACCATTGGTCCAAGGATTGAAGCGTCCTGGGTTCAATTCCAGTCAAGGGCATGTACCTGGGTTGCAGGCTGGATCACCAGCCCTGGTCAGGGTGCAAGTGGGAAGCAACCAATCGATGTGTCTTTCTCACATGGATGCTTCTCTCTGTGTCTCTCTCCCTCTCTTCCACTGTCTCTAAAATTCAAAAGAAAAATATCCTCATTTAAGAATAACCAAAAAATAAAATAAAACATCAAATGGAAACATGAGGTATGGACTGCAATTTTTTATCCCTTTGGTGATCAAATTGTGAATTTTAATCATGTTCCAATTACATTATGTAATTTGTCCCAAATAGGTCCCTGGAAAGGATCTGGGGTGTTCATCTAAGGTGTCCCTTGAGTTAAACTTTAACCATGCAGGTGAGGGACATTCAATTAGTTGCTGATGGAGAGAATGCTTGTATCAGCAGGACCAGAGTGGCAGGCTTAGGACCAACAAAGACCAAAGGCTTTAATTTAAATTTTAAGTGTATGCAAAATAATTCAATTAACTGACAGAGAAATTACACCACATGAAACATATGCAGTTGCAAATGACATAACTTTTTAAAATCTTTTTAAAAATAATGTTTAGATTATTACAGTTGTTTCTTTTTTCCCACCATAGCTCCCCTCCACCCTGTTCCCACCACCCTCTGCCCTCACACTCTCACTCTCCTACTCTCCTTGGCCATAGGTATAAATTTTGACCCATCTCTTCCAGCACCCCCACACCTCCTTTTCCCTGATAATTTTCAGTCCACTCCCTTTCTATGCCCCTGATTCTATTACATTCACCAGTTTATTTTGTTCATTGGATTTTTATTCACTTAATTTTTAGATTCACTTGTTGATAGATAGGCATTTGTTGTCACTTTGTTGTTCATAATTTTTATCTTTACCTTTTTCTTATTCTTCCTCTTCTAAAATAATACCCTTCATATTTCATATAATATTGGTTTCGTGGTAATGAACTCCTTTAGCCTTTTCTTACCTGTGAAGCTCTTTATCTGACCTTACATTCTAAATGATAACTTTGCTGGGTAGAGTAATCTTGGTTGTAGATTCTTACTATTCATCACTTTGAATATTTCTTGCCACTCCCTTCTGGCCTGCATAGTTTCTGTTGAGAAATCAGCTGACAATCGTATGGGTACTCCCTTGAAGGTAACTGTTTTTCTCTTGCTGCTTTTAAGATCCTCTCTTTGTCTTTTGCCCTTGGCATTTTAATTATGATGTGTCTTAGTGTGGTCTCTTTGGATTCCTTTTGTTTGGGGTTCTCTGCACTTCCTGGACTTGTAAGTCTATTTCTTTCACCAGGTAAGGGAATTAATTTTTCTGTCATCATTTCTTTAAGTAGGTTTTAAATATCTTGCTCTTTCTATTCTTCTGGCAACCCCATAATTCAGATTTTGGTACACTGGAAGTTGTCCCAGAGGCTCCTTACATTATCTTTATATTTTTGGATTCTCTTTTCTTTTTGCTTTTCTGGTTGGGAGATTGTTTTTTTTTTTTTTTTGTTTGTTTGTTGTTGTTTATTTGCTTCTTTGTATTTCAAATCTTTGACTTGATTCTTGGGATCCTTTAGTGTGCTGTTGGATCTCTCTCTCTCTCTCTCTCTCTCTCTCTCTCTATATATATATATATATATATATATATATATATATATATATTAATATATTTTATTGATATTTTTACAGAGAGGAAGGGAGAGAGATAGAGAGCTAGAAACGTCGATGAGAGAGAAACATCGACCAGCCGCCTCCTGCACAACCCCCACCGGGGATGTGCCCGCAACCAAGGTATATGCCCTTGACCGAATCAAACCCGGGACCCTTCAGTCCGCAGACCGACGCTCTACCACTGAGCCAAACCGGCTTCGGCGGATCTCTGTATATTATTCTTTATTTCAATCAGTGTATGCTTAATTTCTAGTTGGTCCTTTTTCATATCTTTGAGGGTCTCATTAAATTTCTTGGAGGTTTCTAGAAGATTCTTATTCTTGAGTAACCTTATAACCATGGTTTTGAACTCTATATCCATTTATTTGCTTTCCTCCATTTCTTTCATTTGTGACCTGTTTCTTTTTCTTTACATTTTGGCTGCTTCTCTGTGTTTGTTTCTATATTCTGAGTAGCTGCAAAGTCTCCTTGAGTTGATAGAGTGGCCTTGTTTGGTATGTGTCCTATAGGGCCCAGTGGCTCAGCATACCTAATTATCTGAGGTGAACACTCTTGGTGCGCCCCTTTGTGGGCTGCATGAACAGTCTTATTGTAGTTAAGCCTTGATTATTATTCGTATCACTGGGATAAATTGACCTCCAGGCCAATTGGCCGTGAGGCTCAGTTGTGTCTACGATGGAAGAACTTCTGTGCTAGAGACACCCTAATGGAGCAAGACTTGCTTCAGTGGGACTTTGGTGCTCACTGAGTCTGCCCCCTGAGTGTGTCTCTTATGGATGTGAAGAGTTGTAATCTGGATGGTCTTACTCTGACCACTGGGTACACTGGCTCTCAGATCTCCAAGGAGGTTCAAAGTCACCCACTGCCTTAGGCCACCCAGCAGGAGCTACTGAGAGATCTGCAGATTCCTCCTCTTTGTTTAGGATTTGTAGGTGCCCAGATAAAGCCCAGCTGTGAATAAATGCAAGTTCCTGTTCAGCTTTGGGCCTTCTTTTAGAGGCTCTGGGTATTTCTGACCCAGCTGCAGTATGTTAGGTTTTAGATTGCAAAAAGCCAGACCATTCATATGCAAAAGCGTCTGTGCACAGCTTGGGTGGGATTGTAAATTGGGTGGGGTGGGGTCTCAGGGAATCACCAGGGCAGAGCAAACAGCAATGGCTGACTGTCAGCCCTGGCCCAAGAGGTCCCTGGGTCTCTCTCTGTGCACTGCGCCCCCGTGCAGGAACAATGATTGCAGCAAGCACCTCTGAGAGAAATCTGCCCTCTTATTCCAGCCAAATGCCAGACAGTCCAGTTTTTCCCCGTATGAGTCTGGGTCCTCAGAGTCTCCCTCAGAACTTGAGTTCAGAGCCATTGGGAGCTTGTATCTCCCTCCCAATTGAAAAAGACAACAGTGTACTCAGTTGCCAGCCCTTTGCCAAGTGTGCCTCCATACCTCCACACTTCACTTTCACACCTCCACACCTCCTCCCAGTCTCAGTGTGCTTTTCTCTTTCCTTCTAGTTGTATAAATTCCACTCATCCAACCTTCCTATGATTCTGCATGATATACTTTTTGCCTTTTAGTTATAGTTTTGAAGATGTTGTGCGAGGCAGCAAATTCAGATGTTTACCTATGCTGCCATCTTGGTTCCTCCCATTCCACACAGCGTTTTTTTACTCACACAAATTCCTGAGTGGCTGTGGGTACTAGCTTAATTAGGGATCCCTATGATGTTGCTTTTGTGGTCTGGCAACTGGGATGGCCTGGTCTGGGTTCTTCTCCCAAGAGCTCAATCAAATCTCAAATGGAGATTACTGGCTCTTCTTCTGTCATCTGGCAGGAAAAGGAGCATAGAGCAGCATCGCTTGTCAGACCAACAAAGAGACAGGCCTTTGTAATGTCTCAACAAGATGAGCATCGTTGGTTGGCAGGGGTCCATATTTCAAGTTCATTTATACCCGTAGCAGCTCAGGTGGCTATCAATGATTTACATCAATGCACATATGTTAATCTTAAACATGGCATTGAGGCTAAGAAGAGTACGTCACTCATGCAAGTGTTTATCTTGACACAAGTCACTCTGCATCAGTTCAAATCCTTATGAGTGAGGTACACATGTTCAGGGCAGTGGGGAATCACACTTCAAGTTTCAAGGAAAGTTAATTTAAACATTTTAAAACCTTCATTATATGTGTGTGTGTGTGTGTGCATTTTTAAAGCATATTAAAACATTTCTATATTCTACTATAATATAATTATCCTTCAACCAAAACTAGAATGAAAAAAGCCAGGATCTAGAGCTCAGGTAATGGAGGAATCTCTTACCTGGGAAAAAAGCTAAGTTTCATGGATATAGGAACAATAGAAGTAAAATAAAGCAATCACACTAGGTACACTTTCTTTTCTTTAAAATAGAAGATAAAGGTAGATACAGAAACAGGGTAAACTGATGATATATTGCTTCAAGAGAGAAGATCACCATGGCCATACACATCATGAATGAGACTTAAAAACACATGTAGGGGGGAAATGGCAGTGGAATAGACAGACGTGTCCTGAGCCTTGTCCCAGAACAGAAAGAAAGAACAGCTGAGGGCTGCATGAGTGTTTGTTGGCGAGTTAAGGGTCAGCTAAACTCCAGGAGAAGGTGGGAGACTGCTGGACGGAGTTCCCCTGACAGGGCAGCCACCACTGCTGCTCAGAGCTACGGGCTCAGACACAGAGACCATGACATCTTGAAGGGGGAATGTGGATGCTATCGGAAACTTGAAAAGCTACAAAAGTGGCAACCACCAAACAGCTGCGAGCCCCAGAACACTGGTCCCCAATTGGTGCAAACATGCAGATTCAGAAGAGCTCTACACCCCACCACGGAAAGGTCATATTTCTCCTGGAATAAGGTGAGGTCTCTGGTCTCAGCAGGAGAGAGAAACGCGTGCACTGTGTGAGCTGGAGGACCAGGGAAGGTCTGTGCCTAGAAAAATTCATGGCTGTTGAGGCTGGTGTGATCCGTGAATGTGAAAAGATGTCCTCAGAGCTGCTAACAGAAGGGATCTCTAAAAAGCAATACAGGGGCCTCCGCCTCGCCTTCGGCTCCTGCCTGGACCAGAAGCCTGTGAGCGCGACTTCCCTGTCTGCAGCCATCCTGGCCCGCAGCCACCCCAGCCCGCCTGCCAAGCTGGAGTGGAGCGGGTGCAGCTTCTCCCCATCCGCAGCCAGCTCGTCCCAGAAATGGGAAGGCTACAACTAGACACCAAGCAGGGTGCCGCTGCTGCAATGTGGAGTTTAAAACTACAGCGAAACCGGACCTGCTGAAGCCACTGCCACCTGGAATGAGGGAAGCCAGACCTCCCTCTGCACTGGGGCCCAGGGAGTGGGCCAGCCCTGCTGGCAGCCATGGGAGCTGACCTGGGCCTCTGCCTCACCTTCGGCTCCTGCCTGGACGAGAAGCACGTGAGCGCGACCTCCCTACCCGAAGCCATCCTGGACTGCAGCCATCCCAGCCCGCCCGCTGAGCTGGAGAGGAGCGGGTGCAGCGTCTCCCCGTCCGCAGCCAGCTCAGCCCAGCCCCCGCACTCGCGTCCGGGCGAGGAGATGGTGTAGTGTCTCCCTGCCCGCAGCCAGCTTGGCCCAGAAATGGGAAGGCTACAACTAGTCACAAAGCAGGATGAGGCTGCTGCCATGTGGAGTTTACCAGACCTGCTGGAGATGCTGCTGCCGGGAATGAGGGAAGCCAGACCTTGATCCGCCCTGGGGCCCAAGGACTGGGCCAGCCTGCTGGCCATAGGAACCAGGGAGCTGATATGGGACCTTCGGCACCTGCCCACAACCATCCCGAGGAGCGGTCGCGTGTCTCCCGGCCTGCGGCCAGAGCTGCTGCAGTGCCTTCCCTTTGCTCCCTGGCGAGTCTTTCTGCTGCCACTGCCAGCAGCCGGCTCCAAAGCTTACGCCACTACCGCCATGTGGATTTTAATACTACAGGGGAAATTGAGACACGAGAGCCCTGTGCCTCGGGTGAGCCGTGTGCCCCAGGGGGCCATGTTCCCCGGGTGAGCCATGTCCCCCAAAGGGGCAGGATGCCCCGGGTGAACCATGTGTTCCAGGGGGCCTTGTGCCCTGGGTAAGCCATGTGTCCCAGGGGGCCCTGTGCCCTGGGTGAGCTGTGTGTCCCAGGGGGCTGTGTGCCCCGGGTGAGCCGTGTGTCCAGGGGGCCATGTGCCCCGGGTGAGCCGTGTCCCCCAAAGGGTCAGGATGTCCAGGGAGAGCTGTGTGTCCCAGGGGGCCATGTGCCGCAGGTGAGCTGGGTCCCCCATAGGGGCAGGATGTCCCGGATGAGCCGTATGTCCGAGGGGGCTGTGTTCCCCGGGTGAGCAATGTGTTCCAGGGCGCCATGTGCCCCGGGTGAGCCGAGTGTCCCAAGAGGCTCCATGCCCAGGGTGAGCCGGGTTCTCCAAAGGGGCCGATTGCCCTGGGTGAGCCGTGTGTCCCTGAGGGCAGTGTGCCCTGAGTGAGCCGTGTGTCCCAGGGGTGTCTGTGCTCCGGGTGAGCCGCGTGTCACAGGGGGCCCTGTGCCCCGAGTGAGCCCTGTGTCCCAGGGGGCCCTGTGCACTGTGTGAGCCATGTCCCCCAAAGGGGCAGGATGTCCGGGGTGAGCCGTGTGTCCCAGGGGGCCGTGTGCCCCTGGTGAAACGTGTGTCCCAGGGGTCTGTTTGACCCAGGTGAGCCTTGTGTCCCAGGGGGCCGTGTGTCCAAGGGGGCCCTGTGCCCCGGGTTAGCGGTGTGTCCCAGGGGGCCGTGTGCCCCGGGTGAGCCGTGTCCCAGGGGGCCGTGTGCCCCTGGTGAGCCGTGTGTCCCAGGGGGCCCTGTGCCCCAGGTGAGCCATGTCCCCCAAAGGGACAGGATGTCCTGAGTGAGCCGTGTGTCCCAGGGGGCCGTGTGCCCCTGGTGAAACGTGTGTCCCAGGGGTCTGTTTGACCCAGGTGAGCCTTGTGTCCCAGGGGGCCGTGTGTCCAAGGGGGCCCTGTGCCCCGGGTTAGCGGTGTGTCCCAGGGGGCCGTGTGCCCCGGGTGAGCCGTGTCCCAGGGGGCCGTGTGCCCCTGGTGAGCCGTGTGTCCCAGGGGGCCCTGTGCCCCAGGTGAGCCATGTCCCCCAAAGGGACAGGATGTCCTGAGTGAGCCGAGTGTCCCAGGGGGCCGTTTGCCCCAGGTGAGCTGTGTGTCCCAGGGGGCCGAGAGCCCCTGGTGAGCCTTGTGTCCCAGGGGGCCCTGTGCCCCAGGTGTGCTGTGTGTCCCAGGGAGCCCTTTGCCCCGGGTGAGCCATGCCCTCAAAGGGGCAGCATGTCCCAGGTGAGCCTTGTGTCCCAGGGGGCTGTGTGCCCCAGGGGAGCCGAGTGTCCCAGGGGGCCCTATGCCCTGGGTGATCCGTGTTTCCCAGGGGGCCGTGTGCCCCTGGTGAGCCTTGTACACCAGGGGGCCGTGTGCCCCTGGTGAGACATTTGTCCCAGGGGTCCGTGTGTCCCAGGGGGCCCTGTGCCCCAGGTGTGCCGAGTGTCCGAGGGGACCGTGTGCCCCGGCTGATCCGTGTGTCCCAGGTGGCCGTGTGTCCCAGGGAGCCGTGTTCCCTGGGTGAGTCATGTGTTCCAGGGGGCCGTGTGCCCCGGGTTAGCTGTTTTTCCCAGGTGCTGTGTGCCCCATGTGAATTGTGTGACTCAGGGGGCCCTTTGCCCCAGGTGAGCCGTGTCCCTCAAAGGGTCGGGATGTCCTGGGTGAGCCGTGAGTCCCGGGGGCCCTGTGCCCCAAGTGTGCCGTGTGTCCCAGGGGGCCGTGTGCCCCTGGTGAGCCATGTGTCCCAGGGGGCCTTGTGCCCCGGGTGAGCCGAGTGTCCCAGGGGGCCGTGTGCCCCATGTGAGCCATGTGTCCCAGGGGGCCTTGTGCCCTGGGTGAGCCATGTCCCCCAAAGGGTCAGGATGTCCTGGGTGAGCCGTGTGTCCCAGGGGGCCCTATGCCCTGGGTGAGCCGTGTTTCCCAGGGGGCCCTGTGCCCTGGGTGAGCCGTGTGTCCCAGTGGGCCCTGTGCCCCAGGTGTGCCATGTGACCGAGGGGACCATGTGACCTGGCTGAGCCGAGTGTCCCAGGGGGCCGTGTGCCCCATGTGAGCCATGTGTCCCAGGGGGCCCTATGCCCTGGGTGAGCTGTGTCCCCCAAAGGGGCACGATATCCCGGGTGAGCTGTGTGTCCCAGGGGGCCGTTTGCCCCGGGTGAGCCGTGTGTCCGAGGGGGCCCTGTGCCCCAGGTGAGCCATGTGCCCCAGGGGGCCCTGTTCCCCGGGTGAGCCATGTCCCCCAAAGGTTCAGGATGTCCCAGGTGAACCGTGTGTCCCAGGGGGCCGTGTGCCCCCGGTGAGCCGTGTGTCCCAGGGGTCTGTGTGTGCCTGGTGAGCCGTGTGTCCCAGGGGGCCGAGTGCCCCAGGTGAGCCAGGTCCCCCATAGGGGCAGGATGTCCCTGGTGAGCCGTGTATCCCAAGGGGCCCTGTGCCCCAAGTGTGCCGTGTGTCCCAGGGGCCATGTGCCCCGGGTGAGCCGTGTGTCCTAGGGGGCCCTGTGCCCCGGGTGAGCCGTGTCCCCCAAAGGGTCAGGATGTCCCAGGTGAGCCGTGTGTCCCAGGGGGCTGTGTGTCCAGGGTGAGCCGTGTATCCCAGGAGGCCCAGTGTACAGGGTGAGTCTTGTCCCCCAAAGGGTCAGGATGTCCTGGGTGAGCCGTGTGTCCCAGGGGGCCCTGTGCCCTGGGTGAGCCGTGTGTCCCAGGGGGCCCTGTGACCCAGGTGTGCCATGTGACTGAGGGGACCACGTGCCCCGGCTGAGCCGAGTGTCCCAGGGGGCCCTGTGCCCTGGGTGAGCCGTGTGTCCCAGCGGGCTGTGTGCCCCCGGGGAGCCGTGTGTCCCTGAGGTCCGAGTGCCCCTGGTGAGCCGTGTATCCCAGGGGGCCCTGTGCCCCAGGTGTGCCATGTGACTGAGGGGACCATGTGCCCCGGCTGAGCCGAGTGTCCCAGGGGGCCCTGTGCCCTGGGTGAGCCGTGTGTCCCAGGGGGCTGTGTGCCCCCGGGGAGCCGTGTGTCCCTGAGGTCCGAGTGCCCCTGGTGAGCCATGTATCCCAGGGGGCCCTGTGCCCCAAGTGTGCCCAGTATCCCAGGGGGCCCTGTGCCCCTGGTGAGCCCTGTGTCCAGGGGGCCGTGTTCCCCAGGGGGCCGTGTGTCCCAGGGGGCTGTGTGCCCCGGGTGAGCCGTGTGTCCCAGGGGGCCCTGTTCCCCGGGAGAGCCATGTCCCCCAAAGGGGCAGGATGTCCCGGGTGAGCCATGTGTCCCAGGGGGCCCTGTGCCCCGGTTGAGCCGTGTCCCCCAAAGGGTCAGGTTGTCTTGGGTCAGCCGTGTGTCCCAGGAGGCCCTGTGCCCCGGGTGAGCCTCGTGTCACAGTGGGCCATGTGCACCGGTGAGCCCTGTGACCCTGGGGTCCGTGTGCCCCATGTGAGCCATGTGTCCCAGGGGGCCCTGTGCCCCGGGTGAGCTGTGTCCCCCAAAGGGGCACGATATCCCTGGTGAGCTGTGTGTCCCAGGGGGCCGTTTGCCCCGGGTGAGCCGTGTGTCCGAGGGGGCCCTGTGCCCCAGGTGAGCCATGTGCCCCAGGGGGCCCTGTTCCCCGGGTGAGCCATGTCCCCCAAAGGTTCAGGATGTCCCAGGTGAACCGTGTGTCCCAGGGGGCCGTGTGCCCCCGGTGAGCCGTGTGTCCCAGGGGTCTGTGTGTGCCTGGTGAGCCGTGTGTCCCAGGGGGCCGTGTGCCCCAGGTGAGCCAGGTCCCCCATAGGGGCAGATGTCCCTGGTGAGCCGTGTATCCCAAGGGGCCCTGTGCCCCAAATGTGCCATGTGTCCCAGGGGGTCGTGTGCCCTGGGTGAGCCGTGTGTCCCAGGGGTCCGTGTGTCCCTGGTGAGCCTTGTATCCCAGGAGGCCCAGTGCACAGGGTGAGCCTTGTCCCCCAAAGGGTCAGGATGTCCCAGGTGAGCCGTGTGTCCCAGGGGTCTGTGTGCGCCTGGTGAGCCGTGTGTCCCAGGGGGCCGTGTGCCCCAGGTGAGCCGGGTCCCCCATAGGGGCAGGATGTCCCTGGTGAGCCTTGTATCCCAGGTGGCCCTGTGCCCCAAGTGTGCCGTGTGTCCCAGGGGCCATGTGCCCCGGGTGAGCCGTGTGTCCTAGGGGGCCCTGTGCCCCGGGTGAGCCGTGTAACCCAAAGGGTCAGGATGTCCCAAGTGAGCCGTGTGTCCCTGGTGGCTGTGTGTCCAGGGTGAGCCGTGTATCCCAGGAGGCCCAGTGTACAGGGTGAGTCTTGTCCCCCAAAGGGTCAGGATGTCCTGGGTGAGCCGTGTGTCCCAGGGGGCCCTGTGCCCCAGGTGAGCCATGTCTCCCAAAGTAGCAGGATGTCCTGGGTAAGCCATATGTCCCAGTGGGCCGTGTGCCCCGGTGAGCCCTGTGACCTTGGGGGCCGTGTGCCCCCTGTGAGCCCTGTGTCCCAGGGGCCCCTGTGCCCCGAGTGAGCCGTGTCCCCCAAAGGGGCAGGATATCCTGGGTGAGCTGTGTGTCCCAGGGGGCCGTTTGCCCCGGGTGAGCCGTGTGTCCCAGGGGCCCTGTGCCCCGGGTGAGCCGTGTGCCCCAGGGGGCCCTGTTCCCTGGGCGAGCCATGTCCGCCAAAGGGGCAGGATGTCCCGGGTAAGCCATGTGTCCCAGGGCGCCCTGTGCCCTACTTGAGCTGTGTGTCCCAGGGGGCCGTGTGCCCCTGTGAGCCGTGTGTCTCAGGGGCCCTGTGCCCCGGGTGAGCCGTGTGTCCCAGGGGGCCCTGTGCCCGGGTGAGTCGTGTGTTCCAAGGGGCCCTGTGCCCCGGGTGAGCTGTGTGCCCCAGGGGGCCCTGTGTCCTGGGTGAGCCGTGTGTCCTAGGGGTCTGTGTGCTCCGGGTGAGCCGTGTGTCCCAGGGGGCCGTGTGCCCCGGGTGCGCCATGTGTTCCAGGGGGCCCTGTGCCCCGTGTGAGCCATGTGTCCCAAAGGGGCAGGAAGCAGTGGGACTCAGGGGGAGGGGAGTTGAGAACCAGAGGAGTAGCGGACTCTATTCGTGTGTTACTGAGATAGTCACCATAAAACAAGCAGAATGCCAAATGAGGAGAGGATTCTATTCATGTGATCCTGAGATAGTCACCATAAAACAAGCAGATTGTCAAATGACAGCAGGGAGGGGAAGGAGACCTGGGGGGAGATAAGAGAACAACCGAAGGACTGGTATGCATGAATACAACCAAGGAACACAGAATTCTGGGGAGGGAGGGCATAAATGGGAGGTGGGAGTGGGGCAATGTTAAGATATGTACACATATAATACCTTAATTTAAAAAAATTGGGATGAAAAAAAAAGAAAGCAAAATAAGTAAGTAAGTAAATAAATAAATAAATAAAAAGCAACCCATTTTGTTCTGACACAAAAGAAAAGCCTAAAAATCTTAAAAGTGTGATTAGGTTTAAGACCCCCTAGGATTAACCCTCATCAACTGCACAGGGCGATAAGTTACACACTGAAGGCGCTGCTTAACAATTTGACAAGCTTGCTCCTGAGAAATTCGGAATTGTTTGTGTAAGGCAGCAGCATTTTGATGATGTAAAGCCTGGGAGGACTGGGCAAGAGAAAATGGGGTAGCCTCTTACATTACAGCATCAATAGCATCATTGCCTATAGCTAATGGACCAGGGACACCTGAATGAGATTGGATATGACCAAGAAAGCCGGAAAACTGTCATTCTCTAGTGATCTTTTGAAGGTTGAAAAATAAATTAAAGAGTTCCTCCATATTAGTGTTTCCTATAGTAGCCGTTTCAATTCATTTGGCCATGCTTACCACATAAGCACTATCACTATATACAGGTTAATTGGCTCCATAGCAAAATCTGTCAAGGCATAGATAAGAGCTTGTATTTCTACCCGTTGTGCTGAAAAATAAGGGGTTTGAAGGACCTTTGCACCTCTGCTGCAGTAGTATTCAGCTCTTCCAGAACTGGATCCATTTGTAAAAATGGTTAATGCCTGTGGTATAGGTTGTGACTTCATTATCTTTGGGAAGGTAAAGGTAGTAAAACTGAGAGAAATTGTAGAATCTTATTTGCTGGATAATGGTTACCAACCTGTCCGGAGAAATTAGCAAGTGCAACTTGCCAATCTGTTGATTGTTGCCAGAGCCAGTCTTGCTGTATAGCTGTAAATGGCACCACAATAAGGTCAGGGCCTCGGCCCACTAATTGGTCTGTTCGAAGGTGGGCTTGAGCTATTAGCTGGATAACCAAATCATGGAAAGGAGTTAATACCTTAGTTGGAGAATGAGCCAAACAACTGCAGAAGCTTGCCAAATGACCCCAGTGGGTGTATGTGTCATAGGAAAAATTAAAACCTGTAAAGGAAGGGAGTAATCAATTCTAGTGAGTCATGCTGAACTTAAAGCATCCTCAACTTTATGTAAGGCTGCCTTGGCTTCCTCTGTCAAGCAGCGTGGGGATGACGGAGATGAATATCCCCTTACTATTTGAAAGAAAAGGCTTAAGTCAGCAATGGTTAATTTTAAAGCAGGTCAAACCCAGTTAATATCTCCTAATAATTTTTGGAAGTCATTTAACGTAAGTAAAGTGTCATCCAAATTTGAATTTCCTGAGGTTTTATCACCTCCCCCCGTTCCCCCCGGATCAATAATGCTGCCAAGATAAGAAAAAGGAAATGTCGCCGAAACAGGTTTGGTTCAGTGGATAGAGCGTCGGCCTGCAGACTGAAAGGTCCCGGGATCGATTCCGGTGAAGGGCATGTACCTTGGTTGCGGGCACATCCCCAGTAGGGGGTGTGCAAGAGGCAACTGATCGATGATTCTCTCTCATCGATGTTTCTAACTCTCTATCCCTCTCTCTTCCTCTCTGTAAAAAAATCAATAAAATATATTTTTAAAAAAGAAAAAGGAAATGTTCTTTGAACTTCTTCAGGTGCTATGCATAATTCAGCACAATGAAGGGAATCCTGTGAATCTATGTAGATATTATTTAGATGTGTTTCGTTTTTATGAGCTAAGAGAATGTCATCAATATAATGAATAATATAAGCCTTTCCTTATAGGATGTATGGCTGTCATACAAAATCCTGACAGAAGGTGGGGCTGTTGGCCATGCCCGAGGCAATGCTTGAGCATATCTCCACCCCCATGATCCCAAACCAAGGAGTGCTGTTCTCTTGCTTCCTCCAATCCTCGCTTGTATTTGGGAGGAGAAACACATCTGGAGGGGTCTCTCCCACAGGAGCTGTAGCCCCAGGGACTAGAGGAGGCAGCGGAGGCACCGATGGTGGAGTCGGAAGCTTCTGGAAACCTCCCCCCCCCCATCTGTTTTGATTCCCCTGCCACATTCATCTACTTCCTTTCTGGAGTGAGCTCTAGGCGGCAGTCTCAAATCGGACTACAGACCAAAAGTAGAGGCAGTCATTTCCTCTGGACCTTCAGCTATTTAATGAACTCAAAGTTGTTTTCCTACCTTCCCCCATACTTTTATATTTACATTTCCTACCTCAGAAAACCATGGGCAGGTTTTACTCACAAAATCCAACAGATCAAAAAGCTGTTCATACCTCACAGGACAGCTCCTTGCTTGGAAAATAGCCTTAAGCATGGATACGTATAGATTCTTTTCCTACGATCCTGAATTTCCCATTTTACACCTAGCTATTACTAAAATGCATTCCTTACTTTCCTTTTTGCTTTCAGCATGTGCTTCACTGGAGCATCC
This sequence comes from Vespertilio murinus, assembly GCA_963924515.1. NCBI lineage: Eukaryota > Metazoa > Chordata > Mammalia > Chiroptera > Vespertilionidae > Vespertilio > Vespertilio murinus. Next base: position 84,833,473 of record OZ004708.1, on the reverse strand, counting down.
TTTCACCTGGCAAATGCAGTTCCTCACACTCAGGCCCACATTTGATGCCCCTTGGCCAAATTCAGCCCTGTGTTGGGCGCCACTTGTGCCACACCAGCACAGCCAAGGGGCCGGTGAGCTTGAGGGAGGTTGGCAAAGGATGGAGAAAAGACAGACAAAGAGAATAAGCTGGGTCTATGGGGATCTTCTGTGCCTGGCTAAGACCACAGAACAGATCCAGTAGTCAAGCTGAGCCTTTATCTATATTCAAAGGGAAACAAGGTAGTGGTCACCATAGTTACAATGTTCTTGTGAGTTTCACTTGTTTTGGCAGCACTTGCTGCACCTCATACAGCCCATTAGCTACCCAGATAGGATCTAGGGGGGGGGGTGTCATAATGTCAAGCTTAATTATGATAAGAGGGATGTGCCCTCTAAGATGGGACTTGTTTGTGGTTTTGCTAGCAGGTCAGTCTAAGGCTTAATCCTATAGCCACTCCCTACACATTGTGAATTTAGAACACAAGAAAGAGTCACATTAGTAGGGAACACACTTAATGCTTTCAAGGAGCCCTGTCCTGTATGGCTCAGTTGGTTTAGCATCATCCCATGCATAGAAAGATTGCTGGTTCTATTCCCAATCAGGGCACATTTCCAGGTTGTGGATTGGAACCCAAGTTGGAATGTGTATGGGAGACAACTGGTCAATATTTTTCTCTCATCTCTCATCTCTCTCTCTCTCTCTCTCTCTCTCTCTCTCTCTCTCTCTTTCTTTCTCTCTCCCTTCTCTCTCTCTCCCTCTGACTTTTAAAAAAGTGTATAAAAAGAAAGTTTTAAAGCAAAAACAATGAAATAGTTCAGGAAAAATCATAAAATACACTACAAAATCTTTCATCCCAATGAATAAGGAGCCTTACACATGGCAGCATACTCCAGACTTTAAGTCCACAAGTGCCAAGAAAAAACATTTTTGTACAGTAAAAAATTGTACGGCTATTATTGCTTTATCACACTTAAGGTCATCTCTAACTCTAACCATATTAGAATAATCTATCTATTAAAAGGCATATTTTCTTATAGATTCTTCTTGTAAACATGTGTCTAATAGTCATTTTTTGAAAGTGGCTATAATAGATAATTTGGACACACAGCTCAATAATAGAAAGAAAAGATATAGCCAGGAGGCCAACTATAAAACATGCTAGCATGTTGAAGTCTATATTCTCAAGAAGAGCAATAAAGGTAGTGTTCTAGAAAGTAATGATGAACAAAAACGTGAAAACTTTGGTCTCAGATTTCCCTCTACAATAAAATGATGCAAATGACCTTAATATTCAAGTATAAATTTGCCCATAAAGGTAGAATAATTCATGGCAATTCTTTCACTAAAACAATAGAAAAATTACTTAGTATTAAATATGGCATAATATATTAAATGATACTAAAGTAATTTGTGGTAACCTATGAGAGAACTGAGAATTTTCAATTGCATATAGTCCAAAAATTGGCTTTATTTGTGTCAGAACTGCTGGCTGTGAGGATTTGCACCCTGCATTCCTGGCCACTTCTTCAGCCTAGTACAGTTGGCACTTGAAGAACTTCCCTGCTAAGAAATCTTTGCAGAGCCCTTTTTATGTCCTTGTTTCTAAGACTGTAGATGAAGGGGTTCAGCATGGGTGTGACCACAGTGTACATCACCGAGGCTATTGCACTTGAGTGTGAGCTCTGGGAAACAGAAGAACTGAGGTAAACACCTAGGACTGAACCATAAAATAAGGAGACAACTGAGAGGTGAGAAGCACAGGTAGAAAATGCTTTATACTTCCCCTGAGCTGATGGGATTGCACATATGGAGGACACTATCTTAGAGTAAGAGTAAAGGATCCCAGCAAAGGGAACACCACCTAGCAGTCCAGCTGAAAAATACATTATCATGTTGTTAAGAAAGATGTCAGAACAGGCAAGTTGGAGCACCTGATTGAATTCACAGAAAAAGTGGTGTATTTCCAAGTCTGAGCAGAAGCGCAGACCCAACACCATTAAGCCTTCTAGCAAGGAATTCAAGACACTCATGATCCAGGAGAATAGAGCCAGCAGTCCGCAGAGCCGGGGGTTCATGATGACTATGTAGTGCAGGGGGTAGCAGATGGCCACATACCTGTCATAGGCCATTACAGTTAGAAGAAAGATGTCCCAACTTCCAAAGAGTAAGAAAAAATACATCTGGGTGATGCAGCCTTCATAGGTGATGGCTTTGCTCTGTGTCTGGATGTTCACCAGCATCTTTGGGACGGTGGTGCAGATGAAACAGATGTCCACCAAGGACAGGTTGGAGAGGAAGAAGTACATGGACGTATGGAGGTGGGAGTCTGAGCTGACGGCCAGGATGATGAGCAGGTTTCCCAACACAGTGACCAGGTACATGGAGAGGAAAAGCCCAAATATGAGGGGCTGCAGTTCTAGTGCCTGTGAAAGTCCCAGAAGAAGGAAGGCTGAAATTTGGGTATCGTTGCCTGGTTCCATGTGTCAGAGGTGTCTATCAGAAAATAGAAGAAATTTATAATTAAATGTCACATTAGTAAGCATTTGTACCTGAGAATCAGTGACATATTTATTTTTTAGAATCAGGAAAATTATTTCCATTGTTGCTGTGATTTGATCCTCATTATGGTATCTTCATTGTCATTTGTCATTAGAATTTCCTTTTACACCAACCTGTTCTTCAAACATAATGTATATTGCTGTTTTACTGTGGATATCTCTCATGCATTTGTGGAATATATATTGACTATGGACCATGTTCTGGGCACTGTTGAGAGTATGGGATGCTGAAAAACATAGTCTATCAACTAATGATGGAGAAAAAATAATATTAAATTAAAAAATAATAAAATAGATCCAATGGTGCAGCTGCTAAAACAAAAGGTAGATCACATTAAATGGAGAAAGTGGACACAGGGTGCTCTCTTTTATAGTGTTTAGCCAGGTCAGGCCAACAGAGGACACTTAACAGGTACCTCCTGGAAGACTAATTGGGCGAGTGAGGGAGAAGTGTTTGCCAGGCAGAAGGTGCAGCCAGTTCGAAGGCCCCGAGAAAGCAGATTGTTTAGAAAATCCGGGCTCAAAATGAGCCAGAGTGTCAAGGCAGAGCAGAATAAGAGGTAGTGTGAGAGGATATTAAGAAATAAGGTGGCATATGCTTTCCTCCTGTAACTTCAAATCATGGAGAGTTCCTTGTGCACACTATGTAAATGTTGCACTTTATTAATCTGTTTGCAAAAGCATCTTATGAATAGAAAAGAATCTCATCCTTAGTATCTCCTCCTGATAAGAGAGTCATCTTTGAATATATCAGACCAGGCACCCCTGCTCCAAGGACTGCTCTCAGTTTACAAGGTACACACACACACACACACACACACACACACACACACACACACAATGCAGAACACTATGGACTCTTCATCTGTGATATTTCCATGTCCTTCTCCCTCCCACACTATGAGGCTATGAGAAGATACAAGTCAAGGTGTACAGATCAAGTAGCTTTTCCAAATAGAATTTAGAAATAGTATTTAGATATTCTTGTAGTAAGCCTTCAATGGACAAATAAACTTTGAGATTTGTATTACTATACTTATTTTCTGATTTATAGTTAAAGAAATATAAACAATAGTTTAAATGAACATAGAGGGAGAGAGAGCAATAAAATGGATATTATGAAGACAAGAGATTTCATTAGCTAAGAGACAATGAGTAAAAATAAAAAAAATTTTTTTTTTGTACCAAGGGGCACAAATCAGGGAAGTTCTTCAAAATAGACATACAGTTAAATAGAATGGTAAAGTGTTACAACATTGGCTAAACAATCTGAAGACAGCTATAAATATTACAAGTACATATATTCTTTAAGTCATTGTTTCTCAGACTCTGCACATTTGACATTCTGGGCCAGATCATTGCCTGTGATTTCTCCTGTGCATCCTCGGACTCTGCCTACAGTTTCCATGTGACAGACAGGCACTCAGCCTCCCATCCTCTCCCTGTGCGTGTGACAGACAGAAATGATTCTGAACATTGCTGACTGTCCCTTGGGGCAACAATCCTGCCACTGGTGGGAAACCAGAATTTTAATGTAACAACCTCAGAATATTTTGTATAATTGCTATAGTAGCAATGCATTGAGAAAGTACTGCTCATGGAAGGCTTTCAACTGTGCATAACAGCCATTTCATAAAATATTATGTGCACGTAGTAATAATAAATTGGCATCACATTAGTTGACTAGAGGAAAGGTTATAACATATCATTGAGTAATAAGGAATAGTGGGCACATAGGAAAAAGAGTATACAACACATAAAGAGGATTTCTGATGGGCACAAAATGCTACTTATGCATTTGCACAAATGCATATGAGTGTATACGTATAAATAACACAAAAGATAAGTTTTTTAAAACTAAAAATTTATGGAATACACATAATCAAAGGAATGAAATAGGGTTAAGTATAGTAGTTGCAAAAGAACTGCATGAAACAAAATTAAGTGAGAATCAAAGTAATCTATATAAAGACAGTTAATAATAATTTAATAACATCTACATGGCCACTAATTCCAAGTTAAATTTCCAATAACTTTGAAATAAAATAATATTAGGGAATTGCTTTTAAAAAATATATTTTTACTTATTTCAGAGGTGAAAGAAGTGGGAGAGAGAGATAGAAACATAATGATGAGAGATAGTCATTGACTGGCTGCCCCTTGGTTGCCCAGATGGGAATCAAGACTACAACCTGGCCCTGACCAGGAATCAAACCATACCTCCTGGTTCAACCACTGAGCCATGCTGGCCTGGCTAGAATGGATTTAAATTTGGAGGAAAGCAGTATCTAAGTTATAGTTTCTTCTTATTTAAAGATATTGGATTGATTCAAATATGCTAATGAAGGTAAAGTTAATCTTAGGTAAATACAAAAGAGAATGCCTTCCAGAGGATGATCGAAGATGATGTCTGCTTTGTAAACAGAGCTAACAACAAAAGGCCAAAAAGAAGAAAAAGAAGAAGATGGAGATGTGAAACAAGTTGGCAATGTGTGTAGGGTTGTTTATTAGCACTGCATACACAGAAAAACATTCACTTTCCTTTTTGCTGAAAGAAATGATGCAAATGTGAAAATTATAAAAGAGCTGCATTTTTCATTAAGAAAAGTACAATTGTGGGGTCAATTGGGGGGAAAAGGAGACATATGTAAGATTTTAGGCAATAAAAAAAGAACAGTAAAATTTTAAAAATCAATGGAGAGAATACAATATGAATGATGACAGATTTGAGTCCACAATATTAATAAACACTCACAATTGCCCACATATGCACATATGACGGTACTCAATAGCAAACAACAAAGTGGGTGAAAGGAACCTCTAATTTTTTATTTAGAAGAATGCAGTCAAAAACAGGAATAAAGACACTGTGACCCTACTACAATAACATCAGGACTATACAATGAACTTGCAAGAGAGGAAACAAATGAAGAACCAACCCAAATTGGTTCAGATCACATGTGATGAAGTAATTGAAATGTTAAACTATTTGAAATACTCTTGTTACTTATCAAATATATTCTTTTTCTTGTGCATTGAATACCAGAGTGAAAGAAGCTTCTGTAAAATGTACGTGCTATGAACTGCTGTTGTAAGGTAATTTTTGTAAGAAATATATTGGACCTGGATCTTTCTTATCAATGGAAATATAATCAGATAGATGCCACGGCAAAAATAAAGAACTGCCCTCACGAGACTGGACATCACCTCCATACCTACTGCTCTATTTTCATACTCCCATTAGTTGCAAAACTCACTGTACACATTCTACTTTTATTTGAATCACTTTATGCCTCAGATTATAACCTCTAATTGGTCTTCTGTCAGTTAATTATCAGCAATTGGTTCACTGTTCACTTCTCCTTTTGGTATCATAAATCAGTCAATCATTAGTTAATCGGGCAAACAGGCAACCATAGGCTGGTGCCTGTTAAGAGACCTCAGGTACATGTGCTTGGCTTTGACTCTCTCTGTCCCTTTCCTATAGTATCTACTGGACCTCTGGACTCACCTGATTGGGAACTCTGAGGAGAAGGTCTCCCTAGGAAAGTCCAGCCTCCCGGGTGGGTGGTCAAGACTGAAGCTCTCGGCTCAGACAAGACAGCAGGAAGAAGGCAAGCATATGTCTCAGACAAACACGATTCCAAAAGCAGCAACAGGTCCCATCCAGCCCAAGGTCACACACGCTGAGAGACTGGAGAGGAAGAAATATTTACAGCTCCCTATGTCTGCTCATTATGTGCATTTCTTTCTTGTTATTCCAACTTCTAATCGCCTGATTTCCCTGTGGGTCTGGACAGAAGGGAATGTCTTTCTGGAGTTGCTTTGTTCCCAAAAGGGCAGCTTAGAATGAAAATGAGTCCAGTTTTTACTGGTTCTTCCTTATAGCATTTGTTGGGTTTCAGAGAACAAACATCCCAGCACCTTATGTCAACCCTGATTTAATTTTTTTCCAAATTTAAGGCTGAGGATGTAGTATGCATTAGAAAACTTGAATCTCCAAATATCAACTTGTGGTAGGGATACAGGCTCTGATATCTACAGAAAATTGCTGTTTTTATTTTCAACAAGGGGGAGAACTAAGTCCCTTTGTTATAAATTTTGTATGTTACACACTGGACTTCATGACACATTAGCCAAAAGAATTTGGCATTTCTACTTATATCAAGGTTAAGAGCTGTCATTTAGTCCCTCACTGTGAAATACTTGTTAGTTGTAAGAAACATATTTAGGTTATTTTACACTTTAAGCTAAGCTTGGAATAGGAAAGCAAATAGACTCTTCCCTGTAGCCTTTCAACAGAATCCTAGTCCTGCAAACATATTGATATTAGTGCCCTCCCCTCCCGGGACCCATTTCCTGTGATGACCTCATGAATTTTAAGAGCATGAATGTGTTTGTTTTAAATCTCTCAGGTGGTAATTTTACATTAGCATTAAAAAGTGAATACACATTTATCCAATGAAATTTCTTCAGGAAACTGAGATCAAGTGTCTCAATTCATTCATATAATAAACAATATAAACTTAGGAACATGGACAGATCTAGAGGCAGAGAAGCATTGATCAGACTTACAGACCTCAGAGGGAAGCTAGGGGAGGGTGGGCAAAAGATCAACTAAAGGACTTGTATGAATGAATATAAGCCTAACCAATGGACATGAACACCAACGTTGGGGGGGTGAGGACATGAATAAGGGGGTGGTTTGAGGAGTAAAAAGTGTGAGTAGCAGTCACGTTGTGAACTCTTAGGTAGCCACTGGAATAAATATATCAATTACTCAAGCTAACAATCATCTCTCTCTTTTTTTAAAGAGTGACTTTCATATATAGATTTCAGAGAGGAAGGGAGAGGAGAGAGAGATAGAAACATCAAGGATGAGAGAGAATCATTGATTGTCTGCCTCCTCCTGCATGGCCCCTACTGGAGATCAAGCCCACAAACTGGGCATGTGCCCTTGAGGAGAATCAAACATGGGATCCTTCAATCCACACTATTCACTAAGCCAAACTGGTTAGGGCCAAACAATAGTCTCTTGAGCAGGAGATGCTCTTTGGGTACTGTTGGGGGAATAGCATGTAGGAGGTGTGGACTAGGACCTGAAAGATCAGGGTAGAAGTGAATGCACTTGCCCAAGTGGGAAATAATGGGGCAGGTCCAGAGTGAGGGACATGGAAGAGGGGGGGATGGGGTGGATTCTGAATGGATTTTTAAAGTAGAGCTCTCAGAGTTTGCTGATGTGAGGGACAGAGACAGAGAGAGACATGGACGACTCCAGTATTTTGACCTGAGCATCTGAGCCATTAGGAAGGATATTGAGGACCAGGGAAAGAAGGGTTCAAGGTGCACATGGGTCTACAGTGGCCTCCTTCACAGCCAAGGCATGGTCCTGATGTGAGACATCTAGCAATATAGGTATCATGAGGAACAGAAGAAGCTCAAAACCAAGTACCTCCTCCTGAGGCCGTTGAAGTCCGCACCCCAGTTCTCCCCTTAGCTCTGTTCTCTTCCTTTCAGTCTTGTTTCCAAAATTCTGATTTCTGGAGACTCACACCATGTGCTTTTGATTCCTTTGTCCTAAACTCATATGACTTGACCATCCCAAAAGCTTTATGTAGAAAATTATAGAAGAAGCAGGGAGGGATGTTCCCCCGACTCTGGCAGGTAGGGCTATAGCCAGAAGTCCAACAGCATCTCCAGGGCATCCAGTAAAAGACTGCCATCCTCCCAGTCCAGGCCAGACCAGCTGCATTCCAGAACAACCTTTCTTTGGGGCCCTCCAGTGCCTGCCACAACCATGGCTCCATGTGCCCTGTGCCCTGCCTCCCCAGCCCTTCAACTCATTTCCTCCTAGGAGCTCTGACTGGAGGATTTGGTTTATTCTACACTCATCACCAAGCTCTGCCACTCCCAGGACCTCATTCCCAGTGACCATCATAGTCCTGGCTCATTGTACTATGTCACAAATAGCCCTGGCAGGGCCTGTGTGTGGTTAGAGTCACAGGGTAGGAATACAACCATCTCTGGTACTTCTCCCGTCCTGCTCTCCACCACTAGGCATCTCTGGTTAATCACCTGCCTCTCCATGTCAAGGCTTCAGATGCATCTTAATTGTTTGTCCTGAACTGAGCACTTACCATCTTACATATGGGGGAGACAAAGTGTCCACCACTTAGAAGCTTGTACTATAGAGAACTTTCTGGGCCTTAATAAAGCACACATCCATCTCCTGATGATCTATGAAAAGGCTCTCATGTTCTTGTTTTATAGATAGGGAGGCTGCAAAACACAGGTGAGGTTGCTCACTCCGGACCACACTGCCAGACAGTGGCAGGGTTAAAAATTGACTTCTGACCACTCTGGTCATGAGAGCCATAGACAAGGTTCCAGTTTTCATTCTGTCCAGAGGAGAGAGACAGGAAATAGCAAATGAGCAAGAACCTAAAAATCAATGACAAATGCAATGAAGATCTCGAGAGGGTGGATGGAGGAATGGGTGCTTGGTATGTGAGTGAATGATTCACTCAGACTCATAACCTAGAAAAGCTGTCATACTCCTGTTCACAATTTATTACAAGGAAAGAATACAGATTACAACCAGCAAAGGACAAGGTACATGGATGGAATCAGGGGATACTATGCACGAGCTTCCTAGTGTCCCCTCCCAGTGCAGTCCCAGCTCTCATTTCTCTCAGCAATGGTGTAGGACAACATGCACTGAGTATTCCCAATCAGGGACACTCACCTGAGTCTTGGTGTCCAGGATTTGTACTGGGAGTTGGTCACATGGACTTAGTTGACCAATCATGTGGCTGACCTCCATCTCATCAGAGGACAAGCTTAATAGTTCACAGTGGTCCAAGGTCTCCACCATGAATCACACTGTGAACATGACTATCTGGAATAGTCTAAGGTCTGAAGTGTACAGACATTCGTATCAGAAAGGACACAACAGGGCCTTAAAATGACCTCCCAGGAGCAAGACAAGAGCATCATGCAGACATGTCTTCTGTTGGAAGGTGTAGGATTGAAGCGCCCCAAACCCTCTAAGTTAACTCTTTACTGCACAGGACTAAGTAGTATACCAGGAATGTATGTTTAAAGAGTTCATGTTGAGACTTGAACCAAGTTGGCAGCCTAGGTAGTCTCCTAAGCTGCTGCCTCATCAACAATTAAAAAACAACAACAACAACAACTAAAATCGAAAAGAATTTCATCAAAACCACAGAAAAGCTGGCGGAGTGGGATTTCTACAACTATAAAGGAGAAGTGCTGCTGCCGCCATGTGGAGTTTAGATCCAGAGCGGATCCACTGCTGCCACCTGTGAGGGAAGCCCACCAAGAGCTGAGCCTTCCCCACCCCGGGCCCAGGGAGCAGGCCGCCTCAGAGCCTAGCCATGCCCACAGACTTCCCGGCCCACCCACCGTGCTAACAAGGGAGCCAGCGCCAGGCCGTGACTGCGCCTTCTGCTTGCAGCCAGACTGAGCTGTGGCCCATCTGTCCCCCTGCCACCGGGCCTGGACTGAGCCTCTGCTGAGCCCCCGAGAGCCAGCGCCAAGGTGGAGCAGACCTACTAGTGGAGCATGATGGAGGACCAAGGGGTTGTACCCAGAACACTCTTTGCAGCCTAGAACTCTAAACACCTAAACCCGGGGGACTCTGAAAGCCTGAAAGTGTGAAATGAGAGCGGCGGAGGTTACTATTGCGGAGTAGGCCGGAGTCTCCCTGTTCTTCCCCCTCGTAGTCCTCCTGCTCACCAGCAGCAGCGGGCCAGGGACCTGGGGGATCCAGGATAAGAAAGTATCAATCGATGGACCTGGAGGAGCCGTGTGACCCGGAGGAGAGGTATGACCCAGGGGAGCCGTGTGACCTGGAGTGGTGGTGTGATCCAGAGGAGGAGCAGATTCTATTCGTGTGGTCCTGAGAAATTTTGACAGTCTGCAGCCATTTGCCACAGAACACTTTGTTGTATTTCCCTACAAAAAAAAAAAAATGGGAGAGAGTGTCCCACTTGAAATTCAAATATGGGAAAAAGAAGAAGAAGACAAAAAAATCTGAGGAATAGAATAAACTGGTGAATATAATAGAATCAGGGACAAAGAAAGGGAGTGGACTGATAATTATTAGGGGGATAAGGGAGTAGGGTGCAGTATGAGACTGGATTAAAATTGTATAACCGATAGATGAAGACAATGGGGAAAAGGGGGTAAGGGCAGAGGGTGGGATGGGAACTGGGTGATAGGGAGCTTTGGGGGAGATAAAGGAGAAACAATTGTAATAATCATAGCAATAAAGATTTATTTAATAAAAATAAAGAGTTCATGTTAAAGGTATAGCTGGAAGGAAGTGGGTGTTTCCTTGATCCGGACTTTGAATAAGACTGTAGCTCCAACCAACACCTGGACAGAAGCCTGTGAAAGACTGAAGGAGGAGCCATGCAGATGTCAGAGGGGAGAGAGTTCCAGGCAGAGGCAATGTCAGGTGCAAAGGTTCTGAGGTGGGTCTAAGCTTCTAAGAAGAAAAGGAAGGGCAAGACAAGATCAAGAAAGAAGGTGATATCAGAAGTGCCATTCAGAATAAAGTTAGAATGCCTTATGGACCGGATCACTCCCATGAGGGGCCTGAACAACTGAGCTGGTGCTATAACCATACAATAAGAAGAGGGAAATCAGTGGTCAGACTACACGACAGCTCCCATGATTTCTACCTCCTGGAATCCATGTGTAATGCCCTCTTGAGTGCTGACAGGCCTCATGACTCACTTCTACCATCAGAGGAAGACAAAGGTGGTGAGATGGCACTTATAAAATTTGGTTACAAAGATTGAGATTTCCATCTTGCTCCCAACACTCTCTCCCTCTCTCTTTTTTTCTCCCCTCCCTTTTCCTCACCTCTCCTTTTTCTTCAGACTCTCTGTCTCTCTCTGTCCCTTGTTCTGGTGAAACCAGCTGTCACATTGTGAGCTGCCCTCTGGAGAGACCCATGTGGTGAGGAACTGAGAGCTGCCTACTGAACAGCCAGTGAGGAAATGAGTCCTTCCAAAAACACCTGAGTAGAATTGGGAATGGATCCTTCCATCATCAAGCCCTCAGCTAACACTGTGGCCCATTAGAGACCCTGAAGCAAAGAACCCAGAGGAGCCATACCTCATTCCTGACCCACAAAAACTCTGAGATAATAAGTATTTTGCTGTCACTTTAAGCCCTTATATTTGGGGCAATTTGTTGCAAAGCTATAAATCACTAACAAAACAGATTTGGCCAGAGATTAGGAGGTGAACTGGAGGTATAGTGTTTGCTAGTTTGAAATAAAACTGTAATTAAAAAAACACAGATAAAAATAAATTAAAAATAAAAATAAAACTATAATAGATGTAATAGACATCTGCATTGGGCTGGCTTTGCCTGACTGCACAGTTTGAGACAAGGATTGAGTACAGGCATTTTATTAGAAAGGGATCTTAGAAAGCATGAATAGAGAAGAAGAATCATGAGATACTGAGGTGTAGATAGCAAATAATGAGGGTTTGAATGAGCACAATTCTATGGTGGGCAACTGGGGTTCAATCCCGCCAGGAACCTCGTTGAGGAGTGAGGGACCTGGGGTACTGATCCACCAAAAGTGATGGAGAGTCTTTCCCATGGATGCTAGCTCTATTGATTCTGACCTGGGACCGCATGGGCCATAGAAAGCCCCAGGCAGAGTATCTCAGGTGTTCACCAGAGCAGGAATTATGGTCAGAAGAATGAGAAGCAAATGCCGATTGTTCCTGGGCCTCTGTTCTACAATGTCTCAGTATCTTGCTAACTGAGACAAACTCCATCTTTATTTAACATCTTGCTATTTTGATCCTCGTGAATGTTTTGCATTAATTTTCATTTTGTTAAAATACTGCATTCAAATAATAGTCATTTGCACCATTGAGTGCTTTTGTGCCCCCTTAGATTTTGCTCCTGTGGCCAGTGCCTTACTTTTCTCCATAGTCCCAATTCAGGGTAGGGTTTCACGAATGAGGGCATCAGTACACACCAGAGAGGACTCAAGTGTCAGCTGCCTCATCTGAGTCTGGATGGGCTTAGTTCTGCTCTAGTAACAAGCAAACCTCAAATCTAAGGGCTTGAAAGCATCAGGGATTTTCCTGCCTACCTGGCTACTGTCTGGGAAAATGTACTTAGTGCCATTAAATATATTCACATGCAACTATCATAACCATTTTTCTAGAACTTTTTCATCTTCACAACCTGGAATGTGGTCCCTATTCTCCTCTCTCATGACATGGCATCCACAATTCTACTTTTTGGTCTCTATGAATGTGAATACTCTACGGATCTCATAAAATTGAAGTCATATGGGATTTGTCCTTTTATGACTGATGAATTTCACTAAACCTAATGTTTTTAATTAGGCAGTAGCATGTGTGAGAACTTCCTTCTTTCCATTACAAAATTTTTAAAAATATATATTTTATTGATATTTTACAGAGAGAAAGAAAGAGGGATAGAGAGTTAGAAACATCAAAGAGAGAGAAACATCGATCAGCTGCCTCTTGCACACCCCCTACTGGGGATGTGCCCACAACCATGGTAGATGACCCTGATCAAAATCCAACCTGGGACCTTTCAGTCTTCAGGCCCATGCTCTATCCACTGAGCCAAACCGGTTTCGGCCTTCTATTACAAAATTTAAGTGGTAAAAACACATAATAAAATCTTCATTGTAACCATTTTCAGTGTGCAGTTCAGTAGTGTTAAGTACATTCACACTGTTGTACAAATATCCCCCTAAACCTTTTTGCATTTTCCAAAAAATTGAAACTCTGCACCCACGAAACACTAACTCCTGAATTCCTCTCCTCCCACACATGGAAATAACCATTCTATTTTCTGTTTCTATGAATTTGGAAGCTTTTTTTGGTAAATATTTTTTTATTGATTTCAGAGAAAAGAGAGAGAGGGAAACATCAATGATGAGAGAGAATCATAGATTGGTTGTCTCCTGCACTCACCCTACTGAGGATTGAGCACACGGTTTGGATATGTTCCTAGAGCAGAAATTGAACCATGATCTCCTGGTTTATAAATATATCCTCAGTCACTTAGACAGGTGTGCTTGGCTGAATGTGACTACTTTAGATATGTCATATAAGTGAAGCCATGCAGTAGTTGTCTTTTTGTGACTGGCATCTCTCACTAAGCATAAGGTCAGCAACTTCCTCCTCTTTCAAATACCCATTTCTCTGTTGTATGTGCAATTCAAATGTCATCTCCTTCTGTCAGGACCTTGACATCCCACAAATACAAGTATCAGATTGGAAATTGTTATGAATATGTTAAGAGCAGCTCAATAAGAAGAAAAGCCAAAAATGATAGTTATAATAAAAAGAAAGAACAGCTTTATAGCTCTGTTAATCAGTGAGTTAAGTCCCAGGACTCGTGATATCTGGAAGGAAAAAGTTATAATTCTTTTTTTTCTTTATTCAATAAGAAAAAAATGTGTGCTTATCCCCCTATTGCTCCCCACCATCCCACTCATGCCCTAATACCACCCCCCCCCCACCATGCCACGTTGTCTGAGTCTGTTGCTTAAGCTTATTTGGATGCATACAAGTCCTTTGGTTGATCTCTCCCCCCTAGCCCCTACCCTCCCATACCTTCCCTCTAAGGTCTAGTTCTTTTCAGCCTAGAAATGGTAAGTGGGATTCAAGTGGCAGAGTGGGGATATTTATATTTGGAGGGGCTTGACCCTCACGTGTAGGATTTCCACATCTGCTCATTAAATATGTATTTACTCTCATTTTCATCTCTAAGATCACTCAGCTGTTGAGGGCTGATGTAAAATAAAACTTAGGTGAATTAAAATTCACACAAATGGTAGACTCTATGCAGAGATGGCCCCATTTCTTTATCTGCTTTCACGTTTTTGGCAACATGATTGTGAGTTCCAGAGGAGTAGACTTTATCTCCACCTTTGAATCTGGGCTGGACCTAGGATATTTTACTTGTTTGGCCAATAAAATACTGTGGAAGTGATAGTGTGGTTTACCAGGCCTTGGTGCATTTCCACTGTTCTCACTCAAAACCCCGGATCAGACATGTGAACAAACCCGGCGGCCTTCCAGAGAAGGAGAGGACATGGGGACAGAGCTCATTTATTGCAGCCAAGCCCTGCCTAGATCAGTCACCATAGCTGAGCCCCCAATACATTAGAAAGGACAGGAGAGACACCTCAGCTGATCCATAGCTGACTGCAGACTCATGAGGAGACCAGCAGAGATCAGACCACATCCGCATACACAAGCCCATTGGAAAATAAAGGAATAATATTATACCATTTGCTTTTAGGATAGCTTGCTGTATAGCAATAGTGAATTGGTAGTATAATTAAAGCAAAAAGAACTCAGGAATATGATAATAATCTACTACTTCTTTGGCATTTGCACTGATATTTGAGGACAGCACTCACAATCATACTGTAATTACAATGCATGTTAGATAACTATAAAATTGACTCCATTGAGGTTCTCTTCTAGGTAGTCAAGATGGGATGGAAGGTAACGCATGTTTGTGCAAGAAAATCTGCACATAACAGGGCAGGATTAATCCTTTGATCATAAAGATTTTACTTATTGCCCTTGCCAGTTTGGCTCATTATATAGAGCATAGTCCTGAGAACAGAGGGTTCAGGTTCAATTCCAGTCAAGGAATGCTCATGAGTCAAGGAATGCTCATGTTTCAGGCTCAATTCCCAGTAGGGGAGTACAGGAGTCAGTCAATTAATGATTCTCTCTAATTATTGGTCTCTCTCTCTCTCTCTCTCTTTCTCTCTCTCTCTTTCTCTCTCTCTCTCTCTTTCTCTCTCTCCCTTCCTCTCTGAAACAAGTAATATATATATATATATATATATATATATATATATACACACATATCGATAGATAGATATAGATATAGATATAGACATATAATATAGATAGATAGATATAGATATATAGATATATAGATATATAGATAGATAGATAGATAGATATAGATAGATATAGATAGATATAGATAGATATAGATAGATATAGATAGATATAGATAGATATAGATAGATATATAGATATATAATTTTTATTTTATTTTTAAGATTGAAGATATTCGTGAGTGTAAAGATACTTACTGTGTGATAGTGAGATTGTTCACTTACGTTCCCTCTGGTGGATTTGAAAAATTTAGAAAAAGGGAGAGAGTGAAATTAGAACACTAGAAAGAGTCACATTAGTAGGGAGGACATTTAAAGCTTTCAAGGAGCCCTGGCCTGTATGGCTCAGTTGGTTGAGCATTACCCCCTGCACAGAAAGGTTGGTGGTTCTATTCCCAGTCAGGGCACATTTCCTAGTGGTGGATTGGATCCCTGATTTTAATGTGTATGGGAGACAACTGATCAATATTTCTGTTTCATATGGATATTTCTCTCTTCTTATCTCACTATCCTTCTCAGTTTCAAAAAATTATATAAAAAGAAAGTTTTATAGCAAAAACAGTGAGATAGTTCAGAAAAAATAATAAAATATTCTACTTAAACTTTCACTCCAATGAATAAAGCACCTTACACATGGACAGTATCTTTCACACTTTATTAAGTACACAAATGCCATGAAAACTGTTTTGTATAGTAAAATACTGTACCGCTATTATAGCTTCATAACCTTCAAGGTCATCTCTGACTCTAACCATATTAAGAGTGTATTTCATTGTAGAGTCTTCTTGGAAACAAGTGTCTGATAGTCAATTTTTGCCAGTGGCTATGGTAGGCGTGTGGACACACAGATTAATAATAGAATGAAAAGATAAAACCAGGAGACCAGCTATAAAGCATACTAGCATCTTAAGGTCTATATTATCAAGAAGAATGGTAAAAGTAGTAGTGTAGAAAATAATGATGAACAAGTACGTGAAAACTATGGCCTAAGATTTCATTCTACAATAAAATTATGCAAATTACTTAATATTCAAGTATAATTTTATCCATAAAGGTAGTATAATTTAGAGCAATTCTTTCAATAAAACAATAGAAAAATTACTTGTTTCGAAACCAGTTTGGTTCAGTGGATAATGTGTCTGCCTATGGACTCAAGGGTCCCAAGTTCGATTCTGGTCAAGGGCATGTACCTTAGTTGCGGGCACATCCCCAGTAGTGGGTGTGCAACAGGCAGCTGATCAATGATTCTCTCTCATCGATGTTTTTAACTCTCTATCCTTCTCTCTTCCTCTTTGTAAAAAATCAATAATATATATTTTTTTAAAAAAGAAAGGAGTAATAATTTTTTAAAAAAAGAAAAATTACTTGTAATTATATATGGCATAAGATAACAAATAATGCTAATGTAATTCATGTTAACCTATGAGCTAACTGAAAATTTCCAATTACATCTAATCCAAAGATTGGTTTTAGTTGTGTCAGAACTTCTGGCTGTGAGGATTTACACTCTGAATTCCTGGGCAATTCTTCAGCCTAGTAGAGATGGTTCTTGAAGAATTTACCTACCAAGGAATCTTTCCAGGACCCCTTTTATTTCCTTGTTCCTGAGACTGTAAATGAAGGGGTTCAGCATGGGTGTGACCACAGTGTACATCACTGAGGCTGTTGCACTTGAGTGTGAGCTCTGGGAAACAGCAGAGCTGAGGTAAACACCTAGGACTGTACCATAAAATAAGGAGACAACTGAGAGGTGAGAGGCACAGGTAGAAAATGCCTTATACTTCCCCTGCGCTGATGAAATTCCATGTATGGAGGAAAGTATCTTATAGTAAGAGTAAAGGATCCCAGAAAGGGGACCAACACATAGCAGCACAGCTGAAGAATACATGAGAATATTGTTAAGAAAATTGTCAGAACAGGCAAGTTGGAGCACCTGATTAAGTTCACAGAAAAAGTGGGGGATTTCCAAGTCTGAGCAGAAGGACAGCCTCAATACCATTAAGCTATGTAACAAGGATACCATGGCACTCATGATCCAAGACAGCAGAGCCAGCAGTCCACAGAGCCGGGGGTTCATGATGACCATGTAGTGCAGCGGGTGGCAGATGGCCACAAACCGGTCATAGGCCATCACGGTCAGGAGGCAGTTGTCCAACACTGCAAAGAGTATGAAAAAATACATCTGTGTGATGCAGCCTTCATAGGTGATGACTTTGCTCTGTGTCTGGATATTCCACAGCATCTTGGGGACGGTGGTGGAGGTGAAACAGATGTCTACCAAGGACAGGTTGGAGAGGAAGAAGTACATGGGCGTGTGGAGGTGGGAGTCTGAACTGACAGCCAGAATGATGAGCAGGTTTCCCAACCCAGTGATCAGGTACATGGAGAGGAAAAGCCCAAATATGAGGGGCTGTAGTTCCAGTGCCTGTGAAAGTCCCAGAAGAAGGAATGCTGAAATTTGGGTATCATTGCCTGGTTCCATGTGTCAGAGGTGTCTATCAGAAAATAGAAGAAATTTATAACAAAGTGTCACATTAGCAAGTATTTGTATCTGAGAACGAATGACATATTTATGTTTTAGAATCAGGAAAATCATTTCCATTTTTGCTGTGATTTGGTACTCATAATGGAATCATCATTGTCATTTGTCATTAGAATTTCTATTTCCATCAACCTATTCTTCAAACATAATACATATTGCTGTTTTATTATGGATATCTCACATGCATTTGTGGAATATATATTGACTAGAGACCATGTTCTGGTCACTTTTCAGAGAATGGGATGCTGAAAATAGTCTCTATAAACAAATGATGAAGAAAAAATGCTATCAAATTAAAAAATAATAAGGATCCAATGGTGCAGCTGCTAAAACAAAAAGTAAATCACATTAAGTGGAGAAAGTGAATACAGGGTGCTATCTTTTATAGTGTTTAGCCGGGTCAGGCCAACAGAGGACACTTAACAGGTACCTCCTGGAACACTAAGTGGGCTACTGAGGGGGGAGTGTTTACCAGGCAGATAGTGCAACTAGTGCAAAGGCCCCGAGGAAGGAGATTGTTTACAAAATCCGGGATCAAAATGAGCCAGAGTGTCAAGGGCAATGAGCATGGCAGAGCAGGATCAGAGGTGGTGTGAGAGGATATTAAGAAACAAGGTGGCCTGAATTTTTCTCTTGGAACTTCAATTCACGGAGACTTCCTTGTGCACACTATGTAAATGTTGTACTTTATTAATCCAGTTGCAAAAGCATCTTGTTAGTGCACACACATACACATACACACAAAAACAAACACACACACACACACACACACACACACACACACACACACACAATGCAGAACACCATGGACTCTTCATCTGTGTTATTTCCATCTGTGTTATGTCCTTCTCCCTCCCACACTATGCAGGCTATGAGAAGATACAAGTCAAGGTGTACAGATCAAGGAGCTTTTCCAAAAAGAATTTGGAAAAAGTATTTAGATATTTTTGTAGTAAGACCCTTGGACAAATAAGCTTTGGGATTCATATTGCTATGCACATTTCTGACCTATAGTTAAAAAAATATAAGCAATAGTTTAAATTAATACAGAGGTAGAAAGAGCAATGACATGGATATTAAGAAGGAGAAAGATTAAAATTAGCTCAGGTAGTCCCTGAGAGGCAATGAGTAAGAAAAATTTTCTTTGGCCTCTGGATCATTTTCAACCTTAATTACACATCCTTTAAAGTCAAGCAAAATCAATACGGAGAAAAATTAATTTGACTAAAATATAAAGGCAGATACTATGGACCCAGAGAGTAGGGGGAGAGCGCTAGTGCTTGGAGATGGGAATGACCAGGGAGAGGTCAATGGAGGATATAGGAGACCTGTGACATACTTTAAACAATAAACAACTATATAAAAATAATGAAATATCATATATCATATATCTTTATAAATGTAAGATTAAATACCCAATGAAAACTAACCAAAAAATTAACCAATAACTCCCAAAAGGAAACATATAAAAGCAACACTGGTTGGATATTTTTAAAAATATATATTTTATTGATTTTTCACAGAGACGAAGGGAGAGGGATAGAGAACTAGAAACATCGATGAGAGAGATACATTGACCAGCTGCCTCATGCACACCCCCCACTGGGGATGTGCCTGCAACCAATGTACATGCCCTTGACCGGAATTGAACCCGGGACCTTTCAGTCCGGAGATCGAAGCTCTAGCCACTGAGCCAAACCGGTTTCAGCCGGTTGGATATTTTTAATGCCAAGCAATAGAAGACTCGTTTTTCCTATGACTCTTCTATATTTATTTGACCAATAAGTTTTTATATGGCTGATGATAGATGAGAGAAGCCCTTTCTCACTTTTCTTATGTGGCATTTCTTCTTTTCTTGGACTTTGGGTTTTGAACTTATGCTTTTACAAATCAATGGGCATATTCTAATGCTGGTTGTGGTCTTCATCCAACATGCAAAGGCCTTGCAGGACATGAATAGTTAGTCCTGTACACGCCATAACAATTCATCATTCTACACTGAGTAACTTTCTTCATATGATTAAAGCCTGATCACATTGTCCTGCAAGCATCCATTTCCTTATACTCTGTCTTCACCAACACAGTGCCAGGTCCACACAAGCAGGGCTTCTTCCCCTGTTCTGTTCACCTTTGTATTTTCACAAATGTGTGCGAACATATGTGCACTTATATAGGCAAACCTTTTAGCAAAAGTGAAGATATAAAATGAAAGGCATGACAGAGAGAATGAATCCTGGTTAAATAGAGTGAATTGTAAGCAACTGTATTAAAGAAAACTGAGTGGAGCATCAAAAACTAACCAAAACAAGATGTAATGAATAGCAATAATTTAAGGTTTCAAACACAAATTATTAGTCAAATTGACAGTGGCATAGACATAGAAGGCAATCTATGTTTCTAGAAATTGTGACAAAGAGCTGATGCTCCATTGTTATTTATTGAGTCCATCAGGAATTAGCTGTAATTTATAAGTACATTGAACACATGTTAAGGTTGCCTTTCAGTATTTGGAAACACTGAATTGTTAGAGAAAACCTGGGAAAATACCAACCTAGAAGAAAATGACATTATTCGTCTACCTCGGTCACATCATAAAAAATCAGAAGGATTGCATACTCACTGTTGAGTGTAACCAGTTCAGGTGAAATGATAGAAAACTGCATATTAATACATGTGGGTAGGCGAAACCATTGTAATTAAGTCAGGAGACCTAGAAACAATGAAATAGACATATTTAACTAAATAAAAAATAAAACATATTTATGGCCAAAATATTCCCCAAAGTCAACTGAGAAATAATCATTTATATTTATATTAATATTTAATTCCATAGAATTAATTGGGTTATTACTGGTTAACAAAATTACATAGTATTCAGGTGTACATTTCTATAATGTATCATATGTATATATGTTCATCGTTTCTAGTCAAGTCTCCTCCCATCATTGTTTATCTCCCTGTTTACCTCCCCTTCCATAATAATGTTTAGAATTCATTTAAAAGGCTGATAACGAAAGAATAATACGCATATAAAACAACATTCAAATTAACGAGACAATCAAATATATGAATCTTTAATCAAACTCAGAAAAAGTTCAGAAAAAAAAATAAAAATTCACATCTCTCAGCCTAGGGCAAATTTAAAAGGTATCCCATTGACTAGGATTGGAACTTGTACCAGTAAACAGGTTGCAAGGGGGTACTCTGTTTTCCATTCTGACAGAACGGTAAAGTGTTACAACATTGGCAAATGAATCTGAATACAGCTATAAATATTATAAAAACATATATTCCTTAAGGCATTGTTTCTCAGCCTCTGCACTATTGACATTCTGGGCCAGATCATTGCCTGTGGTCTCTCCTGTGCATCCCAGGACTCTACCTACACTTTCCATGTGACAGACAGACACTCACCACCCGTCCTCTCCCTGTGCGTGTAAGAGACAGAAATGTCTCTGAACATTGGTGACTGTCCCTTAAGGGAACAATACTGCCCCTGATGAAGAACCAGAATTGTAATGTAACAACCTCAGAATATTTTGTATAATTGTGATACTAACAATGCATTGAGAATATATTGCTTATGGAAGACTTTCAAGTGTACATAACAGCCATTTCATAAAATATTATGTGCACATAGTAATAATGAATGGGCATCACTTTAGTTGACTAGAGGAAAGGTTATAAGGTATTGAGTAAAGAGGAAGAGTGGACACATAGAAAACAGTATACAACACATAAAGAGGATTTCTGATGGACACAGGACGCTACTGATACATCTATAGAAATGCATATGAGTGTATATGTATGCATAATGCAGAAGAGAAGTTTTTTTAAAACTAAGAATTTATGGAATACAGATTATCAAAGGAATGAAATTGGGTTAAGTATAGTAGTTACAAAAGAACTGCATGAAACAAAATTAAGTGAGAATCAAATTAATCTATATAAACACAGTTAATAAAAATAACTTAATAACATCTATATGGCCACTAATTCCAAATTAAATTTCCAAAAACTTTGAAATAAAAGAATATTATAGAATGGCTTTTTAAAAATATATTTTTTATTTATTTCTGAGCTGAAAGAAGAGGGAGAGAGAGATAGCCACATCAATGATGAGAGATAATCATTGACTGGCTGCCTCATGCAGACCTAACAATGGGGACCAAGCCTATAACACGGACCCTAACCAGGAATCAAACCATGACCTCCTGGTTCAAGCCACTGAGCAATGCTGGCCAGGCTAGAATGGAGTTAAATTTGGAAGAAAGCAGGATCTAAGTTATAGTTTCTTCTTATTTAAAGATATTGGATTCAAATATGATAATGAAGGTAAACTTAATCTGTAGTAAATACAAAAGAGAATGCCTTCCAGAGGATGGTAGAAGATGATGTCTGCTTTGTAAACAGAGCTGACAACAAAAGGCCAAAAAGAAGAAAAAGGAGAAGATGGAGATGTGAAACAAGTTGTCAGTGTGTGTAGGATTGTTTATTAGCACTGCATACACAGAAGAATATTCACTTTCCTTTTTGCTGAAAGAAGTGATGCACAAGTGAAAAGTAAAAAAGTAAAAGCTGAATGTTTTCATTAAGCAAAGTAAAATTGTTGTGTCAATTGGAGAAAAAAGAAACATATGTAAAACTTTAGGCAATAAAAAAAGAACAGTAAAATTTTAAAAATCAAAGGAGAGAATACAATATGACTGATGACAGATTTGAGCCCACACTATTAATAAACATTCACAATGCCCACATATATACACATGAAAGTAGTCAATAACAAACAACAAAGTGGGGGAAAGAAACCTCCAATTCCTTATTTAGGATGCAATAAAAAATAGGAGTAAAAACACTCTACTCCCACTGCACTAACATCAGGACTTTACAGACGACTTACAAGAGAGAAAACAAATGAATTACTAACACACAAATATATTCAGATCGCAGGTGATGAAGTAATTGAAAAGTTAAACTATTTAGCATACCTCTTGTTAATTATCAAATATATTATTTTTCATGTGAACTGATTACCAGAGTGAAAGAAGATCCTGTGAAATGTGTGTCACATGAACTACCGTTGACAGGTAATATCTTCAAGAAATATATTGGTCCTGGATCTTTTTACATCAATAGAAACATAGTCAAATAGGTCCTATGATAAAAAATAAAGAGCTGTCCTCACTTGATTGGATATCCTTCCATACCTACTGCTCTATTTTCCTACTCCCTTTAGTTGCAAAACTCACTGTTCACATCCTACTTTTACTTGAATCACTTTATGCCTCAGATTATCACCTCTCATTGGTCTTCTATCAGTTAATTATCAGCAATTAGTTCAATGTTCACTTCTTCTTTTAGCATCATAAACCAGTCCTTAATTAGTTAATTAAGCAGACAAGCAACCATAGCCTGGAGCCTGTCAAAAGACCTCAGGTACAGGTGCACGGTTTGACCCTCTCTGACCCTTTCCTGTAGTACCTACTGGACCTCTGGACTCACCTGATTGGAAACTATGAGGAGAAAGTCTTCATGGGAAAGTCCAACCTATGGATGGGAGAGGATCGAGACTGAAGCTCTCTGCCCAGACAAGACAGCAGGAAGGAGGCAAGCACAGGTCTCTTAATATTGCAAAAGCAACAACAGTTCCCACCCAGCCCCAGGTCACACACGCTGAGACACTGGAGATGAGGAGATATTTATAGCTCTCAATGTCTGCTCATTAGGTGGATTTCTATCTTGCTTTTCCAACTTCTAATCACCTGATTTCCCTGTGGCTCTGGACAGAGGAAATGTTTTCCTGGAGATTCTGTGTTCCCAAATGACTATCTTAGGATCAAGTGAGTCCAGTTTTTACTAGTTCTTCCCCATTACATTGGTTGGGTTTCAGAGGACTAACATACCAGCATCTTATCCCAACTCTGATTTAAAATTTTTAAGACTGATGATGTTGTATGGAATAGAAAACTTGAATGTCTCAATATTGACTTCTGGTAGGGATACAGGCTCTGACATCTACAGAGAATTGCTAATTTTCTTTTCTACAGGGAGAGATCTAAGTTCTTTTGTTATAAATTTTGAGTGTTATACAAAAGGCTTCATGACACATTAGCCAAAAGAATTTGGAATGTCAACCTTATATCAAAAGTTAAGAGCTGGCATTTAGTCCCTCACTATGAAATATTTGTTAATTATAAGAAACATAGTTAGATTTTTGCATTCATATCTAAGCTTGGAATAGGAAAGCAAAAATACTCTTCCCTGTAGCCTCCAGAAGAAACCTAGCCCTGCAAACATCTTGATTTTATCCCCCCAGAGACCTATATCCTGTATCTGACCTCAGGAATTGTAAGAGCATGAATGTGTTTGTTGTAAATCACTTGTGTGCTCATTTTACATTAACATTAAAAAGTGAGTACACATTTATCTGATAAAATTTTCTTCAGGAAACTGAAATCAAGTGTCTCAGTTTATTCATTTATCTTTTCCTGTGTAAAGGCATTTTGAGTTGCAATCCACCCTTAAGTAAAATAAATTTGTAATAAGTTTGGAGGTATTTGTCCCCTTTTCCTGGTATTTTCTTATTGCATAAATGTAAATGTGTTTCTAATTTTGATACCTTTGAGACATTAACGTAGGAAAAGTAATTCATCATTTAAGTTCATTTCTACCATATACTTTAAATATTCATGTCTATATTTTTACATCTTTTCACTTTGTTAATTCCAAAATTCTTTATTTTATTTCTATCTTTTTATTTTTTATTATTTATTTTATTTTATTTTATTTTATTTTATTTTATTTTATTGGGGTGACATTGATCAACATGAACATATAGGTTTCATGTGTGGATTACTAAATTACAAAATCTGTAGTTAGGACCATGTGACCACCATCCAAACTCAAATCTCCTCCTGCCACCTCATATTAGGACCCCACTCTTTCCCACCCTCTCCATCTGCCAACCACCACACTGCTGTTTTTGTTCATACTTTTCAGTTTTATAGTCAACATATGAGTTGAATCATATTGTTCTTCGCTTTCTCTGTTTGACTTATTTCACTTCGCATAATGTTCTCAAGGTCCATCCGTGTTGTTGTGAATGACATCCTTTCTTATGGCCGTGTAGTACTTCACTGTGTATATATTCCACATCTTCTTTATGCAGTCCTCTATCATAGGGCACTTTGGCTGTTTCCAACTCTTGGCCACCATGAATAAAGCTGCAATGAACATAGGGGTGCATATATCTTTGCATATAAATGATTTCAAAGTTATTTGGGGGTATATACCCGGAGTTGGATTGTTGGGTCGTATGGTAGCTCTATTTGTAATTATTTGAGGAGTCACCAGACTGCTTTCCATAGTGGTTGTATCAGTCTACATTCCCACCAGCAGTGAATGAGGGTTCCCTTCATGCTATAGAGCTACTATAACCAAAACAGCATGGTATTAGCAGAGAAACAGGTACACAGATCAATGGAACAAAAGAGAGAGCCCAGATATAAAACCACACCTGTATGGACAGATAATTTTCAACAAAGGAGCCATAAATGCACTTTGAAGTAAAGATAGTCTCTTCAATAAATGATTCTGGGAAAACTGAAAAGCCACATGCAAACAAATGCAATTGAATTGCAGTTTGTCTCCTCTATCTTCTTTAAATTTCTCTTAAATTTACTTTCAAGACAAAATATCTATACTGATAAAAGGGCAGTATGACAAAAGTCAGTTAACTTCTTTTTTTTATGCCCTCCCTCCCCAGAGTTTTGTGTCAATTGGTTGTTCTTATATGCAAGCATACCAGTCCTTCGGTTGATCTCTGATCTCCCCCAGATCTCCCTACCCTCCTCCTGACCCCCGCCCCCCTGTCATTTGACAGTCTGCTTGTTGTTTTACTGTCACTATATATATCTTTCTGTTCATTCGTTTATAATGTTCTTTAATATCCATAAATGAGTGAGTTCATGTAGTGCTTCTCTTTCATTGACTGGCTTATTTCACTCAGCATGATGCTCTCCGATTCCATCCAGGTTACTGCAAATGATGAGAATTCCTTCCTTTTATGGCCGCATAGTATTCCATTGTGTAGATGTACCATAGTTTTCTGATCCATTCATCTGCTGACGGGCACCTAGGTTGTTTCCAAATCCTAGCTATTGTAAATTGTGCTGCTATGAACGTAGGGGTGCATATATCCTTTCTGATTGGTGTTTCTAGTTTCTTGGGGTTTATTCCTAGTAGTGGGATTACTGGGTCAAATGGGAGTTCCATTTTCAGTTTTTTGAGGAAGCTCCATACTGTTCTCCACAGTAGTTGCACCAACCTGCAATCCCAACAGCAGTGCACGAGGGTTCCTTTTTCTCCACAACCTCGCCAACATTTGTTGTTTGTTGTTTTGTTGATGTTGGCCATTCTGACAGGTGTGAGATGGTATCGCATTATTATTTTGATTTGCATCTCTCAGATAAAGGTTTTATTCCAGGAATGCAAGGATGGTACAATATCCGCAAAAAAGAGCATACAATGCCAAAACACAGCTGAATAAAGGATTCCCATACACAAACAAACCCTCATGGGCTCACACATACATTCCTGGTATGCAATCACTGGTACCAAATCTACTCCTGTATTTTTGCTGATTTTACCCACTGAACAACCTCTGCCTCACCAGGAGTTGAGACTTTTCACTTCTGCTACTATTCGACACACACACACACACACACATACACTCACACACACAAAAGACCTTATTCCAGAAACTGTTGCCACATGGCTGCCTTCCCAGTTCCCTATTGCTCAGCTTGGTACTGGACGATGCAACATGTATCTGTCATTGCTGGTTCCCCACTGGAAATACTTCTTTATATAAAGAGTGTCAGGAGTAAATTAAATCAAGGTAAATGCCCTTTTGTGTGTGTGTGATGTATTTATGTGTGCATTTACTTGAGAGTTCCAAGAATAGTTTTTAACATCCCCCATTTTTATTTTTATTTTTTTGGACTAACACTGAAAACCATCTCTGTTCCATGTATTCCTGGAACACCATCAACCTCTGTGATTGCATTCACCACCTTTCTGGGCTCGCGTGTAATCCAGGCTGGGTTTTCCTTTTTTGGGTCTGTGAGCAGGTACACCTCAGAGATATGGCAGGTTCATTCCAGACAGCCAGAATAAAGTTAGTCTCATGATAAAGCGAGTCATATACTTTTAGCTGGTAAAGGATCCTGCCTTTATTCATAAAAAATAAAACACTTTTGGGGGACGGCACCCGCGCCCGCAAATCATGTGTTCCTGCTTCCAGGAGGAGGCTGAAAAATGGCGGGAGAATAGGTAGGCAAGTTCTGACCCGGTTCCTGAAGAGGAAGGAGAGAGCACCCGAGGGTCGTGCTAGGAGTGCTGGTCAACAAGCCAAGAGAAATGCGAACACCTGGGGAAATTGGGGAGCACCTGATCAGGGTTTCCCTGACAGTTAAGCACCCACAGCCCTATCCTTTCCTGGAGCGACCTAAGGGCGAAGACGGGAAATCTCGCCATCTTGATGGGAACAGATTTGATTAGAGGACGGACTAGCCACGGCCTTAAAGACCACCAAGTAGATGTTCGCCCCTAAACGCTGACCACAATCAGCGCGAATGCTTGGATTCAAAGGATTGCTCCACCCCAGTGTGAGAAATCAGATTTTGCGGAGATCTGGTGAGTTCCCACCATGACACGCTTCCCACAAGGCGAGCGCATCCTCTGCGCAGCAGCTCTGGTGCAGCAACCTGCACGCACCAGGTCGCGCGAACCAGGTGCACAGAGGGGTCTGTGTTTATAAGAAACCAAGTGCTGGGCTAGAGGCACCCCTGACTGTGGTCAGGGCTCCTAAGTGGGGGGATATCTAAGGAGCAGCACGTCTGGATCTGACTCAGTGAGAGTTACAGGCGAGTGTGGTCAGCTCCTCCTGCCCAACCCCCATCCCTCCATAGATCAGGGACCCAGAGAGGGGGAAAAAGCTAGAAAGGCCTCAGAACCCTGGCTCTCTGCCACCAAGAAACACCGCCACCTAGAGGCTACAGTACATATGGACTCTAGAACTGTTTAAAAATCAAGACCTGATTACAACAAGGAAGAAACACAAGGAATTGCAATTAAGGCCCACACTGGGAAATGGTGAGCTAGACAGAACAACAGAGGAAGTGAATGACCTTCATTACTGCAAATTTTATTTAATTTTTGATTTTCATTTTCTAATTGTTTAATTTTTTCTGTTTTTGTTTTGTTTTTTAAGTTACATTAGTTGCAAAGTTTACTTAAGAAGATATATTTTTTGTTCATCTTTCCTCACTTGATTTTACCTTTTTAATTAATTCACTTTTATATGTAATCAATATTATTACTACTACTATTTTGTCCTTTTTATCTTTTTTATCTTATTTTCTTTTGTTTATTTTTATCATTATCTTGTAAGTGCCATATTATATACTTTTTTTTTCTTTTCTCTTTTTTCCCCTTTGGTATTACTATTCAACAGACTATTTATACCTTTCCTTCTCCAACGCTCTATTCTAACTCATACCTACCTTTATGCCATCACTCTCTTCCTAACCCTATCCCTTTGGTGTCCTGCTTATCTTAACTCTTTACTGCTCTAGATTTTCCCTATTTTTTTCTATTTACACTCTCCTAAAATGTCACCCTTCCTGTGTATATCTAACTCCCAACTCCCTACTCCAAGCCCATTCACACCTACCTCGTCGTTGTCCTAAAAAAAAAAAAAATCCTTCTCTCCACGCCTTTGTAGTTGTATGCTAAATGCTAACTATATCAAAGTTTTATGCTTTTTAGTAAGATTGGTTTGCTTATTCTTTTTATTTGATTGTATGATTTTGTTAGCTGGGTTCTAGTCACCTTTATTAGAGGATATTAATACTGCAAATGCTTTTCTGTTCAGTGCCTTGTGTGTTGTACCTGGTTGTGTTGTATTTAGTACCTTTAAATCTAAGCAGGAGAGAGAGAACCAAATAAACAGGATTCCCAAAATAGAAAGATCATGGAGAGGCTAAGAAACAGCCCACCTATGAAAGAAAATCAGCCATCTCCAGAAAAGGAAGTAAACGATTTAGAGGCAAGCAACCTACCAGAGCAAGAATTCAGAGTAATGATCATGGGATGGCTAAAAAGAATGGAAGACAAATTTGACAATATGGGTAAGACCCAAGAGGAAATGAAGAAAGACCAAGAGGATCTGAAGAAGAACCAAGAGGATCTGAAGAAGAACCAAGAGGAAATGAAGTTGATCCAGGAAGAAATGAAAAATGACATTGCTTCTATGAAGAACTCAATAGAAAGCATCAAGAGTAGACTAGAAGAAGCAGAGCTCTTCTAGTGAGCTAGAAGACAAGATGGATAAAAATACCCAATTAGAGAAGCTGCTAGAAAAAAAATCAAAAAACAGGAGGAGAGCCTACGGGAGCTATTATTTCAAGAAATAATGACAGAAAACTTTCCTGAGATAGAGAGGAAAAAACCGACACAAATCCAAGATGCTCGAAGAGTCCCCAACAAAATGAACCCCCAAAGATCAACACCCAGACACATTATAATTAAACTGGCAAAAAACATTGACAAAACCAGAATCTTAAAAGCAGCCAGAGAGAGACAGAAAGTTATATATAAAGGAACCCCCATCAGACTAGCAACTGATTTCTCAACAGAAACTCATTAGGCCAGAAGGGAATGGGATGACATATATACAAACTCATACAAAGGAAGGGTCTGAACCCAAGAATACTGTACCCTGCAAGGCTGTCAATCAAAATTGAAGGTGTAATCAGGAGCTTCACTGACCAAAACAGACTAAAGGAATTTATCTCCAACAAATCAGCAATGCAAGATATGCTAAAGGGTCTACTGTAAAAATGAAGAAAGAGGAAGCGAAGAAGGAACACAGGGGGATAGAATAAAAATGGCATCAAATACCTACCTATCAATAATTACTTTAAATGTAAATGGTTTAAATACTCCAATCAAAAGACATAGGGTAGCAGATTGGATAAGAAAGCAAAACCAATACATCTGCTTTCTACAAGAAAACCACCTCAGAAAAAAAGACGCCCACAGACTGAAGGTGAAAGGATGGAAAAAGGTTTTCCAGGCAAACGGAAATGAAAAAAAAGCTGGGGTAGCAATACTTATATCTGACAAATTAGATTTCAAAGTGAAGGACTTAACAAGAGACAATGAAGGCCACTTCATAATACTAAGGGGAGCAATACAACAAGAAGAAATAACCCTGGTAAACATATATGCACCCAATACAGGAGCACCCAAATACATAAAAAAAACTGCTGGAAGTCATTAAGGGAGAGATTAATAGCAATACAATCATAGTAGGAGATTTTAATACCCCACTGTCACCTTTGGACAAATCATCTAAACAAAAAATCAGCAAAGAAACATCAATGCTAAATGACACACTTGACCAGATGGAATTAATCGACATCTTCAGAACATTTCACCCCAAAGCCACGGAATACACATTCTTCTCAAGTGCACATGGGTCATTTTCAAAGATAGACCACATGTTGGGACATAGGCAAAGTCTCTTCAAATTTAAGAAGATAGAATTCATATCAAGCATCTTCTCAGATCATAGTGGCATAAAATTGGAAATCAACTACAATAAAAATAATCCAAGGAAATCAAGCACATGGAAACTGAATAGCATGCTATTTAACAAGGACTGGGTTGGGTTGCCAGGGAAATCAAGGAAGAAATTAAAAACATCATAGCAACAAATGACAATGAAAACACAACAATCCAAAATCTATGGGACACAACAAAAGCAATCTTGTGAGGGAAGTTCATATCTCTGCAAGCCTATTGTAAAAGACTAGAAAAAACGGTAACAAATTATCTAACTCTACAACTCGAACAGTTAGAAAAAGAGCAGCAAGAAAAGCCCAGTGTAAGCAGAAGGAAGGAAATAACAAAAATCAGAGCGGAGATAAATGACACAGAGACCAAAGAAACAATACATAAAATCAACAAAACCAAGAGCTGGTTCTTTGAAAGAATAAACAAGATTGATGAACCTCTAGCCAGGCTAACCAAGAAACAAAGAGAGAGGACCCAAATAAACAAAAACAGAAATGAAAGAGGTGAAGTAACAACAGACCCCGCCGAAATACAAAGGATTGTTACAAAATACTACAAACAACTCTATTCCAACAAACTGGACAACCTGGAGGAGATGGACATATTCCTAGAAAAATATAACCTGCCAAAACTCAATCAGGAAGAATCTAAAAATCTCAATAGACCAGTTACTTGGGAAGAAATTGAAACAGTCATCAAAAAGCTTCCAGCAAACAAAAGCCCAGGGCCAGGTGGCTTTACAGGAGAATTTTACAAAGCATTCAAGGAAGAACTAAAACCTATCTTTCTCCGACTATTCCAAAAAATTCAAGAGGGAGGAACACTTCCAAACTCCTTCTATGAAGCCAGTATCACCCTAATACCAAAAACAGATAAAGATAACACAATGAAAGAGAATTACAGGCCAATATCCCTCATGAACATAGATGCCAAAATCCTCAACAAAATTCTAGCAAATCGGCTCCAACAGAACATCAGAAAGATCATACGCCATGACCAAGTAGGATTTATTCCCGGAATGCAAGGATGGTACAATATCCGCAAATCAATAAACATGAAACATCACATAAACAAACTGAAAGTTAAAAGTCATAGAGTCATATCAATTGATGCAGAAAAAGCATTTGACAAAATCCAGCATCCTTTCCTGATAAAAACTCTCAACAAGATGGGAGTACAAGGATCATACCTCAACATAATAAAAGCTATATATGATAAACCCACAGCAAACATCATACTCAATGGGCAAAATCTAAAACCATTCCCCCTAAGAACAGGAACAAGATGGGGATGCCCACTCTCACCACTTCTGTTTGACATAGTACTGGAAGTACAAGCCATTGCAATTAGAGAAGAAAAGGAAATAAAAGGCATCAAAATTGGAAAAGAAGAAGTGAAGTTGTCCCTATTTGCAGATGACATGATATTGTACATAAAAAAACCAAAAGACTCCATCAAAAAACTAATAGACTTAATAAATGAATTTGGCAATGTAGCAGGATACAAAGTCAACGCCAAGAAATCTATGGCATTTCTATACACCAATAGTGAACTCATAGAAACAGAGACTAAAAAAGCAATCCCATTTACCATCACACCAAAAAAATTGAGATACCTAGGAATAAACTTAACTAAGGAGGTAAAAGACCTATATGCTGAAAACTACACGACACTGAAAAAAGAGATAGAGGAAGATGTAAACAGATGGAAGAAAATACCAAGTTTATGGATTGGCGGAATCAACATAATCAAAATGTCCATACTTCCCAAAGCAATTTATAAGTTCAACGCACTCCCTATTAAAATTACCAACAACATACTTCACAGACCTAGAAAGGACTCTCCTAAAGTTTATTTGGAACAATAAAAGACCCCAAATAGCCGCAGCAATTCTGAGAAAAAAGAGTAAAGTAGGAGGTATCTCAATACCAGATTTCAAGCTGTATTACAAAGCCACTGTTCTCAAAACAGCCTGGTACTGGCACAAGAACAGACATATTGATCAATGGAATAGATTAGAGAATCCAGACATCAACCCAAATCAATATGCTCAATTAATATTTGACAAAGGAGGCACGAACATACAATGGAGTCAAGATAGTCTTTTCAATAAATGGTGTTAGGAAAATTGGACAGATACATGTAAAAGAATGAAACTAGATCACCAACTTACACCATACACAAAAATAAACTCAAAATGGATACAGGACTTAAACATAAGACGGAAAACCATAAAAATACTAGAGGCATCCAGAGGCAGCAAAATCTCAGATTTATGCCAAAAGAACTTCTTCACTGATAGTGCCCCTAGGGCAATGGAAGCTAAAGAGAGAATGAACAAATGGGACTACATCAAAATAAAAAGCTTTATTACAGCAAAAGTAACCATCAACAAAACAACAAGAAGTCCCACGGTATGGGAGAACATATTTGCAAATGATATCACTGATAAAGGTTTAATCTCAAACATCTACAGACAGCTTATTTTCCTCAAAAAAAGGAAAATAAATGATCCAATTAAAAAATGGGAAACGGACCTGAATAGAATCCTCTCAAAAGACGACAGAAGGAAGGCCAAGAGGCACATGAAAACATGCTCAAAGTCACTAATCATCGGAGAGATGCAAATCAAAACAACAATGCGATACCATTTCACACCTGTCAGAATGGCCAACATTAACAAAACATCTGACAACAAATGTTGGCGAGGTTGCAGAGGAAAAGGAACCCTCGTGCACTGCTGTTGGGATTGCAGGTTGGTGCAACCACTGTGGAGATCAGTATGGAGCTTCCTCAAAAAACTGAAAATGGAACTCCCATTTGACCCAATAATCCCACTACTAGGAATATACCCTAAGAAACCAGAAACACCAATCAGAAAGGATATATGCACACCTATGTTCATAGCAGCACAATTTACAATAGCTAGGATTTGGAAACAGCCTAGGTGCCCGTCAGCAGATGAATGGATCAGAAAACTATGGTACATCTACACCATGGAATACTATGCGGCCCTAAAAAGGAAGGAATTCTCATCATTTGCAGTAACCTGGTTGGAATTGGAGAGCATCATGCTGAGTGAAATAAGCCAGTCAATGAAAGAGAAACACCACATGACTTCACTCATTTATGGATATTAAAAAACAGTATAAACTAATGAATAGAAAGATAGATATAGAGACAGTAAAACAACAAGCAGACTGTCTTTGACAGCGGGGGAGCGGGGTAGGGAGATCAGGGGGAGATAAGAGATCAACTGAAGGACTGGTATGCATGCATATAAGTACAACCAATGGACACAAAACTCTGGGGAGGGAGGGCATGTATGGGGGGAGCAATGATAAGCTATGTACACATATAATACCTTAATAAATTAAAAAAATAAAATAAAATACAACTTCAAAAAAAAAAGAATTGCTAAAATAAAAATAAAAATACAACACTTGTAAAACACAATACATGAAGCAAATACAAGGGAGTGCTGCTATATTCTTTCCAGCCAAGGAGCATTTGTGTTTCTCTTCTTCCCCCAGGTGAATTGAGTTAGAATTGTTACTATCACTCGGTAACATCTAGAGACAAATTACTAGTATTGTACATGTTGGCTGGTAATCTCAGAGTTCATACTATGCACAGCCTACTTTAATCTTGAGAAGTTCAGAAAGTGAACGTTCCAAACATGGAATGGTTAGATCATCTCACAAAATGGTGGAGTCTTTCTAAAATATTATAGGTATTTTTATGAGACTATAGACTAATTTTCTAAGTAAAAATAAATAAATAAATAAATAAAGTTTTAAAGCCAAAGAGACTTTCTGTTCCAGCTTTTTGTAAAGTGGTGTGCTCAAAAGCAGCAGTTAGCAGTGAAATATACATCTTACTTTTAGTACTAGATTATCAAAAAGTATTTTCTGATTTTAATCCTTCTTGATCTTAGAGATAAAATTTTGCACAGTAAAATTTTACCTCCAGGCTCTTAACCACTTCTTCAATCCTATAATTCTTCACATACAGATAAGATAAGACCTCTGGATTGACAGATTTGAAGGCTAAGAAGAGAAAATGAAAAATAGATTGTACAGGCTGAGAACAAATTATGAGTAGTTGGCACCTTAACACAGTGTATTACCAACTAGCATGAAGGCAGTTGAACCTGCCTGAGCATAAAAAGACCATGAGAGATCTTATCCACATAAAAGAAGATGTACATAGAAATGGATATTCCCCAGCCATCGGGGTGAGCAGGTGATATGCTTTCGTGCCATTTGGGCTGCATATACCACGGGGGGCATCACTGCCTATGGCTGACATCTGTTCTCATTAACTGATTCTCATAAAATAGCAGTTGTTAGCTTGCTACATGTCTTAAAGGTCATTCCAAAGCTCTAGTGTGGGACGATCTTGGTGTTGACCTGGAGTGGGCACTTAAGGTGTTTCCCTGCCGATTTTCCTCACACTCTGGGAATACTGCAATTTACACTGATTCTTCTAAGCTTCCATCAACTGATTTTGGAAGAATTATTTTTAAGTCTTTTTTTCCGCCTCCAATTCCAAACTATCTTTGATACCCACATCCCAAAAATACTCTTCCTGGATAGGCAGTAAATGATTATGTATATATATATATATATATATATATATATATATATATATATATATTCTAGAACTGAGACCAGAAATATACTAAATTGTTCAAAAAATATGAATTGGAATAATTGGCAGAGGCCAAGAGGGCACGGTGGCTGTACCACGCATGCACTCTGCTGCCCATGTGACATTCTGCCGCCTGTGCTGCTGTCTGCTGGTGCCCTCTGCATCTGGTTTATTTTATTAAACATTACATTAGAATGATCTATTCATACTATGCCTTATAAAAGTAATTGGCTTATTTTTACTGCTATATAGTACTCAGTGTTCTGACTCATCCGCAATGTATTTATCTATTATCTTGTTGATGGACATTAGTGTTGCTTCCACTTTAGAGCTATTATGAACAATGCTGTTATTTACATTTTTGAACATACATTTTGGTGAAAGCACACTTTATTTGAGCAAATACCTTAAAAATATGTACACACATTTAGCTTTAATACTTATTGCCAACACATTCTCTCAAAGAGATTGTGCCAAACCAGGTGGGAAAGCAGTTTATTTTGTATTTTAACAACATTTGCTGTTGCTATCTTTCCCAATATGTATAGGGATTTGTTGTGCTTTATATTTGAATTCCCTAAACACTGCTATGATTTGTCTTGTGTTCTCAAAATCCATATGCTGAAATTATAAGCCTAAATACTCAGAATACTACCTTATTTAGGGCCATTGCAAATGTAATTAGTTAAAATAAGATTATACTAGAGTAAGGGTGACTCCTAATCCAAAACAACTTGTGTTCTTAAGGGGAATGAGGGTATGATTTGGATATCTCCACAAGGGAGAATGCCATTTGGACATTGGAGTTTTGCTGCCACAAACCAAGGAATGTCAAAGATGACCAACAAACTAGTAAAAACTATAAGAGAAACATGGAACAAATGCTTCCTCACAGCCCTTGGAAGAAGTAAACATTACTGATAACTTGATTTAGCCTCTGAAATGTCAGAATTCCTTTGTTTTTAAGCCTGCCAGTTCATGGTTCTTTGCTGTAGTAATTGTAGTAAAGAAATATAATGACTAATGTTTGTTTGTATTTCCTTGTTTACTAATGTTAGCATTTGGATATTCTACTTTATGGCATGCCTTCTGACTTCCTTACTGATTGAGTACTAAGGATATGTGAGCTACTTGGTTAAAAGTTGACTTTCAGCTACATATTTAAATATCTTCTTTGCAGTAATTTTTTTTACTCCCTTAAGGATATTCCTAATTTTGATATATTATTTATTAGTGTTTTGCCTTATGTTTGCTGCTCTTTATATTTCTATTTGTATTTTTATTATTTTAAAATAAATTTTTGTTGGTTTCAGAGAGAATGGGAGAAGGAGAGAGAAATAGAAATATCAATTATGAGAGAGAACCATTGATCGGCTGCCTTCTGCATTCCCTGCACTAGGGATCCAGCAACCCGGGCATGTGTCATGATTGGGAATTGAATCGTGACCTCCTGGGTCATAGGTCAATGCTCAACCACAGAGACACACTTGCTGGGCAATTGTAGACTATTTAAATCTTGATAAAAAGATACCCCACGGGTTAAGTATTTTTCTATTTTAAATGGTTATTTGAAAACACTTTTAGCTCCAGAACTTTACTTTTATTTTTTAAAATATATTTTTATTGATCTCAGAGAGAAAGGGAGAGGGAGAGAGAGAAACATCAATGATGTGTACCTTCTGCACTGGGGATCAAGCCTGCAACCCAGGCATGTGCCCTGACTGGGAATTGAACCAAGACTCAGGTTCATAGGTCTATCCTCAACCATGGAGCCAAGCTGGCCAGGCTCTAGCTGTATTTTTATATCTTACATATCTACTTCAACAATGTTGCTAGAATTGATTTTTTTTTGTATTTATGGTATTTAGTAGGGTGCAAAATATACTCTTTAAATAAAAAATGTTTATAATGTCCATGGTCTTCTTTTATGAAGCTTGGTCTCCTTTGAAAATTTCTTTATAAGAAGCTAATTTTTTGTTAAAAAGTAAATTCTTGTGAAAAATGTGTTCATGTTGCATGTATAAAAAACTGAATTAAGGAAGTAATTTGATATGTAGGTGATCTTTGTAATTGCCTTGAATTCTGGACAGCTTTATTCATAAAGATCTATATAGAGAACATGTTACAGTTTCCATAGTTGCTTTGCCAGGTGAGGAAGAACCTGTGTCCAAAAACCCCATACTTTGTAATGGCCTTTTCTATTTAAATCTTGGTTAGTGAGAGTACTGCTTTGTCCCTTACATTTTTGAGTTTATGACCACAGAGTTGTTTGACTTGGAATAAATATCTGCCTCAGGGGAGAGAGAAATTAGAGTGTTAGAGAAGAGATATAAATAGAAGTGAGCTTGCAATTAATAGTGTTGCATTGAGAATGAATTTCTAAATTCTTCTATTTTTTCTTTTTACCCCTTTTATTTATTTATTTATTTATTTATTTATTTATTTATTTTTAAATATATTTTATTGATTTTACACAGAGAGGAATTGAGAGAGGGATAGAGAGTTAGAAACATCGATGAGAGAGATACATCAACCAGCTGCCTCTTGCACACTCCTCACCAGGGATGTGCCCCAAACCAAGGTACGTGCCTTTGACTGGAATCGAACCTGGGACCTTTCAGTCCGCAGGCCACAGCTCTATCCAGTGAGCCAAACCGGTCTCGGCAATTCCTCTGTGTTTTTAACAGCTAGGCCAGAAAAACTAGACCACATAGTTCTATGTAAGAAATAACAAAAACACAAAACAAAACAAACAAACAAACAAAAACAAACAAATCCAGGAGACTTTCTCATGTGACTCAAGGAAAAATTACAGGAACAATGTGAGAGAGAGGCGATGTGTTGAATTTTATAAGCTCACAGCCTGATTTCTCTTCATTTGCCTTTAGATTAAAAGTAGAACTTGTACAGACAGGGAGTGGAATTAAAGCAGAGAGTAGACCTTGTATATTCCACCCCAGTTGGGTCTCTAGAAGGAGACTGCATGGCTTCTCCATACAATCTTTGGCAGCAGTCATGGTCAGGAGAGGGAAACGTAGAGGATCATTCTATCTCCCTAATTGCTCATCTGATGTAAAATGTTATCAGAAACAGCCAAGCAATTTTTTGAGAAGTGTGACAGAGGAAATTGTGAAAGCTGGATTTTGCCCAGTCAATTTAGCTAGTCATTTTCTAGTCAAACCATGTTTGGGTGACTTGCATTTTTCCCCACCTATCATCATTAATTAAATTTTTAATGAATTCTCCCATAAGAATGGAATTGCATTGCTAATAGAAGTTAGTTCACACTCATTGCTGGTTCAAAACGGTATATACTATATATTGTGTATATATATATATATATATATATATATATATATATATATATATATATATATTTAGTATAGTATTTTCATGAATGCAGCAAGTACAAGTGAATTCACCAGATATTTTAATCTACATCTAAATGTATGTTCTTGTCGCCGAGGTCGGTTTGGCTCAGTGGTAGAGCGTCGGTCTGCGGAATGAAAGGTCCCGGGTTTGATTCTGGCCAAGGGCATGTACATTGGTTGTGGGCACATCCCCGGTAGGGGGTGTGCAGGAAGCAGCTGGTCGATGTTCCTCTCTCATCGACGTTTCTGGCTCTCTATCTCTCACCCTTCCTCTCTCTAAAGTATCAATAAAATATATATATTTTTAAAAATAAATGTATGTTCTTCTCTATCTTTCCCATTACCTTGTTTTCTCTTACTTGATATATTCTTATCTTTCTAAAGTCAGTGTTCATCATTCAGGCTTTCCTCTTTATATTGTTTTATACATTTGAATATTTCCCAAGAAGTATATAGTTACTGTTGCATAAAATGCAACTGATTAGTTTTTCAGTTTTAGTTATGTTCACTTTATTAAAAGCATTGTGTCGGAGCTGTGGGTTTTTTCATTAAATATTATTCTGTTGAGCTTCATCCATATTGGGATTGTTACCATAATTGTTTTACCACTTTATGATAATCCTTCTTGTGAATACAGCATAGTTCATTTGTGTTCTTATTATGAACACTTGGAGTGTTTCTCATTTGTTTTTCTTTTGTGAAAAAAAATTGCTAAGAACATTGTTGCACATGGCTTCTATTGTATACAGACAAGAGTTTCTTCTGTATAAATTTAGGAGTAGAACTATTTCCTTATAATATATGTGGTGTTCAGCCTTATGAGATAATGCTAATCTATCTTGAATATATTTGCATCTGAATAAGAGATTCTGTTAGGCCATATATATATATCCTCTAACATTTCATATTGTAATTTATTTTTTGTCAATGTGAATAATGTAAGAGGGCATCTCGTTAAGATATTGATTTAAATTTCCCTGATTTCTAATAATTTTGCTTCTTATATTCCTTCTTCAGCAAAATTCCTATTCAAATACTTTGCCTTTTGCTTAAGTAGATTTCTTTCTTTACCAATTTTTACCTATTTTTAAAATACGCTTGATGCTATTCCTTTTGGTTGTGAAAATTATAAATATATTCCACAATTTGTAATTTGTCCTTTTACTCTTTTTTCTGGTAACAAACTAATAAAGAATGCAAACTCCAGCTTTAGCAATCATTTCTATTTTCTTTCAAGGATTAATGTTAACAATGGTGAGACTTTGAAAAGCATCTTGATTATACTGTGCTTTTTCCATGTTATATCCTCTATTCCGTTTCCATTTCTACTGTGAGGAAACGGAATAGAGGACTAGCAAACTAAAATAAAATGAATCACAAAACTGTGCAGAATATTATCAGAGCACTTAACAGGCCATATTGTAGTAACCTCTTTACATGTTTGTCTTTCTCATCAAAATAAACTCCTTGAAAGTAGAGGTTGTATCATTTCCAGAGAATCAGGAAATTCTAGTGAGTGCCTGGCACTCTGGAGATACCCTTTCACTAAATAAATTAATTCATGCTATTATCATATGTGATATTACATATATTTTTAAATGTAAGAAATTGGTTTGAAAGTTATAAAAAGAGTAATTTTGAAGGAGTAGCAAAATACTACGCTTCCTCAAAGTGAAATTCAAAGCAACATTTCTGGGGAAAGAGTGTATCTTTATATGCAAAGTAATTACAGTGTTCTCACAAATATTTGAGGATGTAATATGCTCTTATTCCTGAAGAGTAGCCTTGAGAATCACTTATCTCTTCTTTAACAGAACTCTCCTTAATGAACCAGGTTATTGTTCCCATTCCATTTCAGAATTGCATTCTCTAGCTCTCAAATATAGGAGCTATCCCAATGCCCTGCCTGAATAGTTCCCAGCTTGGCTACTCTGCTTTGGTAACACTTTCTTCTACAAGAAATAAAGGTTTAGGTCAAAATAAATCAGTCCAATCGCACAAAAGTGGAGGGCCACATACATGTACACACTTGACGAGGAGTAAAAAGGAAAGGGATGGGTTGGTTAAAAGGCACCAAGGAGCCTCAGATAAAATGATTGGATGGTAGGGCCAAAAATGATGAAACTAAATACCACCACCAACTTCACAAGAACAATATAATAATGAGAACGGAAGCTACATAACCAGGTTATATCAGGTCCTTTGGATCATTTGTTTCTCAGCAAGGGCTAACCCTCTAGCTTAAAAATGTTTTATGTAGTATTAGAGGACTGATGCATGAAATTTGTGCAAGAGTAGGCCTTCCTTCCCCCCGGATGCTAGCACCAACTTCTCTCTCATACTGGGGACCTGGGCTTCCTTCTGGCCATGCGCAGGCACCCAAGACATGGGCTAGCCTCGCAACTCAGCTTTGTTCAGAAGGTCATCCGGAAGGATGTCTGGTCTAATTAGCACATTGTACTTTAATTATTATTTTTTTATATAGTGTTACTATCTTACCCTATTAATTCTTATATGTTTTAATGAGAGTGTCTATCTTAGCCTTATTGTTACTATTAAAAGATGATCCAAAGTATATCTTAGATTACATATAGGGATGACTACAACACTTAACTTCTTATGGAACTCTCAGGTATCATGAGGAAAGACGAAGTATTGTAACCATACATCAGATGACCAGGGCTTACACTCTTGAGCCTGCTCACTCCTTCTTTATTTATTAGGTACATCACTACATTCTCTAAAATTTTAAACTCTACATTTATAATTCAGGTCAAGGAACTTTGAAGAAAAAGACAAATGGGAAGCAAAAATCACAAAATAAAAATAACAATTCAGGTAACAGAGAACTATTCAAACAGGAAGGTAAAAACGCCTTCTCAAAGAAACCTAGTGCCAAGACAAAACTGAAGAGACACTTGCAGAGCCCAGTGATAACTTATAAATGAGTAACACCGGGAAAAGTAGAAGAGCCTGGAAGTAACAAAACACTTTGAAAAGGTAATTTTTATATCTATTGTTTTATAGTTTATTTGTATCGAGATTACTGGAGGCATGTTGGTTACAAATATAAGGTATAAGGGTATAATTCCATAATACATCATCTCTATTCTGTTCACCACCCAAGTGCAGTCTCTTTCCACCACTATTTACAAGAGTGTGCTGGGGATGGCATTGAAAAATACTGCCCAGGACCTACTGGGCATACAGAAGACTGAGAAGGCTAAGTCATGGCCAGGTTCTAATGTAACTGCTGAGGTCTGGAAATAGATACATATTGCTCTTAAGGGAGGAATCATGTCTGTGGTGGGTGGGATGCAGAATGGAAAAAGCGTATACAGTTCAAACCCTGTTGAGAGCTCAGCCGTTTCCAGAAGATATAGCTGGAGGCCTACAACATGCCTAGAAAAGAGGCCTCTGGCTTGACAGGAGCAGGATTCATGGCAAGGGCCAGAGGCTCCCTCTTTTCCCAAGCCTCTGGGGCCATGATAAGGAACAGCTTAGCCAAACAGAAAATGGCTTGTTGTAAAAATGTAGCAAACTATTCCCCATAGTGGGGGGTACTCGATAAATGAAAGAGTTGTGTGTAATTTTCAAATCCACGTTTATACACCGAGATATACCTCACGTATAACTCATGTTCATAAATCAGTTAAATAGAACTGCCAATAACACACACACACACACACACACACATATATATATATAT
Organism: Vespertilio murinus; assembly: GCA_963924515.1. Taxonomy (NCBI): domain Eukaryota; kingdom Metazoa; phylum Chordata; class Mammalia; order Chiroptera; family Vespertilionidae; genus Vespertilio; species Vespertilio murinus. The sequence goes on along the minus strand of OZ004708.1, from coordinate 84,791,015 downwards.
ATATATATATATATATATATATATATATATAACAATGCCGTTTTCTGTAATATGTAAATGTGAGCCTCTTATGTGAAATGTAAGCATGATTCTATCTAAGGCTAATTTTCTCAGGTATTGCTTAGCCTCATCACTTGAGGGTATTAGGAATGTGCTTCTTCTAAACATAAAACCATTGCCTTTTTTCATTCAAGTCACCTAACCTCTAGTGTTGATATAGTAAACAACTTAAAAAATTCAAGTTAATGGTAGTGTTTCCATTGGATCAAGGGATCACTCGGGCCAGTGTGTGTGGTGGCCCTGCAGTGCTGTGAACACTAGCTGGGTGCATGGGTGCCCTGATGTCACGCACTGGTCATGGAACACCACTGAAACCATGGCGACAACTTGCATCATAACTGTCCTGGTGGTGTACTAAGCCCTGGTCAGAACAGTGAGTTGATGAGAGGAGAGATCTCTCAAGTGTCTTGTTATTGATAGTAATTTGTTTATATTGATTGTATTTGTTAATTTGATTCTTTGTCATCACCATCTGACACACTGAGAGCAAAGTTTGGGGCGAAAAGGTATCTGATTGGCAGATCCTTTAGAGTTGAACCATGAAGCACAAAAAAAAGCAGAAACATCTGGAAGACAAGTATTTCATCAAAACTGCAAGAATGTCTGGAGGTATGTGTTACACACATTCTCGGGGCAAAAGGTAACCAGATACTGTTTTATAAAGAGAGAGGGAGAGAATTCCTAGTTTTGAAGATGGAGAGAGAGAGTGAGCAAGTGAGGAAGGAAGAGGGAGAATGACAAGAGTCAGGAAGGGGAGTGAGGGGTGGGTTGGAGAGAAAATGAAGAGAAGGGGAGAAAGAAGAGAGAGAAGGGCAAGAGAGTGGGTGGTGAAAGAGAGGGAGGGAAGAAGTGAGAGAGGGATAGAGGAAAGGAGGGAGGAGGGAAGGGGAAGGGAGGGAGCGAGGGAGGGAGGGGGAGGGAGGGAGGGAGACAATGAAACAGAGAGATGGATGTTTGCATGTTGAGGGCCCAGCGAGTCTGAACATAAACTCAGATACCCGAGTCCTTGTCATTGTGGTTTATGACATGTGCTACCTACACCTTGTCCCTCTGGGTCACTCTGTTAGAGACATAGTGGTTGATTAGTAAATATTTCTCAGAAAATGTATTTCCCTGTATTTGATTTCTGCCTAAAGGTATTGGTAAAGTGAATGTTGTTACTAATTTTCTAATAGTATATTCTGTTAATAAAGAAGAAAGTCTCACTCTTATAGGTAAGGAATAAATTGGGGTGTGGGGCTGAAACCGGTTTGGCTCAGTGGATAGAGTGTTGGTCTGCGGACTGAAGGGTCCCAGGTTCGATTCTGGTCAAGGACATGTACCTAGGTTGCAGGCACATCCCCAGTAGGGGCTGTGCAAGAGGCGGCTGATCTATGATTCTCTCTCATCAATGTTCCTAACTCTCTATCCCTCTCTCTTCCTCTCTGTTAAAACTTAATAAAATATATTTTACAAAATTGGGGTGTGCAGTGGACTTTGAACACTTACACTCATTGTGTAGGAATGAGAGTTTAATGTCAGTTAGAAATTATTTACACAGAAGTAAAAAAAATGTTTTAGATTTTGAAGATAAAAATGTGGGCCTCTTATGTGAAATGTAAGAAAAAATGGGATACACACAGGCAACACACACACACACACACACACACACACACAAATAAAACAACCATTATTACAATGATGGTTAAATTAAGGAGAAAGTTTGGCTCTTTCTGAAAAATGGAAAACTGGAATATTTTGGTTACTATGGAGATACAAGTGAACAAGTAACCAGTATAAGGAAGAACCGTTGGTCAGGGGTAGGAGGGGGACAGATTGGAGCCAACCCCCAAGTTCCAGTGGTAGCTCACATTACTCAAGAGGACTGATATTTCCAACTTTGGGATTTGTGCATTCTCTAGGGGACTTTTGAAAAAGGCTGACTTCATTTCACTTTCAAAAAATAACTGAACATATTTAGAGATGTTATTGAGCATGAACTATGAGACAAGCAAATGTACATTCACACCTTTTCACACACACACACACACACACACACACACACACACACACACACACACAATATAAATAAGCCAGGAAAATATAAGCACAGGGGCGAGACAGGGGGGTGTCCCTCAGCCCAGCCTTCACCCTCTCCAATCTGGGACTCTTTGAGGGATGTTAAACTGCCTGTTTAGACCCTATCCCACCAGAATAGGGTCTAAATGGGCTGTCATACATCCCGCTCACAATCCAGGACTTCTGGCTCCCAACTATTTGCCTGCCTGCCTTCCTAATTGCACCTAACCACTTTTGCCTGCCAGCCTGATCACACCCTAACCACTCCCCTGCCAGCCTGTTTCCCCCCAACTTCCCTCCTCTGCCAACCTGGCCACCCCTATAGGGTTGATCGCCTCCAACTTCCCTCCTTTGCAGGGCTGGTCCCTCTCAACTGCCCTCTAGAGCTGGCCATCTTGTCGTGGCCATCATGTGTCCACATGGGGGCAGCCACCTTGTATGTTGGAGTGATGGTTAATCTGAATATTACTCTTTTATTAGATAGGCTAGAGGCCTGGTGCAAGGGTGGGGGCTACCTGGTTTTCCCTGAAGGAAGTCCCGGATCAGGGTGGGGGTTCCCTTGGGGCATGGGGTGGCCTGGGCAAGAGGCCTGTGGTGGTTTGCAAGCCAGCCATGCAGCCCTGGCAATCCAAGTGGAGGCTTTGGTATCTGGAATTTTCCTTCTACAATTGAAACTTTGTAGCCTGGAGCAGAGCCAAGAACCCTTCTCACTCAGGCTGCCACCATTTCTGTTTGCATTTCAAAATTGAAACTTTGTATCCTTGAGTGGAGGCCTAGGCCAGCCATGGTATGTGGAAAGCTTGGGTTCCATGGCCAGGGAAACCCAAGCTTCTCAACTGCTCTCTGTGGCAGATATATAATGTCCACTCAACATGAAGTTTTTGGATTGACAAAGACACCAGAAAATGCCTCATCTCAGTGTTCTTTTTTATTCCATTCCCCAGGACCATGTAACACCCAAGAGGATGCACCTCTACCCAGGTCAACTGAGGAGACCTCAGCCTCCAGTCAGGCAGCAAGAGAAAAGTATGCCATGTCTGAACGTTTTGTGTATGTTTTCTCACCACCAAGAAAGCTTACCTGTCTGGATGAGGATGGTAAGAAATAAATAAAAGGTGGGATCTGAACTTAATCAAGAGATGTAGCTCAATTGCTCAGCCTACTCTCTACTTAGTTCATTTGCCCCTAAAGAGAAGAAAAGGGGCTTCAGGAAAGATGGACTAGGACTAAGGCTCCTGCAGAGGGATAAGTAAAAAGTGTGTCTTCAAGGTCAGGGCCAAGATCGCTCAGCACAAATTTCCAAAAGAGCAGGCTGGAACAGCTGGAACTGAGGCAATAGACAGTAATGGCACGTGTGTGCATGATATTGTACTCAGACCTTACCCTCAGAGAAGCACAAACTGAGATCCTCACACACTAACTCGCACATCCATCCTCCGTCATACCAGCTAGGGCGTGTATGTCCTACATTTCCCTTGTTCTCTCATGTACACAGCTTTCACTCTTCATCTGTCTTTCCCATTCTCTAGCAGCATTACAGAGAATATGCTTACCTTCATTTCATCACATAATCATCAGTTTCACCCATTAATACGATTAATTATTTCCATAAATAATCCACATCCCCTCACACAGATGACCTTTTTAGGTCAAAGTCTAATAAAGTCATATGCCATGAAGAAAAGTTACCTTCATCTGTTGCCTTACTAATCTATATGGACTTCAGATACCAAGCCTTCAGATCTTCACTGAACTGAACATTCTGAGCTCTCAAACACACCTCCATGATGAAGAATGCAATTAGCAATTAGCAAATACACAATTAACAATTTACTGCAGACAAGGGAAAGTAAGAATATCCCCAAGGGCATAGGAGCAGGAATAAAAGAACAACATTTGAAGGCCTTGAAATTAGTGTCATATGTAAAAACAGCTGCAATTCCGGGCTTAGGTATTGGCACAGGGCAGTCCTCCACACCCTCTCATTCTCTCACCAGCTCCCCTTCCCTTCTGGCTGCTGTGAAGGGCAGTGAAACAAGGTGATTAAGAAGGGTGGGATTTCACAAGCCGGACTTCCTGGGAATGTAATTAGTGTTCTGTCACCCAGGAGAAGGGAAACCAGTCAGTGCCTCAGATTCCTCGTGTGTAAATAAGTACTGAAAGATGGCTTCCATCATAGCCTTCCTGGGAAGATTAAGTTAATACACACAAAAATGCTTAGACAGATACCTGACACATAGAACATGCTAATGGAGATTACCTATTAACATTATTAGAATAATGATTGTTATGATATACCACCTTGATATTTACCTATTTGGGCAGTGTCCAGTATCCTTTTTTGTGGCCTTGCTTCTCACTCTGAAATAAAAGTTAAGGATATTTATCAGTTTCCTCTTAGCAAAACATAGCGAAGATCTGATCTAAGTTGTCAAGTTACAGTAAAAACCTGAAGATGTCCTGATAAATTAACCTAATATTTACAGTTACTAATGGTTTAATATATTCCACCTGCAAGATACAGTTTGCATTTTAAGATTTATTTTAATTATTTATAGTTAGAGAAAAGTATACAGAAATACAGAATACTCTAGGATCAATAAATCTATATTTTGATCTATGTTAGGATCTTGCTTTTTCCATTTTCAAGTAAAACTAAGTATTATAAATAGACAATTAACTATTTAAACTGAAGGTTCGGATACAGGACTTCTACTCAAATATAGCAATATTTGACCAATTTCTAGATTATAAAAATGATATTCAACATGGTTAAACTAACAGGTTTATAAAATAAATAAATATTTATTTATCTTCCCACCCTCATTGTGCTTTTAATTACAAAAGACGTAAAATGATGCATTATAAAACTTGGAAGCTACTTTATACAAAGTCCAATCTTTAAATATTGTTTGACAAAGGACCTGGGAGTTGGACACCGGCAGGGAGTCTGATTCTTGCTGGGATGGTTCAGTCATGGGCGATGAAAACATGCTCAGAACCACCTTGCGCATCAATTAGAAGAGCCAAGGAGAGCCAGACCTGGAAATGTCTTCAGATATGCAAACGGGCAGGAATACACAGCAAACAGTTCAGCTCGGGGAAATATATGGCTGACTTGGGAGAAAGGAGACAGGACAGAGGAGAATTCACGTTCATCTTGGCACCATCAAGAAAATGTTCTCCGAACACTTTATGTCCTAAAAACCACAACCATCCAGAGAGGAAAAATGGAAAGAGAAGGTTTTAGTTCTATGCTGTTTTAATTCCTGGTAAGTGATAGGTCAGGCATGGGTTTCTTGTAACAAGACTCAACACTGAGAAACATTTAGAATGCAGCCCTGTGGGAGGCCGCGGGCCTCCTGGAGGGTGGGAAAGGCACCATGAGCTCACTTACCTCTGAAGGTCAGAGCTGGTTGTCCTGCCACCCTCTAAGGAAAGCGGCTGAATAATGCCCAACACCTCTCCAGGGGAAAAGATCAGACTGATGGGCCTAAGGACAAACTCAATTCAGTGCTAAGCCTTATTGCCATTGTTATACTCCCCCAAACAGCCGCTTTTCCCTGGAGCCCCCAGGGCGGGCACATCATCAGGTGGGCCTGGGGCCACCAGCTGAAAGGCAGGGCTCCTCCCAGCAGACACAGAGAGCTGGGACACTGATGATCCCCGAAGCTAAGGCCTTGTGCAAAGTGTGAATTATGCTGGGACCCCCACTCTCAATGCAAACCTCTTGTAACTTCAGAACCGTTCTGTCTGAAAGGCCAGGCCTTTCAGAAGCTGGGGGCTTGGACACAGGGAAGGCAGCCACCAGCTGGCTTTCCTTGGCACCTGGGGTGCTGGGCGCCATTACAAGGAAAGGCCCTTTGCTTTACCAGCTGCTCTCCGGGCCCCTCAGATCTTTTCAGGGATCTGGGCATTCAACTGGGAATAGAGCTGCGGGGGGGTATTCTTTTTAAAAAATATATTTTATTGATTTTTTTTACAGAGAGGAAGAGAGAGGTATAGAGAGTTAGAATCATCGATCAGCTGACTCCTGCACAACCCCCACTGGGGATGTGCCCGCAACCAAGGTACATGCCCTTGACCAGAATCGAACCCAGGACCTTTCAGTCTTCAGGCCGATGCTCTATCCTCTGAGCCAAACCAGTTTCAGCGGAAAAAATATTCTTAATTGGTGGTCCAAATTTGCCCCCAAAGTCTTTTGTATACTTTGTTTATTTTCAGACGTGTACGTGTGTGTGTGTGTGTGTGTGTGTGTGTGTGTGTGTGTGTGTGTGTGAGAGAGAGAGAGAGAGAGAGAGAGAGAGAGAGAGAGAGAGTGTGTGTGCTTAGTCAATCACACTATTTTCATGTATAGTCAAACACATGGACAAGGAAAAATAACAGAGCTAATTCATTCTGGGAAGTTCACCTTAAAACATATTTATTTTTCTAGGTATAACGATATGAAAGTTCCTAAGTTTATATTTTAATGGCTCTTTCATTGAAATTCTTTCTCAGAAATATTCTCATCTTCTCTGAAGCAGTAGGGAAACAACTGCGTTATAAATCCACGGACAGAGAATAGTGTGGTGAAGGCCTGGACAGGGTGGGAACTGGGTGAAGGGGGCCAATGGGAGGAAAAAAGGAGGAAGTCCGTAATACTCTCAACACTGAAGATAAAATAAAATAATGAAAATCTAGGCTGCATGTCTAAACATTTCAGAGACTCCACTTTTTAATTATATTTTGTTAAAAATATTTTCTTCATCTACAAAGAGAAAAAGCAAACTAAATGGAGGTCCTACTCAGTGGTAGAGCATCGGTCTGCAGACTGAAAGGTCCCAGGTTCGATTCTGGTCAAGGGCATGTACCTTAGTTGTGGGCACATCCCCAGTAGTGGGTGTGCAAGAGGCAGCTGATCAATGATTCTCTCTCATCCATGTTTCTAACTCTCTATCCTTCTCTCTTCCTCTCTGTAAAAAATCAATAAAATATATTTTTTTAAAAGAAAGGAGTAATAATTTTTTTAAAAAAAGAAAAATTACTTGTAATGATATATGGCATAAGATAACAAATAATGCTAAAGTAACTCATGTTAACCTATGAGCTAACTGAGAATTTCCAATTACATCGAATCCAAGGATTGGCTTTAGTTGTGTCAGAACTTCTGGCTATGAGGATTTGCGCTCTGAATTCCTGGGCAATTCTTCAGCCTAGTAGAGATGGTTCTTGAAGAGCTTACCTACCAAGGAATCTTTCCAGGGCCCCTTTTATGTCCTTGTTCCTGAGACTGTAAATGAAGGGGTTCAGCATAGGTGTGACCACAGTGTACATCACTGAGGCTGTTGCACTTGAGTGTGAGCTCTGAGAAACAGCAGAGCTGAGATACACACCTAGGACTGTACCATAAAATAAGGAGACAACTGAGAGGTGAGAGGCACAGGTAGAAAATGCCTTATACTTCCCCTGCGCTGATGACATTCCACGTATGGAAGAAAGTATCTTACAGTAAGAGTAAAGGATCCCAGCAGAGGGACCAACACATAGCAGCACAGCTGAAGAATACATGAGAATATTGTTAAGAAAATTGTCAGAACAGGCAAGTTGGAGCACCTGATTAAGTTCACAGAAAAAGTGGGGGATTTCCACGTCTGAACAGAAGGACAGCCTCAATACCATTAAGCTATGTAACAAGGAAACCATGGCACTCATGATCCAGGACAGCAGAGCCAGCAGTCCACAGAGCTGGGGGTTCATGATGACCATGTAGTGCAGCGGGTGGCAGATGGCCACAAACCGGTCATAGGCCATCACGGTCAGGAGGCAGTTGTCCAGTACTACAAAGAGTGTGTAAAAATACATCTGTGTGATGCAGCCTTCATAGGTGATGGCTTTGCTCTGTGTCTGGATGTTCCACAGCATCTTGGGGACGGTGGTGGAGGTGAAACAGATGTCTACCAAGGACAGGTTGGAGAGGAAGAAATACATGGGCGTGTGGAGGTGGGAGTCTGAGCTGACGGCCAGGATGATGAGCAGGTTTCCCAACACAGTGACCAGGTACATGAAGAGGAAAAGCCCAAATATGAGGGGCTGCAGTTCTAGTGCCTGTGAAAGTCCCAGAAGAAGGAATGCTGAAATGTGGGTATCATTGCCTGGTTCCATGTGTCAGAGGTGTCTATCAGAAAATAGAAGAAATTTATAACCAAGTGTCACTTTAGCAAGTATTTGTATCTGAGAAACAATGACATATTTATGTTTTAGAATCAAGAAAATCATTTCCATTTTTGCTGCGATTTGGTACTCATAATGGAATCATCATTGTCATTTGTCATTAGAATTTCTATTTCCATCAACCTATTCTTAAAACATAATACATATTGCTGTTTTATTACGGATATCTCTCATGCATTTGTAGAATATATATTGACTAGATACCATGTTCTGGTCACTTTTCAGAGAATGGGATGCTGAAAATAGTCTCTATAAACAAATGATGGAGAAATAATACTATCAAATTAAAATATAATAAAACAGATCCAATGGTGCAGCTGCTAAAACAAAAAGTAAATCACATTAAATGGAGAAAGTGGACACAGGGTGCTCTCTTTTATAGTGTTTAGCTGGGTCAGGCCAACAGAGGACACTTAACAGGTACCTCCTGGAACACTAAGTGGGCTACTGAGGGGGGAGTGTTTACCAGGCAGATAGTGCAGCCAGTGCAAAGGCCCTGAGGAAGGAGATTGTTTACAAAATCCGCGCTCAAAATGAGCCAGAATGTCAAGGGCAATGAGCATGGCAGAGCAGGATCAGAGGTGGTGTGAGAGGATATTAAGAAACAAGGTGGCCTGCGTTTTTCTCTTGGAACTTCAATTCACGGAGAGTTCCTTGTGCACATTATGTAAATGTTGTACTTTATTAATCTGGTTGCAAAAGCATCTTGTGAATAGAAAAATATCTCCTCCTTAGAATCTCCTCCTGATAAGAGAGTCACTTTTGAATATATCAGTCCAGGCACCCCTGCTCTGAGGACTGCTCTCAGTATACAAGGCGCACATACACACACACATACACACACACACACACACACACACACACACACACACACACAATGCAGAACACCATGGACTCTTCATTTGTGTTATTTCCATGTCCTTCTCCCTCCCACACTATGTAGGTTATGAGAAGATACAAGTCAAGGTGTACAGATCAAGTAGCTTTTCCAAAAAAAGTTTAGAAATAGTATTTAGATATTTTTGTAGTAAGGCTCTTGGAAAAATTAGCTTTGGGATTATATTGCTATGCACTTTTCTGACCTATAGATAAAGAAATATAAGCAATAGTTTAAATGAACACAGAGGGAGAAAGAGCAACGACATGGATATTAAGAAGGAAAAATTTTTAAATTAGCTCAGGTAGTCCCTGAGAGGCAATGAGTAAGAAAAATTTTCTTTAGCTTCTGGAACATTTTCAACCCTAATTACACACCCTTTAAAGCCAAACAAAATTAATTCAGAGAAAAATTAATTTGACTAAAATGTAAAGGCAAATGCTATGGACACAGAGAGTAGGGAGTGGGGGAATGTGCTTGGGGATGGGATTGACCAGGGAGAGGTCAATGGGGGAAACAAGAGACCGATGAAATAGTTTAAACAATAAATAACTAAATAAAAATAATAAAATATGATCTATTTATATATATAAAATTAAATACCCCAAGTGAAAACTGACCAAAAAAATTAACCAATAACTCACAAAAGGAAATATATAATAGCAACACCAGTTGGATATTTTTAATGCCAAGCAATAGAAGACTGGTTATTCCTATGACTCTTCTATATTTATTTGACCAATAAGTTTTCATATGGCTGATGATAGATGAGAGAAGCCCTTTCTCACTTTTCTTATGTGGCATTTCTTCTTTTCTGGGATTTGGGGTTTTGAACTCATGCTTTTACAAATCAATTGGCATAGTCTAATGCAGGTTGTGGTCTTCATCCAACATGCAAAGGCCTCCAAGGACATGAATAGTTAGTCCTGTACACGCCATGACAATTCATCATTCTACACTGAGTAACTTTCTTCATATGATTAAAGCCTGAGCACATTGTCCTGCAAGCATCCATTTCCTTATACTCTGTCTTCGCCATCACAGTGCCAGATCCACACAAGCAGGGCTTCTTCCCCTGTTCTGTTCACCTTTGTATTTTCACAAATGTGTGCGAACATATGTGCACTTATATAGGCAAACCTTTTAGCAAAAGTGAAGATATAAAATGAAAGGCATGACAGAGAGAATGAATCCTGGTTAAATAGAGTGAATTGTAAGCAACTATATTAAAAAAAAAACTGAGTGGAGCATCAAAAACTAACCAAAACAAGATGTAATGAATAGCAATAATTTAGGGTTTCAAACACGAATTATTAGTCAAATTGACAGTGGCATAGACATAGAAGGTAATCTATGTTTCTAGAAATTGTGACAAACAGCTGATGCTCCATTGTTATTTGTTGAGTCCATCAGGAATTAGCTGTAATTTATAAGTATATTGAAAACATGTTAAGGTTGCCTTTCAGTATTTGGAAACATTGAATTGTTGGATAAAAACTGGAAAAATATCAACCTAGAAGAAAATGACATTCTCCTATCTCAGTCACATCTTAAAAAATCAGAAGGATTGCATACTCACTGTTGAGTGTAACCAGTTCAGGTGAAATGATAGAAAACTGCATATTAATACATGTGGGTAGGCGAAACCATTGTAATTAAGTCAGGAGACCTAGAAACAATGAAATAGACATATTTAACTAAATAAAAAATAAAACATATTTATGGCCAAAATATTCCCCAAAGTCAACTGAGAAATAATCATTTATCTTTATATTAATTTTTAATTCCATAGAATTAATTGGGTTATTACTGGTTAACAAAATTACATAGTATTCAGGTGTACATTTCTATAATATATCATATATATATTTGTGTTCATCATTTCTACTCAAGTCTCCTCCCATCATTGTTTATCTCCCTGTTTACCTCCTCCACCTCCCCTTCCAATATAATGTTTAGAATTCATTTAAAAGACTGATAATGAAAAAATAATAGGCATATAAAATAACATTCAAATTAACATGACCATCAAATATATGCATCTTTAATCAAACTCAGAAAAAGTTACAAAAAAATAAATATTCACATCTCTCAGCCTGGGGCAAACTTAAAAAGGTGTCCCATTGACTGGGATTGGAACTTGTACCAGTAAACAGGTTGCAAAGGGGTACTCTGTTTTCTTTTCTGACAGAACGGTAAAGTGTTACAACGTTGGCAAATGAATCTGAAGACAGCTATAAATATTATAAAAACATATATTCCTTAAGGCATTGTTTCTCAGCCTCTGCACTATTGACATTCTGGGCCAGATCATTGCCTGTGGTCTCTCCTGTGCATCCCCGGACTCTACCTACACTTTCCATGTGACAGACAGACACTCACCACCTGTCCTCTCCCTGTGCGTGTAAGAGACAGAAATGTCTCTGAGCATTGGTGACTGTCCCTTAAGGAAACAATACTGCCCCTGATGAAGAACAAGAATTTTAATGTAACAACCTCAGAATATTTTGTATAATTGTGATACTAACACTGCATTGAGAATATACTGCTTATTGAAGACTTTTAAGTGTGCATAACAGCCATTTCATAAAATATTATGTGCACTTAGTAATAATGAATGGGCATCACATTACTTGACTAGAGGAATGTTTATAACATATTTTTGAGTAATGAGGAAGAGTGGACAAGTAGAAAAGAGTGTACAACACATTAAGAGGATTTCTGATGAGCACAGGATGCTACTTATGCATTTGTTGAAATGCATATGGGTGTATATGTATGCATAATGCAGAAGAGAAGTTTTGTAAAACTAAGAATTTATAGAATACAGATTATCAAAGGAATGAAATTGGGTTAAGTATAGTAGTTACAAAAGAACTGCATGAAACAAAATTAAGTGAGAATCAAATTAATTTCTATAAAGACAGTTAATAAAAATAACTTAATAACATCTATAAGGCCACTAATTCCAAATTAAATTTCCAATAACTTTGAAATAAAAGAATATTATAGAATGGCTTTTTAAAAATATATATTTTTTATTTATTTCAGAGGTGAAAGAAGAGGGAGAGAGAGATAGCCACATCAATGATGAGAGATAATCATTGACTGGCTGCCTCATGCAGACCTAACAATGGGGACCAAGCCTATAACACGGACCCTAACCAGGAATCAAACCATGACCTCCTGGTTCAAGCCACTGAGCAATGCTGGCCAGGCTAGAATGGAGTTAAATTTGGAAGAAAGCAGGATCTAAGTTATAGTTTCTTCTTATTTAAAGATATTGGATTCAAATATGATAATGAAGGTAAACTTAATCTGTAGTAAATACAAAAGAGAATGCCTTCCAGAGGATGGTAGAAGATGATGTCTGCTTTGTAAACAGAGCTAACAACAAAAGTCCAAAAAGAAAAAAAAGGAGAAGATGGAGATATGAAGCAAGTTGTCAGTGTGTGTAGGATTGTTTATTAGCACTGCATACACAGAAGAATATTCACTTTCCTTTTTGCTGAAAGAAGTGATGCACAAGTGAAAAGTAAAAAAGTAAAAGCTGAATGTTTTCATTAAGCAAAGTAAAATTGTTGGGTCAATTGGAGATAAAGGAGACATATGTAAAACTTTAGGCAATAAAAAAAGAACAGTACAATTCTAAAAATCAATGGAGAGAATACAATATGACTGATGACAGATTTGAGCCCACACTATTAATAAACATTCACAATGCCCACATATATACACATGAAAGTAGTCAATAACAAACAACAAAGTGAGGGAAAGAAACCTCTAATTACTAATTTAGGATGCAATGAAAGATAGGAGTAAGGACACTCTGCCTCCATTGCACTAACATCAGGACTTTCCAGACGACTTACAAGAGAGAAAACAAATGAATTACTAACCCACAAATATATTCAGATCGCAGGTGATGAAGTAATTGAAAAGTTAAACTATTTAGCATACCTCTTGTTAATTATCAAATATATTATTTTTCATGTGAACTGATTACCAGAGTGAAAGAAGATCCTGTGAAATGTTTGTCACATGTACTACCGTTGTAAGGTAATATCTTCAAGAAATATATTGGTCCTGGATCTTTTTCCATCAATAGAAACATAGTCAAATAGGTCCTATGATAAAAAATAAAGAGCTGTCCTCACTTGACTGGATATCCTTCCATAACTACTGCTCTATTTTCCAACTCCCTTTGGTTGCAAAACGCACTGTTCACATCCTACTTTTACTTGAATCACTTTATGCCTCAGATTATCACCTCTCATTGGTCTTCTATCAGTTAATTATCAGCAATTAGTTCCATGTTCACTTCTTCTTTTAGCATCATAAACCAGTCCTTAATTAGTTAATTAAGCAGACAAGCAGCCATAGCCTGGTGCCTGTCAAAAGACCTCAGGTACAGGTGCACGGCTTTGACCCTCTCTGACCCTTTCCTGTAGTACCTACTGGACCTCTGGACTCACCTGATTGGGAACTATGAGGAGAAAGTCTTCATGAGAAAGTCCAACCTATGGATGGGTGAGGATGGAGACTGAAGCTCTCTGCCCAGACAAGACAGCAGGAAGGAGGCAAGCACAGGTCTCTTAATATTGCAAAAGCAACAACAGTTCCCACACAGCCCCAGGTCACAAGCTGAGAGACTGGAGATGAGGAGATATTTATAGCTCTCAATGTCTGCTCATTAGGTGGATTTCTATCTTGCTTTTCCAACTTCTAATCACCTGATTTCCCTGTGGGTCTGGACAGAGGAAATGTTTTCCTGGAGATTCTGTGTTCCCAAATGACTATCTTAGGATCAAGTGAGTCCAGTTTTTACTAGTTCTTCCCCATTACATTGGTTGGGTTTCAGAGGACTAACATACCAGCATCTTATCACAACTCTGATTTAAAATTTTTAAGACTAATGATGTTGTATGGAATAGAAAACTTGAATCTCTAAATATTGACTTCTGGTAGGGATACAGGCTCTGACATCTACAGAGAATTGCTAATTTTCTTTTCTACAGGGAGAGATCTAAGTTCTTTTGTTATAAATTTTGAGTGTTATACAAAAGGTTTCATGACACAGTAGCCAAAAGAATTTGGAATTTCAACCTTATATCACAAGTTAAGAGCTGGCATTTAGTCCCTCACTATGAAATATTTGTTAATTATAAGAAACATAGTTAGATTTTTGCATTCTTATCTAAGCTTGGAATAGGAAAGCAAAAAGACTCTTCCCTGTAGCCTCCAGAAGAAACCTAGCCCTACAAACATCTTGATTTTATCCCCCCAGGGACTTATATCCTGTTTCTGACCTCAGGAATTATAAGAGCATGAATGTGTTTGTTGTAAATCACTTATGTGGTCATTTTACATTAACATTAAAAAGTGAGTACATATTTATCTGATGAAATTTTCTTCAGGAAACTGAAATCAAGTGTCTCAGTTTATTCATTTATCTTTTCCTGTGTAAAGGCATTTTGAGCTGTAATCCACCCTTAAGTAAAATAAATTTGTAATAAGTTTGGAGTTATTTGACCTCTTTTGCTGGTAATTTCTTATTGCATAAATGTAAATGTGTTTCTAATTTTGATACCTTTGAGGCATTAACGTAGGAAAAGTAATTCATAATTTAAGTTCATTTCTCCCATATACTTTAAATATTCCTGTCTATATTTTTACATCTTTTCACTTTGTTAATTCAAAAATTCATTATTTTATTTCTATCTTCTTTATTTTTTATTATTATTTTATTTTATTTTATTTTATTTTATTTTATTTTATTTTATTGGGGTGACATTGATCAACATGAACATATAGGTTTCATGTGTGGATTACTAAATTACAAAATCTGTAGATAGGACCATGTGACCACCATCCAAACTCAAATCTCCACCTGCCACCTCATATTAGGACCCCACTCTTTTCCACCTTCTCCCTCTGTCAACCACCACACTGCTGTTTGTGTTCATAAGTTTCAGTTTTATAGTCAACATATGATTTGAATCATATTGTTCTTCGCTTTCTCTGTTTGACTTATTTCACTTCGCATAATGTTCTCAAGGTCCATCCGTGTTGTTGTAAATGACATCCTTTCTTATGGCCGTGTAGTACTTCACTGTGTATATATTCCACATCTTCTTTATGCAGTCCTCTATCATAGGGCACTTTGGCTGTTTCCAACTCTTGGCCACCATGCATAAAGCTGCAATGAACATAGGGGTGCATATATCTTTGCATATAAATGATTTCAAAGTTTTTTGGGGGTATATACCCGGAGTAGGATTGTTGGGTCGTATTTGTAATTATTTGAGGAATCACCAGACCACTTTCCATAGTGGTTGTATCATCTACATTCCCACCAGCAGTGAATGAGGGTTCCCTTCATGCTATAGAGCTACTATAACCAAAACAGCATGGTATTGGCAGAGAAACAGGTACACAGATCAATGGAACAAAAGAGAGAGCCCAGATATAAAACCACACCTGTATGGACAGATAATTTTCAACAAAGGAGCCATAAATGCACTTTGAAGTAAAGATAGTCTCTTCAATAAATGATTCTGGGAAAACTGGAAAGCCACATGCAAACAAATGCAATTGAATTGCACTTTGTCTCCTCTATCTTCTTTAAATTTCTCTTAAACTTACTTTCAAGACAAAATATCTATACTGATAAAAGAGCAGTATGCTAATTAGACTGGACATCTTCCGGACATCCCTCCAGATGTCCTTCTGGACAAAGCCACAGTGGTGGGGGCTGAGGCAGGGGTGATCAGGCCAGTAGTGGAGAGCAGTTAGGGTGATCAGGCAGTCAAGCAGGCAAGAAGTTAGGAGTCAGTGGTCCTGGATTCTGAGAGGATGCAGGCCAGACTGAGGGGACTGCACCACCCCTGTGCACGAATTTCATGCACAGGACATCTAGTATTAAATAATTTGCTTATAGGATGGCTTGTCATGCAGCAATAGCCTACTGATACAATAATTAAGAGAACTATAAGTGAGGACAGTAGTTATCTGCTGTTGATTATTCTCCACACTAGTTCTTTTTTTCCTGAATTAAAAATTGTTTTTAATTACCTGATAAATACTGAAATTTGTAACCTGTAACAAATAATGCATCTCCTCTTTAAGCTCCCATGGAACATTGACAAAAGTCAGTTGACTTCTGAGTCACACATTTCAAAACATCAGAAGAAAAAAATTAAAATATATTCTCTACCTACAAGGTCATAAAATTAAACTAAAAAAAATTTTGGGGGGTGGGGGGGCAAAACGGGTTTGGTTCAGTGGATAGAGTGTCTGCCTGTGGACTCAAGGGTCCCAGGTTTGATTCTGGTCAAGAGCATGTACCTTAGTTGCGGTCACATCCCCAGTTGAGGGTGTGGAAGAGGCAGCTGATCAATGATTCTCTCTCATTGATGTTTCTAACTCTCTATTCCTCTCTCTACCTCTCTGTAAAAAAATAATAAAAGTATATATTTAAAAAAATTGGGGGGAGGATTTTTCAAGCAATCTCCTCAATTATTACTTGGTCAAAAGGGAATTATTCAAAATACTATTTTAAAGATTACAATGAACCCAGCTGGTGTGGCTCGGTGGTTGAGCATTAACCCCTGAACCTGGAAGTCATTGTTCAATTAGTTTGATTCCTGGTCAGGGCTCTTGCCTGGGCCTCCGACTTGATCCCCAGGACGGGGAATGCAGGAGGCAGCCCATCAATGATTATTTGTCATCATTGATATTTCTATCTTTCTGTCCCTCTCCCTTCTTCTGAAATCAATACAAATATACTTAGGACAAAATAATGATAACAATGACAGCTCTATGTCAACACTCAGGGTGTGATCAAAGTTGTAGCTTTCAGAAACTGAAGGATGGGGAGGGACCCGAGGCTGGCAGGGGTCTTGGCTTCTGATGATCATCAGTGGGAGGAGGGAATATGGTGGGCATCAGCAGTAGGTGGCAGAGCATGGAACATGGTGGGCATCAGCCACAGTGGGAGGTGTAGGTGAGCAGGTGGTTACTGACAATTCTTTGCTCCCTTGTGACATGATCCTGCCTGGTACTCACACCTGCAGCCAGCGCTGGCCCCACTTGCACCCACTGCCAGCACCAGAGCCATCACTCACACCTGCTACCAGCCCCACTTTGCACCTGAAGGCTTCTCCACCTCCCCTGCTCCTGAGAGACAATTGGGGCCAGCAGCCGCCACTGATGGTGCCAGCCCAACTTGCACTCACTGCTGACACCAGCCCCAATCTCTCCACTCCGTCAGCAGGTGCAATCAGGACCAGCACCATCAGCATGCGGGAGCGGCAGTGGCAGGAGCAGGGCTGCTGGCACACAAGGGACCTGGGGCCAGGTGGTAGTGTGGAGGATGGGCCAAGACCCCCAAATGCCCCCTCTAACTGCCCCCCCCAGCCAGCCTGATCACTCCTTACTGGCCATCTCACCAGCCTGGTTGCCCCTTACTACCCCCCCTCCCCGCTACCCTACTTGCCCCCAACTGTCCCCCAGGAACAGGGCTGCTGGCACACAGAAGACCTGGGGCCACAGCCTCACAGCCCACAGTTCCTTTCAAGGTACAAGAATTTGTGCGCTGGGCCCCTAGTAAACAACATAAACTGATGAACAAAAATAAAACCAGAGTCATAGAAGCAACGAACAGACTGTCAAACCTATGAGGGAAAGTAGGGGGTGATAGGGTAAGAGATCAACCAAAGGACTTCTTTGCATGCATATGAGCATAACCAATGGACACAGATAATAGGGGGTGGAGGGTGAGGGTAAGGGCATATGCTGGGATGGGGGACAACCAGGGAGAGGTCAATGGGGAGAAAAGAATCTATACTACAAATCTATACTAATAAAAGAGTAATGTGCAAATTGGTCAGGACACCCTCACAGTAACAACCGAACAGCAGGCTGCGTGGGGAGACCTGGCTGGCAGGAGGAGGGCAGTGAGGGGCAACCAGACCAGCAATGGAGGGCAGTAAGAGGTGACCAGGCTGGCAGAGGGGGGCAGTTGGAGCAAGTAGGGCAGCGGAGGGGGAGGGGCAGTAAGGGGCAACCAGGCTGGCGAGAGGGCCAATAAGGAGTGATCAGGCTGGCTGGGGCGGGGGGCGGGGGGAGTTGGGGGTGAGCAGGCCATCAGAGGAGGGCAGTGGGGGCAACCAGGCCAATAGGCAGGTGAGCAGTTAGGAGCAAGTGGTCCTGGATTGTGAGAGGGATGTCCAAACTGTGGTTAACCAGCATCCCCTGAGGGAGACCCCCCCCCCATGCACAAATTTCATGTACTGGGCCTCTAGTAATTATATAATATATTAAACAATAGAGAACTTAATTTAGAAAAATATATATTATTAAAATGTTTGTTTAAAATGTAAAACATTAAATTTAATTAATTAAAAGAACAAAATAACTTCAGGAAAGCAGATTACCTTTATAACAAAGATAGGAATTAATAGATTTAAAAACAGAAAACCAGAATTTATAAATCCAAACCATACTGATATCTAATAAATACAATCAAGAAAAGAAGTTAGGAAACACAAACAAAATTAGAAATTTTAAGGGAGGAGAATGTTTCATGTGCACTTGAGAATAATGTATATTCTGCAGCTTTTGGATGAAATGTTCAATTAAATCCATCTGATCTAGTGTGTCATTAAGGTCACTGTTTCCTGTTTAATTTTTTGTCTGGAAGATCTATCCAGTGTAGTCAGTGGGGTGTTAAAGTCCACTACTATGATTGCAATACTGTCTATCTCTCCCTAAGTCCTGCAAATGTTTTTATATATTTAGTTGCTCCAATATTGGTTGCATATATGTTTACCAGGGTTATATCTGCTTCTTGGATTGATCCCTTTATTATTATGTAGTATCATACTTTGTCTCTTGTTATAGCCTTTTTTTTTGAAGTGTAGCTTCTCAGATATAAGTATTGTTTCCCTTGCTTTTATTTTGCATGGAATATATTTTGCCATCTCTTTCATCCTGTGAGTCTTTTGTTCTGTATTGGATCTCTTGTAGGCAGCGCATATATGCTTTATATTTTCTTAACCATTCAACTACCCTATGTTTTTTTATTAAAGTATTTAACCTACTTACATTTAAGGTTACTATTTCTAGGTACTTATTTATTGCCACTTTTATTCTTTATGCCTATGTTGTTCTCTCTCTCTTCATTTTCTTACAAACTATTTTTAACATTTCTTGTAATGCTGGTTTGTGTTAATAAACTCCTTTAGTGTTTGTTTCTTTTTGTTTGTTTGTTTTTTTGTTGGTTTGGTGATGGCGGTAGTTTTTAGTCTGGGGAGCTCTTTATTTCACCTTCAATTTTAAATGATAGGTTTGCAGTGTTTCCCAAACTTTGACATGTGTGTACCCCTTCTATAATTTTCATAACGCTGAGTATCCCTTGTCAAAAAAAATGGGTGTATTTTAATAGCAATCAAAATATATTTATTTTTTCTTTTTTTTTGGTACATACACAAAATAATAATAAACGAAAAATAAAATTTATTCATAATAAAATATAAATAAAAGTTATATTATAAATAACATTTATTTGATCAATGAGAAGGATGAAATTGACTCGACTCATGAGAACATAGAATTAGGCGCAACTAAACACGGTGCAGTGCATATCCCCACCAAACTCCGGTGCAACACGTACCCCCACCAAACTCTTCCTGTACCCCTGGGGGTATGAGTACCACACTTTGGGAACATTGGCTTACTGGATAGAGAAGTCTTGTTTAACATTTATTCTTTTTCATTACTTTGAATACTTCATGCCATTCCCTTCTCGCCTAGAGTGTTTCTGTTGAGAAATAAGTTAACAGTCTTATGGGAACTCCCTTGTAAGTAACTGTCTCTCTCTTGCTGCACTTAAGAATCTCTTTGTCAAAAGACCCCGAATAGCCTCAGCAATCTGGAGAAATAAGAGTAGAGTAGGAGTAATCTCAATACCAGATTTCAAACTGTATTACAAAGCAACTGTTCTCAAAACAGCCTGGTACTGGCACAAGAACAGACATATTGATCAATGGAATAGATTAGAGAATCCAGACATCAACCCAAATCAATATGCTCAATTAATATTTGACAAAGGAGGCACGAACATACAATGTAGTCAAGATAGTCTTTTCAATAAATGGTGTTAGGAAAATTGGACAGATACATGTAAAAGAATGAAACTAGATCACCAACTTACACCATACACAAAAATAAACTCAAAATGGATACAGGACTTAAACATAAGACGGGAAAATATAAAAATACTAGAGGCATCCACAGGCAGCAGAATCTCAGACATATGCCTAAAGAACTTCTTCAATGATACTAACCCTAGGGCAATGGAAGCTAAAGAGAAAATAAACAAATGGGACTACACCAAAATAAAAAGCTTTTTTACATCAAAAGAAACCATCAACAAAACAACAAGAAAACCCACTGTATGGGAGAACATATTTGCAAATGATATCACTGATAAAGGTTTAATCTCAAACATCTACAGACAGCTTATACAACTCAATAAAAGGAAAATGAATGAGCCAATTAAAAAATGGGCAATGGACCTAAATAGAATCCTCTCAAAAGAAGATAGAAGGAAGGCCAAGAGGCACATGAAAACATGCTCCAAGTCACTAATTATCCGAGAGATGCAAATCAAAACAACAATGCGATACCATCTCACACCTGTCAGAATGGCCAACATCAACAAAACAACAAACAACAAATGTTGGCGAGGTTGTGGAGAAAAAGGAACCCTCGTGCACTGCTGGTGGGATTGCAGGTTGGTGCAACCACTGTGGAGATCAGTATGGAGCTTCCTCAAAAAACTGAAAATGGAACTCCCATTTGACCCAGTAATCCCACTACTGGGAATTTACCCCCAAGAAACTAGAAACCCCAATAAGAAAGGATATATGCACCCCTATGTTCATAGCAGCACAATTTACAATAGCTAGGATTTGGAAACAGCCTAGGTGCCCATCAGCAGATGAATGGATCAGAAAACTATGGTACATCTACACAATGGAATACTATGCTGCCATAAAAAGGAAGGAATTCTCATCATTTGCAGTAACCTGGATGGAATTGGAGAGCATCATGCTGAGTGAAATAAGTCAGTCAATGAAAGAGAAACACTACATGACCTCACTCATTTATGGATATTAAAGAACATTATAAACTAATGAATAGAAAGATAGATATAGTGACAGTAAACAACAAGCAGACTGTCAAATGACAGTGGTGGGTGGGGAGGGGAGGGTGTAGGGAGACCTGGGGGAGATAAGAGATCAACCGAATGACTGGTATGCTTGCATATAAGAACAACCAATGGACACAAAACTCTGGGGAGGGAGGGCATCTCTGGGGGGGGGGGCAATGGTAAGCTATGTACACAGATAATACTTTAATAAATTTTTTTAAAAAAGAATCTCTTTATCTTTAATGTTTGCCATTTAATTATAATGTGTCTTGGTACAATTCACTTTGGGTTCATCTTCATTGGAACTCTGTGTTACCTCAACTTTGTGACTTTTATCTTCACAGGGTTATGTAAATTTTCTGTCATTATTTCTTCAAGCAGATTCTTGATCCCTTGTTCATTTTCTTCTGCTTCTACCAACCCTGTGATGCAGATGTTGTTGTTTCATATTGTCCCAAAGATCTCTTCACCTGTTCTCATGCTTTTAAAGTATTTTTCTTTTTGCTGCTCTGATTGACTTATATTTTATACCTTCTTTTCTAATTTTCTGGTTCAGTTCTCTGCTTTTTCTAACCTACTGTTAATTCTTTCCAGTGTATTCTTTATTTCAACTGTCATTCTTCATTTCCAACTAGTTGTTTTTCATGGTTTCTGTGTCCTCCTCCATTCTGTTGAGCACTCTAAAAACCATTACTTTCTACTCTATTTCTTATAATTTTCTTGCCTCTATTTCATTTGGCTCTTTTCTGGGGATTCTTCCTGCTCTTCTTTTTGGAGCCTGTTTTCTTGTGTTTATTTTTGTGCATTGCATAAAGGTGCTATGCCTTCAGTCTTGGTGGGGTGTCCTTCTTGTGGAACCCAGTTTTGTAGTCTCCTTTATCTTCTGAACAGGGTACTCCAGGAATGCTTCTTGTGTTGGTTGTGTGGGTCTTGATTGCATTTGGGTCTTGATTGCTGTTGTCCCATTTGTGGGTGGGCCCAGCCCTCAGTCTTGCTGACTATGAGGCTCAAACCCAACCACATCATGCCAACTGTTATGCAAGTGCTTTGTATCTGCTATTTGTACCTGTTATTTGTTGAGATCACTGGATTTTGACATGATGTTGAATCTGGCCCATTGGTGTGATAGACATAGGCCCCCCTGGGAAGTTTTCCACTGCAAGCCCAAGTGAGTTATTGCCTTCCCTAGTCTTGGCCGACCTGTCTAGACCACAGTAGGGGGAAAAACCCAAGTAGTCCAGAAGTTTGGGTCTTGTAGCCCAGAAACTAGGTTAAATCTTCCTATTCTGAGCTGCTCTCTTTTCCCCATGGAACTGAGTTCTGCAGGGATATCTGGGTCTTGGCCAGTAAGGTTTAAACAGATTCAAATAGAGGGTGGATGGGCATTTTCTTTCCTTACAATTCCTCAGCTATGCCTGGTTTTCTGGCAACCCCTCGCCATCACCTTATTATGAAGGGCCAAAAAAATTAAAAATTCAGCCCTGCTTATAACTACAATATTTCAGACTATCCCCACTGGGAGTGGCTTTCATGTAGGCTCTGAGCAGGCCAAATGTCTGAGTCCCCTGTGCCACCAGATCAGCCACATGGGCACATATTTCAAGCCCAGAGCTGTTCCTCAATGTCTCAGGTCCCAGCAGGGCAGGGCAGGGCAGTATTAACTATCTTGCAGATGGGAGAAGAAGCGCCTTCCCTGTGCTTGAGTTGGGCAGGACTGATATTTTCCTGAATCACACAGTCAATCCCCATTCTGCTCATTGCCAAAAGTTCTAGAGCAGTGGTTCTCAACCTTTCTAATGCTGTGACCCCTTAATATAGTTCCTCATGTTATGGTGACCCCCAACCATAAAATTATTTTCATTACTACTTCATAACTGTGATTTTGCTACTGTTATGAATTGTAATGTAAACATCTGTGCTTCCCGGTGGTCTTAGGCAACCCACAGGTTGAGAACCACTTCTGTAGAACCTAAGACCATTGAAAAACACAGATATTTACATTACAATTGCTGCTGCTGTAGAGCCTAAGACCATCAGAAAACACAGATATATACATTATGATCTCTTTGCCCTCGTTATCTTCTGCTGTCCTCACAGGAGGACAGCAGAAGATAATGAGGACAAGGAGATGACAGGGTAGAGTGTTCAGAGCAATGTGAGAGAATTTGGGCTTTTTCTTTGAGTGACATGGGAGCCATGGAGGAATGGTCCATGACTTGAGAGCCATGGAGGAATGGTCCAGCTACTGTGGAACATGAAGGTGGAAGTGGGGACAGGGAGGTTATTGCACTGGTCCAGATGAGTGATGATGGAATCTGAATGAAGGAAGTCACCCAGAGTCTACATTCCTACCCCTGTGTAGTAGAGAGCATCGGGATCCCCATCTCTGCCTTTATGTATGTAATTCTGCATAATCCCACCCAACTCTAGCCTGTTTCCCCACTGTAAAATGGCTCATGGTCCTTCCTACTTAATGTCTTGTGTGGAAAGGTCTGTGGAAAAGTTTGTGCTACCTGCTATGGAGGGTTCCAATGCCCCAGTACTGAAGAGAGGCTATCAGAAATGAGGGGTACAGTAAGAAACCCACACAGGGCTGACAACTCCAATCTGTGTGCTAAATAGTTTTTAATTCAACACTAACTTTATTGCTTGCTACATATAGTGTCACCCCATTATCTCTCCAGCCTTACCTTCAACTTCTCACACATACACACTCAGCTTCAGCTACATAAGGCTCCTTACTCTTCCACAGCAGGCACTCTCCTGCCTCTGTGCCTTTGCATGGGCTTTTCCCTCTGCCTGGAACATTCTTACCCAGATATCTTCATAGCTCTTGCCTCCTCACTTCCTTCAGGTCTTTCCTCAAATGTCACGTTCTCTGTGAGGCCTTTGCCACCATCCTATTTAGTTTAGCAACTCTGCCCTCACAACTCTCCCCCTCCCCCTTCATTAGCTTGCTTAGTGTTCCCATTCCCGGCATTCTCCACAAAATTCTCATCTATCTCGTTCATGATCTCCCTTGTGGGAATGTCAGCCCTGTGGGGTAGAGGTTTTGCTCTGGCTTCTTCACACATGCACCCCCAGAGCCTAGAAACGGGCCTGGGATGCAGCATTTGTTGAGTGAATATGTGACTCTCAGATCTGTAGAAGGAGGAGGGTAACGCATACTTCAGCTCAGACAGTAGAAAGATGAACTAAGGGGCAACCTGTGAGGAACATAGGAGAGGCTGTGACAACAGAGATGCCCAGGGTGAGGGTGAGGGTGGGGGTGGAGGACAGTTGCCATCACCCACTCGGGACTTTTAAAAATTGGGGGTGAGATTTACAATGATATGAAATTTACCATTTAAAAGTGAACAATCCAGTGGCATCACATTTACATGTTGGGTGATCCCCACCTCTATCAGAACTTCATTTTTTTGTGGCTGAACACTATTCCTTTGTGTGGATGGATTGCATTTTGTTTATCCATTCATGTATCAATGGACCCTGGTTTGTTTCCACCTTTTGGCGATTGGAAATCTTGCTGCAATGAACATGGAGGTACATGTATTTGTTGGAGTCCTTGCTCTGTTATTTTAGGTACTTACCTAAGAGTTGAGTTACTAGATCATGGGGGAACTCTGTTTAACTTTAAGGAAGTGCCAAAATATTGTATACAGCTGGTGTATAAAAATGTTGTATACAGAGTGCTGGGGATGAGTTTACTCTTACTATCCTGGATCTCAGAATAGATCACTTGTTTCTGAGATGGGTCATGACCAACAGCATCATCGCCCAAGACCCCAAAAACTTGTGATGGAGCAGGGAGGTCCAGCTGGAGAAATTGAGGCATGGAGAGAGGTTGACCTGGGCACTCAGGCTAACTCCCTTCCTCCCCTACCCTGGCTTACATTCTGGGACCCCCTTGCAGGAATCCTAAGGAGGCAGGAGCTCTTTGTCACTGGGCACTGTGAGCCCTCAGGCTGCCACTCCCAGGAGCCCTTGCAGAATGGGGAAGAAGCTGCGAGCTTTGATAAAGAGACCAAAACAGCACCGAGTGTTATCAGCTTTGTACTGCACAGCTTCCTGTTGGCCACTGTCAGGTCCTCTGCTGTGCATCCCCTTCCCCTGGCCCCCTAGCCGATCCTCTTCCCCACCTGGGCCACCCCCAGCCTGGGCACCTCTTTCCATCTCTTTTTTCTGTTCTTCCTCTAAAGACTTCTCATTAGAGACTGAAAACATTTTAAATGTTCCAAGAAAAAGTTTTACAGGGTCTCATGTCCAGCGAAGCAATTTCCCATGGCCAGCCCTAGCTGGTTTGGCTCAGTGGATAGAGTATCATCCTATGGACTGAAGAGTCCTGGGTCCAGTTTCAGAAAAGAGCACATACCCAGGTTGCAGGCTTAATCCCCAGTGTGGGGCATGCAACAGGTAGCCAGTCAATGATTCTCTCTCATCATTTATGTCTCTATCTCTCTCTCCCTCTCCCTTCCTCTCTGAAATCAATAAATATATTTTGTAAAAGAAAAATATTTTTTTAAAATTTCCTATGACCAGCTTTATTTTATTTTATTTATTTATTTTTAATCTTATAGGACCCCCCCATTTGCCCCACACCAAGAACTGGGACATAACCTTGCTCTCTCCCTCTGCCACCTCAAATTCTGTCCCTTATTCTCTCATTTATTTTTTTGTTTATTTGTTTGTTTGTTTGTTTTCTTGCACATCTATATGCCAAAACCTTGTTCATTTTTTCTGTGTCTGAGTTTTATGACAAAGGTGTCTTTTCTATGTGGCTCTGGGGACTTCCTTTTTGTTTAAGATTCTACCAAATCATTAGGTCATACCTTTTAAATATATTTATTTGTCAATTGTACCTCAGTAAAGATGAAAAAAATTAAGATTCTCCTACAAAATCCATCAAGCAAATTAAGATGTTTTTATGTCACTCAGTGATTAGACTCAAGAAAGATTGTTAAGACCCAGCCATTTCATTGGATATCCCTGTGGTTCTTTCTCACAGTTGTGAAATATTCCATTCAACTCCATCCAGTGCTGGAGGGAGCATTATAAGGTTCCATTAAAGTCATAATGGCTATCGTGTCCCTGGGCTGCCTTAAAAACCATTGGTATACCCAGGCGGTGTAGCTCAGAGACTGAGCATCAACCTATGAACCAGGAGGTTATGGTTCAATCCCTGGTCCAGAAACATGCCCAGGTAACTAGCTTGGTACCAAGTGTGGGGTATGCAGATGGCAGCAATTGATGATTTTCTTTCTCCCTCTCCCTTCCTCTCTGAAATCTATAAAAATTTATTTTATAAAAGATACTAAAAGATCATTGGTGTTGCCCTTTTAAATATCTCACCCTTCAGTTGGTTCTTACTTTCTTATTGACCACTGGGTGGGAGTGAAACTGTGGACACTCTGAGGTCCAGCTGCCCCTTTAGGAGTTCTCAATGCTCCATCTGGGGGTGAGGGAAAAGACAAGGCACCTGCTCCCCAGATGTCCTATAGCTGCCTAGAAACCCACCCCACACCCAGCCCAGCCTCTAGTGAGCTCAGCGTTGATGAGGAAGGAGAAGTGGGTTACTAGGAGCTGGCATTTGTGCTTGGGGGTGTCCCTGCAGGTTCCTGAGTCCTTCATTTCCTAGAATCAGAGAACATTCAGGGGTGAGAGGTCAACCCCCATTTTCCTATCACAGTAGAGATTTGGCGTGAAGGAAACAGAAATGTGTACCCCTGTAAGGCATCACAGCCTCTTGCTTCTATTCTCATCACTGGGTTCCACCACCCGATCTTCATCTATGTCCACATTCAATCAGACACACTCCTCACCCTCCACCCTGAGATTCTCTATGCCTCAATCCCAGAAACTCAGAAGCCTGGGAAAATCTTGGGGAACCAGGCCAGGGAGGCTCACATGTAGTGCCCCCACCCACACTCTACCTCAGGCCAAGGCCCCAAATAGCTGGGCTTCTGTACAGAGTGCCCCAAAATAATGTATGCACGATTGAACAGCTGACTGCTCAATTTTGAAAATGAAATGTATTTTAATGAACACTGCCTTTATAATTATTCAAAGTGTGGGATAGGGTAAAAAGTGAAATTATGGGCATATGCATCTTTTACATAGATGGATATAGGATAGTTTAACATAATTAACAGTTGACAATTAACAAGCCATGCCCACCAGCCAATCAGGAGTGAATATGCAAATTAAACCAACCAAGATGGTTGTGAGCAAGCAGGAGGCTTGGGTTTCCCTGGAAATGGAGGAAGCCAAGCTTTCCGCACATACTGGCTGGCCCAGGCCTCCACTCAGGCTACAAAGTTTCAATTATAGAAGATACATAAATTCCAGATACCAGGGTCTCCACTTGGGTTGCTGGGGGGCGTGGCCAGCCTGCAAACCACTACAGGCCCCTCGCCCAGGCCACCCCATGCCCCAAGGGAACCCTCACCCTGATCTGGGACACCCTTCAGGGCAAACCAGCTGGCCCCCACCCATGCATCAGGCCTCTATCCTATCTAATAAAAGAGTAATATCTAAAATTGACCATATCTCCAACACACAAGATGGCTTCCCCCATGTGGTCAAATATGGCTGCCCTCAGGTGGACACATGATGGCTGCCACAAGATGGCCAGCATGGAAGGGCAATTGAGAGGGACCAGGACTGTAAAGAAGGGCAGTTGGAGGCAATCAAGCCTGCAGGGGAGGGCAGTTAGGGGTGACCAGGCCAGCAAAGGAGGGAGGTTGGGGAAGACCGGGCTGGCAGGGGAGGGCAATTAGTGGTAAACAGGCTTGCAGGGGAGCAGTTAGGCATCAATCAGACTGGCAGGGAAGTGGTTAGTGGTGATCATGCTGGCAGGCAGAAGTAGTTAGAGGCAATCAGGAAGGCAGGCAGGCAAGCATTTGGGAGCCAGCAGTCCTGGATTGTGAGAGGGATGTCCCAGGTTGGAGAGGGTGTAGGTTGGGCTGAGGGACACAGACATCCATGCACAAATTTCATGCACAGGGCCATATATATATTGTTTAAAAAGGCAGATAAATAGGAGGCAGTCAGATCCTATATGTCCTTGTTAAAAAGTACCGTATTTGCTGGCGTATAAGACGATTTTTTGGCCCTGAAAAATACCATATTTGCCGGCGTATAAGAGACTGGGCGTATAAGACAACCCCCTAACATTTCCACTCAAAATACAGAGTTTGTTATATATTCGCCATATAAGACTACCCCCCACTTGGAGGCATATTTTTCAGGGCCAAAAAATCGTCTTATACTCCGGCAAATACGGTATTTTGGATCATTTCTAATTTTTGAGCCACCATGATCCAAGTATTTTTGCTATTTGTCTTAAGTTTTGTTTTTCTGCATCTAGTATAACATTACATATCAGGAACAAAAGTAATAATACTAAACTAATAACATTGATTAGGAATAGAAAATGTCTAATACTAGACAAGGAAAAGTCTAAGGGGAACAAGCACCCCAGCCAACCGAAAAACCCTTTACATGTATTATCATAATTTTTTTACTAAGATAATTATATGTTTTCTTCCTTCATCCATTGTCATTTGTACCTTATCATATGTTTGGCCAGATGAATTAAGACTCTCTACTATTGGATTATCTAAAAGCTCTAATTTTTCTTCTGGTCAGTTAGTTTCTATAGAAATGGCTTCATGGGGAGGATTAAATTCAATTTCTCAATACATTAATTTTTCAGTATCAATATTATAATAGGTTTTATGAAGCTCAGGCAAAGTTATTCTGCCTATAATTTCAGTATTACACCATATTCCAATATTATTTAATGTAAACTTGGTGTTTTACAGTAAAAATCACTTAGTAAAAGAGAAGAGTTATTTAAACCCTTCCCAGCAAAAAACACTCATTTCCCATACACTCTATATTGTTATTTGTTGAGGTAGATACAATAGGCCAGGACTGGGTGAATCCAGTATTCCATATGGGTTGGGGGCATAACCATTCATCTTTCTGACTTTCATAATCAGACAGTGAGATGGGTTCCCATTGCTTATTAGTTTTAAATATGGCCCATCTACTTCCCATTGGAAGTATTCTAGTGTTATTGAAGATAATCTCTATGCCGGCCAGTTGAACTATACTGGGAATTTAAGGTTAGGATTTAACCAAGGCACCTGGGCTTTTAAGACACAATGTTGTAGATCACATTTCCTATCCCAAATTTTTCAAATTCCTGGGGAACAAAATGAGTCTCATAAGTGTCTGGCCTGGGCTTCTGCAAACATTATAGATTGCCATTGTTTCATAGCCACTTCAGATTCCATAGACAATAGGCCCTGTTGAGTTAGGTTTATGCCTGAATTTTTATAGTCTGTTGTACCCATGAAACTAAGGTTTTATTGTCTTTCCATGCTGCTTCCCCCATCTTTTCCTTCTTCCTAAAACAGCATTCCCTCTATATGGCCTATTTGAGATAAAGAATTTTTTTCTAATGAATGACATTCTTCATTAGCTGCAAGTTCAGCTTGTCCCAGGATACCAAGGCCAGTCCCTACTCCTCCAAGTATTTCCCTTTTGTTGTTGGTTCTACCAGGAATGTTGTTGCCATTGGGTAGGTATGGGTTGGGACAGTTAGAGTATATTGAGTGGACCCAACAATGTTGGGTTTCCCATGCCATAGTTAAATGGGTGAAAGTGATGCCCAAATGAGCTAGAGTTTGAGTATTCCATAGCACTTCCCACAAGCATCTGGGATTCAAGGATGGTGGGGTAGTTACATACAAATCTACCTACCAAGCGATCCCAATAATTTCTGGAATGGGGATCCATTGATTTCTTACTTGTTTCACAGGCATCTAGCCACAAGGGAATGATTGGTGAGTCTGAGGACAAGATATACTATGACAGATAGGACAGGCTGCTACAAGTCTTCGGCCATCCATATCCAGGTGTTTTTCTTAGCTATTCATCATCCATCTCTATAGCTATACAATATTCATCCAGATTACATATATATACAATTCTACCAGTGGAATTATCAGGGAAGTATTCTTGGAGGTATTTGCCTAAGGTGGGTCCTTTATAGTAGACATAGCCAGAAAAAAATGTACCAAAGCTTATATTGATAGTAGGAGAAGACCAATGTGCGGCCAACAAAGGATTAATTTCACTATCATACCTGATAATCAGAACATCATTGTGTAGTAGGGGGGAAAGATTAGCAGGTATCCAAGTTAAATTTTTCATATCAATTAAGGGAGGAGGACTGGAGAGGCAGATATTATTTCTGCTAGGAAACAATAAGGAGGATAATAATAATAATATGAAAATCGTTTTATGTACATTCAATCATTAACAACCAGATGATATAAAAACAAGGTCCAAGCAATATCAGTTTGTAAGCATACAGGCCTTGTTGACCTCATCTTGGGATAGCTGTGTGCCTCCGTGGTCAGTGACTTCTCCTCCTCGAAAAATCTCAGCTGTTTCTAGTCCTTAAAAAGTCTTTGATCTCTTCTGCAGACAGAGATGGGTGTCAGAGATGGGAGTAGAAGTCCATTCATAGTTAGGTGCCTTTTTTAAATGCGAAATGTGAATCCATGAGCTAACTTCTTTAAGTTTAGCTGCATATGGGTTAGTTAGTAATACCTGGTAAGGTCCCCTCCAATGAAGTTGGAGAGAGTCTTTTATTTGGTGTCTTTTCCAGTTCACTAAATTTTCTGGTTGTAAGCCATGATCTTTGAAATCTTCGTCTCCCGGGAGCACGCTGTGAAATGAATCTGTTACCAAATTTATCAATTTCTTTAAATTGGTTAATTAGCCCTTGACAATAATGTAAAATGTCTCCTTTTAGCAAAGTTGGTTCATATGCCCCTTCATCCAGATGCATAAGTGACTATTTCATAAGGAGAAAGCTTATGTTTACCAAAAGATCTCAGGTTGAGGAGTACTGTAGGGAGAGCTTTTGTCCAGAGGAGATTAAAGACTTCTGAAATTTTGGCTTGTTGAATTTTGATTATACCATTGGTAGGTTCCACCAGCCCAGAAGGTGGGGAGGGGGGTGGAGTATGGGCACAATGGAAATGCTGTAGCATAGGCCAAATGTTACATATGGATTTTATTATTTTCCCAGTGAAATGAATCCCTTGCTCACTATGTAACTCAGAGGGAAGTCTCCAATTAGGAATTACTTTTTCTAGTAACAATTTACCAACTGTTAAGGCTGTTGCTCTCCTACAAAGGAATGCCTCAACCCAGTGAGAAAACATACAAACCATACCCCTAAAATGATAGCATTTGGATAAAATCCAATTGTCATGTTTCAAATGGGTCCAAAGAAAGTGGGAAATATCCTTGGGGTCCATGGAGTGGTTTTCCTGGGTTATATTTTGGACAGATAGAGCATTTGCTGTACACTTTATGAACTACTGTGGGCTAAGGTATCCAGTATTTATTGTTTACTCCAAGAAATCATCTTTTCAGGACCCCAATGTGTTATCCCATACATGTTGAAGTATAAGGAGTTGGGCCCCTACAGGTAAAATAGGTTTCTGATTGGGTCCAAACCATATCTTTCTGTGTGGGTCAAAAGTTCCCCCCTTTTGTTGCCATATTCTCTTTTTGTCTTCAGTGGCTGTGTCTTGAGACTGTAAAAGATAATCTTTTATTGACTTAATAGGAAGTAAAGAACATTCTCGAGTCTAGATAACTTGACTTTTCAATGCTGTCTGCTTAGCTGTAGCATCAGCAGAATGATTTCATTTTGCTTCCATGGTGGTGGCTTTAGAATGCCGTAGGATTTTTATAATTGGCAATTGTTTTGGTTGGTGTATGGCATCTAAAACTTCTGCAACCCGTTTTCCATTTTTTATGGGCTGCACAGAGGAAGTTAAAAAGCCTTGCTGCTTCCAAAGCATTCCAAAGACATGAGCTACACCAAATGCATAGCAACTCTCAGTGTAGATATTGGCTACTTGACAAGCCTGAGCCAAAGGCAGTTGGGGAGCGATCAATTGGCCAATTGACAAGTCCAAGCCAAAGCAATTAGTTCAGCCTGCTGGGCAGATCTGATTGCAGGCAGATAAGAACTTTCAATTATATCCACCATGGAAGTTATTGCATATCTAGCTCAGAAATGTCCTTGTTCATCCTTTATATAAGATCCATCTGTGAACCATATTAAGTCAGCATTATCAATAGGAGTTTCCTGTAAACCACTCCTATGAGCAAGTAGGTGGTCAGTAAGTAAAATGCAATTGTGGGTTTCTCCATCCTGTAAAGAGGATAACAAAGTGTCAGGGTTAAGGCAATTACACTGAGTTAATGTAATATTAGGGGCAGAGAGCAGGAGTATTTCATAAGAAGCCAGTTGACTGACAGAAAAGTGTTGAGTGTGATGGGAGTATAACAAGGATTCAAGAGAATGAGGAACATAAATAAAGGGGAGCCTGTGACTACCTCTTCAGTCTGTTTACACAACAGGGCTGTAGAGGAGATGGCCCTCATGCAGGGAGGGAGCCCTTTTGCCACTGAGTCTAGTTGCTGACTATGATACCCTGTAGGTCTATGGTGATCTCCATGTTTCTGAGTTAGAACTCCTAAAGCATTGCCCTTACTTTCATATGTGAAAAGGAAGAAGGGAAGTTTATAGTTTGGATGCCCCAGAGCGGGAGCTTTAGACAGTACTTCCTTTAGAGTCTTTACAGCTTGCTTTCCTTCTGGGTTCTACTGAATTGGATCAGGTGTATCTGACTCTAACAGGGCATAGAGAGGCTGGGCTACCAATAAAAAGCTTGGAACCCAATTTCTACAATATCCAGTCAAGCCCAGGAATCCTCTAAGCTGCTTTGTTTTTGTTTTTGTTTTGGAAGAGAGAAAGATAGGATTCCTATATGTCTTTCAGGGTTAATCAGTAGCCTATTTTTGGATATAAGATGGCCAATGTATTTTACTTGAGGTAAGCAAAACTGAAGCTTATCCTTTGAGACCTTATGTTCCTTTATGGCCAGCTGTTCCAGTAGAAAAATTATGTCCTTTTGAGAGTCTAATAATGTCCTACTAAATCATCTACATACTTGATTAGAATGGACTCTTTAGGAAATTTAACATCATTTAGATCAACTTTTAATATCTGGGAGAAATAGATGGGACTTTCTGTATATTCTTGGAGCATCAGAGCCCAAGTAAATTGTCGGTCTTCCCAAGTGAAAGCCAAGAGATATTGACTGTCCTTTTCTACTGGAATGCTGAAAAAAAGCACTGCATAAATCTATTACTGAAAAATATTGGCAGTCCTCAGGAATAGTTGGTAATAATGTATGTGAATTTGGAACCACAGGATGTCTGGGAATAACTATCCATTTATAGTTCTGAGATTCTATACAAATCTTTATCCTTTCCCATTTGGTTTCTTTACTGGAAAGATAGAAGAATTACAGGCATTTGTACATGGAATTGTAAGTTGTCTTTTTAGGTAATCTTATAATGGGCTTAATTCCAGCTAGTGCAACTCATCTTAGAGGATATTGGTGAATATTAGATAAAGGCAAAGTACTATCGATAGTTATTTTAATAGGAGTGGCTGAATCAATCTTGCCAATATCTGTACTGGAAAGGGCCCAAAGTTGCACTGGAACTTGCTGCAACAAACGTTGGGTTTCAAGATTATTTTCCTCTGGTAAAAGTTCATTTAAAGTCATTATTTTCCCAATTGGTTCAGTATCTGATTCATTTAGTTCTAAATACATTTCACTTTTCTGGGGAAAGGATATATGAGCATCATGGGTTTCAAGAAAATCTTTCCCTATCAGGTGAATCAGGACCGATTTGACCAGTAAGAATATATGTTGCCCCGTTATTGCAAAAGACCAAAGAAATACCAAGCACGCTTCCTAGAGAAAGGAGGGACCCCGTTTATTAGCACTAGTGGACTCTGGGAATAATTCCCAAATCAGAGTGAAGAAACACGCTGAGGTCTTCACTTTTTATAACCTTCTGGGGTCTTTGTCTTGCAGACATGGTTCTGCCTCTTTTTGTGGGCTTATAGGAAGGCTCCCAGATGTTGGGGGGTCTCCACGCCATATCCAATGATCTGTCCTGGGGCCAGCGATAATGACCACCCTCCTTGCCCGCCCCCCTCAGGGTAGTGCGTTATTCACAGTTTTTATGGCCTGACACACCTTGTAAGATCAGTTTCCTCCTCACCCTTAACATCCCCTAGTTGAAAGGGGACAGGTTCTGACTTAAAAATAGTAATTGGTTGGCTAGATACTCCTACCATTTGTACAGAAGCTTTACTCCAAGGGAGAGGGAAACTAAAATGGGTAGAGTTAAGAACAGATAAAGTGGCTCCAGTGTCCACAGGGGCTTTAGTAATTTCTCATTTTATGATAATTTCAATTTCTCCTCAAGTATTAGTAAGGAGAAGGGAAAGTACCCTCTCATAGTCCTCAGAGAAGCCCTATGCTTGCTTCTGTCTGTTTTCTCTTTGTAATTCCCATTTCCGTTTTCTACAGTCTTTCTTACAGTGGCCTGGGCTTTTTGCAGTAAAAACAGACTCCTTTCTCTCCTTTTCTAAGAGACTTCTGAGTAGAACTGGCTTGATTGCTTAATTGTTGAAGCTGTAATTTCGTAATTTGGGTAACTTTATCTTTTTCTCTCTTTGGGATAGTTTCAGATAGCTGATCAGCCAGAATAGCCAGTTCATCAGCATGGGTAGCCTGCCGGTTTAATTTATGTTGTTTGATCAAAGTTACAAGTTCTTCATCTAGTCCTTCCAAAAGTGCCAAATTTAATAAGGGGTCATTTGATGATTCTTGAAACTGTCTGACAATGTTATAGAATTCCCAAACAATCCAACAATGCAGGAGGAGAGTTTGGAGAGACTTATTTTATTCATCACACAATGGGCTTAGAGGAAATGAATTCAAATTCTAAGCAAGGCTACAAGCAGAACTTTCCTTTTTATTAAAGAGCCAGCTCTATGTGCACTTAGTGGTTATCTCGATGCTGGCCTTGAAAACAATACAGTTCTATCCAATTAAAAAATGCACCTGGCATGGCATTGAGATTATGGGACCTGCCTACAAGGTCATACAGCTAAGTTTATCTTCATTATTCAAACAGGCTAAAGCAGACTAGAAAGCAACATTTTATCTAAGAAAAACAGCAGAAAATTCCAAACAGCAGGGTTTTTTTTTTTTTTTACAAAATAGGGGTTTTCCTTCTCGGCAACAGACCTGAATATCATTTGAAAGTCTTTTGAAAACAATCAAAGAAATCCAGCACTGTTTCATCCGGCTTTCTTTCACATTGTTGGATCTTGGTCCAGTCCATTCTCCAAGGAAAAATTTCAGGTATGACTTGATAAACCTGGTGGGTTAATTCCCTACATTTTTCCTGTCTGTCTCTTTCTGTTTTAGAAAATCATTTATAGGAGTATGCCAGTGAACCTTATTCAGCCATTCTGTTGCCTTGTTCTCAGAAACCAGTAGGTGTATTAATTGGAACAGGTCAGAATAGCCAGGATCATGTGTTCTAACAGTTAAATCAAAATTCTTTGCAAACATATCAGCATCCTAGAGAGGGTCAGGAAAATCTTTAGTTGGGTTTCTTAATTCTGTTCTAGTCCAAGGAACATATACTATTGCTGGATCCACTCTACCTTAGACAGGCTTTTCCTGGAAAGAAGCTGCTAGAATTCTTGAATTATCTTCGTCTGAATTTGTATTCTCATTTCCCGCTAGGTCAGCAGGGAATGGTAGTAGAAGAGATACAAAAGGAAGAAGAGAGATGGAAGGAAGTTCACAGATCAAAGATGGAGGAGCAGTAGAAGGGGGGAGAAATGTCTTACTTATGTTAATGGGGGGGAAACAAACATTGAAATCTGTCAATAATTTTAGTGAGTTTATTTGAGCCAAACTGTCGACATATGCTGGGAAGCAGAACCTCAGTGAATTGAGATAATGCTCCGGAGAAGGGCAGGTTACATTTCTATTTATACACTGCAATCAAAGGAGGGACATAGGCGGGTTACGTGAAATTCATTGGTGACGGATTAAGGAGGTGGGATAAAGTAAAGCCGTTGTAAACCCTGGGATTGGATAAAAAGTGAAATGATGGACACATACTTAGGTGGGCGCAGGAACAATTAACATGATAATGAAGGAATTTGTGTTATCTGTCTTGGTGCCCACCACATTTGGTTGTGCGCTCGAGGGTCCAGAAAAAAATGGGAAGTTACAAGTTACCCAGACATCTCACAGATATGTTATCTTAGAGGCAAAAGGGCAAATGGGTTAAGGAAAGATCTAAGTTGATCTTTGTCAGGGAAAATATCAGCCTAGGAACGACTGCCCGCTATAACCTGTTTGTAGTTAGATATTTAATTTTCAGGCCATCTTTTGTGGTTATTTAGGTCTCTGAGTTTGCAAGACTGTCACACAGGCCTCCTCTGAGCCTGTCAGGTTAGCATGTGGCTCCTTTAGACCACACTTGCTTCAGAATTCTTCTTTAGTTCAGAGACAGTCTCTACAATTTTCATATATATATATATATATATATATATATATATATATATATATAATTGAATTTTTGCAGAGAGGAAGAGAGAGGGAGAGAGAGTTAAAAACATTGATAAGAGAGAATCATCGATCAGCTGCCTCTTGCAGGCCTCCTACTGGGGATGTGCTCGCAACCAAGGTACATGCCCTTGACCGGAATCGAACCTGGGACCTTTCAGTCCGCAGGCCGACGCTCTATACACTGAGCCAAACCGATTTTGGCTCTACAATTTTCTTATTAACTTCCTATGGGGAAAATATTTTACCTGCTCCTCTTCTAGAAGCCTCTAATTTCCAATCAAGATACGCTTCCCATTCATTTAATTTAATTTTAGAGCCAGCTTTTTCTAATTGAGCGTGCAGAAAAATCAATTTGGAGGTGTCAAAAGTTCCCCCACTTTGGCCATTTCAAGTTGATGTGGACAAAATGGGCCACATGCTGACCTGACAAGCTCAGGGGAGGCCTGCATGGCAGTCTTGCAAACTCAGAGACCTAAAATAATCACAAAGGATGATCTGAAATTAAACTTTAACTGAATGCAGTTATGGTGGGCAGTTACGTCCTAGGCCAGTATCTTCACAGACAAAGTCAACCTTTACCTTAACTGAGCCTATCTGTCTTTTTGCATCTATGATAACATACCCTTGAAACATCTGGGTAACTTGTAACTTCCCTTTTTCTGGAGCCCTTGTGGCACAACCTAATGTGGTGGGCACCAGGACAGATACCACAAATTCCTTCATTATTATGTTAATTGTTCCTGCACCCACCTAAGTGTGTGTCCATCATTTACTTTTTATCCAATCCCAGGGGTTTTTCCCAGCTTTGCTTTACCCCACCTCCTTAATCTATCACCAATAAATTTTATTTAACCCACCTATGTCCCTCCTTTGACTGTATGTATAATTACAGATGTAACTTGCCAAATTCGGGAGCATTATCTCAATTCGTTGAGGTTCTGTTTCCCAGCATATATTGACACTTTGGCTCAAATAAACTCACAAAAATTCTTTACAGGTTTCAATGTGTGTTTTTTTTT
The DNA here is from genome assembly GCA_963924515.1 of Vespertilio murinus. Classification (NCBI taxonomy): domain Eukaryota; kingdom Metazoa; phylum Chordata; class Mammalia; order Chiroptera; family Vespertilionidae; genus Vespertilio; species Vespertilio murinus. The sequence goes on along the minus strand of OZ004708.1, from coordinate 84,753,014 downwards.
TATTTTTTATGTTAAAACTGGTATAATTTTTAGTTAAATTTTCCCATTTTTTGTAGATACTTGCAAGTTGAAATTCTGTATGAATTGTACATGTACCCTGTTGCAGTGTTGGGATTCTTGGGGTTTAGCAAACTCAGAGGTGCAATTTCCCATCTTTTAAACTTTATTGTTATTATTGAATATCTGCAGAGTCTGAGCAAATTTTCTAGGAGTGTTATATTGCAAAGTGTATTGAATTGGATTGAATTCCATGAAGTTCTCACCCTCATGTCTCAATTTAATCCTCTTACATGCTTCAGTTTCTCTCCGGGCTGTCTAAAACATGGGCACTCCCCCATATAAGCCAGTCAGTTCATTACAATTGAGTTGTAATTTCCCTATGGGGCAGCCTGCACGTTACGAGATATAACCTCTGACCCCTACACACACACACACACACACACACACACACACACACACACACACTATATAAGGGCCAGGAGGCCACAGCTGTACACACAGCTGCCCATCCTGGGCACACGGAACCACCCTGCCCAGACCATGGGAGGTCCTCGCCTTAGTGCCTTCCACATCCTACAAGGTGAGAATTTGGGGGCCCCTATGGGAGGAGCAAGGGAACCCCTGGCAGCACCCTTACTGTTCCTATGCTTCCTTGTCTGCCCACCCCACAATGAGGAGACATAGGAGGCACTGCTGGCAGCTCTGGGGCCTGACATGGAGAAAGCCACATGGTTAGGCGGGAGCCACAGCACATGGGAGAGCAGCTGGCAGTGCACGGATACTCTCATACCCTCCCCCCCCCAATGCTCAAAGGGTCTGTTCCCCACCCCCAGAGGGATCTCCTCTCCCTCCACTTTGGAAGCTGCCCCCTAGGAGGGGAAACTGGAGCTGGTGGAAGAGAGGGGGCGAATGAGTGCTGTGGCCCCCTCAGGAAGTCACTCTTAGCAGAGGGCAGAGAGGGGGCTAGGGAGCGAAGGGGGACCCTCTGGAAGGGGGTGACCCCAACAGGTCTCCCATCCTGTAGCAGGGGAAGCCCGGAGACCCCCCTCTATTGCTCCCCCAGACCCAGCGGGGACTCAGCTGGGCGCTGAAGGGCTTTGCAGCTGAGGGTTGAGCAGGAGCTCTGCTGTAACTTCCCCCTGGCCTCCCTTCCCGCCCCACCCAGGGCAGCTCTAAGGGTTATCAGGTTATCAGGGCAGCTCGTTGCCTGGGCAACCAGGCAACAAAGAGAGTGAAGAAATGACATTTGGGGTGCCACTCGGAACTTCCCCCGGCCACAGGGATGGGCTCCCTGTGCGGGCCCGGGGTGCCAGGCGTGAGCTGTTTTTTGTTTTTATCAGGGTGAGGTGTAATTTACATAGCATGCAATTCACCTGTTGCATGATTACAATTAGGTGATTTTTAGTAAATTTTCCCGGTCTGTGTGGAGCTCACCTGCAGGGGGCAATGTGTCAGGGGCCAAGTCACAGAGCCCCTGATCCTCACTGTCCAGGTCTGTGAAACGGGGCAGAGCAAGGCTGGTCTCCCCTTTACAGGCTGAGTTAAGGGTTGAGTCCTGGTTCACAGTGAGAATTAAGTAAACATTATTGTTGTTGTTGTTAGTGTTACTATTATTATTATTTCACTGGAGGGTCTGGGGGATGGGCTGGGGTGGGGGGGTCCATAGCTGGAGGAGCCAGGAGGGAACGCCGGCCCCACCCCTGCCACAGGGCGCCGGGCAGCAATCTGACTGCCCAGGGCTCAGCTAGGAGAATGCATCCAGATGGGACTGGGAGCAGGCGGCCTGCCCCCCACTCCAGGCTCCTGTTTGGGGGCCTTCCTGGGCCCCAGGTGGGTCTGGCCCAGCAGCCTCTGGTGGGGCAGGAAAGCCCAGCTCAGCAGGAAGAACCCCCTCCCTGCAGGGTCTGGGGAACTTGACCCCTCACTTCCATCTTCCCAGCCCCCTCTCACCAGATTCCCCATAAGCCTCTCCTGGGCTCTGAGCCTCGGTTTGTCCACCTGCAGAGTGGACATAAACAGAGCCTCTGTCTCCTAGGGCAGTTGTGAGCATGGAAGTCACTACTAAGGCCTTGGGAGCTGGGGACCATTTGGAGGGAGGGGGAAAAGGAGGGAGGGAAGGCACCTGGGCAGCAGGTGGAGTAAGAGGAGGGCTTAAGGGATGCATCCAGTCCCTGCAGATCTAGAGATGCTGGAGAGGCATCCCAGGGCTCACCCTGCCTGGGAAGGTCATTTTGTGGTCTATCCTACAAAGAGGAAGTGGGTTTCCACCAAAGGGAGAACTAACCAAACCCTGTGGCCACAGAGGAGGGAGACAGGAAGTCCAGTTTACCTCATCTGTGCAGGCCTCAGGGAGGGTGTGGGGGTCTTTGCCCTCTGCTGGCCTGAGGAGTATCAACTTTGGAAACTGGAACTGAGTGCTCAGGGGACACTCCAGTCTGCAGCCTCCACAGCTCCCCAAGTTGTTCTCACACTGTCAGACCTCAAAATCCCCCTGGGAGTCCCTCCATGGTGGACTGGAGGTGACTCACTCCTGTCCTGTCTCCCTGGCCCCCATCCATCCACCCACTGCCCCCCATCCGGCCTCCCTGGATCATCTGGGTCTGGGCTGCCTCCCCAGCATCTCTAGATCTGCAGGGACTGGATGCGTCCCTCAAGCCCTCCTCTTACTCCACCTGCTGCCCAGGTGCCTTCCCTCCCTCCTTTTCCCCCTCCCTCCTTCCCTCTTCTGTTTCTCTATCTGGCTCTCAATCTCTCTATCTCTCAAGGTCTCTCCAACTAATCTCTATCTCTTCCTTTCTAGGAGTTCCCTATTTCTCTGTTCTCTCTCCAGAACACTGTTAACTATGCCTCTGTTTATCTGGCCATTTCTCTTCTCTTCTCTTCTCTTCTCTTCTCTTCTCTTCTCTTCTCTTCTCTTCTCTTCTCTTCTCTTCTCTTCTCTTCTCTTCTCTTCTCTTCTCTTCTCTTCTCTTCTCTTCTCTTCTCTTCTCTTCTCTCTCTCTCTCTCTCTCTCTCTCTCTCTCTCTCTCTCTCTCTCTCTCTCCCTCCTTATTTTCTCTCCATCTGTCTCCTTGTCTGTCTCTCTGATGTATGGGTCCTCATATCTAGACCCCCTGCTGACTTAGGAGAACCCCAGGACATGCCCTGGGAGAGTAGGATTGGGGGACCCATGTAGCTGCACCCCTAACATGAGCCCCAGCATCTTCCTGTGTGCAGGGAGCCAGGGGTGAACTGTCACCACGGGGTCCCAAGCTCGTCCTATGGCTGACAGGTGTGGGTGCAGGGTGCTGGCACCTGTGTCCTGAGGAGGGTGTGGCCGGAGCTCCTGAGCTTTGGGAGGTCTGAGAGGACAGCTGGCCCCACCCCTTCATTTTCACATAAAGAAATGGGGGCAGCAAGCACGCTGACAGCCAGGCAGTGCTGTGTGCTTGACTCTCACACTCTGGGGAAAGGGCCCCCTCCTCATCCCCATTCTACAGAGGGGGAAACTGAGGCACCTGACCAGGGTCTGGGAGTAGAACCACCGCCACCTGGCTCCAGTCTGTCGCCTGAACTGCTGCCCACAGGTCAGCAGAAGCCAAGACCCCTGCCAGGCTCGGGCCCCTCCCCATCCCTCAGTGCCTGGAAACCCTGCTCAGGCGATGGGTGCGGACCCTCTGGCCAGGGCATTGGAGACCAGGGAGGTGCCACCGGCCACTCTCTCCTTGAGCAATGGACAGAGCCGAGCCTGGAGGGGTGAGCAGCCCCTTCCCTCAGATGTGTTACCCTCAGGCCTCCCTTCCCTGTTCTGTGCCCCCCGCCCCGACCCCCATCTCTCTGTTCCAGGGCTGTGTGTCTTGCTGATTCTGTTGGAAGATGGAGGCCACAGCACCAGGGGTGAGTCTGCTGGGAGTAACTCCGTCCACAGCCACTCCCATCCCCCACCTGCACCTCGGCCCAGGCGGGGAAAGGCCTGTTGCAGGGGAAGCTCAGGGTTGCCTCTCCTAACGCCCCTCCCCAGCCTCTGGCTCAGCCTCATCTTCTGACCTTGGTCTCTGTCCCACAGCCTCTGCCTGTAAGCATGTGTGCCCTCCAAACTCCTCATGTGGCTTTGCCCTTTCCTGTCGCTGTGATCCTGGATTCAAGTCTCCATCAGGGGATACCAACATCAACCCCTGGGAGACTTGTGAAGGTACAGAGGCTTGGGTGGTGGAGGGCTACATGGAGACGGAATGGTGGTTGGTGGCCTCAGCCTTTGTGCTCAGACCATCATGAAGGGCAGAGAAAACTGAAAGAAAAAGATATGAAGGTGGGAAATGAGAAGTGAATGAACATGGCTTTGTAGAGAGGGAGGAGCTGGGTCTCTAGGAGCCTGGAACCTGTGCCTCAGTTTACCCTTCCAGGACTGGAGAGGGGGATACAGAGCTTCCACCCACCCACCACTTCAGCACTTGCTCCTGGATCCAAATCCAGGTGACCGGCAGAAAGCTGAGCAGAGCAGAGCCGATTGGGCGGGTTTCAGGAGTGGCTTGCTCCAGCCACAGCAGTGTTGCCTGAGTCTAATTATTTCCCAAAAGACACTGATTGAGCTTCAGGCTCCATGCTGGTATGGGACCCAGCTCTCTGTCCTGAGGGCCCTCATTGCTTTGGGAGGTGACCCTTTACCCCGTTTTATTGCAGACATTGACGAATGTGGACAAGGCCAGACAGCGGCTGCCTGTGGAAGCACCGCAGACTGCCATAACACGATAGGGAGCTACTTCTGCTTATGCAGCTCCGGATACAGGCTCCTTTCTGGGGGAATAAAGTTCCGTAATGCGAGTGAGAACACGTGTCAAGGTAAGAATGACCCCGCATCTCCCATCTCCCCGTCCACGAGGTTCGGAGCCCCCAGAGCCATTCCTGCAGCATACAGGGTGCCGGGCCCTGGTCCCAGGTGCAGCCCCCGGGTCTGGGTGGGGACACGTGTGCCTCCGCCTGTCCCACTAGCGAGAGGCGGTGGCCTTTGAGCCAGGACCCAAGTCCTGGGACAGCTACCCGACAGCCGGGCATGCAGCACCAGCCAGGACACTTACTCAGAAATCACTGGTAATGTGCGAGATGTGATAGTATTATTGTGGTTTTGTGTTTAAAAAAACAACAACACCTGACTTTTTACAAATAAACACAAAAGTAGCTGTATGACCTTGGACACGTTCTTCACTGCTCTGCGCCTCAGTTTACCCATCTGTAAAAGGGAGTGGCAATGCTGGGAAAGTATATGTGATCATAGAGCACAGCACAGGGAGGCTGTTGGGTCTTTAGACTACATTCATTCTTTCTCTTTCCTTTCTATCTTTATTGTTGAAAGTATTACATAAGTGCCCTTTTTCCCCCATTGAACTCTTGCAGCCTGCCAACTCCCCCCAGCCCCGCCCTCCAGGTCCTCACCACCTCACGGTCTGTGTCCATGGTTATGTTTATGCATTAGTTCATTGGTTGGTCTCTTTCCACCCACCCTCTGACTTCCTTCTGAGGTTCAACAGTCCGTTCCATGCTTCTGTGTCTCTGAGTCTATTTTTGTTCATCTGCTTTTTTACTTTTTTTTTTCTCTGACTGGCTTATTTCCCTTAGCATACTGCTCTCCAAGTCAACCCATGCAGTTGCAAATTCTTTCATACAGCTATGTAGTATCCCATTGTGTAAATCAAGCATGTCAAACTCAAAGGCTAACAGGGGACAAATAAGGCACTCGGCCCACGGGTTTGATAAGCTTGGTGTGTATACTTACCTGGCAGGGGAGATACCATGTTCATGATAAGCTTGGTGTAAATGTAAAAGTTTTTTATCTACTCATCTACTGATGGGCACTTAGAATGTTTTTCAAATCTTAATTATTGTAAATTAGAGGCTCAGTTCATGAAAGTCATGCATGGGTAGGGTCCCTATCGGTTGCTGGCTGCCAACCAGAGCCTTCCTTCACTCTTCACTGCCCCCTGGTGGTCAGCACACATCATAGCGAGTGGGTCAAACTCCCACCCTAGGAGACACTTTGCATATTAGCCTTTTATTATACAGGATTGCACTGCTATGAACATAGAGGTGCATATATTCTTTCTGATAAATGTTTCAATTTTCTTAGGATATTTTCCTAGAAGTGGGATCACTGGGTCGAATGGGAGTTCCATTTTTAATTTTTTGAGGAAACTCCACACTGTTTTCCATAATGGCTGCACCAGTCTGCATTTCCACCAGCAGTATACCAGGGTTCCCTTTTTTCCTCATCCTACCCAACACTTGGCATTTGTTAATTTGTTGATAATAGCCATTCTGCCAGATGTGAGGTGATATCTTATTGTCAGTTTGATTAGCCTCTCTGATCAGTGACTTTAAGCATTTTCTCATATGTCTTTGGCTTTCTGTATGTCCCTTTGGAGAAATGTCCATTTAGGTCCTTTGCCCTACTTAATTTAATTGGATTGTTTATCTTCCTTTTGTTAAGTTGTATAGGTTCTCTATATATTTTGGATATTAACACCTTATCAGATGTTTCATTGGCAAAAGTGTTCTCCCATGCAGTAGGATCCCTTGTTATTTTGGTGATGGTTCCTTTTGCTCTGCAGAAGCTTTGTATTTTGACGTAGTCCCATTTGTTTATTTTCCCCTTAGTTTCCATTGTCCTAGGAGACATATTTGCAAACATGTTGCTATAAGAGATGTTTGGGATTTTGGTGCCTATAGTTTCTTCTAGGACTTTTATAGTTTCACATCTTGCACTTAAGTATTTTATCCATTTTGAGTTTATTCTTGTGAATGGTGTAAGTTGGTGGTCTAGTTTCATTTTTTGGCATGCAACTGTCCAATTTTTTCCAACACCATTTATTAAAGAGACAGTCTTTGCTCCATTGTATGCTCTTGCCTCCTCTGTCAAATATTAATTGAGCATAAGGGCTTGGGTTGATTTCTGGGTTCTCTGTTCTGTTCCATTGATCTGTATACTTGTTCTTGTGCCAGGAGCAGGTTCTTTTGAGTACGGTGGCTTTGTAGTATAACCTGATATCTGGTATTGTGATTCCTCCAATATTGTTCTTCTTTCTTAAGATTGCTGCAGCTATTTGGGGTCTTTTTTGGTAATGTATAAATTTTTTTAAATAAATCTTTATTGTTCATATTATTACAAATGTTCCTCATTTCCCCCCCTCCATTGCTCCCCTCCACCAAGTTTCCATCCCACCTTCTGCCCTTTCCTCATCCCCCATTGTCCTCATCCATAGGTGCAGTTTAGGTTCAGTCTCTTCCCGCCCCCTGCCACTCATCATTTCCCCGAGAATCATCAGTCCACTCCCCTTCCATACCTCTGATTCTATTATATTCACCAGTTGATATTGGTCATCATGATTTTTACTTCCCTTGGTTTTTAGATTCACTTGTTCATAGTTACGTATTTATTTTTATAATTTTCATCTTTATTTTCTTCCTCTTCCTAAAGAACCCCTTTTAGCAATTCATATAATTCTGGCTTGGCGGTGATGAACTCCTTTAGCTTAAATTTATTTGTGAAGCTCTTTATCTGGCCTTCGATTCTGAGTAATAGCTTTGCTGGGTAGAGTATTTTTGGCTGTATGTTCTTACTAGTCATCACCTTGAATATTTCTTGCCATTCCCTTCTGGCCTGCATGGTTTCTGTTGAGAAATCAGCTGACAGTCGTATGGGTGCTCCTTTATAGGTAACTACTTGCTTTTGTCTTGCTGCTTTGAATATTCTCTCTTTGTCTTTTGCTCTTGGAATTTTAATTATGATGTGTCTTGGAGTTGTCCTCTTTGGATTCCTTTTGTTTGGGGTTCTGTGTGCTGCCTGGACTTGTAAGTCTATTTCTTTCCCCAGGTGGGGGAAGTTTTCTGTCACTATTTCTTTCAATATGTTTTCGACATCTTGCTCTCTGTCATCTTCTGGAATGCCCATAATTCTGATGTTGGTTCGCTTGAAGTTATCCCAGAGGTTTCTTACACTATCTTCAACTTTCTGGATTCTCTTGTCATCTTGCTTCTGCAGAGGAGTGTCCTCTGGCTCTTTGTGTTCCAAATCTTGGACTTGATTCTTGCAATCTTCCATTCTGTTTTTAGGACTCTGTATAATATTTTTTATTTCAGAGAATGTATTCTTTATTTCTAGTTGATCCTTTATCATTTATTGTTGATCCTTTATTATTTCTAGTTGATCCCTTTTCATATCTTCATAGGTCTCATTTATTTTATCTGCCTTTTCTAGGATATTCTTGAACAACCTTATAAGCATGGTTTTGAACTCTATATCCAGTTGCTTTTTGTCCTCCATTTCTTTCATTTGTGATCTGTTTCCTCGTCTCGGCATTTTTGCTGCTTCCCTGAGTTGATAGGTTGGGAGTATCAGCTGTGTCTATGCCAGGAGACAGCCTTATTCCACTAGACTTGGAAACCTGCAAAAGCCTGTGTTCAGCTTGGATGGGGCCGAGTTTAAGGGTGGAGCCTACAGCCTTTGGCTTCTGGTTAGCCCCGCCCTCTGAAGTTCCTGAGTCTCAGTGTATCTCAGTGTCCTTTGGTATTCGCTGCAAGCACCTCTGAGAGAAAGGCGCCCTAGAGTTTTGCCTGCTACCAGACAGTCTAGTCTCTCTCCCAAGGAGCCCGCAACTGGGGGTCAGTGCAGTTGGAAGTGGGGTTAAGAGCAGTCCGGAGCTTACATTTCCTTCCCGCTAGGGCAATCCAGCTGCCCAATTGCTCTGTGCGAAATGTGCGCGACTCAGGGGCTCTGCCTTTCGCCACACCCCTGAACTTCTGCTTTACAACCCAGATTCCCTCTGTATGAGCCTGGGGCCCAAGGGTCTCGCCCAGGACTGGGATTCAGTGTAGTCAGAACTGGGGCTCAGCACAGTCCTGAGCTTTTGTCTCCTTTCCGCTAGGGCAATACAGCAGCTCAATGAACAGTCTGTCCTCTGCGCACAAATGTGCGAGACTCCGGGTCTCTGCCTTTCGCTGCACCCCTGAGCTTCTGCCTTTCAGCCCAGATTCCCTCTGTATGAGCTTGGGATCCCAGGGTCTTGCCCAGAACTGGGGTTCAGTGCAGTCGGAGTTGGGGTTCAGCACAGTCCGGAGCTTTTATCTCCTTCCCGCTAGGGAACGCCAGCCAGGCACTCAGCCGCCCCTCCTCTCAGGCTCAGTCCTCTCCCCACGTGCACACTGTGTCTCAGTACCTTAGACTTTGACAGCTCCTCTGTTTGTCCTTCTGGTTTTCTCTTTCCTTCTAGTTGTAGAATTTCCATTCAGTCAACTTTCCTGTAGTTCTGGATAATGTCCACTTTATATTTTAGTTGTATTTTTTGAAATTGTTGAGTGAGGCTGAAGTTAGGCATTTAACTCTGCCGCCATCTTGGTTTTTCCTCATAACATATAAATTTTCGGAGTGTTTGTCCTAGGTCTGTAAAATATGTTGTTGGTATTTTAATAGGCATTTAATTGAATCTATAGATTGCCTTGGGTAGTAAGTGCATTTTAATGATGTTTATACCAATCCATGAATATGGTATGTTCTTCCACTTGTTTATATCTTTCTATCTCTTTTTTCTGCATCCTCTATTTTTCCGAGTACAGATCTTTTACCTCCTTGGTTAAGTTTATTTCTAAGTATCTTAACGCTTTTGTAGCAGTGGTAAATTAGTTTATTTATTTATTTTTTTACTTTCTCTTTATGAGAGTTCATTATTGGTGTATAAAAATGCCATGGATTTTTGGATGTTAATTTTCTATCCTGCTACTTTTCCGAATTCATTTACTAAATCTAGAAGCTTTTTTGGTGCAGGCTTTAGGGTTTTCTATGAATAGTATTATGTCACCTATGAATAATTAGAGATTTACTACCTACTTTCCAATTTGGTTGCCTTTTATTTCTTGTCTGATCACTATGGCTAGGACTTCCAGGATTATGTTGATCAACAGTGGTGAAAACAGTCATCCCTGTTTTGCTCCTATTCTTAGGGAAAATGCATTTAGTTTTGCCCATTGAATATGATGTTGGCTGTGAGTCTGCCATAGATGGCTTTTTTTATCTTGAGGTCTGACCCCTCTGTTACCACATTAGAGATGAAATTTTTTGTCAAAAAGGGTGTTGTATTTTTCCAAATGCTTTTTCTGCATCAATTGATATGATCATGTGATTTTTGTCTTGCAATCTGCTTATGTGCTGCATCACATTTATACATTTTTGAAAATTGTACCTGCTTTGCATTACTGCAATAAATCCCACTGGATCATGGTATATGGTCTTTTTAACATATTGCTGGATTTTATTTACAAAAATTTTGTTGAGGATTTTAGCCTCTACGTTCATCAGTGATATTGGCCTGTAAATATCTTTCTTTGTAGTTTTTTTTTTTATCTGAGTTAATATTAGGATAATGTTAGCCTTATGGAAAGAACTTAGAAGTGTTCCTTCCTTTTGGATTTTTTGGTATAATTTGAGAAGGATAATATTTATTTCTGCTTTGACTATTTGGTAAAACTCCCCTATGAAACTATCCAGGCCAGTGCTTTTGTGTGCTGCAAGTTTTTTTTTTCTTTTTTTCTTTTTGTTTTTTTATTTCTGCTTCAATTTCATCTGTAGTTATCCACCTATTAAGGTTTTCTTATTCTTCCTGATTGAGATTTGAAAAGTTGTATTTTTCTAAGAATATGTCCATTTCTATTATGTTTTCCAATTTGTTGGAATAAAGCCATTCATAGTATTATTTTTTTGATCCTTTGTATTTCTATGGGGTCAGTTGTTACTTCACCTCTTTCATTCCTGATTTTGGGTCCTCTCTCTTTGTTTCCTGGTGTGTTTGCCTAGAGGGTCATTTGTCTTGTTTATTCTTTTAAAAAACCAGCTCTTGGTTTTATTGATCTTTTGTATTGAGGATTTTTTGGTTTATTTATTTGTTTGTTTATTTATTTATTTATTTTAACCATATGTCATTTATTTCTTACTACTTACTCTGGAGTTTTCTTGTTGTTCTCCTTCTAATTCTTTAAGTTGTAGTGTTAGATAACTCATTATGAGCTTTTCTTCTTTTTTGAGATAGGCCTGCAGTGTTATGAATTTTCCACTTGGGAGTGCTTTCACTGTGCCCCATAGATTTTGAATTTTTGTGTGTTTATTTTCATTGGTTTCATTTGTTTCCAGGATATTTTTTTATTTCTTCTTTGGTAACTCATTCGTTGTTTAATAGCATAATATTTAGCCTGCATATGTTTGATTGTTTTTGAGTGCTTTTCTGGTAGCTGATTTCTAATTTCATGTCATTGTGGTCTGAGAAGATGCTTAATATGATCTCAATCTTCTTGAATTGGTTGAGACTTAGCTTGTGTCCTAATATGTGGTCTGTCTTTGAAAATGTCCCTTGTGCACTTGGGAATAATGTATATTCTGTGGATTTGGGGTGGAATATTCTGAAGATGTCAATTAGTTTCATCTGATCAAGTGGGTAACTTAGAATTGCTGTTTCATTGTTGATGATTTTTTTTTGTCTAGAAGATTTATCAAGTTTGATCAGTGGAATATTAAGCTTTTCTATTATGATTGTATTGCTATGATCTCTCCCTTGGAATCCTCCAGAAGTAGTTTTATATATTTGAATGCTCCTGTATTATATATATGTTTATCAGAGCTATATCCTCTTATTGTATCAATCCTTTTAGTATTATGAAGTGGCTTTCCTTATCTCATGTGATGGCCTTAACTTTGAGGTCCCTTTTGTCAGATATAAGTATTGCTAGCCCCGCTTTCTTTTCATTTTGATTTGCCTGAAAAACACTTTTTCCATCCCTTCACTTTCAGACTTTGTGAGTCCTTTGTTCTGAGGTTGGTCTCTTGCAAACAGCATATATATGGATCATGTTTTCTTATCCATTCAGCTATCTTTTGCTTTCTGATTGGAGCATTTAATGCATTTATGCTTAAGGTTATTATTGATAGGTACTTGTTTGTTGCCATTTTTACTCTTTATGCCTGTGTTCCTGTCTTCCTTTCGATTTCTTCTTTTTACAACAGTCTCTTTAGCATTTCTTCCATTGATGGTTTGGTGGCAATAAACTCCTTTAGCCTTTTTTTGTCTGTGAAATTCCTGACTTCACCTTTAATTTTGAATGATAGCCTTGCTGGATAGAGTATTCTTGGATTCAGTACCTTGATTTTTATCACTTTTATACTTCATGCCATTATTTTCTGGCCTGATGTGTTTCTTTCCTTTAAAAAAAACATATTTTATTGATTTTTTACAGAGAGGAAGGTAGAGGGATACAGAGTTAGAAACATCAATGAGAGAGAGACATTGATCAGCTGCCTCCTGCACACCCCCTATTGGAGATGTGCCCACAACCAATGTACATGCCCTTGACCAGAATCGAACCCGGGACCCTTCAGTCTGCAGGCCGACGCTCTGTCCACTGAGCCAAATTGGCTTGGGCTGGCCTGATGTGTTTCTTTTGAGTAATCTATACATAGTCTAATGGGAGATCCCTTGTATGTAACTTTCTGTCTCTCTCTTGCAGTCTTTAAAATTCTTTCTCTGTATTTTACATTCTAATCTACTGTTGAAACCTCCCAGGGTTTTCTTTATTGCAGCTATATCATTCTTCATTTCCTCTTGATTCTTATTCAAGTTTATGTATTTCTCATTCAGCTCCTTATACTTTTCATTGAGTTGCTAGTAATTCTCATTCAGATGTTTGAGCATCCTTATAACGATTACTTTGAATTCTTTATCTGACAAATTATTTGCTTCCATCTCATTTAGTTCCTTTCTTGGTGATTCCTTCTTTTCTTTCATTTGGGGTTTGTTTCTCTGTCTCCCCCATTTTTGCTGTGCTTTTATTTGTTTCTATGTATTGTCAAACTGCTATACCACCTAGATTATTTGGCGGGGGGGGGTGGTCTTATGTAATAGGTGTTTTGTGGGACCCAGTGGTGCAGTCTTTCAGGTCTCCTGGGCTGGGTGTTCTAGGAAGGACATCCTAAGTTAGTCATATGGATTTTCTTTTTGTTGTTGGGTCTTAAATATTATTGTCCTGTTCATGGATGGAGTCTTCTTTCAATGCTTTGCTCATCCCTGACCCTGTTGGGCTAGCTTTTGTGGACAGCATGAAATACAACAAAACAAAACATGACACGGAAGAAACAGAATAAGAATCTGCACAAGACCCCTGCAGCCCCAACAAAAGTGGCCACCAGAGAAAAGAGAATTAGCAAAGAGAAAATAGAGTAAGAATGATAAGGGGGGGGAAAGGAAAGAAAAAATGGGAGGAAAAAAACAAAACACAACAAACAAATAAAAAATGTACAATCAAAAAACACCAAGAAATGGGGGTGGGGAGAATTTGTAAATACAGAGCTTAAATAAATAAAATAAGAATAAAGAATTGGATAAATAGGGGAAGGAACACAGTTTAGAATAAAGGAGAGAGAAAAGAAATGAGAGAAAAGAAAAAAATGAAAAGGAGAAGACAGCAGATAATCTAAATTTACAAAGTGAAACTAGAAATTAGGTGAAAAAGAAAAGAAAAGAGAAGAGAGAGAAAAAAACTGAGAGGTGAAAAAAAAGAGAGAAAGGAAAATTGAACAGCAGCAGGGAAGAGGAAAATTAGCTATGTGAACAAAACAACAGAGACTAGAGCAAGGGTGGGCAAACTTTTTGACTCGAGGGCCACAATGGATTCTTAAACTGGACTAGAGGGCTGGATCAAAAGCAACTTGACCATGCTGGCACTCTCATCTTGGGCTGCTGGTGAAGGAGGGGAGAGCAAGAGAACCCTCCGCTCTTTCGGCTCCTTGGGCCGATAGAACAGCCGAATAGGCTGGATCCGGCCCGAGGGCTGTAGTTTGCCCACAGCTGGACTAGAGTAACTACAAATCAATATAGCAGAGAGATGAAGCAGATAAATTTTAAAAGTGGAGGTTAGAAAGGAAAGTGAAAAACTAAAAAGAATCAAGAAGAATAAAAACAGGAGTAAAAAAGAGAAGAGAGGAAGGAAAAGGTTGGGGTGGGTGGAGTGAAGTGTCATTCGTTTCAGCTGAGTTTTAATGCCCCATGGGAGCTGGCTTAGGACCCTACCCTTTTGTGCTGTCTGCCGATTCTGAGTTCCTGTTAGGTACTTAGGTGCTAAATACTGTCAGGTACTGTCTGTTGGCTTTTAGCAACCCACTTGAAGCTCCAAGCAATGCACCGGTCCACGAATTGTGTCTGTCTCCACAGGCCTTGGCTGTAAGCAGGAGGGGCCAGTCTGCCCTCTAGAGTAGGTTAGTTAGCTGTGCAGGGCCAGGGCTGGTTCAGCACACTTCCCCCGATTCCCTGAGGTACACCGCTGCCCACCTTGGCCTGTCAGCCAGCTGTCAATCTTAATCACTCTACAGTCTGTTCTGACAGCGCTTTAGGTAGGTAGGTGCTCTTTTGCTCAGGGAACACATTAGTGTTTTCCTGTCCCAGGGCTACTCTTCCCTGAGGAGCCGACATATTACTCGGCCCTTGGCTGGACAGAGACCCTTGTATGGAGACCAATGTGGCCAGCGGGGACCCGGCAGTTTTTATCAGTGTAGTTCCTAGAATAGTGGGGCAGATGGCCCCTCCTCCAACCTGCTCACTGAGGGCTCCTTGAGACTCTTCTACCCTTAAACTTGGCTTCTGCCTGTTTCCTCAGTAAAGCTCAAAATTTGGGGTGAAGCAGGTTGTATCACCAAGCGAAAGGTGTTACTTTTTTTTTTTTTTTTAATCTGCCCTATGGGTGTTGGGAGCAGCTAGCTCTTCCCAGGAAATATGGCCGTTTTGGAGGTGTTCGAATGATCCAATGTAGGACTCCTGCCTACTGCTTTTTCAAGTCTCCCTTCACTGACCCCAGCCTCTCCTCAGGCACCTCAAGTCCTTGCCTCCCTCCCTGTGCCAATGCCTTAGGTGTGTAGTTGCAAATGAAAACTCCTGTGCTCTGTGTTTGGAGATTTTTTTTTTTTAAGCACAAAACTACCTCAGAGGGGAGGCAGAGGAGGATGGGGATAAGGGGAAGAGATCAACCATAAGTCTTGTATGCATGCATATAAGCCTAACCAATGGATATAGACTCTGGGAGGGTGAGTGCATGACTGTGTGTATGTGTGGGGGGGGGAGATAATGGTGGGATAAGGACATATATATAATACCTTAATCAATGAAGAAAAAATAAAAAGCAACAGACTACTACACTCTCTCCCACTGGTTCTGGTCTGCAGGGCCTGGACTCTGCTACTGCCAACAGCCCTGCTACCTTTCATAGCTGATGGGATGAGATGTGTGCCTCACAGGTGTGGGGAGCCCAGCCTGAGCTCCTGGCTTCTATTTTCTGAGGGAACAGTTCTCCCCATAGCACAGTGCTCCCTCCTCTCGCAGCTCCCCTCCTCTCACAACCTCCCCCTTCCTACCTGTCTCCAGGTTCTTCCTGTTATAAGCCACATCCTCAGCTGGACCTCAGTTAGTAATTCCGGGTGAATGTTCTAATTTAGTTGTATTTCCAGACTGGCCCTGAGACTAGATGCCCACAGGTCTGCCTATCCGGCAGCCATTTCTCCTCCCCTTCTGATCTCACACACCCTCTCAGGTTGGACATCCCAGGGGACCATGCCCCAGGGTGGGTGCTCAGAGAACAGCTGGCCTGGCCCAGCCCCTCACCAGAGAGCCAGGAGGAGCCTGCACTCGTCACCAGGCTCGGCTTGCTTTGCAGGGGAGCCAGGAGGCTTCAGGCATCCGCAGGTAGATGGGGTCAGCAGTGGACAGGCAGAAGACATGTGTCACCCAGACAGAGGGGGTTAGTGCAGAATACAGAGAGGGGAGCAGGAGGCTGAGAAGGGAATCCTGGAGGCCCTGAGCAGGGTCCACAGGCCCGCCCGGCTGAGGCAGAAGAGCCTGAAACCAAGTGTCATCAGGGACCATTGCCACAGGCTCAATTCTCTCCTGAGGAGATCAACCCAAATGCCATGGGGGTCCATACCAGTGTGGGACTGAAGACAGAGGCTGAGCCCCTCTGGCCAGGCCCACAGGTCTGTGTCCCTGGTGGGAGAACAAGGTGCCAGATGACAGACATGCCCGCCACTCTTCACCCAACAGCCCCCGTGTCTGCTCCAGGCATCCAGCCCTTGCCTACCACTGGCCCTGCTCACATTTGATTCTCCCTGCCAGTCCTGGGATGCCTTCAGGGGGGTCAGAAGCGACACCTTCACACCCCAAGGCTGCATGGCTGGATATGACCCCCACTGCCCTCATGGCCGGGCACCCGCTGTCCACGTGGCCATGGCCTGGCTGGCATCATTTTCACGTCCTGGGCCCCGGCCTAACAGCCTTGTCCGTGAGGGGTCAGGCTCAGGGCTGGTTCTGGGTCCCTCTCCGTGGGCTGGAGTCTCAGAAGTCGTGTGGATGGGAGAGCGCTGGTCTCAGCAGAGTCACCGGGATCCAAGGAGAGCTCAGCCAACAGCACCCCCGGGGGAGTCAGGGCCAAGGCCACCGAAACGAGCCTGCTCAGGCCCGCAGCACTTCTCCCGCACTTGGTCCCAGGGAGGCCCAGCCTGGCCTTTGCCCGAGTCCTCAGCCAGGACCCAGGTGGCGGTGCTGCCCCTGCCCGAGCTGGGAGCTGCCCGGAGAGGAGGTGATGGTAGAGAGAGTCCGAGGGAGGACTTGGGCCGCTTCTGGCCACATCTGGACAGCAGAGCATCTAGGCCACCATGCTTACCCACAGGACACCTCCATGTGATTAGAAAAGGCACCACTTGCCTGGGAGAAGGCAGTGGGGCCTTCCAAATGCTTCCATAGCAGGAAATGTGGCTGACTCCCAGGCTTGAAGGCTGCCCATGGCTTCAGGCATCCACCACATTCTCCTTCCCCTTGCAAGTATGCATGAATGTGAGCTAAACCCCAGAATCTGAAAAAGCCACAGCAACTGTGTCAACACCCATGGCAGCTATACCTGCTCGTGTTGGCAGGATATGAGCTCAGCCCGGAGGACCTGAAGCTGTGCAAAGGTCGAGGCCCCGGGAGGTCGCTGTGAGGCTGGACTGGATGGAGCTGGGGAAGAAGCCATGCAGGTCCCTCAACCCCAGGAGGCAGAAGATTCTCCCTGCCAAGACCCTGCCTAAGGGTTTGCCTCCCTGAAAGGCCCTGTCACAGAGCAGGTGGTGGCAGGATCTTCTGGGCCTGGAGTTCCCTTCTGGAGCCCCTGTGAGCACCCCAGACCCTTTCTTCCCTCATCTTTCCTTGGCATGGTGAAGGTGCCCCTCTGATCCCCTGAAGGCATCCCCTAAACTGGCAGGAATGTCACATGACAATTCCCATGTGAGTTAGGCCAGAGGTGCAACTTCTGATTCCCAGAAGAGGACCCAGAGCAGCCCTCAGGAGGGAGTAGGCAGGAAACTTTGTTCAGGAAGTTCAGCCATCATGATTCAGTTTCCCTCCTGGATTTGGCACCTATAAACTGGATACTAAGGTCCCTGTCAGGTCTGTCTTGTAGGGAGGCCACCATAGTGTGCTTTGAAGGAGAAGTTGAAGGTCACTAGGTGATGGCATGTGTACTAAAGGTAGTATCCTCAGGCAGTAAGAAGTGGGTGTGGGGAGGGTCTGATACTCTGGCTTTATCCTCAGGTGTGAATGAATGTATCTCGGGGCAAAAACCCTGCCTCAGGCCTGGCTGGTGTGGTTCAGTGGTTGAATGTAGACCCATGAACCAAGAGGTCAGCGGTTTGATTCCTGGTCAGGGCTCATGATCAGAGTGTGAGCAACATTCCCAGTAGGGGATGTGCAGGTGGTTGCCAATCAATGTTTCCATTTCTCTATCCCTCTCCTTTCCTCTCTCTCAAAAAAAAAAAAAAGTATGTTTAAAATACACACACACACAAAGAACCGAAACGTGCCACAAAATGACCGACTGCCAAAATATTGTAGGCAGCTATGAATGCCACAGCAGCCCTGGCTGGAAGCCGATGCCTGCGTCCCCCAGTGGCCCAAATGACACCGTGAAGGTTCGGAGTTCAGATCCCATAAGTGAACCACATCTTTACTTGGCTGAGCCATTCTAAAGGAAGCTGCCTTAGGAAGCATTGGCAGAGAAGGGGCAGCACTGTCAACAATGGTATATGGCCAGGGCAGGCAGTGAGGAGAAGGGACTCGGGCTGGACAGGGCTGAGCATCAGATTCTGTTCTAATAAGGACAGGGCTGCAGCTTTGGGCTCAGCAGTACCACAGACCACAGTGTAAGCACGCCAGAAAATATCAGTGTAGCAGCCTCCCAGGTCAGTAGTGCATCACAGGACCTCCCACAGTTTATCCTGCTCAAAGTTGGGACTCATACCATTGCGCGCGCGCGCACACACACACATACACACACACACACACACACACACACACACACACAGTCCTGCCCTGTCCATCTTGATAAGGTGCTCTGAGATCATGGAGCTTTTATAGTGGAAGATCTCATAAGAAGCAAGAATACTGCCAGGCTAGGTGACTATAAAGCAATGGGTACTGAGTGTGTCCTCAGTATAATTTGAGAGAAAGGGAAGGGGGTGTTATGTTCTGGGAGTGGAGGGAAGGTGTTAGGTTCAGGGAGTGGAGTGACACTGTTTCTGGTTTTTCCTCAGATGTGGATGAATGCACCTCCGGGCAGAACACCTGCCACCCATCCGCCCAATGCCTCAACACCCAGGGCAGCTATGAGTGCCGCTGCGGCCCTGGCTGGAAGCCAGCTCCTGGGTCCCCCAATGGCCCAAACAACACCGTCTGTGAAGGTTCGGAGTTCATATCCCATAAGTGAACCACATCTTCTTTACCTGGATGAGCCACGTTAAAGGAAGCTGCCATAAGCAGCTTTGGCAGAAAAGGGGCAGCACTGTGACCAATGGTGTGTGCCTAGGGCAGGCAGTGAGGAGAAGGGACTCAGGCTGGGCAGGGCTAAGCATCAGATTCTGTTCTAATAAGAACAGGAGTCTAGCTCTGGGTGCAGTGGCGGCACAGCCCACAGCCCACAGCCTCACACTTGGGAGCTATCAGAGTGGCAGTCTCCCTGGTTAGAAGTCCATCATAGATCCTGCCCAGTCCATCCTGCCCCACAGTGGGGGACACAGCTTTCACATGACACATGCACACACAGTCCTACCTTGTCCATCTAGCAGGGGCGCGCTGAGCTTAATGTGCTTTTATGGAGGAAAACGTTACCATAAATTTATATATGTTGGGCTAGGTGGCTTTTAGGCACGGGTTAGTGGGGTTTCCAGGGTATAATTTTAGAGAACAGGCAGGAGCTTTGCATGCAGGGAGTGAAGGGAGGGCCTGACACTCTCTGGTTTGTCCTCAGATGTGGATGAATGCACCTCCAGGCAGAACGCCTGCCACCCATCAGCCCAATGCCTCAACACCCAGGGCAGCTATGAGTGCCGCTGCCGCCCTGGCTGGAAGCTGCCTCCTGGATCCCCCAATGGCGCACACAACACCAACTGTCAAGGTGAGGAGATCAGATCCCATAAGTGAACCACATCTCCTTTACTTGGATGAGCCATGTTAAAGGAAGCTCCCATGAGGCGCTTTAGCAGAGAAGGGGCAGCACTTCCAGCAATGGTGTCTGCCCAGTGCAGGCAGTGAGGAGGCAGGAACAGGGACCTGAAGGGATGAGCTCAGAGTCTGTTCTAATAAGGAGACGATTACAGATCTGAGCACAGCGATGCCGCAGCCCACAGACTCAGCACGTGGGAGCTTTCAGAGTGGCAGCCTCCCTGGTTAGAAGTCCATCACAGGTCCTCTCCCAGTTCATCCTGCTCTACAGTTGGGGGCACAGATTTGGAATGTCACAGGCGCTCCTGTGCACCCGCATACACACACACACACATACACACACACACACACAATCCTGCCATATGCTCCTTGCAGAGCTGCACTGAGCTTATGGTGCTTCTACTGTTGAAAATATCATAATAATGTTGTACACTGTTGGACCTGGTGGTTGTAAGCAGGGTGTAGTGGGGGTGTGCTCAGTGTACTTTGAGATAATGGGAAGGAGGATGTATGTAGAGTGGAGGGAGGGCCTGAAACTCTCTGTGGATTGTCCTCAGATGTGGATGAATGCACCTCCGGGCAGAACGCCTGCCACCCATCCGCCCAATGCCACAACAGCCAGGGCAGCTATGAGTGCCGCTGCCGCCCTGGCTGGAAGCCGATACCTGGGTCCCCCAATGGCCCAAACAACACCGTCTGTGAAGGTTCGGAGTTCATATCCCATAAGTGAACCACATCTTCTTTGCTTGGCTGAGCCATGTTAAAGGAGGCTGCCATAAGGCGCTTTGGCAAAGAAGGGGCAGCACTTTCAGAAATGTTGTGTGCCCAGGGCAGGCAGTGAAGAGGGGGGAACTGATATAGGCAGGGCTGAACATCAGATTCTGTTATAATAATAGCAGTGGGGAAGCTCTGAGGACAGTAGTGCCACAGCCAACAAACGACTGCTTCAGTGCATGGGGAGCTGTCAGTGTGGCCCCTCCCTGGTTAGAAGTCCATCAAGGAACCTCCCATGGTCCACCCTGCCCCATAGTCAGAGGACACAATTTGGGATGACACTTGCATACAAATAGCCCTGCCTTGTGCACTTTGCAGGGGCATTTTAAGCTTAATATGCTTTTATGGTGGAAAACATCACCACAAATATGTATATATTGGGCTAGGTGGCTGTTAGGCACAGTTTAGTGGGGTGTCCAGGGTGCAATTAGGGAGAACTGGCAGGAGGCTTTATGAGCAGGGAGAGCAGGAAGAGCCTGACACTCTCCCTGGTTTTTCCTCAGATGTGGATGAATGTGCTTCGAGGCAATACTCCTGCTACCTATCTGCCCAATGCGTCAACACCGAGGGCAGCTATAAGTGCCACTGCCGCCCTGGCTGGAAGCCGGTTTCTGGGTATTCAGATGGCGCACAGAACAACCAATGTGAAGGTTAGGATTTCAGATCCCATAAGTGAACCACATCTTCTTTACTTGGCTGATCCAAGTTAAAGGAAGCTGCCATAAGGCACTATGGCAGAGAAGGGGCAGCACTTTCAGCAATGGTGTGTGCCCAGGGCAGGCAGTGAGGAGAGGGCACCTGGGACAAGGAGGGCTGAGTAAATTCTGTTCTCATAAGGGGATGATTTTTGATCACAGCGATGCCACAGCCCAAAGCCTCAGCATATTGAGCTCTCAGAGTGGCAGCCTCCCTGGTTAGAACCCCATCATTGCTCCTCCCCCATCCATCCTGCTCTACAGGGGACACACACACACACACACACACACACACACACACAGTCCTGCCCTGTACTCCTCGCAGTGGTGCTCTGAGCTTCTGGTGCTTCAACTATTCAAAATATCACCACAATGTTGTATATGGTTGGACCTGGTGGTTGTAAGCAGGGTGTAGTGGGGGTGTTCTCAGTGTACTTTGAGAGAAGGGGAAGGAGAATGTATATAGAGTGGAGGGAGGGTCTGAAACTCTCTGTGATTTGTCCTCAGATGTGGATGAATGCACCTCCGGGCAGAATGCCTGCCACCCATCCGCCCAATGCCTCAACACCCAGGGCAGCTATGAGTGCCGCTGCGGCCCTGGCTGGAAGCCGGCTCCTGGGTCCCCCAATGGCCCAAACAGCACCGTCTGTGAAGGTTCGGAGTTCAGATCCCATAAGTGAACCACATCTTCTTTACTTGGCTGGGCCATCTGAAAGAAAGCTGCCATAAGCAGCTTTGACAGAGAAGGGGCAGTACTTTCAGAAACACTGTGTGCCCAGTGCAGGCAGTGAGGAGAGGTGACTGGGCCAGATTGTTATAATAAGGGCAAGATTAAAGCTTTGTGGACAACACTGCCACAGCCCACAAGCCACCGCTTCAGTGCATGGGGAGCTGTCAGTGTGGCCCCTCCCTGGTTAGAAGTCCATCACAGAACCTCCCGCAGTCCACCCTGCCCCATAGTCAGGGGACACAATTTGGGATGACACTTGTACATAATAGTCCTGCCTTGTCCACCTTGCAGGGGCGTTCTAAGCTTAATATGCTTTTATGGTGGAAAATGTCACCACAAATATGTTGGGAAGGTGGCTTGTTAGCACAGTTTACTGAGGTGTCACGGTTAGATTAGGGAGATTGGGCAGGATTCCTTATATGCAGGGAGAGCAGGGAGGTCCTGACACTCTCTCTGTTTTGTCCTCAGACGTGGATGAATGTGCTTCGGGGCAACACTCCTGTTACACAACCACCCAATGTGTCAACACCGAGGGCAGCTATGAGTGCCGCTGCCGCCCTGGCTGGAAGCCACATCCTGGGTATTCAGATGGCGCACGGAACAACCAATGTCAAGGTTCGGAGTTCAGATCCCATTAACAAACCATATCTTCTTTACTTGGCTGAGCCATGTTAAAGGAAGCTGCCATAAGGCACCTTGGCAGAGAAGGAGCAGCACTTCCAGCCATGGTGTGTGCCCAGGGCAGGCCGTGAGGAGAGGGCACCTGGGACAGGAAGGGCAGAGCTCCATTCTCTTTTCATCAGGGGATGATTGCAGCTCTGAGCACAGGGAAGCCACAGTCCACAGCCTCACACGTGGAGGCTATCGGGGTGGCAGCCTCCCTGGTTAGAGGTCCATCACAGGTCCTGCCCACTCCATCCTGCCCCACAGGTGGGGACATGGCGTTGGTGTGGCGCTTGTACCCACACCTTGTACTCTGTCCACCTTGCAGGTGTGATCTGAATTTATGGTTCTTTTACAGTAAAAATGGCACCACAACTCTGTATATGTCAGGCTAGGTGGGTTTTAGGCAGGGTTTAATAGAGTATCCTGAATGTAATTTGAGAGAATGGGCAGGAGCATTGCATGCAGGGAATGGAGGGAGGGCCTGACACTGTCTCTGGCTTTGTCCTCAGATGTGAATGAATGCAGCTCGTGGCAGAATGCCTGCCCCCAATCCGCCCAATGCCTCAACACCCAGGGCAGCTATGAGTGCCGCTGCCCCGCTGGTTGGAAGCTGGTTCCCGAGACCCCCAATGGTCCAAACAGCACCGTCTGTGAAGGTTCGGAGTTCAGATCCCATAAGTGAAACATGTCTTTTTACTTGGCCGAGCCATGTTAAAGGAAGCTGCCATAAGGCGCTTTGGCAAAGAAGGAGCAGCACTATCAGAAACGCTGTGTGCACAAGGCAGGCAGTGAGGAGGGGGGACCTGGGCTGGGAGGGCTGAGCATCAGATTCTATTATAATAAGGGCAGTGGAGAAGCTCTGGGGACAGCAGTGCCACAGCCCACAAACCACCGCTTCAGTGCATGGGGAGCTGTCAGTGTGGCCCCTCCCTGGTTAGAAGTCCATCTCAGAACCTCCCGCAGTCCACCTGTCCCATAGTCAGGGGACCCAACTTTTGGATGACACCTGCACACCAACAGTCCTGCTTGTGCACCTTGCAGGGGCGTTCTAAGCTTAATATGCTTTTATGGTGGAAAATGTCATCACAAATGTGTATATGTTGGGATAGGTGGCTTGGAGGCACAGTTTAATGGGATGTCCGGGGTGTAATTAGGGAGAACTGGCAAGAGGCTTTATGTGCAGGGAGTGCAGGGAGAGCTTGACACTCTATGTTTTTTCCTCAGATGTGGATGAATGTACTTTGGGGAAACATTCCTGTTACCCATCCACCCAATGCATCAACACCGAAGGCAGCTATGAGTGCCCATGCCGTCCTGGCTGGAAGCCATATCCTGGGAATTTCAATGGTGCACACAGCACCTACTGTCAAGGTTAGGATTTCATGTCCTATAAGTGAACCACATCTTCTTTACTTGGCTGAGCCATGCTAAAGGAAGCTGCCATAACATGCTTAGGGAGAAAGACAGCATTTCCAGCAATGGTGTGTGCTCAGTGCAGGCCGTGAGGAGAGGGCACCTGGGACAGGAAGGGCTGAGCTCCATTCTCTTCTCATCAGGGGATGATTGCAGCTCTGAGCACAGGGATGCCACAACCACAGCCTCAGCGCATTGCAGCTCTCAGAGTGGCAGCCTCCCTGGTTAAAATCCCATCATTGCTCCTCCCCTGTCCATTCTGCTCTACAAGTGGGGACACAGCTTTGGGATGACAATGGCACACACACACACACACACACACACACACACACACACACACACAGTCCTACCCTGTCCTCCTTGCAGGGCTGCTCTGAGCTTATGGTGCTTCTACTGTGGAAAATATCACAACAATGTTGTGTACACTTGGACCTGGTGGTTGTAAGCAGGGTGTAATAGGGGTGTGCTCATTGTACTTTAAAGAAGGGGAAAGAGGGTGTATGTAGAGTGGAGGGAGGGCCTGAAACTCTTTGTGGTTTGTCCTCAGATGTGGATGAATGCACCTCTGGGCAGAACGCCTGCCAGAAAACCACCCAATGCCACAACACCCAGGGCAGCTATGAGTGCCGCTGCCTGCCCGGCTGGAAGCAGGTTCCTGGGTCTCCCAATGGCCCAAACAACACCGTCTGTGAAGGTTTGGCATTCAGATCCCATAAGTGAACCACATCTTCTTTACTTGGCTGAGCCATGTCAAAGGAAGCTGCCATAAGACGCTTTGGCAGAAAAGGGCAGGACTTTCAGAAACGCTGTGTGCCCAGGGCAGGCAGTGAGGAGGGGGGACCTGGGCCGGGCAGGGCTGAGCTCAGATTCTGTCATAATAAGGGCAGGAGGGAAGCTCTGGGGACAGCAGTGCCACAGCCCACAAACCACCGCTTCAGTGCATGGGAAGCTATCAGTGTGGCCCCTCACTTGTTAGAAGTCCATCACAGAACCTCCCGCAGTCCACCCTGCCCCATAGTCAGGGGACACAATTTGGGATGACACTTGTACATAATAGTCCTGCCTTGTCCACCTTGCAGGGGCGTACTAAGCTTAATATGCTTTTATGTTGGAAAATGTCATCACAAATATGTATATGTTGGGAAAGTGGCTTGTAAGCACATTTTACTGAGGTGTCACGGTTAGATTAGGGAGATTGGGTAGGATTCCTTATATGCAGGGAGAGCAGGGAGGGCCTGACACTCTCTCTGTTTTGTCCTCAGACTTGGATGAATGTGCTTCGGGGCAACACTCCTGTTACACAACCACCCAATGTGTCAACACCGAGGGCAGCTATGAGTGCCGCTGCCGCCCTGGCTGGAAGCCATATCCTGGGTATTCAGATGGCGCACGGAACAACCAATGTCAAGGTTCGGAGTTCAGATCCCATTAACGAACCATATCTTCTTTACTTGGCTGAGCCATGTTAAAGGAAGCTGCCATAAGGCACCTTGGCAGAGAAGGAGCAGCACTTCCAGCCATGGTGTGTGCCCAGGGCAGGCCGTGAGGAGAGGGCACCTGGGACAGGAAGGGCAGAGCTCCATTCTCTTCTCATCAGGGGATGATTGCAGCTCTGAGCACAGGGAAGCCACAGTCCACAGCCTCACACGTGGAGGCTATCGGGGTGGCAGCCTCCCTGGTTAGAGGTCCATCACAGGTCCTGCCCACTCCATCCTGCCCCACAGGTGGGGACATGGCGTTGGTGTGGCGCTTGTACCCACACCTTGTACTCTGTCCACCTTGCAGGTGTGATCTGAACTTATGGTTCTTTTACAGTAAAAATGGCACCACAACTCTGTATATGTCAGGCTAGGTGGGTTTTAGGCAGGGTTTAATAGAGTATCCTGAATGTAATTTGAGAGAATGGGCAGGAGCATTGCATGCAGGGAATGGAGGGAGGGCCTGACACTGTCTCTGGCTTTGTCCTCAGATGTGAATGAATGCAGCTCGTGGCAGAATGCCTGCCCCCAATCCGCCCAATGCCTCAACACCCAGGGCAGCTATGAGTGCCGCTGCCCCGCTGGTTGGAAGCTGGTTCCTGAGACCCCCAATGGTCCAAACAGCACCGTCTGTGAAGGTTCGGAGTTCAGATCCCATAAGTGAAACATGTCTTTTTACTTGGCCGAGCCATGTTAAAGGAAGCTGCCATAAGGCGCTTTGGCAAAGAAGGAGCAGCACTATCAGAAACGCTGTGTGCACAAGGCAGGCAGTGAGGAGGGGGGACCTGGGCTGGGAGGGCTGAGCATCAGATTCTATTATAATAAGGGCAGTGGAGAAGCTCTGGGGACAGCAGTGCCACAGCCCACAAACCACCGCTTCAGTGCATGGGGAGCTGTCAGTGTGGCCCCTCCCTGGTTAGAAGTCCATCTCAGAACCTCCCGCAGTCCACCTGTCCCATAGTCAGGGGACCCAACTTTTGGATTTCACCTGCACACCAACAGTCCTGCTTGTGCACCTTGCAGGGGCGTTCTAAGCTTAATATGCTTTTATGGTGGAAAATGTCATCACAAATGTGTATATGTTGGGATAGGTGGCTTGGAGGCACAGTTTAATGGGATGTCCGGGGTGTAATTAGGGAGAACTGGCAAGAGGCTTTATGTGCAGGGAGTGCAGGGAGAGCTTGACACTCTCTATGTTTTTTCCTCAGATGTGGATGAATGTACTTTGGGGAAACATTCCTGTTACCCATCCACCCAATGCATCAACACCGAAGGCAGCTATGAGTGCCCATGCCGTCCTGGCTGGAAGCCATATCCTGGGAAGTTAAATGGTGCACACAGCACCTACTGTCAAGGTTAGGATTTCATGTCCTATAAGTGAACCACATCTTCTTTACTTGGCTGAGCCATGCTAAAGGAAGCTGCCATAACATGCTTAGGGAGAAAGACAGCATTTCCAGCAATGGTGTGTGCTCAGTGCAGGCCGTGAGGAGAGGGCACCTGGGACAGGAAGGGCTGAGCTCCATTCTCTTCTCATCAGGGGATGATTGCAGCTCTGAGCACAGGGATGCCACAACCACAGCCTCAGCGCATTGCAGCTCTCAGAGTGGCAGCCTCCCTGGTTAGAATCCCATCATTGCTCCTCCCCCTGTCCATTCTGCTCTACAAGTGGGGACACAGCTTTGGGATGACAATGGCACACACACACACACACACACACACACACACACACACACAGTCCTACCCTGTCCTCCTTGCAGGGCTGCTCTGAGCTTATGGTGCTTCTACTGTGGAAAATATCACAACAATGTTGTGTACACTTGGACCTGGTGGTTGTAAGCAGTGTGTAATAGGGGTGTGCTCATTGTACTTTAACGAAGGGGAAGGAGGGTGTATGTAGAGTGGAGAGAGGGCCTGAAACTCTTTGTGGTTTGTCCTCAGATGTGGATGAATGCACCTCTGGGCAGAACGCCTGCCAGAAAACCACCCAATGCCACAACACCCAGGGCAGCTATGAGTGCCGCTGCCTGCCCGGCTGGAAGCAGGTTCCTGTGTCCCCCAATGGCCCAAACAACACCGTCTGTGAAGGTTTGGCATTCAGATCCCATAAGTGAACCACATCTTCTTTACTTGGCTAAGCCATGTCAAAGGAAGCTGCCATAAGACGCTTTGGCAGAAAAGGGCAGGACTTTCAGAAACGCTGTGTGCCCAAGGCAGGCAGTGAGGAGGGGGGACCTGGGCCGGGCAGGGCTGAGCTCAGATTCTGTCATAATAAGGGCAGTGGAGAAGCTCTGGGGACAGCAGTGCCACAGCCCACAAACCACCGCTTCAGTGCATGGGAAGCTATCAGTGTGGCCCCTCACTTGTTAGAAGTCCATCACAGAACATCCCGCAGTCCACCCTGCCCCATAGTCAGGGGACACAATTTGGGATGACACTTGTACATAATAGTCCTGCCTTGTCCACCTTGCAGGGGCGTACTAAGCTTAATATGCTTTTATGTTGGAAAATATCATCACAAATATGTATATGTTGGGAAGGTGGCTTGTAAGCACAGTTTACTGAGGTGTCACGGTTAGATTAGGGAGATTGGGCAGGATTCCTTATATGCAGGGAGAGCAGGGAGGGCCTGACACTCTCTCTGTTTTGTCCTCAGACTTGGATGAATGTGCTTCGGGGCAACACTCCTGTTACACAACCACCCAATGTGTCAACACCGAGGGCAGCTATGAGTGCCGCTGCCGCCCTGGCTGGAAGCCATATCCTGGGTATTCAGATGGCGCACGGAACAACCAATGTCAAGGTTCGGAGTTCAGATCCCATTAACGAACCATATCTTCTTTACTTGGCTGAGCCATGTTAAAGGAAGCTGCCATAAGGCACCTTGGCAGAGAAGGAGCAGCACTTCCAGCCATGGTGTGTGCCCAGGGCAGGCCGTGAGGAGAGGGCACCTGGGAAAGGAAGGGCAGAGCTCCATTCTCTTCTCATCAGGGGATGCTTACAGCTCTGAGCACAGGGATGCCACAACCACAGCCTCAGCGCATTGCAGCTCTCAGAGTGGCAGCCTCCCTGGTTAGAATCCCATCATTGCTCCTCCCCTGTCCATTCTGCTCTACAAGTGGGGACACAGCTTTGGGATGACAATGGCACACACACACACACACACACACACACACACACACAAACACACACACAGTCCTACCCTGTCCTCCTTGCAGGGCTGCTCTGAGCTTATGGTGCTTCTACTGTGGAAAATATCACAACAATGTTGTGTACACTTGGACCTGGTGGTTGTAAGCAGGGTGTAATAGGGGTGTGCTCATTGTACTTTAAAGAAGGGGAAGGAGAGTGTATGTAGAGTGGAGGGAGGGCCTGAAACTCTTTGTGGTTGTCCTCAGATGTGGATGAATGCACCTCTGGGCAGAACACCTGCCAGAAAACCACCCAATGCCACAACACCCAGGGCAGCTATGAGTGCCGCTGCCTGCCCGGCTGGAAGCAGGTTCCTGGGTCCCCCAATGGCCCAAACAACACCGTCTGTGAAGGTTTGGCATTCAGATCCCATAAGTGAACCACATATTCTTTACTTGGCTGAGCCATGTCAAAGGAAGCTGCCATAAGACGCTTTGGCAGAAAAGGGCAGGACTTTCAGAAACGCTGTGTGCCCAGGGCAGGCAGTGAGGAGGGGGGACCTGGGCCGGGCAGGGCTGAGCTCAGATTCTGTCATAATAAGGGCAGTGGAGAAGCTCTGGGGACAGCAGTGCCACAGCCCACAAACCACCGCTTCAGTGCATGGGGAGCTGTCAGTCTGGCCCCTCCCTGGTTAGAACTCCATCTCAGAACCTCCCGCAGTCCACCTGCCCCATAGTCAGGGGACCCAACTTTTGGATGACACCTGCACACCAACAATCCTGCTTGTGCACCTTGCAGGGGCGTTCTAAGCTTAATATGCTTTTATGGTGGAAAATGTCATCACAAATGTGTATATGTTGGGATAGGTGGCTTGGAGGCACAGTTTAATGGGATGTCCGGGGTGTAATTAGGGAGAACTGGCAAGAGGCTTTATGTGCAGGGAGTGCAGGGAGAGCTTGACACTCTCTATGTTTTATCCTCAGATGTGGATGAATGTACTTTGGGGAAACATTCCTGTTACCCATCCACCCAATGCATCAACACCGAAGGCAGCTATGAGTGCCCATGCCGTCCTGGCTGGAAGCCATATCCTGGGAAGTTAAATGGTGCACACAGCACCTACTGTCAAGGTTAGGATTTCATGTCCTATAAGTGAACCACATCTTCTTTACTTGGCTGAGCCATGCTAAAGGAAGCTGCCATAACATGCTTAGGGAGAAAGACAGCATTTCCAGCAATGGTGTGTGCTCAGTGCAGGCCGTGAGGAGAGGGCACCTGGGACAGGAAGGGCTGAGCTCCATTCTCTTCTCATCAGGGGATGATTGCAGCTCTGAGCACAGGGATGCCACAACCACAGCCTCAGCGCATTGCAGCTCTCAGAGTGGCAGCCTCCCTGGTTAGAATCCCATCATTGCTCCTCCCCCTGTCCATTCTGCTCTACAAGTGGGGACACAGCTTTGGGATGACAATGGCACACACACACACACACACACACACACACACACACACACACACAGTCCTACCCTGTCCTCCTTGCAGGGCTGCTCTGAGCTTATGGTGCTTCTACTGTGGAAAATATCACAACAATGTTGTGTACACTTGGACCTGGTGGTTGTAAGCAGGGTGTAATAGGGGTGTGCTCATTGTACTTTAAAGAAGGGGAAAGAGGGTGTATGTAGAGTGGAGGGAGGGCCTGAAACTCTTTGTGGTTTGTCCTCAGATGTGGATGAATGCACCTCTGGGCAGAACGCCTGCCAGAAAACCACCCAATGCCACAACACCCAGGGCAGCTATGAGTGCCGCTGCCTGCCCGGCTGGAAGCAGGTTCCTGGGTCTCCCAATGGCCCAAACAACACCGTCTGTGAAGGTTTGGCATTCAGATCCCATAAGTGAACCACATCTTCTTTACTTGGCTGAGCCATGTCAAAGGAAGCTGCCATAAGACGCTTTGGCAGAAAAGGGCAGGACTTTCAGAAACGCTGTGTGCCCAGGGCAGGCAGTGTGGAGGGGGGACCTGGGCCGGGCAGGGCTGAGCTCAGATTCTGTCATAATAAGGGCAGGAGGGAAGCTCTGGGGACAGCAGTGCCACAGCCCACAAACCACCGCTTCAGTGCATGGGAAGCTATCAGTGTGGCCCCTCACTTGTTAGAAGTCCATCACAGAACATCCCGCAGTCCACCCTGCCCCATAGTCAGGGGACACAATTTGGGATGACACTTGTACATAATAGGCCTGCCTTGTCCACCTTGCAGGGGCGTACTAAGCTTAATATGCTTTTATGTTGGAAAATGTCATCACAAATATGTATATGTTGGGAAGGTGGCTTGTAAGCACAGTTTACTGAGGTGTCACGGTTAGATTAGTGAGATTGGGCAGGATTCCTTATATGCAGGGAGAGCAGGGAGGGCCTGACACTCTCTCTGTTTTGTCCTCAGACTTGGATGAATGTGCTTCGGGGCAACACTCCTGTTACACAACCACCCAATGTGTCAACACCGAGGGCAGCTATGAGTGCCGCTGCCGCCCTGGCTGGAAGCCATATCCTGGGCATTCAGATGGCGCACGGAACAACCAATGTCAAGGTTCGGAGTTCAGATCCCATTAACGAACCATATCTTCTTTACTTGGCTGAGCCATGTTAAAGGAAGCTGCCATAAGGCACCTTGGCAGAGAAGGAGCAGCACTTCCAGCCATGGTGTGTGCCCAGGGCAGGCCGTGAGGAGAGGGCACCTGGGACAGGAAGGGCAGAGCTCCATTCTCTTCTCATCAGGGGATGCTTACAGCTCTGAGCACAGCGATGCCACAGTCCACAGCCTCACACGTGGAGGCTATCAGGGTGGCAGGCTCCCTGGTTAGAGGTCCATCGCAGGTCCTGCCCACTCCATCCTGCCCCACAGGTGGGGACATGGCGTTGGTGTGGCGCTTGTACCCACACCTTGTACTCTGTCCACCTTGCAGGTGTGATCTGAACTTATGGTTCTTTTACAGTAAAAATGGCACCACAACTCTGTATATGTCAGGCTAGGTGGGTTTTAGGCAGGGTTTAATAGAGTATCCTGAATGTAATTTGAGAGAATGGGCAGGAGCATTGCATGCAGGGATTGGAGGGAGGGCCTGACACTGTCTCTGGCTTTGTCCTCAGATGTGAATGAATGCAGCTTGTGGCAGAATGCCTGCCCCCAATCCGCCCAATGCCTCAACACCCAGGGCAGCTATGAGTGCCGCTGCCCCGCTGATTGGAAGCTGGTTCCTGAGACCCCCAATGGTCCAAACAGCACCGTCTGTGAAGGTTCGGAGTTCAGATCCCATAAGTGAAACATGTCTTTTTACTTGGCCGAGCCATGTTAAAGGAAGCTGCCATAAGGCGCTTTGGCAAAGAAGGAGCAGCACTATCAGAAACGCTGTGTGCCCAAGGCAGGCAGTGAGGAGGGGGGACCTGGGCTGGGAGGGCTGAGCATCAGATTCTATTATAATAAGGGCAGTGGAGAAGCTCTGCAGTCAGCAGTGCCTCAGCCCACAAACCACCTCTTTAGTGCATGGGGAGCTATCAGTGTGGCCCCCCTCCCTGGTTAGAAGTCCATCACAGAACCTCCCGCATCCACCCTGCCCCATAGTCAGGAGACACAATATGGGATGACACTTGCACATAGTAGTTCTGCTTGTGCACCTTGCAGGGGCGTTCTAAGCTTAATATGCTTTTATGGTGGAAAATGTCACCACAAATATGTATATGTTGGGCAAGGTGGCTTGTAAGCACAGTTTACTGAGGTGTCACGGGTAGATTAGGGAGATTGGGCAGGATTCCTTATATGCAGGGAGAGCAGGGGGGCCTGACACTCTCTGTTTTGTCCTCAGACTTGGATGAATGTGCTTCGGGGCAACACTCCTGTTACCCAACCACCCAATGTGTCAACACC
Source organism: Vespertilio murinus (assembly GCA_963924515.1). NCBI lineage: Eukaryota > Metazoa > Chordata > Mammalia > Chiroptera > Vespertilionidae > Vespertilio > Vespertilio murinus. The sequence continues at coordinate 84,720,689 of OZ004708.1, read as the reverse complement.
AAGGGCAGCTATGAGTGCCGCTGCCGCCCTGGCTGGAAGCCATATCCTGGGCATTCAGATGGCGCAAGGAACAACCAATGTCAAGGTTCGGAGTTCAGATCCCAATAACGAACCATATCTTCTTTACTTGGCTGAGCCATGTTAAAGGAAGCTGCCATAAGGCACCTTGGCAGAGAAGGCGAAGCACTTCCAGCCATGGTGTGTACCCAGGTCAGGCCGTGAGGAAAGGGTACCTGGGACAGGAAGGGCAGAGCTCCATTCTCTTCTCATCAGGGGATGATTGCAGCTCTGAGCACAGGGAAGCCACAACCACAGCCTCAGCGCATTGCAGCTCTCAGAGTGGCAGCCTCCCTGGTTAGAAGCCCATCATTGCTCCTCCCCCTGTCCATTCTGCTCTACAAGTGGGGACACAGCTTTGGGATGACAATGGCAAACACACACACACACACACACACACACACACACACACACACATACACACACACACACATACACACACCGTCCTGCCCTGTCCTCGTTGCAGGGCTGCTCTGAGCTTCTGGTGCTTCTACTGTGGAAAATATCACAACAATGTTGTGTACACTTGGACCTGGTGGTTGTAAGCAGGGTGTAGTGGGGGTGTTCTCAGTGTACTTTGAGAGAAGGGAAGGAGGATGTATGTAGAGTGGAGGGAGGGTCTGAAACTCTTTGTGGTTTGTCCTCAGATGTGGATGAATGCACCTCCGGGCACAACGCCTGCCACCCATCCGCCCAATGCCACAACACCCAGGGCAGCTATGAGTGCCGCTGCCGCCCTGGCTGGGAGCCGGTTCCTGGGTCCCCCAATGGCCCAAACAGCACCGTCTGTGAAGGTTTGGCATTCAGATCCCATAAATGAACCACATCTTCTTTACCTGGCTGAGCGATGTTAAAGGAAGCTGCCATAAGACGCTTTGGCAGAGAAGGGGCAGCACTTTCAGAAACCTTGTGTGCCCAGGGCAGGCAGTGAGGAGGGGGACCTGGGCCAGGAAGGCCTCAGCTCAAATTCTGTTATTATAGGTCAGGAGGGAAGCTCTGGGGACAGCAGTGCCACAGCCCACAAACCACCTCTTTATTGCATGGGGAGCTCTCAGTGTGGCCCCTCCCTGGTTAGAAGTCCATCACAGAAGCTCCCGCAGTCCACCCTGCCCCATAGTCAGGGGACACAATTTGGTATGACACTAGCACACAAACAGTACTGCTTTGTGCACCTTGCAGGGGTGTTCTAAGCTTAATATACTTTCATGGTGGAAAATGTCACCACAAATGTGTATATATTGTGGTAGGTAGCTTTTAGACACAGTTTAGTGAGGTGTCCAGAGTCTAATTAGGGACAAAGGGCAGGAGGCTGAATGTGCAGGGAGGGCAGGGAGGGCCTGACACTCTCTCTGTTTTGTCCTCAGATGTGGATGAATGTGCTTCGGGGCAACACTCCTGTTACCCAACCACCCAATGCGTCAACACAGAGGGCGGCTATGAGTGCCGCTGCCGCCCTGGCTGGAAGCCGTATCATTGGAATTCAGATGGCGCACTGTACAACCAATGTCAAGGTTCGGAGTTCAGATCCCATAAGTCAACCACATCTTCTTTACGTGGCTGAGCCATGTTAAAGGAAGCTGCCATAAGGCGCTTTGGCAAAGAAGGGGCAGCACTTCCAGCAATGGTGTGTGCCCAGGGCAGGCAGTGAGGAGGGGGGACCTGATACAGACAGGGCTGACCATCAGATTCTGTTATAATAAGGGCAGGAGGGAAGCTCTGCGGACAGCAGTGCCACAGCCCACAAACCACCGCTTCAGTGCATGGGGAGCTCTCAGTGTGGCCCCTCCCTGGTTAGAAGTCCATCACAGAACCTGCTGCATCCACCCTGCCCCATAGTCAGGGGACACAGCATTGGGTTGACACGTGCGCACAAACAGTCCTTCCTTGTGCACCTTGCAGGGCCGTTCTAAGCTTAATATGCTTTCATGGTGGAAAACGTCACCGCAAATATGTTTATGTTGGGCTAGGTGGCTTTTAGACACAGCTTAGTGAGTGTTCTGGGTGTAATTAGGGAGAACAGGTAGGAGGCTTTATGTGCAGAGTGCAGGGAGGGTCTGACACTCTCTCTGTTTTCTCCTCAGATGTGGATGAATGTGCTTCGGGGCAACACTCCTGCAGCCCATCCGCCCAATGCCTCAACACCCAGGGCAGCTATGAGTGCCGCTGCCGCCCTGGCTGGAAGCCGGTTCCTGGGTCCCCGAATGGCCCAAACAACACCGTCTGTGAAGGTTCGGAGTTCAGATCCCATAAGTGAAACGCATCTTCTTTACTTGGCTGAGCCATGTTAAAGGAAGCTGCCATAAGGCGCTTTGGCAGAGAAGGGGCAGCACTTTCAGAAACGCTGTGTGCCCAGGGCAGGCAGTGAGGAGGAGGGACCTGATATAGGCGGGGCTGAGCATCCGATTCTGTTATAATAAGGGCAGGAGGGAAGCTCTGCGGACAGCAGTGCCACAGCCCACAAACCACAGCTTCACTACTTGGGGAGCTATCAGGGTGGCCCCCTCCCTGGTTAGAAGTCCATCTCAGAACCTCCCACAGTCCACCCTGCCCATAGTCAGGGGACACAGCTTTGGGAAGACACTTGCACACAAACAGTCCTGCCTTGTTCACCTTGCAGGGGTGTTCTAAGCTTAATATGAGTTTTGGTTGAAAATGTTACCACAAATATGTATATGTTGGGCTAGATGGCTTGTAGGCACAGTTTATGAGGGTTTCCAGGGTGTAATTAGGGAGAACTGGGAGGAGGATTTATGTGCAAGGAGTACAGGGAGGGCCTGACACTCTCTGTTTTGTCTTCAGATGTGAATGAATGTACTTCAAGGCAACACTCCTGCCACCCATCCACCCAATGCCTCAACACCCAGGGCAGCTATGAGTGCAGCTGCCGCCCCGGCTGGAAACCGGTTCCTGGGTCCCCCAATGGCCCAAACAACACCGTCTGTGAAGGTTAGGATTTCAGATCCCATAAGTGAACCACATCTTCTTTACCTGGCTGAGCCATGTTAAAGGAAGCTGACATAAGGTTTTGGTAGAGAAGGGGCTGCACTGTCAGCAATGGTGTGTGCCCAGTGCAGGCAGTGAGGAGAGGGCACCTGGTCAGAAAGGGCTGAACTTAATGTGCTCTTCACGTGGAAAATTTCATCAAAAATTGATATATGTCGAGCTTGATGGCTTGGAGGCACAGGTTATAGGGGTGTCCAGGGTGTAATTTGGGAGAACTGGCAGGATCCTTGTATGCAGGATATTCAGGAAGGGCCTGATTCTCTCTGGTTTGTGCTCAGATGTGGATGAATGTACTTCGGGGCAACACTCCTGCCACCAAACCACCCAATGCCTCAACACCCAGGGCAGCTATGCGTGCCGCTGCCGCCCTGGCTGGAAGCCGGTTCCTGGGTCCCCCAATGGCCCAAACAGCACCGTCTGTGAAGGTTTGGAGTTCATATCCCATAAGTGAACCACATCTTCTTTACCTGGCTGAGCCATGTTAAAGGAAGCTGCCATAAGGTTTTGGCAGAGAAGGGGCAGCACTTCCAACAATGGTGTGTGCCCAGTGCAGGCAGTGAGGAGAGGGCACTGGGCCGGGCAGGACTGAGCTTCGGAATATGCTCACTTAAGGACATGATTGCACACTCAACACAGCGATGCCACAGGCCACAGCTCAGCCAGTTGGATCTCTCAGTGTGGCAGTTTCCTTGGTTAGAAGTCCATCACAAGTCCTCCCCCAGTTCATCTTGCTCTATTGGGGGCACATAGCTTTGGGATGTCACTGGCGGGCACAAAGACGCGTACACTCACACAAACACACAGTCCTGCCCTGTCCTCCTTGCAGAGCTGCTCTAAGCTTATAGTGCTTCTACTGTTGAAAATATCACAACAATGTTGTGTACACATGGACCTGGTGGTTGTAAGCAGGGTGTACTGGGGGTGTGCTCAGTGTAGTTTGAGAGAAGGGGAAGGAGGGCTGTGTGCACAGTGGAGGGAGGGCCTGAAACTCTCTGTGGTTTGTCCTCAGATGTGGATGAATGCACCTCCGGGCAGAACGCCTGCCACCCATCCGCCCAATGCCACAACACCCAGGGCAGCTATGAGTGCCGCTGCCGCCCTGGCTGGAGGCCGGTTCCTGGGTCCCCCAATGGCCCAAACAGCACCGTCTGTGAAGGTTCGGAGTTCAGATCCCATAAGTGAAACATATCTTCTTTAATTGGCTGAACCATCTGAAAGAAAGATGCCATAAGGCACTTTGGCAGAAAAGGGCAGCACTTTCAGAAACGCTGTGTGTCCAGGGCAGGCAGTGAGGAGGGGGGACCTGGGCCAGGCAGGTCTGAGCTCAGATTCTGTCATAATAAGGGCAGGAGGGAAGCTCTGGGGACAGCAGTGCCACAGCCCACAAACCACCAGTGCATGGGGAGCTATCAGTGTGGCCCCTCCCCGGTTAGAAGTCCATCACAGAACCTCCCACATCCATCCTGCCCCATAGTCAGGGGACACAGCTTTTGGATGACATTTGCACATAAATAGTCCTGCCTGGTGCACCTTGCAGGGCCATTCTAAGCTTAATATGCTTTTATGGTGGAAAATGTCACCACAAATATCTATATATTGGACAAGGTGGCTTGTAATCACAGTTTACTGAGGTGACACAGGTAGTGATTAGGGAGATTGGGCAGGATTCCTTATATGCAGGGAGAGCAGGGAGGGCCTGACACTCTCTCTGTTTTGTCCTCAGATGTGGATGAATGTGCTTCGGGGCAACACTCCTGTTACATAACCACCCAATGTGTCAACACCGAGGGCAGCTATGAGTGCCGCTGCCGCCCTGGCTATAAGCCATATCCTCGTTATTCAGATGGCGCACGGGACAACCAATGTCAAGGTTCGGAGTTTTCAGATCCCATTAACGAACCATATCTTCTTTACTTGGCTGAGCCATGCTAAAGGAAGCTGCCATAACGCGCTAAGGCAGAGAAAGGCAGCATTTCCAGCAATGGTGTGTGCCCAGTGCAGGCCATGAGGAGAGGTCACCTGGGACAGGAAGGGCTGAACCCAGATTCTGTTCTCATAAGGGGATGATTGCAGCTCTGAGCACAGGGAAGCCACAACCACAGCCTCAGCGCATTGCAGCTCTCAGAGTGGCAGCCTCCCTGGTTAGAAGCTCATCATTGTTACTCCCCCTGTCCATTCTGCTCTACAAGTGGGGACACAGCTTTGGGATGACAATGGCACGTGCGCGCACACACACACAAACACAGTCCTGCCCTGTCCTCCTTGCAGAGCTTCTCTGAGCTTCTGGTGCTTCTACTGTGGAAAATATCACAACAATGTTGTGTACCCTTGGACCTGGTGGTTGTAAGCAGGTGTAGTAGGGGTGTTCTCAGTGTACTTTGAGAGAAGGGGAAGGAGGATGTATGTAGACTGGAGGGAGGGCCTGAAACTCTCTGTGGTTTGTCCTCAGATGTGGATGAATGCACCTCTCCACAGAATGCCTGCCACCAATCCACCCAATGCCACAACACCCAGGGCAGCTATGCGTGCCGCTGCCGCCCTGGCTGGAAGCCGGTTCCTGGGTCCCCCAATGGCCCAAACAACACCATCTGTGAAGGTTAGGAGATCAGATCCCATAAGTGAACCACATCTTCTTTACGTGGCTGAGCCATGTTAAATGAAGCTGCCATAAGGCACTTTGGCAGAAAAGGGCAGCACTTTCAGAAACGCTGTGTGCCCAGGGCAGGCCGTGAGGAGGGGGGATCTGGGCCGGGCAGGGCTGAGCTCAGATTCTGTCATAATAAGGGCAGGAGAGAAGCTCTGGGGATAGCAGTGCCACAGCCCACAAACCACCGCTTCAGTGAATGAGGAGCTGTCAGGGTGGCCTCCTCCCTGGTTAGAAGTCCATCACAGAACCTCCCGCAGTCCACCTTGCCCCATAGTCAGGGGACACAATTTGGGATGACACTTGCACATAAATAGCCCTGCCTTGTCCACCTTGTAGGGGCGTTCTAAGCTTAATATGCTTTTATGGTGGAAAATGTCACCACAAATATGTATATGTTGGGCAAGGTGGCTAGTAAGCACAGTTTACTGAGGTGTCACGGGTAGATTAGGGAGATTGGGCAGGATTCCTTATATGCAGGGAGAGCAGGGAGGGCCTGACACTCTCTGTTTTGTCCTCAGATGTTGATGAATGTGCTTTGGGACAACACTCCTGTTACACAACCACCCAATGTGTCAACACCAAGGGCAGCTATGAGTGCCGCTGCCGCCCTGGCTGGAAGCCATATCCTGGGTATTCAGATGGCACACGGAACAACCAATGTCAAGGTTCGGAGTTCAGATCCCAATAATGAACCATATCTTCTTTACTTGGCTGAGCCATGTTAAAGGAAGCTGCCATAAGGCACTTTGGCAGAGAAGGAGCAGCACTTCCAGCCATGGTGTGTGCCCAGGGCAGGCCGTGAGGAGAGGGCACCTGGGACAGGAAGGGCAGAGCTCCATTCTCTTCTCATCAGGGGATGCTTACAGCTCTGAGCACAGCGATGCCACAGTCCACAGCCTCACACGTGGAGGCTATCAGGGTGGTAGCCTCCCTGGTTAGAGGTCCATCACAGGTCCTGCCCACTCCATCCTGCCCCACAGAAGGGGACATGGCGTTGGTGTGGTGCTTGTACCCACACCTTGTACTCTGTCCACCTTGCAGGTGTGATATGAACTTATGGTTCTTTTACAGTAAAAATGGCACCATAATTCTGTATACATCAGGCTAGAGGGGTTTTAGGCAGGGTTTAATAGAGTATCCTGAATGTAATTTGAGAAAATGGGCAGGAGTGTTGCATGCAGGGAGTGGAGGGAGGGCCTGACACTGTCTCTGGTTTGTCCTCAGATGTGGATGAATGCAGCTCGTGGCAGAATGCCTGCCCCCAATCTGCCAAATGCCTCAACACCCAGGGCAGCTATGAGTGCCGCTGCCCCCCTGGCTGGAAGCTGGTCCCTGAGACCCCCAATGGTCCAAACAGCACCGTCTGTGAAGGTTCGGAGTTCAGATCCCATAAGTGAACCACATCTTTACTTGGCTGAGCCATGTTAAAGGAAGCTGCCATAGGCACTTTGGCAAAGAAGGGGCAGAATTTTCAGAAACGCTGTGTGCCCAGGGCAGGCAGTGAGGAGGGGGGAATTGGACCGGGCAGGCCTGAGCTCAAATTCTGTTATTATAAGAGCAGGTGGGAAGCTCTTTGGACAGCAGTGCCACAGCCCACAAACCACCGCTTCAGTGTATGGGGAGCTGTCAGTGTGGCCCCTCCCTGGTTAGAAGTCCATCACAGAACCTCCCATGGTCCACCCTGCCCCATAGTCAGGAGACACAGCTTTGGGATGACACCTGCACACAAACAGTCCTGCCTTGTGCACCTTGTAGGGGTGTTCTAAGCTTAATATGCTTTTATGGTGGAAAATGTCACCACAAATTTCTATATATTGGGCTAGGTGGCTTTTAGGCAGGTGTTAGTGGGGTGTCCAGGGTGTGATTAGGGAGAACAGGCAGGAGGCTATATGTGCAGGGAGAGCAGGAAGAGCCTGACACTCTCTCTGTTTTGTCCTCAGATGTGGATGAATGTGCTTCAAGGCAACACTCCTGCTACCAATCCGCCCAATGTGTCAACACCGAGGGCAGCTATGAGTGCCGCTGCCGCCCTGGCTGGAAGCCGTATCCTTGGAATTCAGATGGCGCACAGAACAACCAATGTGAAGGTTCGGAGATCAGATCCCATAAGTCAACCATATCTTCTTTACTTGGCTGAGCCATGTTAAAGGAAGCTGCCATAAGGCGCTTTGGCAAAGAAGGGGCAGCACTTTCAGAAATGCTGTGTGCCCAGGGCAGGCAGTGAGGAGGGGGGAATTGGACCGGGCAGGCCTGAGCTCAAATTCTGTTATTATAAGAGCAGGTGGGAAGCTCTGCGGACAGCAGTGCCACAGCCCGCAAACCACCGCTTCAGTGCATGGGGAGCTGTCAGTGTGGCCCCTCCCTGGTTAGAAGTCCATCACAGAACCTCCCGCATCCACCCTGCCCCATAGTCAGGGGACACACCTTTGGGATGACACTTGCACACAAACAGTCCTGCCTTGTGTACCTTGCAGGGGCGTTCTAAGCTTAATATGCTTTAATGGTGGAAAATGTCACCACAAATATGTTTATGTTGGGCTAGGTGGCTTTTAGACACAGCTTAGTGAGTGTTCTGGGTGTAATTAGGGAGAACAGGCAGGAGGCTTTATGTGCAGAGTGCAGGGAGGGTCTGACACTCTCTCTGTTTTCTCTTCAGATGTGGATGAGTGTGCTTCGGGGCAACACTCCTGCCACCCATCCGCCCAATGCCTCAACACCCAGGGCGGCTATGAGTGCCGCTGCCGCCCTGGCTGGAAGCCGGTTCCTGGGTCCCCCAATGGCCCAAACAACACCGTCTGTGAAGGTTCGGAGTTCAGATCCCATAAGTGAACCACATCTTTACTTGGCTGAGCCATGTTAAAGGAAGTTGCCATAAGGCGCTTTGGCAGAGAAGGGGCAGCACTTTCAGAAATGCCTTGTGCCCAGGGCAGGCAGTGAGGATAGAGCACCTGGACAAAAAAGGGCTAATCTCAGAGTCTGTTCTAAGAAGGAGATGATTGCAGCTCTGAGCACAGCGATGCCACACCCACAGCCTCAGCACGTGGGAGCTCTCAGAGTGGCAGCCTCCCTGGTTAGAAGTCCATCACAGGTCCTCCCCAGTCCATCCTGCTCTACAGGGGGGGACACAGCTTTTGGATGTCACTGGCACACACACACACACACACACACACACACATACCTGCCTTATCCTCCTTGCAGGGCTGCTCTGAGCTTATGGTGCTTCTACTGTTGAAAATATCACAACAATGCGGTGTACACTTGGACCCAGTGGTTGTAAGCAGGGTGTAGTGGGGGTGTGCTCAGTGTACTTTGAGAGAAGGGGAAGGAAGGTTGTGTGCAGAGTGGAGGGAGGGCCTGAAACTCTCTGTGGTTTGTCCTCAGATGTGGATGAATGCACCTCCGGGCAGAACGCCTGTCACTCATCCGCCCAATGCCACAACACCCAGGGCAGCTATGAGTGCCGCTGCCGCCCTGGCTGGAAACCGGTTCCTGGGTCCCCCAATGGCCCAAACAACACCGTCTGTGAAGGTTCGGAGTTCATATCCCATAAGTGAACCACATCTTCTTTAATTGGCTGAGCCATCTGAAAGGTTACTGCCATAAGCAGCTTTGGCAGAGAAGGGGCAGCAAAGTCACCAATGGTGCGTCCACAGGGCAGGCAGTGAGGAGCATAGACTCAGGCTGGGGAGGGCTGAGCATCATATTCTGTTCTAATAAGGGCAGAAGTGTAGCTCTGGATGTAGCAGTGCCACAGCCCACAGTCCACAGCCTCAACACGTGGAATTTATCAGTGTGGCAGCCTCTCTGATTAGAGGTCCATCACAGGTCCTGCCCAGTCCACCCTGCCCCACAGTGTGGGACACAGCATTCAGATGACACATGCACACACAGTCCTACCTTGTACAACTTGCAGGGGTGTTCTAAGCTTCATACGCTTTTATGGTGGAAAATGTCACCATAAAATTATATATGTTGGGCTAGGTTTCTTTTAGGCAGGGGTAAGTGGGGTTTCCGGGGTGTAATTTTAGAGAACGGCAGGAGCTTTGCCTGCAGGGAGTAGAGGGAGGGCCCGACACTCTCTCTGGTTTGTCCCCAGATGTGGATGAATGTACTTTGAACCTACACTACTGCCGCCAATCGGCCCAATGCCACAACACTGAGGGCAGCCATGAGTGCCTCTGCCGCCCTGGCTGGAAGCCGGTTCCTATGTCCAGCTATCGCCAACAATACATCATCTGTGAAGGTTCGGAGTTCAGATCCCATAACTGAACCACTTTTTTTTCTAAGCTGAGCGATCTTAAAGAAGCTTCCATAGGCTTTTAGCAAAGAAGGGGAAGCACTTCAGCAATGGTGTGTGCCCAGGGCAGGCAGTGAGGAGAGGGCACCTGGGCCACGCAGGGCTGAGCGTCAAAATCTGTTCTAATAAGGGGATGACTGCAGCTCTGAGCACAGCGATGCCACACCCACAGCTCAGCACTGGGGAGCTCTCAGAGTGGCAGCCTCCCTGGGTAGAAGTCCATCACAGGTCCTCCCCAGTCCATCCTGCTCTACAGGGAGTGGGGGCAGACACAGCTTAGGGATGTCACTGGCACACACACACACACACACACACACACACACACACAATCCTGCCCTGTCCTCCTCGCAGTGGTGCTCTGAGATTATGGTGCTTCTACTGTGGAAAATATCACAACAATGTGATGTACTCTTGGACCTGATGGTTGTAAGCAGGGTGTACTGGGGATGTGCTCAGTGTAGTTTGAGAGAAGGGGAAGGAGGGCTGTGTGCACAGTGGAGGGAGGGCCTGAAACTCTCTGTGGTTTGTCCTCAGATGTGGATGAATGCACCTCCGGGCAGAACACCTGCCACCAATCCGCTCAATGCCACAACACCCACGGCAGCTATGCGTGCCGCTGCCGCCCTGGCTGGAAGCCGGTTCCTGGGTCCCCCAATGGCCCAAACAACACCGTCTGTGAAGGTTCGGAGTTCAGATCCCATAAGTGAACCACTTCTTCTTTACCTGGCTGAGCCAAGTTAAAGGAAGCTGCCATAAGCAGCTTTGGCAGAGAAGGGGCAGCACTTCCAGCAATGGTGTGTGCCCAGGGCAGGCCGTGAGGAGAGGGCACCTGGGCCACGCAGGACTGAGCTTTGGATTCTGTTCTAATAAAGGCATGAGTTCCACTCAGGGCACAGCGGAGCCACAGTCCACAGCCCCATAGCCCAAGCCTCCACACATCGGAGCCATCAGTGTGGCAGCCTCCTGCTTAGAAGTCCAGCACAGGTCCTCCCCAGTCCATCCTGCTCCACAGGTGGGGGCACAGCTTGGGATGACACTGGCACACATACACAGTCCTGCCTCGTCCCTCTTGCAGGGGCACTCTGAGCTTATGGTGCTTCTACGGTAGAAAATGGCACAACTACTTTGCATACTGACAGACCAGGTGGCTGTTAAGCAGGGTGTAGTGGGGTGTCATCGGTGTATGTTTTCAGAAGGGGCTAAAGGGTTGTGGGCAGAGAGTGGCGAGAGGACCTGAAACTCTCTGTGATTTCTCCTCAGATGTGGATGAATGCACCTCCGGGCAGAACACCTGCCACCCATCCGCCCAATGTCACAACACCCAGGGCAGCTATGCGTGCCGCTGCAGCCCTGGCTGGAAGCCGGTTCCTGGGTCCCCCAATGGCCCAAACAACACCGTCTGTGAAGGTTCGGAGTTCAGATCCCATAAGTGAACCACATCTTCTTTACTTGGCAGAGCCATGTTGAAGGAAGCTGCCATAAGCAGCTTTGGCAGAGAAGGGGCAGCACTTCCAGTAATGGTGTGTGCCCAGGGCAGACAGTGAGGACAGGGCACCTGGATCGGGCAAGTCTGAGCTCATATTCTGTTCTAATAAGGGGATGAGTGCCACTCTGGGCACAGCAGTGATACAGCCCACAGCCTCACACATGGGAGCTATCAATATGGCAGACTCCCTGCTTAGAAGTCCATCACAGGTCCTCCCACAATCAATTATGCCCCAAGGGGGCAAGACATCTTTTACCTAGTAGGGGCACTCTAAACTTAATATGCTTTTTTGGTGTAAAATGTCACCACGAATTTGTATTTGTATGGCTAGGTGGCTTTTAGGCACGGTTTAGTGGGGTATCCAGAGTGTAATTTGGGAGAACTGGCAGGAGCTTTGCGTGCAGAGAATGCAGGGAGGGCCTGACACACTCTCTGGTTTCTCCTCAGATGTGGATGAATGTTCCTCGGGGCTACACTCCTGCCACCCATCCACCCAATGCCACAACACCCAGGGCGGCTATGCGTGCCGCTGCCGCCCTGGCTGGAAGCCGGTTCCTGGGTCCCCCAATGGCCCAAACAACACCGTCTGTGAAGGTTCGGAGTTCAGATCGCATAAGTCAACCACATCTTCTTTACTTGGCTGAGCCATGTTAAAGGAAGCTGCCATAAGCAGCTTTGGCAGAGAAGGGGCAGCACTTCCAGCAATGGTGTGTGCCCAGGGCAGGCTGTGAGGAGAGGGCACCTGGGCCACGCAGGACTGAGCTTTGGATTCTGTTCTAATAAAGGCATGAGTTCCACTCAGGGCACAGCGGAGCCACAGTCCACAGCCCCATAGCCCAAGCCTCCACACATCGGAGCCATCAGTGTGGCAGCCTCCTGCTTAGAAGTCCAGCACAGGTCCTCCCCAGTCCATCCTGCTCCACAGGTGGGGGCACAGCTTGGGATGACACTGGCACACATACACAGTCCTGCCTCGTCCCTCTTGCAGGGGCACTCTGAGCTTATGGTGCTTCTACGGTAGAAAATGGCACAACTACTTTGCATACTGACAGACCAGGTGGCTGTTAAGCAGGGTGTAGTGGGGTGTCATCGGTGTATGTTTTCAGAAGGGGCTAAAGGGTTGTGGGCAGAGAGTGGCGAGAGGACCTGAAACTCTCTGTGATTTCTCCTCAGATGTGGATGAATGCACCTCCTGGCAGAACACCTGCCACCCATCCGCCCAATGTCACAACACCCAGGGCGGCTATGAGTGCCGCTGCGGCCCTGGCTGGAAGCCGGTTCCTGGGTTCCCCAATGGCCCAAACAACACCGTCTGTGAAGGTTAGGAGTTCAGATCCCATAAGTGAACCGCATCTTCTTTACGTGGCTGAGCCATGTTGAAGGAAGCTGCCATAAGGCACTTTGGCAGAGAAAGGGCAGTACTTCCAACAATAGTGTGTGCCCAGTGCAGGCAGTGAGGAGATGGCACCTGGACCGGGCAAGGCTGAGGTTCAGAATCTGTTATCATAAGGCATGATTGCACATTGAACACAACGATGCCACAGCACATAGCCTCAGCACGTGGGAGCCCTCAAAGTGGCAGCCTCCCTGGTTAGAAATCTATCACAGATCCTCCCCCAGTCCATCCTGCCCACAGATGGAGGCACAGCTTTTGGATAACACTGGTGGGCACACACACATACACACACACACACACACAGAGTTCTGCCCTTCCACAATGCAGGGGTGCTGTGAATTTATGGTGCTTCTACTGAGGAAAATGTCACAATAACGTATACTGTCAGAACTGGTGGCTGTTAAGCAGGGTGTAGTGGGGGAGTCCTTGATGTATTTTGAGAGAAGGGGGAGTTTTTATGTTCAGGGAGTGAAGGGAGGGCCCGAAATTCTGTGGTTTGTTCTCAGATGTGGATGAATGCACCTCCGGGCAACACTCCTGCCACAAATCCACCGAATGCCACAACACCCAGGGCAGCTATGAGTGCCGCTACAGCCCTGTCTGGAAGCCGGTTCCCGAGTCCTACAATGCCCCAAACAACACCATCTCTAAAGGTTAGGAGTTCAGATCTTATAAGTGAACCACATCTTATTTACTTGGCTCAGCCATGTTAAAAGAAGCTGCCATAAGCAGCTTTGGCAGAGAAGGGCCAGCACTTCCAGCAATGGTGTGTTGCCACGGCAGGCAGTGAGGAGAGAGCACCTGGTCCAGGCAGGCATAGTTTTGATTTTGTTCTAATAAAGACGAGAGTGCCACAGCCTCAGCACCTGTGAGCTATCAGTGTGGCACACACACACCCAGAGTCCTACCCTGTGTACCTCGCAGTGGTATTGTGAGGTTATGGTGCTTTTACAGTGTAAAATATAACCACAACTTTGTATCTTGTCATGCTAAATGGCTGGTAATTGGGACGTAATGGGGTGTCCTTGGTGTGAACTCCTAAGGGATTTGAGAGACAGGGCAGGAATCATGTGATCAAGGAGTCTGATGCTCTGGTCCTGAGTTGTATATGAATGTTACTCGAGACAAAACACGTGCCACAATTCCAAGCTCTGCAACAACACCAAGGCAGCTATGCCTCAATACCAAATTCCACGCTCTGCCTCAACACCAAACCAACATCACCTGTGAAGGTTCAGAGTTCAGATCCCACACTCCCAAATACCTAGAGCTCAAGCCATCTGATCACATATTCATGGACAGCCACACACACCCAGCTAGGGGTACCTATTGGGCCATTCTTTGAGACTAAATCAGAAAAGATCTGGGGGTCCTGCAGAAGGAGCTGGGGTACCAAGGGGAAGGCTTCTAGGGGACCCCAAATAGCAGCTAATTACTAACTAGGACAAAGGTATTTAATATCTCACAACCTGTACGTTTGTGCAGGGTTCACCTTCTGTGTGTCAGGCCCACTTCCTGTAACCTGTGTCCCCCACTCAGTAATGTGCAGTCAGCAGGTGTCATCACCTCCAGCCAAGGAGTGGGGGGAGGGGGACTGAACATGGGAAAGGGGTGGGGCACGGAGAGGAGAGGACCCCAGATTCCTGAATAAACAAAGGACTACTCAGTGGGAAAGTAGTCAGGCTCTCTCTCTCTTTTACACACACACACACACACACACACACACACACACACACTCAAACCCTCATACTCAATGGACTGCTGTTCTGTCCCATCCAGAGATCTACATTCCTACCTGGACTCTACCCCTTGGAATCAAGAGCCAGGTGAGTGACTCCAGCCTGGACCAGAAGGCAAGGTCCTCCACTCAGCCCACCTTCCACCCATTGCACCACACTCCCCCACCCATGCATGAGGCCCTCTAAGGCCTCATCTCCTCTTTTCCCAGAGTCTCTCCTGCTTCTTTGAAAGAGTCCAGGACCTGCTCAGAGACTTCAAGCCTGCTTCGGCCCAGGACACCATCCAGGTAAGGACAGGACCCAGGGGAGGCAGGTGGAGGCATTCCATACAGACCAGCGAACACCTTGGTCTAGAAGGAGACTGACTCCAACACAATGGCGCCCTTCTGTAAGGCCCTGCTCTCCCAGGGTGGGTGGGAAGAGCAGACCAAAGATTTTTACTCTCTGTTAGAACCATAACCACTTACTGACACCTTTCCTCTTGTCCTAGCCACTGAGCTTGCATTGTCCTTGGTAATCATGACCAGGGGTTGACATCTGAGTGGCAGATTGCACTAGCCAAGAACCAGAAAATCCCATCTGATACCACCCTTGTCCCCAAACAGACAGGCTCGAGGGTCTGTTCTAAGAAGCTGAGTGGAAAGGATCTTTCTGAAGTTTTTCTGGTACAAAATCCACTGTTTTCCCCATCCCTCCCCCCCCCCCCCCAGAACATCATACAGGAGGTGAATAATCTGCTGGAGAACCCGGGGGATCTGCTTACCCTGCATCGTTCAGAGCAGCATTACGTGGCTACTAACCTGCTCACTGGCCAGGAGCAGGTCCTTAGAGAGCTGAGCAAGGCCTTGCCCAATGGGCCACTGACCTTCAGGACAGCTGCAGGAACAGGCAAGTAGCCCCACCTGCCCCCAGGCTCTGCTCTGCCTGCTCCTCACCTTGAAGAGATTTAAAGGCAACAGCTGTTTTGTGTAAGGTGTAAGAAAGAGTTTCAATTTTTTAATGACCGGTTTGGCAATATAGTGCATATGGCTGGCTATCAGTCCAGATATCAGTCCCATCACACTAGAGCTGAGTGATCACACTTGTAACTCTGTTACTCTCATAAACATCTATCCTATCTAATAAAAGAGTATTATTCAAGTTGACCATACTTCTGCTACACCACAAGCTACGCCTACCAGCCAATCAGGATTGTGTATGCAAATTAACCCAACCAATATGGCTATGGCCACAGAGCAAGCAGAAGGCTTGGGTTTCCCCAGCGATGGAGGAAGCCAATTTCTTGGCCTGCCCTGGCCTCTGCTAAAGTCTACAAAGTTTCAATTATAGAAGATAAATAAATCCCATATATCAGGGCCTCCTCTTGGATCATAGGGGGTGTGACTGGCATGCAAACCACCACAGTCCCTTTACCCAGGCCACCCCATGCTCCAAGGGAGCCCCCAACCTTATCCAGGACACCCTTCAGGGCAAATCAGCTGGCCCCCACCTGTGCACCAGGCCTCTATCCTAGCTAATAAAAGGGTAATATGCAAATTGACTCTCGCCCCAACACACAAGACGGCTGCCCCCATGTGGTCAAAGATCCTGCTCCCATGTGGGCACAAGATGGCAGCCACAAGATGGCCAGCAGGGGAGGGCAGTTGAGAAGGTTCAGGTCAGCAAGGGGAGGGCAGTTGTGAGTGATCAAGCCAGCAGGGAGGGCAGTTGGGAGGGACCAGGCCTGCAAGGGAGGGCAGTTGGGGGTGATCAAGCCTGCAGGGGAGGGCAGTTAGGAGTGACCAGGCCAGTAGAGGAGGGAAGTTGGCCTGCATGGGGGGCAGTTAGGCATCAATTAGGATGTCAGGGATGTGTTTAGGGGCTGATATGGCTGGCAGGCAGAAGCGGTTAGGGGCAATCAGGATGGCAGGCAGATAAGCAGTTGGGAGCCAGCAGTCCTGGATTGTGAGAGGGATGTCCGACTGCCATCCTGATAGGATTGGGCCTAACCAGGCAGTCGGACATCCTTTGAGGGTACATATTGGAGAGGGTACAGGTTGTGCTGAGTGACACAACACCCATGCACAAATTTTGTGCACCACGTCTCTAGTATTTATATAAAGAGCCAGGGTCCATAACATCCCTAACGACCAAAGGCTCAACCAGATGCCAGAAGTCAGTGGTGGGTTGCTATGGATCAGGCCTAGAAAGGGTCCCAAAGAGAGAGGCAGGAGGTCTGATCCACAGCCTCCATTGCAACTGTTATCAGCCATTGCCTCTCTCTTTCTCTTCGAGCTTTGCCAGTAGCTGCACCTCTGTTTGCTTCTGGGCCTCTGGCGGCTGATAATCAGCTCCATATCTTTGATCAGGCCCAGAGATAGGCCAGGAGATGCTTACTGGCGTAGAAACCAACCAATCACCACCAAATCTGGGAGAACTCTGAGGAGCCAGTGGCTGCCTAGGAGGTGGAAATTTTGGTTCTGACTGGCATAGAAACTGACCAATCAGGACCAAATCTGAGTGAAGTGCAAAGAGCCAATGGCTGCCTGCGAGACAAAGCTTTTGATGCTGACTGTCATAGAAACCAATCTATCAGAGCCTAATCTGGATGAACTGCAAAGGCAGAACCCAAAGTGGGGACTGAGGAAGAGATTTAAAGGCAATAGCTGTTTTGTGTAAGATGTAAGAAAGCAGTTCGATTTTTTAATGACTGGTTTGGCAGTATAGTGCATATGGCTGGCTATCAGTCCAGATATAGGGATTATGTGTTTTTGTCGTCTGCCAAGAGGATCTCCTCCTGCTGAAAAAGGCTTTCCTCCACCCATTTAAATAATCCTATTCTATGTAATCTATCTACACCAATAAAAGAGAAACATGCAAATTGACCATTCCTCTGCTATGCCCACCAGCCAATCAGGAGTGAGTGTGCAAATTAAACATCATTGATTGGTTGCTTCATGCGCGCGCACGCACACACACGATAAAGAGCCTACAACCAGGGCATGTGTCCTGTCCAGGAATCAAACAGGAGGGGGAGAAGGGTGTTCAGTCGATGCTCAGTCACTGGACTACATGGGCTGGGCCTACCTGCTCTATTTTTAGCTCTTAAATGTAGTTCTTCAACCCATTTTGACCCAATTTTTGTGTGTTGTATGAGGTGTGAGTCCATCTTCTTTTTAATGCTTGTGCATAGCCAGATTGCTCAGCACCATTTATGGGAGACTATTCTTTCCTCATTGAAGGGTATGTTGAAAATCAGTTGACCATATTTCTGGACTCTCAATTGTATTTTGATGGTTTATATGTCTACTCATATGGCAGTACCATATTGCTCTGGTTACTGTACACTAGTAATAAATTTTGGAATCAGGAAGTGTGAGTCCTCCAACTTTGCTTTCCATTTACGATATTGTTTGGGTATTGAGGCCTCTTGCAATACCATATGAATTTTAGGATGGGTTTTTCAATTTTTGAAAACAAAAATATGCTTTAAGAATATTGTTAGTATTGCATTGAATCTGTAGATCACTTGTAGAAATATTCAGTGGACAAGTCTTGAGCTTTCTTGGATAACTTTATTCCTCATATGTTGTTGAATATTTTTGCAACTATTTCATACAAGTTAATGGTCTATAGTTTTGTTTTCTTTTGATGTCTTTTTCTAGTTTTGTTTTTCGAGTAAATGTGACCTCATAAAATTATTCAGGGCTCCTTTTCATTCTATTTTTTAGGAGTGTACAAGAATTTGTGCTAACTCTTCCTTAAGTGGTTAGTTGTATTCAGGTCTGAACTTTTCATTTAGAAAGTTTTGATTACAGATTTGATCTCCTTACTTGTGACAGATCTGTTCACACTCTAGTTCTTCAGTTACTTTTATAATTCATGGGTGTGTAGGAATATGTTTATTTCATTCAAGTTATATAATTTGTAGTTTCTCTGATAATCCTTTGAAAATTCATATTGGTATACATGTCATTTTTATGTATACAAAATATGTATATTGTTATAACATATATGTGACGACATTATTTGGTATACCTATAATAATATTACAGATAACATTTGGTATATAGTGTAACATCTTACCTAATAATAGACAAACATATAAATTGACCATACCTCCTCTACACCAAACAGCCAATCAATAGGGAATATGCAAATTAGAAGGACAAAGATGGTAGCTGCCCAGCTGATCCAGGCACAAAGTGGCCAGACAGGGCAGAACACCTGCTATGAGAGGGAGGGTGGGGGGCGAAGGAATCTACAGGAGCGGCACTCCAGCCACAGCAAAGAAGAAGACTGCAGAATCTGGAGTCTGCAGTGAAGAAAATAGACTCTGGCTGCAGCAAAGGCCTGGGTCCTGGGTACCGGAGGAACACCGGTGCTGGAAGCCAAGGGAAGGAAGGCTTATTGAACAAATATCTTCATGCTACCAGCCACTAGTGTGTAGATAGATAGATAGATAGATAGATAGATAGATACATAGATACATAGATAGATACATAGATACATAAAAATGGTATTATAGCTACAACTGCTGGCACAGTTACTAATCTAAATCCCTTATATAACTCCCACAATTCATAGAACTGTCCCTAGAAGTGAAGGAGAAAGGAGGCAAGAATGTTACCCTGAGAATTAATCAAGCAAAGATGCTGGTGAACTGGGATGTGGTGCAGAACTCAGGTGGCTCAGGTAATGACTAATATGGGGAGGTCAATGAGACTTCACAGTGGAACAAGACACCCAAGGATGTGACAGAGAATTAAATATTAAGGGAAGTATGGACTGTGGTGGGCCAAAGGAGAGAATGCATCCCAGAAGGAAGGGGGTCTTTGGGACACCCCAAGATGTCAATCTTGTCCTTGTCTGTAGGCCCTTCTGTGGTGGGCCTTGTCTCCTCTCCAGGAATGGGCAAGTTGCTGGTTGAGGCCCCACTGGTCCTGGAAACTGAGGAGCAGTCAGCTCTGAATGAGACATACAAAGGCCGGTTGCAGGAAGTCTCCCATGTCCTGCTCTCAGATGTCATTTCTGCCTTTGTGAGCAAGAAGGACACTCAGAACCTCAGCTCCCCAGTCACCTTTGTCTTCAAGCATGTGAGTGTTGGTGAAATGGGGTTGTGGGTTTTGCAAGAGACCTGAGTCCTGATCACAGTCTTGGGGTTCAGGGGCTCTTCCATGGGTGCATCATCTTCCTAGGAAAGCCCATCACCAGCAGGAATTAGGTCAGCATTTATGAACACCAGAACCACCAGCTCACACCTTGCCCTGTTCCTACAGTCAGTGACCCCGGGGCCAAGGCAGAAGGTGTTCTGTGTTTTCTGGGAGCCGGGTCAGAATGGAAGTGGTCATTGGTCCACCAAAGGCTGCTGGATGGTGAGCACCGGAGTCACCAGCACCACCTGCCAATGCAGCCACCTCAGCAGCTTTGCTGTCCTCATGGCCCACTATGATGTGCAGGTGAGAGCCTTGAGAAGGGACTTTGTTCACTGTATATTGTGTTGTAATAAATTCCCATGCATGTTGCACCTAAAAAAATACATATAACCTATTTGGGTCAACAAATAAACATGGTGCAGCAGAATTGTCCAGTCAGGAACATACATAAACATCACATTTGAGAATTGCTGCCCTCCATTTCCTTTATCATATTCACATTTCTGTTTTTCTCTCTATCTGTCCCTCTTTCTCTCTCTCAACTACTTATTTTTAATTCTCCTTATGGATTTAAGATAATTTGAAAAATCAGGCAGGAAAAATTTTAATCTTTAAAAAATAGTCAGGCCGAGACCGGTTTGGCTCAGTGGATAGAGTGTCGGCCTGCGGACTGAGAGATCCCGGGTTCGATTCTGGTCAAGGTCATGTACCTTAGTTGTGGGCATATCCCCAGTGGGGGGTGTGCAAGAGGCAGCTGATCAATGATTCTCTGTCATCGATGTTTCTAACTCTCTGTTCCTCTCTCTTCCTCTCTGTAAAAAACCAATAAAATATATATTTTTTAAAACAGTCAGAAGCTTTAGCCAGTTTGGCTCAGAGTATAGAGCATCAGCGTGGCGACTGAACAGTCTTGGGTTTGATTTCTGTCAAGTGCACAAGTCCGAGTTGCAGACTTAATCCCTGGTAGAGGGTGTGCAGGAGGTAGTAATCAATAATTCTCTCTCATCATTGATGCTTCTATCTCTCTCTCTCTCTCCCTCTCTCTTCCTCTCTTAAATCATTAAAAATGTATTTTTAAATAAATAATAAAAAATTAGACTGGAAATATTAATTTTAAGCTACCATCATCATCAGTACTCTTCCTTCTTTAACTAAGGATCTAAATCTGTAAGGAACGGGTGTTTCAGGGATGAGGGAAGTCCAACGTGGGGAATTGAATCCTGGACATTGAGTCTCCGGGTACAGACTCTGTCACAGAGTATCACCTCATGGGGATGGAGGATGATGCTCAACATGGAGCCATGTGCCTCTGTGACTATCACATGATTACATATAAGCTTAGTCATGAAGGAAAAAGCAACCCTATGATTTCCAGGGCTTGGTCCTGAATGAGGACTCTCTTATCCCTCAATATTTACAGGGTCTGAATTAATCAGTTCAGAACCCTCTAGAATTCTAACAGTATCCATAAACATCACAAATTTACCTAGCTCCTCCACTCCTAATTGTGTTGTGCCCTGCCCAAAAGTGAAAATGGTAGAAGTATCATTAGTCCAGATAGGAGAGTGTGACAGCTCTCTCCTCTTTGCTGGGTCCCAGGAGGAGGATCCCGCCCTGGCTGTGATCACCTATGTGGGGCTGAGCCTCTCTCTGCTGTGCCTCCTCCTGGCGGCCCTCACCTTCCTGCTGTGCAAAGCCATCCAGAACACCAGCACCTCACTCCATCTGCAGCTCTCACTCTGCCTCTTCCTGGCCCACCTGCTCTTCCTCACGGCCATTGACAGAACTGAGAACAAGGTACTGACACTGTCCCAAAGAATGCATGCCCTGACCATGGAATGAGGAATACACTTGCATCGGATTCCTTAATAAAATGACTTTGAGTTTGGGGAAGGTTAGAGGGGTAAGTAGCCAATTTTACATTGACTGACCCAACTAGAAATCACACCTTCATTGGACAATTCCTTCATATACAGCAGAGTTCCCCCAAATGGCAAGGTATATACGGGAGAGGTCCTGAGGCCATGCTCCACCCTGACAATCCCACCTGGTGACTCTCACTCCTCCCCCAGGTGCTGTGTGCCATCATCGCGGGTGCCTTACACTATCTCTACCTGGCCGCCTTCACCTGGATGCTGCTGGAGGGCCTGCACCTCTTCCTCACCACACGCAACCTGACGGTGGTCAACTACTCCAACATCAGCAGATGCATGAAGAGGTTCATGTTCCCTGTGGGCTACGGAGTCCCGGCTGTGATTGTGGTGATTTCTGCAGCATCCAGGCCTCACCTTTATGGAACACCTGCTCGGTAAAGGCAAATTCCCATTTCTTTTTCTTCTTCTCCATGACCATGGCTTTGTGGAACCAACACAGCATTCTGCTTATGACAGATCATATGAATAGAGACAATAAGTGATGATGGTTAGGGCATCTTTCTGATGGCTATCCTATATAATAAAAGGCTAATATGCAAATCGACAAATGGCAGAAAGACTGGTTGCTATAATGTGCACTGACCACCAGGGGGCAGATGCTCAATGCAGTAGCTGCCTCCTGGTGATCAGTGCACTGGGACAGGGGGAGCACCGCTCAGCCAGTGCTGGGCTCACAGCCTCTATTTTATAATAATTAAGAAGAATGTCTCTAAAACTCTCCATAAATAACAAAGGTATAACGAATAAAGATGCTTTGGGCATCATTATAAACAATTTAACCTACCTCTTTATCCAAATCATGTAAGCTGTTCCTAATTTATGTTTGGAAAAATAGAGCTGATTTAAGTAATCGAAACTATAGATTGTAACATAGTGAGATTTACATGGTGCTTACTCTGTGACAGGCACCTTTTAAAATATTTATTTCAGAAAGAAAGGGAGAGGAAGAGAGAGAAACATCAATCATTTGGTGGGTGTTGGGGTACATGGAAGCAGGAATGAGGAGTGACTGCTAGTAGGAATGAGTTTCTTTTTGAGGAGTTGGAAATGTTCTAAAGTTAAATTGTGGTGATGATGACACAACACCATGAATATTTTTTAATATATTTTTATTGGTTTCAGAGAAAAGGGGAGAGGTAGAGAAAGACAGAAACATCAATGATGAGAGAGAATCATTGATTGGCTACCTCTTACATTCCCTCTACACAGGATGGAGCCCACAACCCAGGCATGTGCCCTTGACCAGAAACAAACCCAGGACCTTTCAGTCCACAGGCCAATGCCCTATCCACTGAGCGAAACAAGCTAGGGCAACTCTGAATATTTTATTTATTTTTTCTTTTTTTCCCCAATTTTTTTTATTAAGGTATTATTTGTGTACATATCTTACCATTGCCCCCCCCCCCACCTCCCATTCATGCCCTCCCTCCCCAGAGTTCTGTGTTCGTTGGTTGTATTCATGCATACCAGTCCTTCGGTTGTTCTCTTATCTCCCCCCAGGTCTCCTTCCCCTTCCTGCTGTCATTTGACAATCTGCTTGTTTTATGGTGACTATCTCAGGATCACATGAATAGAATCTGCTCCTCATTTGGCAGTCTGCTTGTTTTATGGTGACTATCTTAGGACCACACGAATAGAGTCCACTCCTCCTCTGGTTCTCACCGCCCCTCCCCCTGGGTCCCACTGCTTCCCCTGGGACACACGGCTAACTCTGAATATTTTAAACATCACTGAACTATACAGTTAAATGAGTGAATGTTATAGTACATGAGCTACTTCTCAAAAAAGCCATAATTTAAAAAACCCAGCCTAGTTGGTTTGGCTCAGTGGATAGAGCATTAGTTTTTGTTTTGTTGTTGCACTGTGTCTCTTTGTGTATCTGTGAGATGTGTGAGATTGAAGGCCTGCTTACTTTCTTTTTTTTTATTTTTTTATTTTTTTTTAAATAAATCTTTATTGCTCAGATTATTACAATTGTTTCTCCTTTTTCTCCCCCATAGCTCCCTTCCACCTGATTCCCACCCCACCCTCTGCCCTTACCCCCTCCCCCCACTATTGTCTTCATCCATAGGTTATACAATTTTAATCCAGTCTCTGCACTCCACACCCCTTTCACCCTGATAATTATCTATCCACTCCCTTTCTTTGCCCCTAATTCTATTATATTCACCAGTTTATTCTATTCCTGAGATTTTTAATTCACTTGACCTTCTTCCTCTTCTTAAGTAATACCTTTCAGCATTTCATATAATACTGGTTTGGTGGTGATGAACTCCTTTAGCTTTTTCTTATCTGTGAAGCTCTTTATCTGCCCTTCAATTCTGAATGATAACTTTGCTGGATACAGTAATCTTGGTTGTAGGTTCTTGCTATTCATCACTTTGAATATTTCTTGCCACTCCCTTCTGGCCTGCATGGTTTCTGTTGAGAAATCAGCTGATAGTCGTATGGGTGCTCCCTTATAGGTAACCAACTGCTTTTCTCTTGCTGCTTGTAAGATCCTCTTTTTGTCTTTTACCCTTGGCATATTGATGATGATGTGTCGAGAAGAATTTTTCTTTGGATTCCTCTTGTTTGGGGTTCTGTAGGCTTCCTGTACTTGTAAGTCTATTTCTTTCACCAGGTGAGGGAAGTTTTCTGATATTATTTCTTCAAATATGTTTTCAGTATTTTGCACTCCCTCTTCTTCTGGCACCCCCATAATTCTGATGTTGGTGCGCTTGCAGTTGTCCCAGAGGCTCCTTACACTATCTTCAACTTTCTGGATCCTCTTTTCTTCTTCCTTCTCCAAAGGAGTGTCTTTTGGCTCTTTGACCTGATTCTTGTGTTCTTCCATTCTGCTGTTGGATCTCTGCATAATATTTTCCAATTTAGTCAGTTTATCTATACTTTTTAGTTGGGTCTCATGAATTTTATCGAGCTTTTCTAGGATATTGTTGCATAACCTTAGAACCGTAGTTCTGAACTCTATATCCTCCATCTCTTTTGTTTGAGATCTATTTCCTTGTCTCGGCATTATCACTATTTTTCAGAGTTGGTAGGATGGCTTTGTGTGTTTGGTGTCCTATATGGCCCAGTGGGTCAGCCTCCTCAGTTACCTGAGGTAGACACTCTTGGTGATCCCCTTTGTGGACTGCGTGCACAGCCTTGTTGTAGCTAAGTCTCTATTGTTGTGAATTGACCTTCAGGCCAATTGGATGTGGGTATCAGCTGTGTCTACTCTGGGATAACTTCTGTATTGGACACAGTCTTATAGGATCAGACTTGAAAAACTGCAGAAGCCTCTGCTCAGCTTGGATGGGGCGGAGTCTCAGAGCAAGAGCGTGGGTGCCCCAGGGGCTCACCCGGACTTGGGCTGGTCTCTGTAGTCTGGAGCTTCTGACTCCTTCCGCTACAGAGAGGCCGCCACCTTGTACAGAGAGGCAGCGGCAGCCTCCTTGGTCAGACCTGGAGCTTCTGGCTCCTTCCGCTGCGGAGGGGCGGCGGTCAGACCTCAGCGCGTACTTGCTCGCGCGCGCGCGCGCGCGTCTGTAGACCCTGCCGGCTGTGGCTCCCGGTCCCCGGTCTCCCAGTCTCCGAGTCTCTGAGTCTCTGGGTGCCTTTCTCTGCAGTCCAGACTCCACCCGTATGAGCCTGGGACCACGGAATTTCAGCCGGGGTTGGGTTCAGTACAGTCGGAAAGGGTTCCGTGCAATCGGGGATTCCTCCCCTCCCACCGCCAGGCAGGTATTTGGCGGCCGCGTGCGCGAGCGTCTCCTACCTCAGTGCTTTTCGGCTCCCAGTCCGATCCGTGAGCCTCTCTCTTTCTTTCTAGTTGTAGCTATTCCACTCCGCCAGCTTTCCTGACGTTTTGGTGAAGTCCTTTTTTATTTTAGTTGTTTTTCTAATTAAATTGTTGATGAGGCGGCAGCTTAGGAGACTGCCTAGGCCACCATCTTGGATGTTCTCCGAAGGCCTGCTTACTTTCTACAAGAGGGTATCTTCAGAGCCAACCACAAAGCCCATCACAAAGAGACATTCATTGTTTTTTGATGAATGAATTAATGAATGAATTTGCATAATTGTTCCACATTTCTAAGGACCTATGCATTTTTAATTCTCTCTCTTTCTTAGCTGCTGGCTCCACCTGGAAAAGGGATTTATATGGGGCTTCCTTGGACCAGTCTGCACCATCCTCTTTGTGAGTGAAGACATCAGAGCATCCTTAAGACTCAGCTGAGGGTCATTAGAATTATATGGAGGTGGGAGGATAACATGAGCAAGAAAGTCCTTGGTTTGTCTTCAGTTTGCTTGCATTTTCTAAAACTGCTCCTAAAACTACAGGCTCTAGCACTGTTACTAAATATGGAAACTACTTAAGTGTGGAATTGCTGTTGGACAGGCTTAATGTCTATCTTTTATTTTGAGATAACAAACTAAAATTGTATTCACTCATCCTTCTGTGTTTTCCTGAAGGTCAATCTAGCTTTCTTTCTGATGACCCTCTGGATTTTGAAAAGCAAACTCTCTTCGCTCAACAGTGATGTGTCCACCCTCAAGAATACAAGGTAAAATGAAAAAGAGAGTGACAACCCAGCAGGCATGTGTGGTCCCAAGAGCAAATCCATGTGCCTCATCAGCCCTGACATCCCTTCTCAGGGTCTCCTGAGGGAACCCAGAGTAGAGAGATGCAGCTGTCCTCCAATGGCAGCCAGCTTGGACTGAGTGGTGGGCTGCTGACTTCCCAGCTGCAATGTTCTGTCTCTAATCTCAGCTTGTAACTCCCACGGCCACAGGAAGGATTGACATTGGTTGATAAACATTCTTAGGACTTTTATCAGCAATTCTACAACAAAAGTACAGAGAACCTGTATTCCCTTAGAAAAATCTGATTCCTCTCACAGCCCCTCTACATTTCCATACCCAGTGTCCATTCTACATTTTGCATGTCATTATTCCATTGTGTTAGTCATTGGAATAGCCTGTGACCTTTATGAAAATAGAAATCTTGCCTCTGTTACTTTTACTCCCCAGGCCTCAGAGCAAAGCCTCATGCACTGAACATACTCGGTAATGTTGGTTGAATAAAATTAGGCATCACCAAGGAGCATTATAGAATTTTTTTTGAAACTTACATTATGAAATGTCACAGCCTTACTCAGTTCAATTAAAATGTCATCCTGGACCCAAGTAGCATTTCTATTGTGGAGAATCATTGACAGTCAAGGTCAAAGCTGAACACAACTCTGTCTGTGAACTCATCACCCATAGGGGAAGGCAGGAGCATTCATTGGGTGGAGATGAGAATGGCCTCCATTCTGTTGCTCTGGGTGCACCATGGGCCTCTCTTCTCCTCCCACCCAGGATGCTGACATTTAAAGCAATAGCTCAGCTCTTCATCTTGGGCTGCACGTGGTTTCTGGGAATCCTGCAGGTGGGTCCAGCTGCTCACGCCATGGCCTATCTCTTCACCATCATCAACAGCCTGCAGGGTGTCTTCATCTTCCTGGTGTACTGCCTCCTCAGCCAGCAGGTACCATTGTCCGCCTCCCACCCAGGACTCTTTCCATTCTTATCGCACTCAGAGAGCTGACTCAGAGCATGCTTTGCCTCTGCAGGTCCAGGAGCAATACAGGAAATGGTTGAAAGGGGTCAAGAAAAATAAAGTGGAGTCTGAGCAATACACCCTCTCCAGTGGACTCCTGTCTGATGCCCCTAAATACAGTGTGGTAAGGTCATGCATTGCTCCCAGAGCACTTTACTAACTGATAAGAGTACCTCTAGCATTTTGGACCTAAGGAGTCTGCCTGATGTGTTCAGCACCCTCCATCCATTGTAAAACCAGAAATGAAAAGCCATAATTGCATGGGATAATTCATGGCAATGATTACTAAGAACCATCAGTGGTTTGAATTTACCAAGTTCTCTTTATAGTTTTTTTTAGACATAGAAAGTTCTCTTACTTACAGTCTCTCACCTCTTCCATCTTTATTAAACCCCTTGAGTCTTCTTTCCCATTTAAAGGAGCCTGTTGGCCGAAACCAGTTTGGCTCAGTGGATAGAGCATCGGCCTGTGGACTGAAAGGTCCCGGGTTCGATTCCGGTCAAGGGCATGTACCTGGGTTGCGGGCACATCCCCAGTAGGGGGTGTGCAAGAGGCTGCTGATCGATGATTCTCTCTCATTGATGTTTCTAACTCTCTATTCCTCTCTCTTTCTCTCTGTAAAAAAAAAAAAAAAAAAAAATCAATAAAAAATATTTTTAAAAATAAATAAATAAATAAATAAAGGAGCCTGCTGTGCCTGCCTACTGTGGCTCAGTGGTTGAGCATTGACCCATGAACCAAGAGGTCCCTGGTTCAGTTCCTGGTCAGGGACACTCCTTAGTTGCTGGTTTGATCCCCAGTAGGGAGTATGCAGGAGGCATCCTATCAATGTTTCTAGTTCTCTATCCCTCTACCTTCCTCACTCTCTCTCAAATAATAAAAATATATTTTAAAATAAAAATTTTAAAAAGGAGCCTACTCTACTCCCAGAAAGTCCTGTATATCTTTCACCTCTTCATCCACATTCCACAAGCACTGGTCTCACTGTTGAATCTTCTATCCTCTCTCCCTTTCTCAGCAAATATTCTTACCATATATTCCACAGAGAAAATCCAAGTCATTGCCATGACTCTGTGAACTGCACCCTCTCAAACATGCAACCATTAGCATGCACCTTCTCCACATTGCCATATCATTCACACCATTTCCCTTCTCTCTGAAGACAACTTTCACCTTCACCTTGAATCCCAACATTCTTGCCTTATCAATTATCTTTACACTATTATTCACACATTCTCTCTCCCTCCTCCCTCCTTGTCTTTCTCCCTCCCTTATCCCCTTCATTCTTCCCTCACCTTCTCAAAAGCATTCTTCCCAATGCTGTAGCAACATGTTTGATTTTTTTCCATCTTACAAACATGTACCACTTGGCCTACCATTTCCTTCTAGCTACCAGCCACGAGTTGACTTTTCTCTATCTCCATTTCCTTGCCTTAAATTAATTCCCTCAATACATGTATTTTGACTTCTTTCCCCCATCATTCTATCAAAGCAAGTATCTCTTAACTTTACAATGATCTCTGTGCCTGCAAAATCCTTCCAGAAACTTCTTATACTTATTTATCACTCTTTCTCATGAAACACTTCATCCTTATCCTATCTAGAATCTACTTAAATGCCCCTCCTCCATGTCTTTCTCCATTATCTCTAGTTTTTCTCTCTTTGATTTTTTTATAGCTTCAACCAATTTAAATTCTTATTAAATTCTTTTTTCCTAGGCAATAGAATTCATTCCTTAGAGTCAATCACCATATCTATGCAAATGATGGCCACATACATTTCTCTAGCTCTGAGAATTACAGGAATATTTCCAGTTACTTGACATCTTTTATATTACCAAGACACCTTAAACTCAGCCTTCCAATTTATGACTCATCATCTTCACCCCAATCCCATCCTTTTTCATGGTGTCTTTCTCTTTCTGAATGGCACTACATCCATTCCATTGAACAAGTTTGAAACCTGAATGTTACTCTTATTTTCCACTGAAACATATACATTAGACAGTCCTATTGTTCTTATCTTCTCAGTATGTCCCCATGTGCCCAGATGGCTCAGTCTCCATCACCCCTCCTGAGCCAGGCTGCCATCTTCATGTCTGAACCACTGCAATACCCTTCTGACTGACTACCCCTTCCTACTCTTGTCACCTTCCAATGCCTCTTTACACAGAAGTCAGGGGGATTCTTTCAAAACACAAATGAAATCATGCTATTCCTGTGTTAAACCTGTTACATGTACTTTCTCTTGTGTTCAGTTCTGAACAATTTCCCATAGGACCATATTTATAATCTTCTTTCTTGTTGAATTTTGGGTGGTATTGGTTAAAAAAACAAACAAACAGGTTTTAAGTGTGCAACTCAAAACATCATCTGCACAATGCATCGTGTGCTCATCACCCAAAGCAAATTCTCTTTGCATCCATTTATCCGCCTTTGCCCATCTCCACCTCTCCCCAACCAATTTTCCCTCTTGCTATCACCATATTTTGTTCATGTTCATATGTCATAAGAATATATATATATATATATATATATATATATATATATATTTGCTTAATCTCTTCACCTTTTTTCACCCAACTCCCCAAACCCCTCCCATCTGACAGCTGTCAATCTGTTCTAAATATCTATGCTTCTATTTCTATTTTGCTAAATTACTTTGTTCACTAGATTCCATATATAAGTGAAATCATATGGTATTTGTCTTCTTATTTCACTTTCTATAATAATGCTTAGATCCATCCATGCTGCTGTAAAGAATAAGACTTCCTTCTTTTTTTATATCCACATGGTATTCCATTGTGTAAATGTACCAACAGATTTTTTTATCCACTAGTCTGCTGATGGACACTTTGGGTGCTTCCAAATCTTGACTATTGTATATAATACTGCAATGAACATAGCAGTGTACATATTCTTTTGAATTAGTGTTTTGGGTTTCTTTAGATATATTCCCAGAAGTGGAATCTCTAGGTCATAAGGTAATTCCATTGTTGTTGTTGTTTAATTCCATTGTAATTGTTTTTTTAACAATTGTTATTTTTAATTGTTGTTGTTTTTTAACAATTCCGTTGTTCTTGTTTTTTAATTCCATTGTTGTTTTTTAAAACTTCTAATACTCAACCAAGAGCATGCTTAGAGAAAGAGGAGAAGGGAGAAAGAGAGAGACAGAGAGAGGTATGAGGACGAAACACTAATTGCCTGCTTCTGTACTCTCCCTGACTAAAGGTAGAACTCATAACCCAGATATGCTCCCTGAACAGGAATCCAACCCACAATACTTCCAGTGTCTGGGAAAATACTTCAACTAACTGAGCCACACTGGCCAAGGCCTATTTTTAATTTTCTGAGGAAACTCCGTACTGTTTTCTATAGTGGCTGCACCACTTGTTCTTCATTTGCTCTGTGCTAAAGTGGAGAAAGGCCAATGGGCAGTGAGTGTGAGCTGATCCAATCCATCCCCTTTGTTCTCAGTGCCTTCCAGCTTGTGGCACCTTTCCATCAGTGCTCATTCTTAGGCAGACAAAACCCAGTTCCTCAGGCCAACCCTCAAAATGTTAAAATGCTGGTGGTACAATTCAGTCATCTCCTGTGGCAAGATGGTGCCATGAATTTTCCTATGGCTTCAATGCAGCAGGTGTCATACTCAATGCAGCTGAAATATAGGAGCCTCTCAAGTGATCTCTGGATTTTTCACAAAGGAAATGGATTCATGTATTGTAATTGAATTGATGTATCCATGATAGGAAGGAAGTCTGGAGCTTCCTATCCTGCCATCTCGCTGACATTACCCCGAATCTCCATTCTTTGAATAAGGACACAAATCATATTGTGTTAGAGCTCACCCTGATGTACTTATTTTAACTTAAAACCTCTTTAAAAAACTCTTTGTCTAAGTATAGTCATTTGTTGAAGTCCTGGAGGTTAGGATTTCAATATATAAATTTTGAGGGTATAGAATTTAACCAGTAACAATACTATAGCATGAATGACCCTCTAAAACAAATAAAAATAAATTCAGATATAATAGGTTATATATTGGACAATTCTATTGATATAAAATATTCAGTATAAGTAAATCTGTGGAGACAGACAGTAGATTGGTTATTGCCAGGAGCTTGGAGAGGGTGATGGGAAATGACTACCTAATGAACATGGAGTCTTTTTTGGGGAGATGAAAATGATTTAGAACTAAATAGAGGGAAAGATGGCATGTAGCAAATGTACTAAATGCCATTGAATCATGCACTTCAAAATGATTTCACTTATGTTATGTGAATTTCATATATTACATAAGTTTGGAAATTTGATATTAAGCAAAAGTATGTTTGTTTATGGCTGGATAAAGAGATAAAACAATGTGGGAAAAGAATAATTGTTTATAGGTACATGAATGTTCCTTTAAATTTTCCAGAAAAACTGAGAAAATATTTGAATATTTATTATTTATGTATTTATTTGCCATTTCCATCATATTAGTTTCATCCCTTCCCCAGGTAAAAGATGATGGATTGACAGCAGAAAAGAGAAAATTAAGTCAATTATAAGAAAACTAAAGGTGAGTGATTAAAAAAAAAACAACTGGTAAAATCACATGATTTTTGTCCTTTTCTGTCTGACTTATTTCACTTATGTTCTAATACTCTCAGGATTGATGTTTCAAATGGCAATATTTAGTCTTTTCTATGACTGAATAGTATTCCATTGTATATATGTCCAACATCTTTTTATCAATTCTTCCTTCAATGGACAAATAGGTTGTTTACATGTCTTGACTGTTATAAATAGTACTGCAATGAACATAGGGATATAAATTTCTTTTATGCTCTTCAGATAGACGCTCAGAAGAATTTTCTGAATTTTAACAAATTATATATAATGTTAACATTATAACATATAATGTTATTAATCAATACTACCTCAATAAGAAAGAAAGAAAGAAAGAAAGAAAGAAAGAAAGAAAGAAAGAAAGAAAGAAAAGATGAAAGAGAGAAAGAAAGAAAAGAAGAAAGAGAGAAAGGAAGGAAGAAAAAAAGAAAAACATGGGCATATTTCACAGACTATTTCCCTGGTTAAACTTTTTCCCGTAGAATGCAGTTGTTTTGTTTGTTTGTGTGTTTGTTTGTTTTTGGTAATGTCTAAACTTTTGTAAATGGGTATATCTCTCAATATAATATTTTCTGGCCCATGATTACACAGGAAAACTTTATCCCTTGAGCTAAATACACGATTTCAAATAAAACAATGTATAGGAAAAGTGCCCCAAGTGAAAACAAAGGAAAGTGTGTGTCTCAGATATTGCTGGTGCTAAGAGAGGTCATCATAACACCACACTCAATGTCAGTCATTCCTTACTATGGTGTGCTCCTCCTGAACTTGTTTCCTCAGGACCTTCTACATTTTGCTAAAAGCAATGGTTCTTTTCTACAATGAGTCAGTCCTCTAAAAGTTGAGAGAGTAAAAAGAAAATCTTAGAAATGTAAGCAATGAAGTAGAAGTATGACTTCTTACCAACTACTGTTAACAACTATGTTCATTTGGCAGTCAATAGGAAGTGATTTTTAAGTATTTTATATCCTAACATGATATTTTATTACTGACACATAAATCTTTAATTGGTTTTGGCTATATTTCAGGAAATTGGTGGAGAGTTACAATACAGTCTTTCCCACCTATATAATAAAAGCCTAATACTCTAAGTGTCTGGTTGGCCATTCAAACCAAGTGTAATATGCTAATGATATGTTAAGGCAGCTCAACTGCTCACTATGATGAGCACTGACCACCAGAGAGCAGACACTCCAACCAGCTAGTTAGCTTGCTGTTGGGGTCCAGCTGATTGGGACTGGGTGACACAGGCTGGACATGCTCTGGAGTCCTTCCATGGTTCCTCCCAGGCTGGCCCACCTCACACATGCTCTGGCAGGGTCCCTCAGCCTGACCTGTGCCCTCTCACAATCCAGGTCCCCTTGGGGAAAGTCAAAGAGCTGGTTTTGGCCTGATCCCGAAAGCCAGGCTGAGGGTCCCCACTGATGTGCAAATTCATACCCTGGGCCTTTAGTTTAAAATAATAGACTATAGGGTCAAAATGGACAGTTTTGTGTGCATCTTCTTTTTAGTAATAACTGACAGTAAATAGTAGATACCTGAATTGAGAACATGTTAGTATTCATAGCATATGGAAATGGCATAAATATGAAGTTGTATGCAAAGAATTAGTAATTGATGCACAAATATAGAATACTAACAATTTCTTTGCCATCTTTTTATCTTACCCTGCTCTTTAGAACAACATGACTCAGTCACAAATAACTTTAATCGTGGCTTCTTCCATCCATCCATCCATCCATCCATCCATCCATCCATCCATCCATCTATCCACCCATCCATCATCTTTGAAGCAAGTCAACATGCCAGGTGCAAGAATCACCAGTGCCCACTTCTCCATCTTAATTATTTTCCAAATTTCTGCATTATGCAGCCTTTCCTGTGCAATACACATTGCTATGTCCATGTGCCTTGGCTCCCAGTTACACAAAAATGAATATAGCAGTTCCTTGCCATCAAGGCGCTCATAGTCCATGGCAGTGTTACTCAAAATGTGCTGCATGAACTGATATTGGCCCTTAAAGAAAAAAGAACCTTGGGATAGACTGTAAATCAGCAACATTACTAAGCTTTAGTTCAACTGACATTTATTCCATAACAAGATTTTATCAATAAAGGAAGCAGTGTGTTGTGTAACTTTCTCGTGCAAGCTCCTGCTCTCCATGTGACTGTCACCGCTGTTCTGAGGACTGGTCTAGAGTCTTATTGCAAAGTAGATTTCATGACAGATGTCAAATCCAATTGATACAGCCTAGCTGTATGGTTCTGTTGACATTGAAGAGAGAGATAATGGAGTTGGTCTCAGAGACATTTTGAAAATGCTACACAGCTGGCTTTGAAGATGGAAGAAGGACATGAGCCAAGGGATGCTGGCAGCCAGCAACAGTAACAGGCATTAGAAAGAAACAGATCCTCCCCTGAGCCTCTAGAAGGACCCCAGCCTGCACAACCCTGGATATTACTCAATGCGGCTCATTTCAAGATTCTGACAGCCACACAGTAAGAGTATGTGTTTGTTTTAAACAACAAGCATGGGATTACTTATAGCAGCCATAGGATTCTGATAGAGACATTTATTCAATAAAAGTTGTCTGAGGAAACTGAGTTTAAGCCTCTTCATTCTTAGGTCCCTTGGGTATGGGAATTTTATGTTAAGAAGCATGAAGTAGCTGAGACCGGTTTGGCTCAGTGGATAGAGCGTCAGCCTGGGGACTGAAAGGTCCCAGGTTTGATTCCTGTCAAGGGCATGCACCTTGGTTGCAGGCACATCCCCAGTAGGAGGCGTGCAAGAGGCAGCTGATCGATGATTCTCTCTCATCCTCATCAATGTTTCTAACTCTCTTCCTCTCTGTAAAAAATCAATAAAAAATATATATATATATATATATATATATATATATATATATATATATATATATTTTTATAAAGCATGAAGTAGAAAATAAATTTTAACTAAATTTTCATCTGATACAGTGAAGGATTCACTGCATAAATGTAAACTGACTGTGCTGCCTCTGTGGCATTAAGAGTTAAGGTACAATGGGTGACTTCTATCTCTCCATCTACATAACTATAGTGACTTGTTTCTCAGCACCCTATACCTTTGCCTAGAAGTTGGCCAGTCCTCAATTTATACTCTGCAAGAACA
Source organism: Vespertilio murinus (assembly GCA_963924515.1). Lineage (NCBI taxonomy): Eukaryota > Metazoa > Chordata > Mammalia > Chiroptera > Vespertilionidae > Vespertilio > Vespertilio murinus. The sequence continues at coordinate 84,685,653 of OZ004708.1, read as the reverse complement.
TGACAGAATTTCCATTAAACATAGAGAACACATGACCACTGAGGGAAAAGGCTGAGTGTGGGATAGGAATTCCTACTAATTGTTAAAATAAAGAAAGGAAATGGGTAACTAATCCAAAAATATATGTATCCTTGCCAATGATAAAATAATTCAAAGTAAAACTATATAGTATTCTTATTTAGCCTTATTAAATAACTAGAGGCCCAGTGCATGAAAATTCATGCACTAAAGGGGGAGGGGGGGTCCCTCAGCCTGGCCTGCCCCTCTCACAGTGCAGGAGCCCTCAGGGGCGGGAAGCAACCCAGCAATCAGGGTAAGGTGATGCCCCATCACATCTCTGCTGCTGCCAATGCTGGTAGTGCAAGCCTGGGCCGGCCCTGGTTACCTGCACCTCAAGCAACACCCCAGTCAACCCTAGGCAACTGGGAAGCTTACATCTGAGGCTTGGCTAATCCTCAGGCTGGCCATGAATGCTGGGGGCTGAGAAGACCAGGAAACTCATGAGGCAGACATGCCAAGCAGTTGGACTCCCTGGGCCAGGACTTGCAGCACGCCTGCCACCCTGGCAAGGCTGAGGAGACTGGGTGCCGCCATCTTGTGGTTGTGGGTGCCACCATCTTTGAGGGCAGAGCAGTCAATTAGCATAGTCCCTCTTTATTAGATAGGATATTTTCTCATATGAATGCCCAGCATGAGAGAAGATACTGCAATGAATATATCAGGAACTGCTCTGCAAGATGTCCTCTACCTCCACTGGTCAGAAATTTTTCAATAAACATGCTCAAATACACACCACCATTGAAATTTAATGCAAACACTCCCCATCCACTGCACTGTTCTTCCCACCTAATACCCAATTACCTTCTCCCTGAAAAACAAATCTCATGATACATTTTAATTTTATTGCAATCACCTCATGCATCTCACACATTCTACAGTGTCAGTCAACTGTATATGCATACCCATCACTTAATTGTCAAATATGGCCCTTGTAAGTGCAGAACCAATCAAACACATCTTTCTTAATGAGTTCAATAAATTAAAGACTGTTAACTAGGAATGCAGACAGAATGATCTCTTGTCTCTGGGCTAGGCTGTTGGTGCTTTCAGGTGACTCAGGTAAAAGCTGACAGGTTCCATCCTCTCTGACCCTCTCCTGATGTACCTACTGGCCTCCCAGACTCATGGGGTCTCAAGAGGAAGGTCTCTGTGTGGAAGTCTGATTGCTCACTGGATGGTTGATGATGGAAACTGAAGCTCTGCCCCACACAAGACATCAGGCAGGAGTGAAGCATCAATTCCTGAGCCAGCTTTGGAATCAAAAGCAACAGCCATGCCCTATGCCCCAGTGCTGTATAGGCTGTGGACTGCACAGGGAGTATATCTACAGCTCATCAGGCACATTTCCCTCATGTTTTTCCAACATCTAAGCACGTGATTTCACCCCTGGCCTCTGGAATAGCAAAGGAAATTTTACCTAATGATTCTCTGATCTCAAAAGGCCAGGTTGGAAGTGGTTAATTTAATTTTTATGACTCCTTGTCTTAATCTCAAATGCTTTCTACTACCCTATCCCATCCCTGATTTCACAGGTGCTTCAATGTCTGATTAGGGTGGGACACTGACCTGATATCTCTGGAAAATTGCTGTTCTTTTCAACAAAGCAGAACTATGCTCCTTTGATATACAATCCAGGGCTCCACATTCTTTGGCTTCCTGGCACACCAAAATAATTAGGGATTTTATACTTATACTAGTAGCCCATCACTCAATATCGCGTGCAGTAAGCCACCTGCTGCTTACTGGGGAACCGCTGCATGCTGCCTGGAGCCTCACTGCTTCCATGGGAGCCAGGAAGAATTCCTTGGGAGGTGGGAGGGACTCGCACAGCCTCCATGGGATACAGACCCACCATCTCCTCTCCAGGCCTGCACTTGGTCACGCTCGGGCTGGCCCCCCTGTCCCTGTCCGTGTCCCTGCCCTGAGCCGGGCACAGAGATGAAGCATCCATTCCTCCAGGCCACTCACACTGCCCACTCTCAGGGAAAAAAAAAAAAAGAAGAAAAAAAAAAAGTGTGCATTAGAAGGCAGGTTACTGGCAAAGATTCCGATTGCTAGCCCCGCCTCCCCAAGCAAAAAAAAAAAAAAAAAAAAAAAAAAAGTCTTATGTTCCCCATCAGCTCAGATGGTTGAGTATCATCCAATGCCCTGAGAGGATCCTGGTTTGATTCCTGTCAATGCATATGCCTCAGGTGTGGGCTAGATCCCCAGTAGGGGGCATACAGGAAGCAGGCAATTGGTGTTTCTCTATCATCAATGTTTCTCTCTCTCACTCTGAAAAAGCATCAATAAAAGCATATTTTAAAATATTAATTAACGATAAGAGATATATTTAGATATTGTTATGCCACAGGACTTGAGCTAAGCATTTTCTAGGAATTATCTGATGTAATTTTTAGAAAAGTTCATCCTCTATTCCCCATTTCAGGAATAGGGCTCAAATGAGATTACTGATCTGCTCAGAGGTCAAGCTGATAAGAATTCTGTCAGGATGCCTCTAGCTTTCACTGTGGGGCAGTGATTCTCAGCCAAAGGTGACTGTGCCTCAAGGGCTATTTGGCAATGCCTGAAGGCTGCTGCTGAACAATACCCAACACACATAATTATCCTGCCTCAATTGTCAGCAAGAACAGGTGAGATCACCTAGCCCAGACCAGCACTTCTCCAACTTCACTGTGCATACGAGTCACCCAGGAGTCTAGTTCAAATGCAGAATCTGAAGTATCAGGTCTCGGTGCTCTTGACATGCTGAGAATCACACAGTCACCCATGTGATGTCGATGCTGCAAGTCCTGGCCGGAGGACCACTCTTTGAGTAGGTTCTCTGTTAGAGTCAGGTGCAGGTAGTTTTAGATTTTCTGAACAACAAAAAATCATAGTTGCTTGTAGTTTTTTTAATAAGTAGTGTATTTACTCATTGGAGAGGCCATTATAAGTTCATTGTATATTTACTTTAAGGATTCTTGAAGGATACAATATGATATTTCTGAAAATGCCTCCTTTAATTATTTTCTGTAAGGTTCCTTGAGAGACCAAATAATATATTACTGAAAAAGATTTTATAGTAGGCAGAATGAGCACCTCCAAAGCATGTTAGCGTCCTAGCCCCAGAAAACTGAAATATGTCATTTTTCATAGCATAGGACGATTAAGGAAGTAAATGAGATGTTTGCTAATCAGTTGACTTTAACATAAAGTTGGCCAGTCTTCAAAATAAGAGATCAACCAAAGGACTTGTATGCATGCATATAAGCATAACCAATGGAGGAAAAACTATGGGGAGGGGGGTATGTTTGGGAGTGGGGGGGGGGGGCATTGGTAAGGTATGTACACATATAATATCTTAATTTAAAAAAAAGAAAGAGAAAAAAAGAAAGAAAATGCCAAAAAATAAAAAATAAACAAAAGGCACAGGAGAGTGGGCAGTTGAAAAGAGATCAACCAATGAACTTGTATGCATATATGCATAACCCATGGACACAGACAGTAGTGGGGTGGAGGTCTGGGTCGGGGGGCAGGGACAGGCTAGAAGGGGTCAATGGAAGAAAAAATAGGACATATGTAATACTTTCAACAATAAATGTTTTAAAAAATAAATGGGACTACATGAAATGAAAAAGCTTTGCACAGCACAAAACAACAACAGCAAAAACAAAAATACCAACAAGTCAAAAAAGCAACCTACTAAATATGAGAAGATATGTGCAAATGATATAGCTGGTAAGAGGTTAATACAAAATTTAGAAATAACTCATACAACTCAACATAAAAAACAAATAATTCCACCAAAACCGGTTTGGCTCAGAGGATGGAGCATTGGCCTGCGGACTGAAAGGTCCCAGGTTCGATTCTGGTCAAGGGCATGTATCTTGGCTCGAGCACAGCCCCGGGGGGGGGGGGGGGGGGGGGCGGGAGGGTGCAGGAGGGTGCAGGAGGCAGGCAGCTGATCGATGTTTCTAACTCTCTCTCTTCCTCTCTGTAAAAAATCAATAAAATATATTTTAAAAAAACAAACAAGCAATTCAGTTTTTTTTTAAAAAAATGGACAGCTACAGAAGAGACCTGATGCCCCGTTTCCCGGAAAAAAAAATCAAAGTCAAAAATCCATAAGGGGAAAATAGAACAGGACAGGACAAATACAGTTCAACTTCTTTCCGAGAATGGTCATGGCCATCAGCACCATTGCCCAAGATCTCAAAAACCAGTGATGGGGGGGGGGTGGTGCAGCTGGGGAAACTGAGGCACGGAGAAGTTGACCTGGGCATTCAACCTAAACCCTTTCCTCTCTCCCCACTCCGCCCCCAGCCCACACTCTGGGACCTCCTTGCAGGGTCCCTGGGAGGTGGGAGCCCTTCATCACTGGGCACTGTCAGCCCCCAGCCGGTCACTCCCAGGAGCCCCTGCAGAGTTGGGAAGAGGCTGCGAGATTCCAAAAAGACACCAAAACAGCAGAGTGTTCCCAGCTCCACATTGCACAGCTTCCTGTTAGCCGCTGGCAGTTCCTCCATGGCTCGCCCCTGCCCCCTCACTCCCCTAGCTGATCCCCTTCCCCAGCTGGGCTGCCTCCTCTGGCCACCCACACCCTGGTCTCTCTTTCCATCTCTCTTTCCTCTTCTTCCTCTAACCACTTCTCATTAGAGACTTAAACATTTTAAAAGTTCCAAGAAGAGTTTTATAGGGCCTTAGATTCACAGAATCAATTTCCCATAACCAGGTTTAGTTTACTTTATTTATATATTTATGTATGTATGTATGTATGTATGTATGTATGTATGTATGTATTTTTAGTCTTATAAGGACCCTCTCCGTTTACCCCACACCAAGAACTGGGACATGTCCCTGATCTCTCCCTCCACCACCTCACATTCTGTTTCCTATTCTCTTATTCATTTTGTGGTTTGTTTGTTTTCTTGCACATGTGTATGCCAAAACCTTTATTCATTTTCTGTGTATGAGCTTTATGACAAAGGTGGCTTTTGTATGAGGCTCTGGGGACTTCTTTTTGTTCAAGATTCTACTGCAACCAAATCATTAGGTCATACCTTGTAAATGTATTTTCATTTTACTTATCAATTATAACTCAGTAAAGCTGAAAAATAAGATTCTACTACAAAATTCATCAAGCAAATTAAGATGTTTGTATATTAGTGATTAGAATGGAGAAAGGAGTATGTTGTTAAGACTCAGTCATCTCATTGCATATCCCTGTGGTTCTTTCTCACAGTTGTGTAATAGTCCAATCAACTCTATCCAGTGGCAGAGGGAGCATTAAGGCTCCATTAAAGTCATAATGGCCATCGTGTTCCTGGGCTGCCTTAAAGACCTTTGGTATGCCCAGGCGGTGTAGCTCAGTGACTGAGCATCAACCTATGAACCAGGAGGTCATGGTTCAATTCCTGGTCCAGGCACATGTCTGGGTTGTGAGCTTGATCTTCAGTAGGGCTCATGTAAGAGGTAGCCAATTGATGATTTTCTCTCACCAGAGGTCAGCTGGGCCTTACCCTTCTATGTTAGATTCTCATGCTTCAATCACTGGCCAAGCCTAGGGACCACACCTGTGCATAAATTTTGTGCACTGGACCTCTAGTATAACATAATCCTATCCAATAAAAAGATAATATGCAAATTGACCATCACTCCAACACATAAGATGGCTGCCACAAGATGACTAGCAGGGAGGGCAGTTGTGGGTGAACAGACCTGCAGAGGAGAGCAGTAAGGGGCAATCAGGCCAGCAGGGGAGGGTAGTTAGGAATGACCAGGCTGACAAGGGAGAGAAATTAGGGGTGACCAGGTCTACAGGAGGACAGTTAGGCCTACAGGGGAAGGCAGTTAGGGGCAATCAGGCCAGCAGGGGAGATAGTTAGGGGCAACCAGTCTATAGGGAAGGACAGTTAAGGGTTACTGGGTCAACAGGGGAGGGCAGTTAAGGGCAATCAGACTGGCAGGGGAGCAGTTAGATGTTGATCAGGCTGGCAGGGAGTTGTTAGAGGGTGATCAGTCTGGCAGGCAGAAGCAGTTAGGGGCAACCAGGCCAGCAGGCAGGCAAGCAGTTGGGAGCTATCAGTCCTTATTGTGAGAGCATGCAGGCTGTGCTAAGGGACGCCACCCCTCTGTGCAAGAATTTTGTGCACCAGGCCTCTGGTCCTATCTAATAAAAGAGAAACATGCAAATTAGCTATACCTCCCTACACCCCACAACCACGCCCACAAGCCAATCAGGAGTGAGTGTGCAAATTAACATAACCAATATGTTGGTTGATTTGCATATCCAGGCACAGAGCAAAGACCTCGTAGAAGGAAGCCAAACATTGCAGAAGGGAGCAAAGCTGTGGAGAAGCAAGCAGGGAGGTGGCAAAGGGAGGGAAGCAAGCAAGGCAAGAAGCAGGCAGGACTGTGGAGAAGTGAGGGAAGCAGGCAGGGTGAAAAGTAGGCCGGGCGTTGAACAAGGCTGAAGGAAGTCCTATTCTTGCAGGAATCTTCCTGTAATGGGCCTCTAGTATAATGTAATGTAATGTAATGTAATGTAATGTAATGTAATGTAATGTAATGTAATGTAATGTAATCCTATATAATGAAGATGTAATATGCAAATGGTCGTTACACCATGAAGTGTAATGACTGACCATGTAATGACTGGATCATGGATCAGGAGGGTGGGGCAGTGAGCTACAAGTGGGTAGCAGAGAATTACAGGAGGGGAAGGGCAGCAAGCTATGAGGAAGGGTGAGGGAGAAGGGGTAGGGGAAGCTACAGGAGGGTGGGACAGCAGGCAGAGAGCTACTGGAGAGTGGCAGTGAGCTACTGGCAAGCTACTGGTAGCAGATTCATATGCAGGGCTACTAATATAATATAATATAATATAATATAATATAATATAATATAATATAATATAATATAACATATAAAAGTATACTCTTATTGTTATTGGTTAGCTAATCCTGGTCAGCCACTTCCTAGCCTCTGAGGAATCTCGTGCCAGTGGCCCAAGCCCCCGAGCCCATTACCCACCTGACTAATGGGGACCCATGTCCCTGCCTCACACCATGTGGAACAGAGGTCACAGGTTGTCCGAGGGGCTGCCAGATAGGTCAGCGGAGCTGGAACTCGAAGGAAGGGGGGGCAGTAATGGGGACACTCCACCGGGGCCAGATCAGGAAGCCCCAGGGGATTTCCTTCAGGAGGGGAGGGGGGCAGCAGCAGGGGCGGGATCACTCACTGAAACCTGCCCGGTGCAGACACAAAGGGGGCAAAGTCCTGCCCTCGGGGCTCATGGTCTGGGGGGCCGGGGAGGGCAGATAGTGAACAGGGAAGTAGGTAAGTTCCATGATGGGGTCTGATGAGGTGCTATAGAAAATGGAAAAAGTGGGGGGCAATCGGGCTTGCTGAGGATAGGGAGGATTACCAATCAGACTTGGGAGACAGGCCAGGGAATGTTTGAGCAAAGACATGAAGGACAGGAGGGAGGGATCCAGAAGATTATCAGGGCCAGATAGCTGCCCTTGCAAAGGTCAGAGACTGAGGTCAAGTGTCCCTGCTGTTTTCCAGAAATAATATAGTAGCCAAGTGACTAAGAGGGCTAAAGAGGGGGATGAGGGCAGGGAGGTGACAGGGAAGAGCTTACAGAGTTCTCTTCACCATTAGAGGCTTACACTAAGTGAGGTGGGAGCCCTGGAGGGATTCTTGAGCAAAGGAGGGAGGTTCCTTGAGCCAGGCAGTCCCAGGCACCTTTGAGTCATATGAAGGGTGGACCAAAAAGGGGCTACATGCTAAACTTTCAAACCCCAGGAGGCCTGCATGGCAGGTCTTATAAACTCGGGGACATAAAGCGCTGGAAAACAAATCAGTTTCACTAAAAAGAGATGTTGACAGGAAGCCAGGAAGGCTGGTCAACAACCTTAATTGCTCTAACCACTCACCCTTTAGTTGAGACATTGTTAGCTGAAGTGGCCTCCACCTTGTTTGTCCCGTGTAAGTTTCTGTTATTTCCTGCCTTAGGGCTACATGTAAATTTCTGTTAATGCTGCCTAAGAGGTTTTCCCCAAAGCCTCAATGAAAGGAGATGGCAGGGCCAGAGCAAGAGTAGTAGTTCTCCCACTGGAGTTGGACTACCGCCTGGCCCCCCATATCACCAAGTTGAATTTCTTCAACTCTCTTCATTTGTGTGCGGCCCTTCTCCAAAACTCGAACCCTGAACTGGAACCCTTTCCACGCGGGTCGTGAAAGAGATTCCTACATCTGTCGTCATGAACAGAACTATAATAAAGTAACCACGTTGTGTTGTTATATTAATTAACTAGTTAATATTTTTTTAATATATTTTATTGATATTTTACAGAGAGGAAGGGAGAGAGATAGAGAGCCAGAAATGTCGATGAGAGAGAAACATCGACCAGCTGCCTCTTGCACACCCCCTACTGGGGATGTGCCCGCAACCAATGTACATGCCCTTGGCCGAAATCGAACCCGGGACCTTTCAGTCCGCAGACCGACGCTCTACCTCTGAGCCAAACCAACCTCGGCAACTAGTTAATATTCATCATAGAAAGAACAAAGGGAAAGCCAGAAATAAGAATGATCATCTGGGCAGCTTTACCAGAAAACTACAGGTTCACACTCCTCGGGGAGCCGCTGTCCATTCCCTGCAGATCACTCCACTGAGGAAGGGATCGAGCACAGGGAGAGAGGCACCTGCGCAGTGAAGGCAGGTGAAGTGGAGAAGGTAGTCTCCTATCAGTCTAGCCTGGGGAACAACGGATTGGCTAGCAGGGGTGAGGATGTCAGACAGGGTCTGGCCCTGTCCAGGCATTAGGGGTGAGGAAATTAAATGTTTCACCAAATATAGCAGGCTAATTTTTAAGTTGATAATTTTGTATGGCCTGCGAGTGATCTTATAAATTTCCAAATGGCTCTTGGAAGAAAAAGTTTCCTCATTACTGGGCTAAGGGATGGACCCTGCTAGAAACTCACAAAATCTTAAAAGGTTATAATCCGCCGAAACTGGTTTGGCTCAGTGGTAGAGCGTCGGTCTGCGGACTGAAAGGTCCCGGGTTGGATTCCGGTCAAAGGCATGTACATTGGTTGTGGGCACATCCCCGGTAGGGGGTGTGCAAGAGGCAGCTGGTCGATGTTTCTCTCTCATCGACGTTTCTAGCTCTCTCTCTCTCTCTCTCTCTCTCTCTCTCTCTCTCTCTCTCTCCCTTCCTCTCTGTAAAATACCAATAAAATATATTTTTAAAAAAATAAAAATAAAAATAAAAGGTTATAATCCCCGAACAAGGAGTCAAGGACAAGGACCTCTCCCTCTACCTCTCCCCCTTCCCCTCCCCCCTTCTCCTTCTCCCTCTCCCTCTTTTGCTCTTCTTTTTGTGCTCCCTCTTGATCTGTGACCCACACTAACCCATGTGTTCCTGTGCTTTGCCTCCTAGTGTTAACGTAAAAACATTCAAACCTGTGAAGAATTTTTGTGAGTTTACTTGAGCCAAATGTCAACAATTGCCGGGAAGCAGTATCTCAACAGACTGGGATACTGCTCCAGAGAAAGGCAGTTTCTCATCTATTTTTATACATTGAAATCAAAGGAAGGGTGGTAGGTGGTAACATGAAATCCATTGGTGATAGATTAGAAAGGCGGGAGAAAGCAGGGTGGGGAATGGGGAGTCCCTGGGATTGGGTAAGAAGTTAAATGATAGATGAAAGGTTGTAAGGTCCCGAAGGAGAGGTTTGTAAGATCCCAGCTGAGAGGTAGGAGGCGCAGAAGCAAGACACGGAATCCAGGTGATTAAGAAGGGGGCTTTAATCTGCACTCCCGGGCGAAGCTCCCTGGTCCGAGGGTGGGCCAGGGAAGTTCGAGCCCAAAAGCAGCATAGGTATTTCTTTTATCTCCATTGACTACAAGTGCAACTCGCTGAAATCTGTCCAGTGACACCAAACACCTGCTCCATCCCTAAGGCTCCCCTTGAAGCCCAACCCCCAAACGCCTCTGTCTGATCCTGGCCTTTGACACCCCCCTTCACCCATGCTCAGCAGGAAGCAGTCAGACGATTTCGGCGCCCCCTATCACCAAAAGGCTGGGATGTTAGGTCGAGGCAGGAGGAGGGAGGTAGCCCAGAGCAGATGCAAGCATCTGCAGGATGGATGGTGACAAAGATAACTGGCTAGCTGGCGCCTTCCTAGGGCCTTCCTAGACCCCTGGCCCGAGGCAGGAATTCCACACCTCTCATGCCCTCCACCCTCCCCTCCCTAAACAGCCGTATAAAAGAAATACCTATGCTGCTTTTGGGCTCGAACTTCCCTGGCCCACCCTCGGACCAGGGAGCTTCGCCCAGGAGTGCAGATTAAAGCCCCTTTCTTAATCGCCTGGATTCCGTGTCTTGCTTCTGTGCCGCCTACCTCTCAGCTAGGATCTTACAAACCTCTCCGTGGGGACCTTACAACCTTTCATCTTGGTGCAAAACCCGGGCACGGGGTAAGTGCCCTGCCCTGTAAGACCTTTCCTGGTCTGGGGTACCCCCATGGCTAAGGAACCCTCAGATTTCTCTCCAGCTCAGCAACATCAGAGTCAGCAGAGATTCCCATTCCTATTGGTTGACTCCTAGGGTCATTTTCTGGCATCTCTGTCTGTAAATCTCGGCCGAGTCAGAGTCTTGCCTCCAGGTATCCAGCCCTTTTTCCGGGATTTCCCAGGGAAATCCCCAGGCCAGTAGAAGTTGGAAGACGTTCCTTCTTCTTTCTGGCTCCCTCCGGCCTTTGGCCTCATTCCGGACACCGAAAGGCGAAAAGAGGACGCTCTATCCCTTCGGAGTCCTGGACCCTAGGCATCACAATGGGCAACCAAAAAACCAAATTAGATCCAAAGACCCCACTGGGGTGTCTTGTTACAAATCTGGCTAAACTAGGCCTGTCCCAGGATCTGCATCCTAAACGCCTCATTTACTTCTGTAACGTGGCATGGCCTCAGTATGAATTGGACAATGGGTCAAGATGGCCTGAACATGGGACTTTTGATTTTAACATTCTGACTGACCTCAACAATTTTTGCAAACGAGCTGGGAAGTGGCTGGAGGTTCCATATGTCCAGGCCTTTTTCTATCTGAGCTCCCGTCCCTCCCTCTGCTCCTTCTGTTCCACTGACCAGGTTCTCCTAGCTCGGGAGAAACTTCCCCTCCCTACCGACACTCCTCCACTTTCTGCCTTATCTGAACCCGCTGAGACTCTTTCCGCCCTGCCATCTCGCCCGCCTCCCTATCACAGGGCTCCTTCAGCCTTGTCTCCTGCCCTGCAGTCAGTTCCCGCCCTTCCTCCATCCTCACTTCCAGATCTCCCTCCGCCGCCCCCTCCCCCAGAGCCTCCTTTTTTACCTGCCGACCTTCCCCTCCCCCCACTGAGAAAGAAATCACTAAGAAATTGTTTTTAAAGATAATGATAATGATATGAAGTGATATGAAAAAATAGCAAATAAAATTTCAAAACATATGATAGAGAACTGAAATTATAATTTCATATGTTTTATATATATATATATATATATATATATATATACTAGAGGCCCAGTGCATGAAGTGGGGATTCCTCAGCCTGGCCTGCCCCCTCTCACAGTCTTGGAGCCCTCACAGGCGGGAGGTGACTCAGCAATCAGGAGAAGGTGGTGCCCCATCACACAGCTGCTGCCGCCACTCCCAGCAGTGCAAGCCTCAGCCAGCCCTGGTTACCTGTACCCTGGGCCAGCCCTGGGCGGGTCTGGGGGCTGATGGGACTGGGTGCCGCCATCTTGTAGCTGTGGGTACCACCATATTTGAGGGTGGGGCAGTCAATTAGCATATTCCCTCCTTATTGACTGTGGGTGTAATGGTGTGGGAATCAATTAGCATATTTCCTCTTTATTAGATAGGATTATATATGAGGCCCCCTAGAACCATAAGCAATGTAAAAAAATCACTGTTGGTAACTCCTTCTCTAATTGCCCCCCTTAAAAATCAAATTGCCACCCTGTGGGATGTGTGCCCATGTTGGGAACCACTGTTCTAAAATTAAAATTTTAACTAAAAGCAGTTTATAGTGGATTGTCATGTCCTAAAACAGATTCTTCCCTGATAAAGGTCAACCTTTATCTTAACTAAGTCTATCGTCTTTTTGCATCTAAGATAACATCCTTGTGAAATGTCAGGGTAACTTGTAAGTTCCCTTTTTACAGACCCCTCAGGGCTCAGCCACATGCCCTGGGCAGGAGGACCAACACCTTAAGTTCCTTCACTGTTATTGTTATCAGGTTCATTGTTGACAGTTAACTACCCTGCACCCACCTAAGTAAAAGAAGTATGTGTCTATCATTTTACTTCTTACCCAATCCCAGAGGTTTCCCTGCTTTGCTTTCTCCCACCTCCCTCATCTATCACCAGTGGATTCCATGTAACCCACTTATGTCTCCTTCTTGGATTGTAAGGTATACAACAAGGTGAAGAACTGCCTTTCTCCAGAGGACCATCCCAATCCCTTGAGCTTCTGCTTCCCAGCAATTGTCGCCTGTTTGGCTCAAATAAACTCACAAAAATTCTATACAGGTGTGAATGTTTTTACATTAACAAATATTATCACTGACAAACCCTTTTTGTTTCCCTGGGCCTCCATAAACTTAAAATAATAACACAAGGAAACATGTAACACTGTGGGTGGTAGCTAGCTGGATAAACCTCAGGGCCACTAGGTGTTAAAGACACATTTTCTCCGGGGCAGAGACTTTTTCCTGCCCTGGGCCTCTGCTGAGCTACTGGGTAGCTGTGCCTCAGCTTCCCCTCCCCCTCCAATAAATGGGGAGCAGAGCCCCCCGCCTCACAGGGGTCTCCCAGTCACGGGGCTGACATGGACACGGCACCTGCAGTCAGGCCCGGCCTGGAGTAGGCGCTTTATAAATAATGGCATTTTAAAAAAAATTGCTCGATGGCCCCAGAGACAAGCCAGTCATGTGACTTATTCAAATAGGAAACAGCTTTCCTATCATGTGATTCTCTGCGGGTTCACGCGATGCCCACGCTCCCCTGAAATGCAAGTTTCCCACCAGGGGAACCCCGCCCGGGAAGGCTGTTTCCGGCCTGGTGGCCCGGGTGTCTGACTGGCTGATCCTGGTGCCTGCCTGGCACCCGTGCGGGCACTGCACGCTCCTGCAGCTCTTAAAGGACCCTGAACTCTCTGTGCCTCAGTTTCCTCCTCTGAACAATGGTGGGGGGGGAGGACCATTAGCTCAGGGGCTGGCTTTGGAGACTAGGACATGCCGAGGCCATGAGTACCGGGGAGTCCCCAACATGGAAGCCCCGAGGGGTCTCTGATGTGGGGATGCCCCCCTCCAAGCTAAACAGTCCTCCGGGCAAGGCTCCCCCACCCAGCCCACACCGCCCCATTTGCCTGGGATGAGTGCCGAGAGCCCCAGAATTTGTCAGAAATTCAAACAGTGGAGCTGCAGGCCAAGGATCTAAGCTCAGGAGACACCTCTGTGATGTGTGTTGGGGGGGGGGGCGGGGAGGAGTAGAGGGGACACCAGTGCCTTTGCACACCCCTCCACCACCCCAATCTGTGTTTTTACTCGCTACTGATAGGCCTCCAGTTGCCCTACCAGTTCCGGGGAGGGACCTGGGGCACCCCCACCCACACACTGTATAAGGGCCAGGAGGCCACAGGAGGATGCAGAACTGCCCAGCCTGTGAATGCAGAACTGCACTGCCCAGACCATGGGAGGCCCCCACCTCAGCGCCTTTCACATCCTACAGGGTAAGAATTTGGGGCCCCTATAGGAGGGGTAAGGGAGCTCCTGGCAGCACCCCTTTGGTGCCTCCACTCCCTTATCTGCCCACTCCCCACCGAGGAGACATAGGAGGCACCGCAGCAGCTCTGGGGCCTGACATGGAGGAAGCCACATGGTTAGGCAGGAACCAGGGAGCCATGGCACATTGGAGAGCAGATGGCAGTGCCCGGGTCTGTTCCCCACCCCCAGAGGGGACCCCTTCCACTTTGGAAGCAGCTTGCTAAGAGAGGAAACGGGAGCCGGTGGGAGAGAGGGGGAGAATGAGTGCTGTGACCCCCTCAGGAGGTCACTCTTTTTTTTTTTTTCATTGATTTTTTTCACAGAGAGGAAGGGAGAGGAATAGAGAGCTAAAAACATCGATGAGAGAGATACATCGACCAGCTGCCTCCTGCACACCCCCCACCGGGATGTACCAACAACCAAGGTACATGCCCATGACCGGAATTGAACCTGAGTCTGCAGGTTCGCTCTATCCACTGAGCCAAACAGGTTTCGGCGAGGAAGTCACTCTTAACAGAGGACAGAGAGGGGTTTAGGGAGCTGGGGGGAGAGGAGGAACCTTCCACAATGGGATGAAGCCCACACATCTCCAATTGTGTGGCAGGGGTAGTCCCAGAGATTCCCCATTTTTGCTCCCCGAGAAGCCAGCGGGGACTCAGCTGTGCCTTGAAGGGCTTTGCTGCTGTGGGTTGAACCTGAGCTCTGTTGTGACTTCCCCCTGGCCTCCCTTCCCGCCCAGCGAGGGTCACTCTAAGGCAGTGGTTCTCAACCTGTGGGTGGCCACCCCTTTGGGAGTCGAATGACCCATTCACAGGGATCACCTAAGACCACCGGAAAACACAGACATTTACATTACGATTCATAACAGTACCAATTACAGTGATGAGGTAGCAACGAAAATAATTTTATGGTTGGGGGTCACCACAAAGTGAGGACCTGTATTAAAGGGTCGAGGCATTGGGAAGGTTGAGAATGACTGCTCTAAGGGTTATCAAGGCAGCTTGTAGCCTGGGCAACCAGGCGACAAAGAGAGTGAAGAAATGACATTTGGGGTGCCACTCAGAACTTCCCCTGGCCACAGGGATGGGCTCCCTGTGCGGGCCCAGGTGCCTGGCCTGAGCTGTTGTTATAGCTTTATGGGGGTGCGGTTAATTTACATTGCATGGGATTCGCCTGTTGCATGACTACAATTAGGTGACTTTTAGTGAATTTTCCTGGTCTGTGTGGAGCTCACCTGCAGGGGGCGATGTGTCAGGGGCCAAGTCACAGAGCCCTGATCCTCACTGTCCAGGGCTGTGAAACGGGGCAGAGCAAGGCTGGTCTCCCCTTTACAGGCTGAGTTAAGGGTTGAGTCCTGGATCACAGTGAGAATTAAGTAAAAATTGTTGTTGCTGTTGTTGTTGTTTTTTTTGTTTGTTTGTTTGTTTTTCTTGTTTTGTTTTTTTTTATTAAGGTATTATCTGTATACATAGCTTATCATTGCCCCCCCCCCATATATGCCTTCCCTCCCCAGAGTTTTGTGTCCATTGGTTATTCTTATATGCAAGCATACCAGTCCTTTGGTTGATCTCTTATCTCCCCCAGATCTCCCTACCCTCCCCCCCCCCCCGCTGTCATTTGACAGACTGCCTGTTGTTTTACTGTCACTATATCTATCTTTCTGTTCATTCGTTTATAATGATCTTTAATATCCATAAATGAGTGAGGTCATGTAGTGTTTCTCTTTCATTGACTGGCTTATTTCACTCAGCATGATGCTCTCCAATTCCATCCAAGTTACTGCAAATGATGAGATTTCCTTCCTTTTCATGGCAGCATAGTATTCCATGGTGTAGATGTACCATAGTTTTCTGATTCATTCATCTGCTGACGGGCACCTAGGCTGTTTCCAAATCCTAGCTATTGTAAATTGTGCTGCTATGAACATAGGGGTGCATATATCCTTTCTGATTTGTCTTTCTAGTTTCTTTGGGTATATTCCTAGTAGTGGGATTACTGGGTCAAATGGGAGTTCCATTTTCAGTTTTTTGAGGAAGCTCCATACTGTTTTCCACAGTGGTTGCACCAACCTACACTCCCACCAGCAGTGCAAGAGGGTTCCTTTTTCTCCACAACCTCGCCAACATTTGTTGTTTGTTGTTTTGTTGATGTTGGCCATTCTGACAGGTGTGAGATGGTACCGCATTGTTGTTTTGATTTGCATCTCTGTTGTTGTTAATGTTACTATTATTATTATTTCACTGGAGGGTCTGGGGGATGAGGAGGGGGGGGGTCCTTAGCAGGAGGAGCCAGGAGGGAATGCCGGCCCCACCCCTGCCACAGGGCGCCTGGCAGCAATCTGACTGCCCAGGGCTCAGCTAGGGGAATGCACCCAGATGGGACTGGGAGCAGGCGGCCTGCCCCCCGCTCCAGGCTCCTGTTTGGGGGCCTTCCTGGGCCCCAGGTGGGGTCTGGCCCAGCAGCCTCTGGTGGGGCAGGAAAGTCCAGCTCAGCACAAAGAACCCCCTCCCTGCAGGGTCTGGGGAACTTGGCCCCTCACTTCCATCTTCCCAGCCCCCTCTCACCAGATTCCCCATAAGCCTCTCCTGGGCTCTGAGCCTCAGTTTGTCCACCTGCAGAGTGGACATAAACAGAGCCTCTGTCTCCTAGGGCAGTTGTGAGCATGGAAGTCGCTACTGGGGCTGTGGGAGCTGGGGTCGAATCGGCCCAGGAACCACCCTGCCCGGGAAGGTCATTTTGTGGTCTGCCCCACAAAGAGGAAGTGGGTTTCCACCAAAGGAGAACTAACCAAACCCTGTGGCCAGAGAAGAGAGAGACAGGAAGTCCAGCCTCAGTTTACTGCATCTGTGAGGGCTTGGGGAGGGTGTGGGGGTCTTTGCCCTTTTCTGGCCTGAGGGGTATCAAGATTGGACACTGGGACTGAGTGCTCAGGGGACACTCGAATCTGCAGCCTCCACAGCTCCCCAAGTTGTGATCACACTGACAGACCCTCAGATTCTCCTTGAAACCCCTCCATAGGGGACTGGGAGCCCCTCTTCATGGGAGACTGGGAGCCCTGAGTTAACCCTTCATTTGGCCCAGGAGGTGACTCACTCCTGTCCTGGCCCCCATCCCTCCACCCATGGCCTCCCCTTCCCCCAATCTGG
This sequence comes from Vespertilio murinus, assembly GCA_963924515.1. Taxonomy (NCBI): domain Eukaryota; kingdom Metazoa; phylum Chordata; class Mammalia; order Chiroptera; family Vespertilionidae; genus Vespertilio; species Vespertilio murinus. The sequence goes on along the minus strand of OZ004708.1, from coordinate 84,668,652 downwards.
CCTCCCTGGATTATCTGGGTCTGGGCTGCCTCCCCAGCATCTCTAGATCTGTAAGGACTGGTTGAATCTCTCAAGCCCTCCCCACACCCACCTGCTGCCCAGGCACCCACCCTCCCTCCCTTCCTTTCTGTTTCTCTATCTGGCTCTCAATCTCTCGATCTCTCTGTGTCTCTCAGTCTAATCTCTTCATTTGTATCTCTTCCTTTCTAGGAGTTCCCTATTTCTCTGTCCATCTCTCTACATCACTGGCTTCTTAACTCTGCATCTCTGCTTATCTATTTTTGTGTTCTCTCTCTCTCACTTTCTCTCTCCTTATTTTCTCTCCATCTGTCTCTTTGTCTGTCTCTCTGATGTATGGGTCCTCATATCTAGACCCCCTGCTGACTTAGGAGAACCCCAGGACATGCCTTGGGAGAGTAGGATTGGGGGACCCATGTAGCTGCACCCCTAACATGAGCCCCAGCATCTTCCTGTGTGCAGGGAGCCAGGGGTGAACTGTCACCTCGGGGTCCCAAGCTGGTCCTGTGGCTGACAGGTGTGGGTGCGGGGTGCTGGCACCTGTGTCCTGAGGAGGGTGTGGCCGGAGCTCCTGAGCTTTGGGAGGTCTGAGAGGACAGCTGGCCCCACCCCTTCATTTCTCATAAAGAAATGGCTGCAGCAAGCATGCTGACAGCCAGGCAGTGCTGTGTGCTTGACTCTCACACTCTGGGGAAAGGGCCCCCTCCTCTCCCCATTCTACAGAGGGGAAACTTCCCTGTTCTGTCTCCCCCCTCCCCTGACCCCCATCTCTCTGTTCCAGGGCTGTGTGTCTTGCTGATTCTGTTGGAAAATGGAGCCCAGAGCGTCAGGGGTGAGTCTGCTGGGAGTAACTCCGTCCACAGCCACTCCGATCCCCCACCTGCACCTCAGCCCAGGCTGGGAAAGGCCTGTTGCAGGGGAAGCTCAGGGTTGCCTCTCCTAACGCCCCTCCCCAGCCTCTGGCTCAGCCTCATCTTCTGACCTTGGTCTCTGTCCCACAGCCTCTGCCTGTCGCCAGTGGTGCCCTCCAGACTCCTCATGTGTCGGGGGCACTGTCTGTCGCTGTAATCCAGGATTCCAATCTCCATCTGGAAGGACTGAAGTCAACCAAGGGGAGACTTGTGAAGGTACAGAGGCTTGGATGGTGGAGGGCTACATGGAGACGGAATGGTGGTTGGTGGCCTCAGCCTTTGTGCTCAGACCATCATGAAGGACAGAGAAAAGAGAAAGAAAAAGATACAAAGGTGGAAAATGAGAAGTAAATAAACATGGTTTCATACAGAGGAAGGAGCTGGGTCTCTAGGAGCCTGGAACCTGTGCCTCAGTTTACCCTTCCAGGACTGGGAAGGGGGGGGTGCAGAGTTTCCACCCACCCACCACTTCAGCACTTGCTCCTGGATCCAAATCCAGGTGACAGGCAGAAAGCTGAGAGAACAGAGCCGATTGGGAGGGTTTCAGGAGTGGCTTGCTCCAGCCACAGCAGTGTTTCCTGAGTCTATTTCCTAAAAGACACTGGGTGAGCTTCAGGCTCCATGCTGGGTATGGGACCCGGCTCTCTGCCCTGAGGGCCCTCACAGTTTTGGGAGGTGACCCTTTACCCTGTTTTATTGCAGACATTGACGAATGTGGACAAGGCCAGACAGCGGCTGCCTGTGGAAGCAACGCAGACTGCCATAACATGATAGGGAGCTACTTCTGCACATGCAGCCCCGGATACAGGCTTCGTTCTGGGGGAATAAGGTTCCGTAATGCGAGTGAGAACACGTGTCAAGGTAAGAATGACCCCGCATCTCCCATCTCCCCGCCCACGAGGTTCGGAGCCCCCAGAGCCATTCCTGCAGCATACAGGGTGCCGGGCCCTGGTCCCAGGTGCAGCCCCCGGGTCTGAGTGGGGACACGTGTGCCTGCGCCTGTCCCACTAGCACAGAGAGGCGGTGGCCTTTGAGCCAGGACCCAAGTCCTGGGACAGCTATTCGACAGCCGGGCATGTAGCACCAGCCAGGACACTTATTCAGAAATCACTGGTAGCCGAAGCCTGTTTGGCTCAGTGGATAGAGCGTCGGCCTGCGGACCGAAAGGTCCCAAGTTCGATTCCCGTCAAAAGCATGTACATTGGTTGCAGGCACATCCCCGGTGGGGGGTGTGCAGTAGGCAGCTCTCATCGATGTATCTCTCTCATCGATGTTTCTAGCTCTCTCTCTCTCTCTCTCTCTCTCTCTCTCTCTCTCTCTCTCTCTCCCTTCCTCTCTGTGAAAAATCAATTAAAAAAAAAAGAAATCACTGGTAATGTGCGAGATGTTGATAGTATTATTGTGATTTTGTGTTTAAAAAAACAACACCAGGTTTTTTTACAAATAAACACAAAAGTAGCTATATGACCTTGGGCACGTTCTTTACTGCTCTGTGCCTCAGTTTACCCATCTGTGAAAGAGAGTGTCAATGCTGGGAAAGTATATGTGATCATAGAGCACAGCACAGGGAGGCTGTTGGGTTTTTAGACTACATTCATTCTTTCTCTTTACTTTCTGTCTTTATTGTTGAAAGTATTACATAAGTGCCCTTTTTCCCCCATTGACCTCTTCCAGCCTGCCCACTCTCTCCCCCCTCGCCCTCCAGGTCCTCACCACCTCATGGTCTGTGTCCACGGTTATGTTTATGCATTAGTTCATTGGTTGATCTCTTTCCTCCCACGCTCCACTTTCCTCCTGAGGTTCAACAGTCCCTACCATGCTTGTGTCTCCAGGTCTATTTTTATTCATTTTTGTCTGAGATTTTGGGGCCTATAGTTCCTTTTAGGACTTTTATGGTTTCACATCTTGCATTTAAGTCTTTTATCCATTTTGAGTTTATTCTTGTGTATGGGATAAGTCGGTGGTCTAGCTTCATTTTTTTGTATGTGCCTGTCCAGTTTTCCCAACACCATTTATTGAAGAGACCGTCTTTGTTCCATTGTATGCTCTTGTAACACAGTGTTCCCTGCTCTCTCAGCTCCCCCCTCTCACCTGTCTCCAGATGTTCACTGTTCTTCCTGTTATGAGTCACATCCTCAGCTGTACCTCAGTTGGTAATTCCAGGTGAATGTTCTAATTTAGTTGTATTTCCAGCATAGCCCTGGGATAATGTGCCCCACAGGTCTGCCTATCTGGCCGCCATTTTCTCCTCCACTTCTGATCTCACACGCCCTCTGCAGTTGGACATCCCAGGGGACCATGCCCCAGGGTGGGTGCTCAGAGAACAGCTGGCCTGGCCCAGCCCCTCACCAGAGAGCCAGGAGGAGCCTGCACTCATCACCAGGCTCGGCTCGCTTTGCGGGGGAGCCAGGAGGCTTCAGCATTCGCAGGTAGATGGGGCCAGCAGTGGACAGGCAGAAGACATGAGTCACCCAGACAGAGGGGGTTAGTGCAGAATACAGAGAGAGGAGCAGGAGGCTGAGCGGGGAATCCTGGAGGCTCTGAGCAGGGTCCACAGGCCCGCCCTGCTGAGGCAGAAGAGCCTGAAACCAAGTGTCATCGGGGACCATTGCCCCAGAATCAATCCTCTTCTGAGGAGATCAACCCAGATGCCATGGGGGCCCATACCAGTGTGGGACTGAAGACGGAGGCTGAGCCCCTCTGGCCAGGCCCACAGGTCTGTGTCCCTGGTGGTAGAACAAGGATCCAGATGACAGAAACACCTGCCACTCTTCACCCATCAGTCCCTCTGCCACGCTCCGGGCACCAAGCCCTGGCCCACACTGGCCGTGCTCACATGTGGATTCTCATCACTCCCTGCCAGTCCCGGGGATGCCTTTAGGGGGATCAGACGCGACACCTTCACACCCCAAGGCTGCATGGCTGGATGTCAGCCCCACTGCCCTCATGGCCGGGCACCCACTGTCCACGTGGCCATGGCCTGCCTGGCTTCATGTTCATGTCCCGGGCCCTGGCCTAACAGCCTTGTCCACGAGGGGTCAGGCTCAGGGGTGGTTCTGGGTCCCTCTCCGTGGGCTGGAGTCTCAGAAGTCGTGTGGATGGGTGAGCGCTGGTCTCAGCTTAGTCACCGGGATCCAAGGAGAGCTCAGCCAACAGCACCCCCGGGGGAGTCAGGGCCAAGGCCAACGAAACGAGCCTGCTCAGGCCCGCAGCACTTCTCCCGCACTTGGTCCCAGGGAGGCCCAGCCTGGCCTTTGCCCGAGTCCTCAGCCGGGACCCAGGTGGCGGTGCTGACCCTGCCCGAGCTGGGAGCTGCCCGGAGAGGAGGTGATGGTAGAGAGAGTCCGAGGGAGGACTTGGGCCGCTTCTGGCCATATCTGGACAGCAGAGCATGTAGGCCACCATGCTTACCCACAGGACACCTCATGTGATTAGGAAAGGCACCACTTGCCTGGGAGGAGGCAGTGGGGCCTTTCAGATGCTTCCATTTCTGACTCCCAGGCTGGAAGCCTGCCCAGGGCTGCAGGCATCCACCACCCTCTCCTTCCCCTTGCAGACATGGACGAGTGTCAGCTGAACCCTGGAATCTGCAAAAGACGCAGCAACTGTGTCAACACCCATGGCAGCTACACCTGCACGTGCTGGCCAGGATATGAGGTCAACCCGGAGGACCCGAAGCTGTGCAAAGGTAGAGGCCCCGGAGGACGCCGTGAGGCTGGACTGTATGGAGCTGGGGAAGGATCCACACAGGCCCCGCAGCCCCAGGAGGCAGGAGAAGATTCTCAGGTTTCTGAAATGCCAAAGCCCTGCCTAAGGATTCGCCTCCCCCAAAAAGTCCTGCCACAGAGCAGGGCAGTGACAGGGTCTTTGGACCTGGGGTTTCCTTGTGGAGCCCCTGTGAGCACCCCATGACTCTTCCTTTCCTCATCTTTTCTTGGGGTAATGAAGGTATCCCCTCTTATCCCCTGAAGGCATCCCCTGGACTGGCAGGAAGTGATGACAATTCCCATGAGAGTTAGGCCAGAGGTGGGACTTCTGGTTCCCAGAAGAGGACCCAGAGCAGCCCTCGGGAGGGAGTAGGCAGGAGTCCTTGATCAGGAAGTTCAGCCCTCATGACTCAGTTTCCTTCCTGGATTTGCCACCTAGAAACTGGAGACTATGGTTACTATCATGTCCATAATGAAGCCACCATAGTGTGCTTTGAAGGAGAAGTTGAAGGTCACCAGGTGGTGACATGTGTACTAATGGTGGGATCCTCAGGCAATGAGAAGGGGGTGCAGGGAGGGCCTGAAGTTCTCCCTTTGTCCTCAGGTGTGAATGAATGTACCTGGCAAAAACACTGCCAAGGGCTGGCCAGTGGGTTTAGTGGTTGAGCATCCATCCATGAGCCAAGAGGTCATTGATTCAATTCCTGGTCAGGGCACATGAACAGATTGTGGGTTCCATCTCCAGTACAGGGTGTACAGGAAACAGCCTATTGAAGTTTCTATCTCTCTGTTCTTTTCTCTTCCTCTCTACATAATATATATATATCTTACACAGAAAAATCCCTGCCACAAATCCACTCAATGCAACAACACCTTGGGCAGCTATGAGTGCCGCTGCCACTCTGGCTGGAAGCCGGTTCCTGGGTCCCCGAATGGCCCAAACAACACTGTCTGTGAAGGTTCAGAGTTCAGATCCATAAGTGAACCACATCCTCTTTACGTGGCTGAGCCATCGGAAAGGAAGCTGCCATAAGGCGCTTTGGCAGAGAAGGGGCAGCACTTCCAGCAATGGTGTGTCCAGGGCAGGCAGTGAGGAGAGGGCACATGGACAGGAAGGGCTGAGCTCAGATTCTGTTCTAATAAGGGGATGATTGCAGCTCTGAGCACAGCGTTGCCACAGCCCACAGCCACAGCACTTGGGAGCTCTCAGTGTGGCAGCCTCCCTGATTAGAAGTCCATCACAGGTCCTTCCCAGTACTTCCTGCTCTACAGGTGGGCACACAGCTTTGGGATGACACTTGTACCCACACAGTCCTTCCCTGTCCACCTTGCAGGTACGATCTGAGCTTATGGTGCTTTTACAATGAAAATGTCACCACAACTTATTATATGTCAGGCTAGATGGGTTTTAGGCAAGGTTTAATAGAGTATCCTGAATGTAATTTGAGAGAATGGGCAGGAGCCTTGCATGCAGGGAGTGGAGGGAGGGCCTCACACTGTCTCTGGTTTTGTCCTCAGATGTGAATGAATGCACCTCCTGGCAGAACGCCTGCCACAAAACCACCCACTGCCTCAACAAAGTGGGCAGCTATGAGTGCCGCTGCCGCCCTGGCTGGAAGCCGGTTCCTGGGTCCCCCAATGGCCCAAACAGCACCGTCTGTGAAGGTTTGGAGTTCAGATCCCATAAGTGAACCACGTCTTCTTTACTTTTCCGAGCCATCTGAAAGGAAGCTGCCATAAGGCACTTTGGCAGAGAAGGGGCAGCACTTTCAGAAACACTGTGTTACCAGGGCAGGCAGTGAGGAGGGGGTATCGGGGCAGGGTGGGGCTGAGCATCAGTTTCTGTTCTAATAAGGACAGGAGTGCAGCTCTGGGTGAAACTGTGCCACAGCCTACAGCCCACACATGGGAACTCTCAGAGTGGCAGCCTCCTTGGTTAGAAGTCCATCACAGGTCCTCCCCAGTCCATCCTGCCCCACAGCTGGGGCACAGCTTTGGGGTGGCACTTGTACACACAGTCCTGCCCTGTCCACCTTGCAGGGGCGCTCTGAGCTTATGGTGCTTTTACAATGGAAAATGTTACCACAAGTTTGTATCCTGTCAGGCTAGGTCCTGGTAAGCGGGGTGTAGTGCAGTGTCTTTGGTGTGAACTGCTAAGGGATTTGAGAGAAGGGGCAGGAAGGATGTGAGCAGGGAGTGGAGGGGAGGGCCTGACACTCTCTCTGGTTTGTGCTCAGATGTGGATGAATGTTCCTCGGGAAAATACCCCTGCCACAAAACCACCCACTGCCTCAACAAAGTGGGCAGCTATGAGTGCCGCTGCCGCCCTGGCTGGAAGCCGGTTCCTGGGTCCCCCAATGGCCCAAACAGCACCGTCTGTGAACAAGGTTTGGAGTTCAGATCCCACACTCCCATAGACCACAACTCAAGGCACCTGATCACATGTTCACGGGCAGCCACACGAAACCAGCACAATGAATGCTGGGGGCACCTGCTGGGCTAGGCTTTCATTCTCTGAGACTAAATGGGAAGAAATCTTGGGGTTCTGTGGAAGGAGTTGGGGTACCAAGAATAGGCTCCTGGGGGACCCCGGGCAGCAGCTAATTACCAATTGGGATAAAGATGTCTAACAGCTCACAACGTGTACCTCTTTGTGGGGCTCACCTGCTGTGTGTCAGGCCTCTGCACACTTCCCATAACCCCTGCGTCCCCCACTCAGGGGTGTGCAGTCAGCAGGTGTCATCACCTCCAGCCAAGGCGTGGGGGGAGGGGGACTGAACCTGGGAAGTGGGTGGGGCCCAGAGAGGAGAGGGGCCCAGAGTCCTGAATAAACAAAGGATTACTCAGTGTGAAGATAGCTGGCCTGACCTAGACCCTGCCTCCAACACACACACACACACACACACACACACACACACACACACCACTAATGGATTTCTGCTCTTTTCCCTGCAGAGATTTCCTTCCCTACCTGGACCGCACCCCCTGGAATCAAGAGCCAGGTGAGTGACTCTAGCCTGGACAAGAAGGCAAGATCCCTCCACTCAACCCACTGTCCACTCATTGCACTACACTTCCCCACCCACACATGAGGGCCTCTAAGGCCTCATCTCTTTCCCCAGAGTCTCTCTCACTTCTTTGAAAAAATCCAGGAGCTGCGCAGAGACTTCAAGTCTGCTTCGGCCCAGGACACCATCAAGGTAAGGACAGGACCCAGGGGAGGCAGGTGGAGGCATGCCATAGAGACCTGAGGACACCTTGGTCTAGAAGGAAACTGACCAAAACACCAATGGAACTCTGTTGTGAGGCCCCACTCTCCCAGGGTGGGTGGGAAGAGCATACCATGTGTTTGTACTCACTGTTAGACCCAATAACACCTTTCCTCTTGTTTCTGTCCCCTGGAATTGCATTGTCCTTGGTAGTCATGACCAGGGTTTGACCTCTGAGTGGCACATTGCACTAGCAAAGGCCCAGGAAACCCAATCTAATACTACCTTTGTCCCCAAATAGACAGGCTCTAGGGTCTGTTCTCAGAAGTTGAGTGTCAGGGTCTTCCTGAAACTTTTGTTGTGCAAGATCCACTGGTTCTGTGTCCCATGCCCCCAGGACGTCATACAGGAGGTGGATAAACTGCTGAATACCTCGGGGGACCTGAATACCCTGCCTCGTTCAGAGCAGCGCTGTGTGGCTGCTAACCTGCTCACTGGCCAGGAGCAGGTCCTGAGAGAGCTGAGCAAGGCCTTGCCCAATGGGCCACAGAACTTCACGTCAGATGCAGGAACAGGCAAGTAACCCTGCCTGCCCCCAGGCTCTGCTCTGCCTGCTCATTCCTCTCCCATCACACTAGAGCTGAGTGATCACACTTGTACCTCCCTATTACTCTTATAAACATCTGTATATAGTATAAAGAGGTAGTATGCAAATTTGATCAGGATGCCATAATGGATCACAGCTGGACCATTAGCATATTAGCTCCTTATTAGCTCCTGTGTGTGCCATGGGGCATTGCTCCAGAGATGAGGCATTGCTCAGGAGACAAGATGGAAGCAGGCAGGTGCCAGGAGAAGGCTGGACGAGCCTGAGGCAACTCGAGGGTGGGTGACACCATGGAGAAGGCAGAAGTGAGAATGTGAAAAGGCCAGTGCTGTTAGAGAAGGCAGAAGGAAAAAGGTGAGAAGGCTGGGGCATGCATGAGAAGGCAGAAGTTAGACAGGGTGATCAGGCCAGGATGGAAAAGCAGATAGGCAGTTAAGGGGATCAGGCCAGGAGGGGAAAGCAGTTAGCGACATCAGGCAGGCAGGCAGACAGGTGAGCAGTTAGGAGCCAGTGGTTCCAGATTACTGGAGGGATCCTGGTTTACAGATGGTGTAGGCCAGGCTGAGGGACCCGCCCCCTGCTCCCCACCCGCTTCCCGTGTTCAGTTCCCCAAATTTCGTGCACTGGGTCTCTAGTATTAAGATAAAAGATAAGAAAAAATGGAAAAAATAATCAATACTAAAAATTTTCATTGTAATATTATCAACAGATGAAATCCTATATAATAAAAGGCAAATATGCAAATAGACCAAACTATCTGCAGAAAGACCCATTCCTATGATACTCACTGACCACCAGGGAGCAAACGCTCATTGGAGGAGCTGCCCCCTGTTGGTCACTGCACTCCCACAGGGGGAGTTCCACTCAGCCAGAAGCCAGGCTTACAGCAGGGAGCACTTCAACTGCCAGCTTAGCCATCACTCGTATATCTGCCCGAGGGCTCCCGGACTGTGAGAGGGCACAGGCCAGGGCTGAGGAAACCACCCCACTTGAGTGCATCAATTTTCATGCACTGAGCCTCTAGTAACTATACTAAATAATTTAAGATAAAATAGAAATGGCTTTTAAAAAAACAAATTATTAAATTTGGAGGAATACAATTTAATATTATCTGATATTTAAGTGATTTGTTCTATTGAGATAAATTTCACATAACATAAAATCCACTATTTTATTTTATTTTTATTTATTTTTTAAATAAAATTATTATCTGTGTACATATTTTACCATTGCCCACCCCCCTTCCATACATGACCTCCCTCCCCAGAGTTCTGTGCCCATTGGTTGTACTTATATGCAAGTATACAAGTCCTTCTGTTGATCTCTTATCTCCCCCAGAGCTCCCTAACCACATCACTGTCATTTGACAGTCTGCTTGTTGCTTTACTGTCTCTATATCTATCTTTTGGTTCGTCAGTTTATACTATTCTTTATTATCCATAAATGAGTGAGGACATGTGGTATTTCTCTTTCATTAACAGGCTTATTTCACTCAGCATGATGTTCTCCAATTCTGTCCAGGTTGCTGCAAATGATAAGAATGCCTTCTTTTTTATGGCAGCATAGTGTTCCATTGTGAGGATGTACCATAGTTTTGGATCCAATCATCTGCTGATGGGCACCTAGGCTGTTTCCAAATCCTAGATATTGTAAATTGTGCTGCAATGAACATAGGGGTGCATATATCTTTTCTGATTGGTGTTTCTAGTTTCTTGGGATATATTCCTAGGAGTGGGATTACTGGGTCAAATGGGAGTTCATTTTGCAGTTTTTTGAGGAAGCTCCATACTGTTCTCCACAGTGGTTGCACCAGTCTGCATTCCCACCAGTAGTGTACAAGTGTTCCTTTTTTTCCAGGACCTCGCCAACACTTGTCGTTTGTTGATTTGTTGATGTTGGCCATTCTGACAGGTATGAGATGGTACCGAATTGTTGTTTTGATTTGCATTTCTCCGATAATTAGTGACTTTGAGCATGTTTTCATGTGCCTCTTAGCCTTCCTTCTGTCTTCTTTTGAAAAGATTCTATTTAGGTCCATTGCCCATTTTTTAATTGGCTCCTTTATCTTCCTTTTATTAAGTTGTATAAGCTGTCTGTAGATTTTGGAGAGTAAACCTTTATCAGTGATAACATTTGCAAATATGTTCTCCCATACAGTGGGTTTTCTTGTTGTTTTGTTGATGGTTTCTTTTGCTGTAAAAAAAGCTTTTTATTATGATGTAGTCCCATTTGTTTATTTTCATTTTAGTTTCCATTGCCCTTGGGGCAGTATCAGTGAAGAAGTTCTTTAGGCATATGTCTGAGATTTTGCTGCCTGTGGATACCTATAGTATGTTTATGGTTTCCCGTCTTATGTTTAAGTCCTGTATCCATTTTGAGTTTATTTTTGTATATGGTGGAAGTTGGTGATCTAGTTTCATTCTTTTGCATGTATCTGTCAAATTTTCCCAACACCATTTATTGAAGAGACTGTCTTCACTCCATTGTATGTTTGTGCCTCCTTTGTCAAATATTAATTGGGCATAGTGATTTGGGTTGATATCTGGATACTCTATTCTATTCCATTGATCTATGTGTCTGTTCTTGTGCCAGTACCAGGCTGTTTTGAGAATATTAGGTTTGTAATCCAGCTTGAAATCTGGTATTGAGATCCATCTTATTTATTCTTCTTTCTCAGGATTGCTGAGGCTGTTCAGGGTCTTTTATTGTTCCAAATGAATTTTTGGAGAGTTCTTTCTAAGTCAGTGAAATATGCTATTGGTATTTTAATGGGGAGTACATTGAACCTATAGACTGCTTTGGGAAGTATGGACATTTTGATGATGTTGATTCTACCAATCCATGAATATGGTATGTCCTTCCATCTGTTTACATCTTCCTCTATCTCTGTTTTCAGTGTTGTGTAGTTTTCTGCATATAGGTCTTTTACCGCCTTAGTTAAGTTTATTCCTAGGTATCTTTTTTTCTACATATTTTATTGATTTTTTACAAAGAGGAACTGAGAGGGATAGAGAGCTAGAAACAACGATGAGAGAGAAACATCGATCAGCCGCCTCCTGCACATACCCCCACCGGGGATGTGCCTGCAACCAAGGTACATGCCCCTGACCAGAATCGAACCCAGTACCCCTCAGTCTGCAGGCTGATGCTCTATCCACTGAGCCAAAACGGTTTTGGCTATTCCTAGGTATCTGAATTTTTTTGGTGCAATGGTAAATGGGATTGCTTTTTTAGTCTCTGTTTCTGTGAGTTCACTATTGGTGTATAGAAATGCCATAGATTTCTTGGCATTAATTTTGTATCCTGCTACATTGCCAAATTCATTTATTAAGTCTGTTAGTTTTTTTTTAATATATTTTATTGATATTTTACAGAGTGGAAGGGAGAGAGATAGAGAGCTAGAAACGTTGATGAGAGAGAAACATCAACCAGCCGCCTCCTGCACACCCCCCACCGGGGATGTGCCCGCAACTAATGTACATGCCCTTGACCAGAATCGAACCCGGGACCTTTCAGTCCGCAGACCAATGATCTACCATTGAGCCAAACCGGTTTCGGCAGTCTGTTAGTTTTTTGATGGAGTCTTTCGGGTATTTTATGTACAATATCATGTCATCTGCAAATAAGGATAGCTTTACTTCTTCTTTTCCAATTTGGATGCCTTTTACTTCCTCTTCTTGTCTAATAGCAATGGTTTATACTTCCAGTACTATGCAAACAGGAGTGGTGAGAGTAGGCATCCCTGTCTTGTTCCTGTTCTTAGAGGGAATGGTTTTAGTTTTTGCCCATTGAGCATGATGTTGGCTGTGGGTTTATCATATATAGCTTTTATTATGTTGAGGTATGATCCTTGTACTCCCACTTTGTTGAGAGTTTTTATCAGGAAAGGATGATGGATTTTATCAAATGCTTTTTCTGCATCAATTGATATGACTATATGATTTTTATCTCTCAATTTGTTTATGTGATGTATCACGTTTATTGATTTGCGGATATTGTACCATCCTTGCATTCCCGGAATAAATTCTACTTGGTCATGGTGTATGATGGAGCCGATTTGCTAGAATTTTGTTGAGGATTTTGGCATCTATGTTCATGAGGGATATTGGCCTGTTATTCTCTTTCATTGAGTTATCTTTATCTTGTTTTGGTATTAGGGTGATGCTGGCTTCATAAAAGGAGTTTGGAAGTGTTCCTTCCTCTTGAATATTTTGGAAAAGTCTGAGGAGGATAGGTTTTAGTTCTTCCTTGAATATTTGGTAAAACTCTCCTGTAAAGCCATGTGTCCCTGGGCTTTTGTTTGCTGGAAGCCTTTTGATGACTGTTTCAATTTCTACCCAAGTCACTGGTTTACTGAGATTTTTAGATTATTCCTGATTAAGTTTTGGAAGGTTGTATTTTTCTAGGAATATGTCCATTTCCTCCAGGTTGTCCAGTTTTTTGAAATAGAGTTGTTTGTAGTATTTTGTAACAATCCTTTGTATTTCATTGGGGTCTGTTGTTATTTCACCTCTTTCATTTCTGATTTTGTTGATTTGAGTCCTCTCTCTTTGTGTCTTGGTTAGCCTGGCTAAAGGTTCATCAATCTTGTTTATTCTTTCAAAGAACCAGCTCTTGGTTTTGTTGATCTTATGTATTATTTCTTTGGTCTCGATGTCATTTATCTCTGCTCTGATATTTATTATTTCTTTCCTTCTGCTTACACTGGGCTTTTCTTCTTGCTCTTCTTTTATAACTGTTTGAGTTTTAGAGTTAGATAATTTGTTACCATTTTTCCTTGTGTTTTTTGTTGTTGTTGTTGTTGTTGTTTTGCAATAGGCTTGTAGAGATATGAACTTCCCTCTCAAAACTGCTTTTGCTGTGTTTCATATGTTTTGAAATCCACTATTTTAATCAGAACATACAATTCAGTGACATTTCATACATTCACAGAGTTGTACACCTATCACCTTTATTTATCTATTTTTAATGTTTTTGTTAATTTCAAAGAGAGGGAGAGGGAGTGTGAAATAAAAATATCAATGATGAGGGAGAGCCGCAATCCCCAATGCTGTCACAGCAGGTCAACTGGTTGTCCAGCAGGAGCCAGCCAGTGAAAACATTGGCAGAGAGATAGGCACTACCCACCTAGAACCCCCCAATTGAAGCACACAGTCTAGGCAGCCCATCTGCTACAGAGTACACCAACCACCTCCTACAATGTTTGGAACCTCCAGGTTTCAGCTGTTTGGACCCACTGAATAGCTGTGAACCTGAGGAGACAACACCGGTCCCCAAGTAACTGAAGGATGTGGATCCAGAGGACCTCAAACTCCCTCACAAAAAGGAGAGAGATAATTACATAACCAGACACCCTGAGAAGAGAGATCATGGGAAGACAAGGAAAGCCCACATATGAAAGAAAAGCAGGCATCACTAGAAAAGGAAGTAAACAAAAGAGAGGCAAGCAACCTGTCAGAGAAAGAATTCAGATAAATTCTCATAAGGTGGATGAAAAGAATGGGTGACAAATTTGATTAGATGTGAAAGAACCAAGAGGAAATGAAGAAAACCAAAAAAAAAAGAAGAAAAATTACATTGCTGCTATAAATAACTCAATAGAAAAATCAAGAGTAGAATAGAAGAAGCAGAGGACCACATCAGTGGGCTAGAAGACAAGATAAGAAAAAAAATACCCAAATAAAGCAGCTTATAGACAAAAAAATTAAAAAGCAGGAGGAGAGCTTAAGGGAACTTTGGGAAAACAAAAACAAAACAACATCTGCATAATAGGGGTGCTAGAAGGAGAGTAAACTGAGCAAGGAATAGAAAACTTGTTTGAAGAAATAATAACAGAAAACTTCCCTGATATATTAGAAGAAAAAAACCTCAAAAATTCAAGAAGCCCACAGAGTCCCAAGCAAAATGAACCCCAAAAGACTACTCCAAGGCACATTGATTAAATTTGCAAACACCAATGACAAAATAAGAATCTTTTTTTTAGTTTTTTTTAAGAATATATTTTATTGATTTCTTACAGAGAGGAAGAGGGAGGGATAGAGAAACATCAATGAGAGAGAATCAGCTGCCTTTTGCACCACCCCCCCTACTGGGGATGTGCCCACAACCAAGATACATGCTCTTGACTGGAATCAAATCTGGGATATTTCAGTCCACAGGCTGACACTCTATCCACTGAGCCAAACCAGTTTCTGCCAAAATAAGAATCTTAAAGGTGGCCAGAAAGAGACAGAAAGTTACCTACAAAGGATCCCCCATACAACTAGCAACTGATTTCTCAACAAAAACACATCAGGCCAGAGGGGAATGGAATGAAATATACAAAGTCATGCAAAGGAAGTGTCTGAATCTAAGAATACTGTACCCAGCAAGGCTATCAATCAAAATTAAAGATGAAATCAGAAGCTTCACAGACAAAATGAAGGGAGTTTATTATCATGAAACCAGCAATGCAAGAAATGCTAAAGGGTCAGAAGAAGAAGAAGAAGAAGAAGAAGAAGAAGAAGAAGAAGAAGAAGAAGAAGAAGAAGAAGAAGAAGAAGAAGAAGAAGAAGAAGGAGGAGAAGGAGAAGGAGAAGGAGAAGGAGAAGGAGAAGGAGAAGGAGAAGGAGAAGGAGAAGGAGAAGGAGAAGGAGAAGGAGAAGGAGAAGAAGAAAAAGAAGAAATAGGAAGCAAAGAAGGGCAACAGGAGTAAAGAATAAAAATGGGCACAAACAAGTACCTAAGAATAATAACTCTAGATGTAAATGGATTAAATGCCCCATTCAAAAGACACAGGGTAACAGATTGGATAAGAAAAGATGAACCAGAGAGTCTGGCAAAACAAGATAGCGGCTTAGGTAGTCTCCTAAGCTGCCGCCTCATCAACAATTTGGAATAAACAACAGCTAAAATCGAAAGGGATCACATCAGATCCACAGGAGAGCTGGCGGAATGGGATGGCTACAACTAGAGGGAAGGAAAAGCACCATTTGTGCCATGTGGAGTTTAAAGCCATAACGGAACTGGAGCCACAGACATCGCTGCCACAGCCGCCGCCAGTGAGAGAGGTCCACCGGGAGCAGAGCTCTCCCCGCCCCGGGCCCAAGGAGTGGGCTGCTTCGGAGCCTGGCCTCTGCGCATGCAGCCTTCCCGGCCTGCTTCCCATGGGAACGAGGGAACCAGCGCCGGGCCACGGCCGCACCTTCCACTCCCTCCCAGAGCAAGGCACCTTGGAGCCTGGCCTCCGAGCCCGCAGCCTTCCCAGCCAGCCTGCTGTGCTAGCAAGGGAGCCGGCACAGGGCCACGGCTGCACCTTCCTCTCTCGGCCCCAACAAGCCCTCCGCCAGGCCGGCCCACTTGCTTGACAGAGGACTGAGAGGTTGTGCCCAGAGCACTCTTTGCGGCCTGGGACTATGGACACCTAAACCCGGGGGGACGCTGAAAGCCAGAACATGTGAAGTGTGTGCAGTGAAGGGTACTGTGGCAGAGGCAACCGGAGCCTCCCCATTCTTCCCCCTCATCTGCTCGCCCAGCAGCAGTGGGCCAGGGCCCCAGGGGAGAATTGAAAAGGATCCTATCTGAATCGCGGGAGAGCTGGCGGAGGGGGAAATCTACAACTGAAAGAAGGAGAGGTGCCGCTGCTGCCATGTGGAGTTTAAAGACGCAGTGGGGTCGCTGCCGCCAGTGAGGGGGGCCCACCAAGAGTGGAGCCCGCCCCACCCCAGGCCCAGGGAGCTGGCTGCCTTGGAGTCCGGCCTCCATGCCTGCAGACTTCCTGGCCCGCCCCCTTGCTGGCGAGGGAGCCGGCACAAGGCCTTGGCCGCGCCTTCTGCTTGTGGCCCGAGCGAGGCTTTTGCCTATCTGTCCCCCTGACTCCAGGCCTGGTCGGAGCCCCTGTAGAGCTCCTGAGAGCCAGCACCAAGGCGGAGCATACTCATGGAGCGTGACGGAGGACCAAGAGGTAATACCCAAAACACTCTTTGCGGCCTGGGAGTCTAAACACCTAAACACTGAAAGCCTGAACGTGTGAAATCAGAGCTGCTGAGGTTGCTAGGGTGGAGTCGGCCGGAGCCTCCCCATTCTTCCCCTTCATGGTCCTCCTGCTCGCCTGCAGCTCGGGCCCCAGGGGATTCAGGATAGGACGGTATCAATCAATGGTCCCAGAGGGGCTGTGTCGCCCGAGAGACCTTGTGCCCCAGGGGAGCGGTGGGACCAGAGGGAGCCATAAGACCTGGGGGGAGGGCACACACCCAGGGGAACCGTGTGCCCCAGGAGAGCCTTGAGCCCCAGGGGAGCAGTGGGACCAGGGGGAGCTGTGTGCCCCAGAGGAGTGGTGGGAAATGGGGGAGCCATGTGCCCTGAGAGAGCCTTGTGCCCCGGTGGAGCAGTGGGACCACGGGGAGCTGTGAGACCTGGGGGCGGTGGGACCCAGGGGAGCTGTGTACCCCAGAGGTGCGGTGGGACACAGGGGAGCCATGTGCCCCAGGAGAGCCGTGTACCCTGGGGGAGCTGTGGGACCCGGGGGACCCGTGTGACCTGGGGGACGGGGGGAAGTGGGACCCAGGGAAGCTGTGTGCCCTGGGAGAGCTATGTGCCCCTTGGGAGTGGTGTGACCCAGGAGAGTCGTGTTCCTTGGGACAGCCGTGGACCCCGCAGGAGTGGTGGGACCCGGGGGAGCCCCTATGTTCATAGCAGCACAATTTACAATAGCTAGGATTTGGAAACAGGCTAGGTTCCCATCAGCAGATGATGGGAAAACTATGGTACATCTACACAATGGAATACTATGCTGCCATAAAAAAGAAGGAATTCTCATCATTTGCAGCAACCTAGATGGAATTGGAGAACATCATGCTGAATGAAATAAGCCAGTCAATGAAAGAGAAACACCACATGACCTCACTCATTTATGGATAATAAAGAATATTATAAACTAATTAACAGAAAGATAGATATAGTGACAGTAAAGCAACAAGCAGACTGTCAAACGACAGCGGGAAGGTAGGGTGATCTGGAGAAGATAAGAGATTAACCGAAGGACTGGTATGCATGCTTATAAGTACAACCAATGGACACATAAATCTGGGGAGGGAGGGCATGTATGGGAGGGGGGCAATGGTAAGCAATGTACACATATAATACCTTAATTTAAAAATGGTGGGGGGAAAAAA